>OX451736.1:734695477-735895477 GCA_948472305.1 Vicia faba
TGCTCAACATTAAGTTGTAAAACATGTTCTTCCCAATAGAACATGTTGATAAATTTGTTATCAACTATTTGTTTTACCAAAATTGTTTCCAACCATAAAATCACAGACCTACCAATCTCCTCCTTTGAAACTTTTTGGCTAAAACAACCAAAGAACCAAATATCCTAGAGAGAGGAATAAAACCACAAGTAGACACAACATGGGTCAGAAGCTTGTACAATCATACATGTATATAACTCCCACTGTCATACAAATAAGGTTCTCCCTCTTAATGGAAAATCCCACACTGAAGCATCTGCAGTGGAACAGTAGAAGCAACAGCAAAAGATTCAGCATACACAAGCATGAACACTCATGCCCTCCCTAAATAGTTGCACGAGTAACCACACAAGCACAAAAAGCTACTCTATTGTAATATGGTGGGCGAACTAGCTTTTGGTTTTTCATTTTATCGCAAATGTTGCAGATAGAAGGAGTCTCCACCGATTTTTATTTTATCCAATAAAGGAAAGGGAGAAAAGAAAAGGAAAGATCTTTACGAATTTTCTGAGTTCAGGGGGTAGGTTATGAAAAGGGAAGGTGTTAACACCCTTTTCATCCGTAGTTATCTACGGGCTCTTAACCACTAGCTCACTTTGTTTGAAAATCCTATTATGTGTATGTTTGAAAATGCCTAAGTGCGGAAAACTTTGTAATGATTCTCTTATCGTTGAGAACACATACAAAGTGTTTGTTTTAAAAAATATTTTACAAAAGAAGTGTTTAGTGTGAAAAATGTTTTTGTTTATGAGCAAGCGGCTACGAGCTATCTACCTACTCAAAAGTCTTTCGCGTTATTTTCGTCTCCCATTAGATAGTGTTATCCTACCATTAGTTAGTAGGAAGCCTATCGTTGGATGTTTGAGGGACAGGCGCGGGTCATCATACAGTCATAAAGGAAACTCGTAGGGCGCTTTAGAAATTTTATCGTAAGGGACTAAGATTGTTTACCGAGGCAGCATGGAAGGGTCGTCGAGGTACTACAATCTTTTAACTTAGGGTCTTTGCTAAAGCGTCCCACGTTCGAGGGACATGACTATTTTATCCGAAGGCAACAAGAGGGGATACCCTAGAGGTGCTAGTGTGCGAAGTGTGTTGTGATTCAGTTATTTTAATCTTTGAGATTAGGGTTAGCCATCGTCTGATTTTAGATCTTATCATAAACGCCTAATTACTATATAACTATATATACATACAAGCATAATTATAGGTGCAAAAACTAAAATGCGGGAAGATAAAACCTAGGCTATTACAATACTTTCGGGATGGGGATACAAAACCATAAAATAGGGGAAAAAGTAAAGTAAACCCTAATTAAAACTATTACAATCCCTCAACAATTACATAATGATAAAAAATTCGCAAACACGACATCAAAGGAAAAATTTGAATTGACGGGAAAGGAAATGTTCTTTTGTTGTTTTAATGAAAAAAAGAAATATTTGTGATTAATCTAAAAAAAATAATTTAATTTTACTTAATTAAGAAAGAAATTGATTAATTTAACCTAGAAAACCTAACTAATTAATTAATTAACTGATAAAAATAAATCATTTTATTTAATAAAATTAATAAAATAATTAATAATATTAAATAAAACTTTATCAATTTATTTATTTATTTAAAACAATATTTTTTATGTTTTTATTTTGATAAAAGTAATAATTAAATAAAACAATACAAAATAATATAAAGAGAAAAAAAAAAGTAAATGGGCCTGAAATAACAGGAATCTGGGGGTGTGAGAACAGAAAATTGTATGGGCCTAAATAAAGCCAGCCCATATATTGTGAATGATCCAGTACAGATGGATCCAAGAGTTCCATGGTGCGCCTGCTAATTCGGGGCGTTAGATCTAGCTTTATGAACATTTAATGATAATGGAACAAGACTCATAATATGCATGCTAGGCCTGCTCGCATTGGATCTGTGAAAGTCACAAAACAATGAAAAAATTATTCCACATTTGGATCGAACTCAGGATCAAGCATATGCAAGTCTTAAGAGCAAGCATGCTACCACTGGGGTAGCCATTCATCTGTTAGCTTTAACCAAACAAAACAAATATAATACAAAATGAGTGCTAATTCCAGGAAAATAAAGACTCGCGCGTATGAGTGGGTCCCTGTGGTTTAAATGGACCAACCATAACACTCCATTATGCCATGAAATTAGTCAAAGTTTTCAAACCACCATCCATGGTGGTTTCCACCGTCTTCTCCGATAAGGAGATTCTTTGAAACCTTTAAAATATGCAAAATCAAAGCGAGCAAAGTATACTATCCCCTTAAAATTTCCTCCTAAATTCGAATATGGGATCCGTTTAGGCTTAAAGTACCTGTATCATGAAACCTGAAGCTTAAAAAGCTTTGTGCCCTAACTATGGCGTGATGTTATTCTTGCATTAATACTCGCATGTAAAACATTATAATAATTCAAAAAATGTATGTGAATTAAGATAACATGTTCGTAATGATTTAAACTGTGATAAGCCTTGAGAATCAAAACTTACCAACTTACCAATTAGAGTTTATGCAAGGGCGAATTCTAGGATTGATTCACGATGGTTGATGATTGATATTTACTCTTGGAAACTTCAGGAAGACGATGGAAGGCTTAAATCGGCTTGGGGACAACTGAGGAATAAGGTTGGTATTATCCCTAATCATTGAAATTTTGGAGAATTTTTAGAGGTCTCTTCAGTCAGTATTTTTCGTGTGCTTTTGATGCTGACCTCTTGTGCTTATATAGAGAAATTAAATGGAGCAACAAATAAGGCAAGGATCTTGCAATCAAGGCCATGCTAGACAAAAATCAAACATGTTAAAAAACTTCCATTTTTGAGATATTTCTTGCCTTCTTCATCTCACACGGTTTTGGCATTATTGTAACAGGTTGGCATGAGTTGCATTGGGCCCTTACATGATTGAAACAAAAATCCCAAGCCCTTATACCATGGTTTCATAATTTATTTGACTTTATTTGCATTTAAATTAATAAAAATTCAAATAAAAGAAATAAAAATCATAGTAAATATGTGAATGGACTTAGAGGTCCTCTAACACCTCATGTACATATTTGAACATAAAAACTTACGCTCACTAGTTCAAAATTTCATGTTTGCTCACTTTTCCCTTTATGCATTTCCTCAAAATTTCCCAACCTGCATTGGTCATAACTCTCTCAATTTTCATCTTTTTAAGATGATATTATACTTTTTAGAAAGCTCAAGATGTACTCTTCATTTTCTCGTTTGATAATTTTTGCATTTGTAGACTTTATCTTGATGTAAGTTGCCTTGACAAAAAGTGTCTTTTTGTTGACTTTTGAATGACCTGTAATGTATTAGCTCATATCTTTCAAATGAAGCGCTTTTTGTACTTGAGCATAGATACAAAGTTGTAGAGAATTGAATTTCCTTCAAAATGGGCTTTGGTTGGGAAAAATTTGATGAAGCATAAGAAAGTTATGCTTGGTCAATGTTTAGTTGACTTCTCCTAAGGAAACCCTAATTTGGCAACTTTTGATATTTAATGATTTGAGGGATTTCCTTGAGGAACCATGATCAACCCTTGATCAAATGATGGATATCACCTCAAAATGGTGATGTTGACCAAAAATATTGAAGTTTGACTGTATGTTGACCACATTTGACTTTTTACCCAGTACAGTTGACTTTCAATCATCTGAGCTATTGACTGAGCAAACTTGTAATGCAAGGCTTGAAAATTGACATGAGAATTTTTGAATACCTATGATGAACCATGAAAACCATTTGAGACCTTTGAAACCCATTATTCCTTATGCATGACGAAACACTAGTTGTGGACCCATTACTTAGAAGGAGAGTTTGTCTGATCAACTCTTGAGAATCCTTGAGCACTTGAGAACCCTAGAAGAATGTATTGAAGAAAATGGGAGGGAAAATTTTGGGGTAGAACAGCTACCCCTGTTCAATCTTCTTAAACCAGAAGAGTTAGATTGGCATGTCCTCCATTCGCGACTTGAAGGTGGAAGATGATTGAACACTTATGTGCCCAGAAATTTGAACTCGCCTGTGCACGAAGTAACACTGTTGATTGATTATACCAAGAATGGTCTTAAAGATGCCATTTGGAGAGGTGACGGAAAGTCATAGGATACGGGCTTATAGATGCCATCCAAAGTAACCGTTGATAGAAATTAGACTAAGTCTATGCCTAACTTTATCTTAGAATATGTATTTGGAGTAAGTCTATGCCCGACTTAGTCCAAAAGAATAATCAGGATAAATCTACACTCGATTTAATATGAGCGAGAAGATGCATATTCCCTACTTCAACTGGAAAACATGTTAGAAAGAGTCTACGCCTGACTTTTCCGAAGGAGTATCAGAATAAATCTATGATCGATTTGATCTGAGCCAGAAGATGTCTACGCCTGACTTTAACTGGAAGAAGATGTTGAAAGGAGTCTACTCCCGACTTTTCTAGAGGAGCTTCAGAAGGAACCTAAGCTCGATTTCATATGAAATATATACTAGAAGATGTCTACGTCCAACTTCAACTAGAAAATATGTTGGAAAGAGTCTATGCCCGACTTTTTCGAAGGAGTATCAGAATAAATCTACGCGCGATTTAATCTGAGGCAGAAAATGTTTACGCCCGACTTCAATTGGAAGAAGCATCAAAATAAATCTACACTCGATTTAATATGATCTAGAAGATGTCTATGCCCGACTTCAACTATAAAATATGTTGGAAAGAGTGTACGCCCTACTTTTTAGAAGGAGTATCAGAATAAATCTACGCTTGATTTAATCTGAGCTAGAAGATGTCTACTCCCGACTTTATCTGGAAGAAGTATCAGAATAAATCTATGCTCAATTTCATCTGAGCCAGAAGATGTCTACGCCCGACATCAACTGGAAGAAGATGTTGGAAGGAGTCTATGCCCGACTTTTCCAAAGGAGCTTCAAAAGGAATCTACACTTGATTTTGTCAGAATGATATACTAGAAGATATTTATGCCCGACTTCAACTAGAAAATATGCCTCTTTGAGAATGACCCTCTGAGAAAATTGCTTAAGTAGCCATTTGTATGTAGCCTTTGAGAAGACTGTCTGGTCATATAGGTAGTTGATGATGTTTGTCTGTGGATTGATCTTTCCTGAAAAGGTAAAGAGTTATCTGTATGAAATGTCATGGTGTACATAATGCATTGTGTAATGATATTCTCAAAATAAATGAGAGTGTGTTATATGCATTTTGTATGCATATGTTTTGTTGTTCGTAAATTATGTATGGATGTGAAATGTTTTTGAAGTGTATTTGTAAACCCGTGCAACATCTTTGCCTGGGAAAATAAATCCCTGACTGTTGTTGGGGATGAATAGTATATGTATCTTCGATCTTGATGGGTATTCCTACTTTCTGCTTGAGGAAACTCAGCTGGGGAGTGTTGATTCCTGTTTGGGGAGAAGAGTCCAAGAAAATTGGTTGTTCATTGCTCTACTAGGGATTTTAGTTCTTATATACACTGACTGGGGATAAAAGAAATGGATAAACTTTCAAAGTGTTGTCTGACAGAGTTTCTGATATGGATACCGACCCGTATGGAGAGAATAAGGTTTGAACAATATCTGATCCAGTTTCAGATTCAGTAGCAACTTTCTAGGGATAGCAACCTATACTGTCCTTTACGGGAGGTGGGAATGTTGTTGGTAATTTATGGTAGAAACAGACTCAAGCTGGGGAGATTGTAATCTGTTGGGGAAATAAACCTTGTGGGGAAATAACTCTTGTTGGGGAAATAAACCATGTTGGGGAAATAAACCCCGTTGACAGAGAAATACTCTACTGATGAAACAATCTTGCTGAGGAAATGAGCTCTCCTGGAGAAAAGAAATATGTAGGGGATTTTATAGTTCTGGAGGAATAAACTCAGCTAGGGAAGAGAATTTCCATAAACTGTACTGATTGGGACTCCGCATGGGCGATATTGCCGGGAAAAAAAATCATATTCCTTTATCCGCTGGGGTGATTTGCTGGTGAGTATGATTAGTTAGTCCCATTTTGCAAGGGATATATCTTTGTTGAAGATAATCTTGTTAAGGATACTTTTTGGGGATAATCTTGTGAGGATCTCTCTATGGGGATACGTGACGACTTGAACATTATCCCAACTCCTAGAGTCTTAAGTAACTGCTTATTCATGTTGTTATGCATGTATTTGTTAACAGTTAATCATATTCATATGCATATGTTCATTCAATTTTACTCATTGGACATTTTTGCAAACAAAACAGAAAAAGGTAAAACAAAAAGTTTGAAACTTGAAATTCATATTTTTATTGATAGTTTACCTATAAACAGGAGATTTTATATAGAGAGACAGAAATCCTAGTAAGAGGAAATTGCAGTGACATGAAAATAGTACAAATTGAAAACAAGATATAGCTATGCAGGAATAATCTCATTGGGTTCCAAATATGCTATTGCCCCGATGTCTTCAAGCATCTCATCCCTTGCTGTCAAAAGAAAGTGATTGAATTGACCTGTTCAGTTTGAACTTGACGTTGGTAATAAATCTTGTTATAAGTGATCCAACGGGACATAGTCACAAGCTTTAATCTCTAACTTTTGACTGGACCTCCCTTTCGGGTTTTTAGTCCACCGGGATACCCTTTCTTGCCCAAGCACCTTTTCAGGTTTTCGACTTGTCAGGTGTACAATCTTTTATATATATCCCTAATTTTTTCCCGAACCCTTTTTGTTCGACGAGATTCCCTTATTTTTGCCTAAGCCAGTCAACCTAGCGGGTTGTTTTCATGCGTAGTATCTTTTGACTATGTATGCATTCACAAGGTGCAAAAAATATTCACCGTCCATGATGGTTAGTATCATGGCACCGCCTGCAAATATCTTCTTGACTACAAATGGCCCTTCGTAGGTGGGAGTCCATTTTCCCCTAGGATCACCCTATGGTAGAATGATGCGCTTCAATACCAAGTCACCAGCCTGATACACCCGATGCTTGATTTTCTTGTTGAATTCCTTGATCATTCACTTCTGATACATCTGACCGTGACAAACATCCGCAAGCCTCTTCTCGTCAATCAGATTCAACTGGTCTAGCCTGATCCGAATCCACTCATCTTCGTCTAAGTCAGCATCTTTCATAATTCTCAAAGAACGAATATGTACTTTGATAGGTAGGATAGCTTCCATACCATATACCATAGAGATTGGGGTTGCCCTAGTTGATGTTCAAGATGAAGTACGATAGCCATGAAGAGCAAACGGTAACATCTTGTTCTAGTCTTTGTAGGTCATAACCATCTTCTGTATAATCTTCTTAATGTTCTTGTTGGCGGCTTCCACTGTGCCATTCATCTTCGATCGATACAGAGAAGATTTTTGGTGCTTGATCTTGAACTGTGTGTAGAGTTTGATGATCAGAGTGTTATTGAGATTAGTACCATTGTCTGTGATAATCCTTTCATGGATGATATACCAAAAAAAAAGGTTATGTTTGATGAATCGGGCAACCATATTCTTGGTAACAGAGGCGAACGAGGCTCCTTCAACCCACTTTGTAAAGTAATCAATGGTGACGAGGATGAAGCGATGCCCGTTAGAGGCAATGGGTTTATTGTCTCCAATCATATGAATGCCCCATATTGTGAAAGGCCATAGAGCAGTCAATACATTCAAAGGAATCAGAGGAACATGAACTTTATTAGCGTATATCTGGCACTTATGACAAGTTCTCGAGTGGTGGTGACAGTTGGTTTCCATAGTCGACTAATAGTAACATGCTCTCAAAATATTTTTAGCCATAGTATTCCCACTGGAGTGGGTACCAAAGATACCTTCGTGCATATCTTGCATAATTTCCTATACTTCCTTCTTGTCCATGCAACGAAGCAGAGTCGAATCATGATTGCGCTTGTATAAAATTCCATTGCTCAAGAAGAACTTAGCCGAGAACCTCTGTAGGAATTTCCTATCATTGATCGATGCCCCTTCAGGGTATTCTTGAGCCTCAAGGTACCTTTTCACTTCATGAAACCAAGGTTTTTCCTCTACTCCATCGGTGTCAATTTCATAGCAGTGTGTCGGTTTGTCAAATCTTTAAATGGTAATTCTAGGAGCCTCATTATCCCATCTAACCTTAAACATAGATGAAATGGTAGCCAAAGCATCTTCCAACTGATTATCTTCTCTTGGGATATGCTAAAAAGTAATCTCCTCGAAATACGAAATCAAGGTTAGGACATGTTCTTGGTTAGGGATAACATTCAGATGCTTCGTATGGCATTCTCCCTTAACCTTACTGATTGCAAGGGCTGAGTCCCCATATACACTTAAGAATTTGATTCTCATGTCAATAGCAGCCTTGATACTCATGATGCACGCTTCATATTCAGCCATATTATTGGTGTAGTCAAAGCAAAGTCTGGCGGTGAAGGGCGTATGGCAACCCTGAGAAAAAAAATTACGGCACCAATTTCATTTTCAAGTGCGTTAGAAGCTCTGTCAAAAACCATAGTCCATCAGGATCCTGGCTCAGGTTCTTCATACGGTCCAGGTTCTTCACAATTTGTAACTAGCATAATGTTCTTGTCTGAGAATTCAAAATTCATAGACTGATAGTCGTCGTTTACAACTTGATGTGCCAAATGATCTACCAATACAATTCCTTTGATTTCCTTTTGAATGGTGTACTAAATGTCGTATTCTGTTAAGACCATTTTCCATCGGGCTATTCTTCTGGAAGAGAGTTGGCTTCTCGAATATGTACTTGATGAGATCCATTTTAGAGATCAATAAAGTGGTATGGGTCAACATATATTGTCTCAGTCGGCGAGCAGCCCATGCCAAAGTGCAACAAGTTTTCTCGAGAAGTGAATATCTTGTTTCACAATCAGTAAACTTTTTTCTAAGGTATTATATTGCATGCTCTTTTCGACCAGACTCGTCATGATGCCTTAGTACGCACCCCATTGAGTTCTCTAGCACTGTTAGGTACATGATTAAAGGTATTCCTTCAACTGGTGGCATCAAAATCGGAAGTTCTTGTAAGTACTCCTTAATTTTATCAAAGGCTATTTGACAGTCGTCGTTCCATTTTACTACATGATCTTTCTTCAACAACTTGAAGATTAACTCACAAGTAGCAGTCAAATGGGAAATGAATGGGGCAAGATCAACTTCAATACTTTTACCACTGACGACGAAACCGAGGAGTTTACCGGATCTCACCTAAAAAGTGCACTTGTTCAAATTTAACCTTAGCTTGTACTTCTTCAGTCTTTCAAACAATTTATGCAGATGATCAAGATGCTCTTCTTTAGTCTGTAATCTGGCTATCATGTCGTCGAGGTAGACCTCTACCTCGTGATGAATCATGTCATGAAATAAGGATACCATGGCACGCTGATAAGTTTCCCCTGTGTTCTTCAACCCAAAAGGCATAACCTTTTAACAAAAAGTGCCCCACTGGGTGATGAAGGTTTTTCTCCATGTCCTCAGGCACAATCTTGATCTGATTATACACTTAGAACCCATCCATGAAGGAGAATACCTTATGCTGAGCGGTGTTGTCCACCAGAACATCAATATGTGGAAGCGAGAATTCATCTTTAGGTCCCGCCCAGTTCAAATTGCTGCAGTCTACACACATACGTACCTTTCCATCTTTATTTGGTACCAGAACCATATTAGAAACCCATTGAGGATAAAACGTCACTAATAAGAAACCCTCATTGAATTTCTTCATAACCTTGGCCTTGATCTTCTCTGACATCTCGGGACACATGCGATGAACCTTCTGCATAATCGGAGAACAACCCTCTTTCATTGGAATACGATGTACCACAATATCGGTATCGATCCCTGGTGTTGTACCCCAAAATTTTCCCTCTCACTTATCAAGAATTTGCTTACAAGATCTCCTTTGACTCAAGACTGCATTAGGGTTTGAACAACTCAAGACACATCCTTAAGCACTGATGATCAAAATTAGGGTTTGAGATTGCACAAGGATATCTGGACTTCCAATTCTACATATGACTTTCATGGATAATTATGGACCCTCAAGATTACTCATATCAAGTTTCAAGCCTTGGATCACACTTTTGTTCAGTCAATTAAGCAGTTGACCTAAAAATCAATTGTGTTGGGGAAAAAGTCAACCATGGCCAATTTACAGTTAACCATGGCCAAATTTAGACCATAATTCCTCAAGAAAATTGATCAAATCTCAAAAAGGGCAAAATGGTCAAAATTAGGGATTTGACTAGGAAAGGACAATTTCACATCAAGAAATCAAAAAGTCAAGATTTCATTTTGAAAAGTCAAAATTTCTAAACTTAGAAATTTTTGTGTTGGAAGTTTCTTATTTTTTCATAACTTTGAGAAAAAATTTCACCATGATGCATGATGATTCAAGAGAAACTTCCAACATAAAGTTGTAGATCTCCATTAAATCTACAACTTTTCTTCAAACAACTTCTTCCAAAATTTCTGGGATCTCAAGTTATAGTTTTAAGAACATGTGGTCATGAAACAAAACACTTAGTGAAATTTTGCCCTAATTTGGTCAGGATTTTGACCCAACTTCATGGCACGTTTTCATATAGTTCTAAGGGTAATATTCAAAATCAACTCAAAGATGTGTTGTAGAGCACATTGCAAGCTTTCCAAAATTTCAAATAACTCCTTGAGATCATTTTTGAGTAGGGAGAATCGAAGAGATGAAATTAGGGTTTTATCACTTGAATTACAAGTCATTTTGTGATGAACCAAATTCAAAATTCAAACTATGTTGCATAAACTCTACTTTGCAGGCCTCAAACTTATTAGGCACTCCATAATTAATGGATTGCACAGCTGTTAGAGGTATCATTTCAAGCATTCAATGCATGGACATGCTTTATATCCATTTTTGGAATAAAGGTTACATTGCCATTTTGATAAAGTGACTTTTTGCACAAAACTTGTTCTTGAGCCTTGCACTTGTTCTCTTCTGATCAAACAAGTCCTATAACTCATGAGAAATGGTTTAGACACTTACAATCACCCATCCCATGCTTGTACTACACATTGAAACTTGGTTTCCCTCTTTTCTTCAAAATTAAGTAACCTAGCCAAAAGCTTGTAACTTGTACTTCTAACTTGCCAATGCACTCCAATCTTTTTGCTTATACATAGACAAATTATTTTCCACAAATACGAGAAGGCTCAAGCCCTGAAAATAGATAGAACTCAGAATCACATATCATACCTCCAATTTCATACAAACTGACCAAAAACTTGAAACTCATAACTCCCTCGTGCGTTTTCAAGCCTTTTGTTTCTAAAGCTTCTAAACATTATTTAGAACTGATCTCACACTCTGTTACAGAACTGTAACACCATTAACACCACCCTCCATTTTCAAAACCAGAGCTTTTCACTTGGACTTCTCAAGAACTCCTTAGGCCCTTTCAGCTCAAGCTAAGCATTCCATTAGCTTCCCAGGAACTTGAGGAAGCTAACACAACCATTGGAACTCCTTGAAAGCTGCTCAAACTTCAAACTCGATACCCTCTTGCAAGGTAAGTTTTCTAACTTTGGAACTTCTCATACATGCATCATCAATGATTTATTTGTGAATAAACATGTAGATATCATTTCCCTAAAGCTAACCATGTTCATAGTTTCCATTAATTTTACTTGAGCTTATAGAATTTTAGGATTGAAGTTTCTGAGATTTTTAGGGTTCAAATTAGGGCAAATAAAATCCATGCTTATCTTTGATCTATAATTTTAATGCTTTACATTTTTGAAACTGTGAGGAAATTTGCTACAAGTTTCATGTTTACAGTTTTCATTTTTGATGAGAAATGAATAAGTTAAAGTTGGTCTGGCTAGAGGTTGAAGATGAAGTCATCAGGGCGCGTTTTGTATCATATATTTATTGTTTTGCTTATGTTAACAGATGTATAGCCACCCCAGTGGTAGAAGCGCGCGCCTGTAACCTTTGAGACCTGGGTTCGAGCCCCAGTGGTACCGTTTTTGATTTTTTTCACATTTTCTTGTTTTCTGAATTTCATTTTTGCACACGCTGGGCCTCCTTGGGCCTGTTTTTTTTTATTTACTTTCTAACCCCGTGCAGGCTGTTTGCACCCTGGCCCGGTTTTATTTTTTTTTCTTATTTTTATTTCATTTATTTTCTTAAATATATTTTCTAATATTAAAAAATCATAAAAAATACAAAAATAATAGATTTATATTCTGACTTAGCTTATTTTATTTTTCTCACAAAAATATTTTATTTAACTATATTTTATTTATTTTACTAATTATTATTTATTTTCTTTTACATCAATTAAAATATATTTATTTTAATATAAAAAAGGCCAAAAATATTTTGTAATACTATAATTTATATTCAAGACAAAAATACAAAAAATACTTTTCTTAAACTTAATTTACTTTAATCAATTAATAGAATTAGGGTTTTATTTAAAATCATTTCTTATTAAATTAGGTTACTTTTATCATGTTAATTAATTATATTAAAACAAAATAACTTTTTCCTAAAAAATCCAAAAAAAAATCCATTTATTTTACATTTCACATTGTATTCATTTAATTCCTTGTACATTGATATCAATTCAATATGGTTGTAATAGACTAATTAGGTTTATTTTCTTGCAATCCCCATTTATAAGTTTTACACCCTCCACAAAAATTGTAATAGCGTAGTAACTTTAAATTCCGCAATTTATCGCTTTATATATAACATGCTAGTAACTAGGGTTTGTATGAAAATACTAAAACCAATACTTAGAAAACCCTAATTCAAGACAAAATCAAACATGAAAACAATACATTTACACACAAGCACCCATACGGTTCTTCCACTTGTTTGCCTTATACAAAATGGCCATATTACGCATGTGAGGTATCTTAGCAAAAACAAGCAAATACAAGATCATAGTCCCTCGATGACGCTATCTAAGTTTCCTTTCAAATGATCTTAGTCCCTAAAGTATAATGCTAAGATACCTTGCAAACATTGCTAATCATGGTTATACGATGACCCACGCCCGTCCCGTTTACATCCAATGATAGGGTTACTTAACAAATCAATGGTAAGATAACAATATCAAAGGAAAAGGAAATGAACATGAAAGACTTTTTGAGTAGGTAGAATGCTCCTAATTACTTGCTCAATTTCAAACAAAACATCCTTTCTATTTTCAAAATAGACACTTACACTTTCAAAACATCTTGCAAACTTGAAAATATTTTCAAAATATCAACATCTTTGTATACATTCTTACGAACGAGAATTATTACAAAGATTGCCTAAATAATGGCCTCTTTACAAAATACTTTCAAAAACCACACAAAGCACAATTTCAAACAAAATCAAGTGATCTAGCAAGTAACTAAGAGCCCATGGAAAACCATGGATGAAAAGGGTGCTAATACCTTCCCTTTTCATAATCTACCCCCCGAACTCAAGAAATAATCTCAAAGGTCTTTCATGTGATTTTTCTCCTTTCCTTTTGTATAAAAGAAAAGTCGGTGGCGACTCTTGCTAACCGCAACATTTGCGATAAAACACAAAACCCTCAAGTCAGTTCTCCCACCGTATCATAGAACTGGCGACTTTGCTGGGGAAAATTCTAAAAGTGAGGTTACCTTAGGGTTATATCACATTTACTTGATTTCATTGTTTGAATTGTATGCTTTATATTATGGTTGTTTGTTTAGGTTTGAATCCTCTACCTGGATTTGGGATACCTTATAGGGAAGTAGCAATACGTTATGGAAACTGTGCGGGGTATACCGAGATGGTCTAAGAAATAGCTATGTTAGTGCGACATATTTGTGGTTACCGGTAGCCCTTGAGTTAATCAAGGAGAATACGGGGCCGCTGAGTGATGTCATGAAGCACTAATGAACTTTTAGAACCTTTACTTGACCAACTTGGCCTTTAGGACGTAGTGAGATGACTGGCTTTGGTGCAGTCCGAAGTTGGTAGATACTTGATACTACAATCATTAAGGTTTGGTTTCTTGGGATATTTAGGTCGCCATTAAAGAGGCTTGTGCTAAAACAATGACCAAGGAAATAAACCAGTGATATTGAGCTCTTTAGAACCCGGTTACTATTCCTAGGACAGGTTTGAGCCAACTAAACTTCAAGAGGGTACTTACCTATGAGACCCCATGCAAGCCAAAACCTAAGGACTTGTTTGCTTTATTTGTATATACATACTTGTACATAAAATCATGGACATCATAACATCATACTCATCCACTAACCATTTTAAGGATTTTTAGATTTATCTTTGTTCTGTTTTATAGGACATGGATTCTATTCGCAGGAAAACTATTCAAGTCAATCTTGTAAGGATCCCTCCACAACATAAGCAGCTAGCTTCAAGGATTCCCAAAAACTCTCCATTCACTGAGAGACATGGTCGCCTACTTAACTTAGTCACCTCCAACACTGATGAGGACATGATGAAGTTGCTCTTTCAGTTCTTTGATCCCTTAACCATTGCTTCATATTTCCCGATTATCAATTTGTGCCTACTTTGGAAGAATTATCCCGACTCTTGAGGATTCCCATTCTCAATAAACTACCTTTCAATGGTACAGAAAGAGACCCAAAGCCGGAAGAGATTGCTCAAGCTCTACACTTGCAGTCATATGATGTCACAACTCATTGGGAAACAAGGAGTGGTGTCAAGGGTTTCCTAGCAAACTTCTTGTTTGAGAAAGCCCAAAACTGTTGGAATTCCTTGGATTTGCAAGCCTTTGAGAAAATTGTGGCTCTCCTCATCTATGGGATGGTTTTGTTTCCAAATCCTGACCAACTCATAGATGTGAACACCGTCAAAATTTTCATATCCTGCCACCCGGTGCCTACACTGCTAGGGGACATCCTACATTCTTTTCACACTTACACTATGAGGAAAAGAGGTGTCCTTATATGTTGCACTACTCTTTTGGAAAGATGGTTTATTTCTCATCTTCCCCAATTTGTATTAAAGAACGAGCAAGGTTCAAGGTGGTCACAAAGGTGGATGATGCTCAAACATTCAAACATCCATTGGTGTTCCCGATCCATAGAGAATGTTAATATTGTTGACCATTGTGGAGAGTTCCATGATGTTCTTTTACTTGGAATTAGGGGAGGTATCACCTATAACCCCTGCTTAGCCTTAAGACAGTTTGGTAACGCCTGTACGGATGGCCCGCACGAGATGCTGATTCAAGGTTTGGTATTTGACTACGACAACGACGATCAAGGTCTTCGCCAGTGATTTATCCGAACTTTGAGGATGTTAAACAAGGTAGATAGCAAGACATTGGGGCACAAGAATTCATTCCCCCTCGATCCTTACTTCAAATGGGTACTGTGATATGGTGGCAGAACCGACTGTTTAATACTGGTTTGCATTTTGCGTTTTTTGTTCGCAAAATGTCGCGGTTAGCAAGATTCGCCACCGACTTTTATTTTATCTAATAAGGAAAAGGAAAAAGAATAGAAAAACCTTTTTCGATATGTTTCTGAGTACGGGGGGTAGATTATAGAAAGGGAAGGTGTTAGCACCCTTTCTATCCATGGTTTTCCATGGGCTCTTAGGTACTTGCTCATTTTGAAATTGCTTGTGTGTGCTTGTTTTGAAAAGTTTTATTTTACTTCGTTTTAACCCTTGTTTCTGTCCTCAAGAGTGTTACGAAGTTGTTTTTGAAAACTTTGTTTGAAAAGTGTTTGTGTGAAAAATATTTGTTGTTTTGAGCAAGTACCTAACAGTTATCTACCTACTCGAAAAAAGGCGTTCTTTTCCTCCTATCCTTTAGACCGTGTTATCCTACTATTAGTGAGTAGGTAACCCTAGTCGTTGGATGTTTAGGGACTATCGAAAGGGACGAAATGGTCATTGAAGGCAACATGTAAGGATACCTTAGCATTTCGAAGGGACTGTCATGATATATTCGTAGGCAACATCGAGGGACAAGATCATTTCTCGTAGGCAACTCGAGGGACAATAAGGGACCATGATCTTTTATGATGACTTTTATACCAAGGGTCTTTGCTAAGATATCCGTACGTTCGAGGGACCTGACCATTGTTTCTGAAGGCAACCAAGTGAGGTAATACCCTAGGGGTGCAAGTGTGCAGCAGTGTTTATTTTCAGATATATTATCTTTGAATTAGGTTATGCTATGTTCAATTAGTTTACCGGTCTTTCCATACAATCCTATTAGTCTAAGCATTGCATAAAATATATTAGCAGAAGGTAAAGGCAGAAGTGTAAACCTAGGCTATTACGGAGTTTTGGGGCAGTTACATAATAATGAAGAGTGCGGAAAAGAAATCCTAAAACTATTATATCCCGGAAGCAATTACATAATTAGAAAAAAATGCGAGAAAAGAAAAATCTACGCTATTACATTGATAATGCGACCTATACAATTTTCCTAGAAATTAAGGAAAACTTAAAACCTAAAATTCTAAGTTAATGTTTTTGGTGTTTTTTTGTAGAAAATAATTTTAAGTTAATTAAAAAAACTTAATTCTAACTAATTTTAATAAAAAAAAGTTAATTAACTTAATTTATTAATAAATGAAAAAAAGCCAAAAATTCAGTTACTAACTAAAACAAAAACCTAATCCTAATTTGTTAAAAAAAGGTTAATTAAAGGGTTAATTACAAAGAAAACCTAAAACCTAATTGTTTTCCTAATTTGCAGAAAAAAGTTAATTAATTAAATTAAAGAGTTAATACAAAAAAAAGAGTTAATAATAATAATAAAAAAATTTAAAACCTAAATTAATTAGGATTTGTAAAAAATGTTAAGTTTGTCAGTTAATAGGGTTTTTAAGATTAAAGAGAAAGAAATGATGTACAAAGGATTAAAAATAAGCAAAATTATACATATTGTCAGGGGTGGGTGTTGAACCAAAAATTAATTTAAAATCTAAAATTAGATTAAAAAACCTTAAAATTAATTATTCGAGTTTATTATGAAAAATCAAAGGTTTGTGAAAAATGTTAAGTTTTATGAAGAAAAAAAAGTTTTAAACAGAAAGAATGAAAATAGGTAAAAGGATAAATATATGAAGAAAACCAAAACCAATAGGGGTGGTTGTTGAATCCACGCCCTTAACCTTCTCAGGATGTCTGCCTCGCCATGCATTAGTTGTTCTGTTTTGCGCTCAACATTTTGTAATAATTCTGCATGGGATCCTGTCTAAATCTGCAGTGTTGAATCTCATAAACACATTAAATAGATTACTATATCATGAAATACAAATAAAGCAAATATATGAAATTTTGTAATATTAAAATCGATATGGCATGTATGAATGATTATACCCTTTTGATCATGGAGATCAAACCAGTCTTACCCTTACTGGGGAAGTAGTGAGATGTGGATTTGTAACAATGATGGCTTGTTTGTAGTGAGATGGGGGTTTGTAATAAGGATTTCAAGGTTTTAGGGTTCTTGAAAGAATTTGATATTTTGACAGGATTGTGGCAAAGGTTTTTTTCTCCTCGTTTGTGTGAAAAGAATGCGATTATATAATAGAAATTAAAGAGAAAAAAATGGGCTTTGAATGTTCAATTGGGCCTCCAATATTCACTTGAGTCTGTCACGTTCCAGGCTAAATTGTAGGGGCTTAAGTGCAATTTTTGAAGTTGAAATGTGAAAACAAAATGTAGCCGACATAGAGAACTAACTCTTGTCCGAAATGAGATTAATCGGATAAACGATGAATTATTTATGAATTTTTGAAGTTTTAGCTCAGACAAACTTATTTTGGGCTTCAGTGTCGACTCTGACACGTTCTTCAATAAAAAACTGGTATTGATCGGAGCATAACCCGGTCCCAACTTTTGAAGAAAAGTTGTAAATATCTGAGTCAGTGACCTTGTGTAAAAATATAGGCCCAATCCGATAAAAATTGACCGAGTTATGAATTTTCGAAGTTTCGACCCAGATAAAATAATATTCAGCATTCAGGATTTTCGGCTTGTCACACGTACTCTGAGCAAAAAACTAAGGCTTTTTGGATATCGTTCAAACTCAATACCTCCTGTGAAAACTTAGACAACTCAATTTGTGAAATTTTGATGCTGGAACCAGCTCGATATGATGAAAATCGACCAAGTTATGATTTTCTGAATATGACGCAAATAAACTTCTGTCACAAATTTTCTGTACGAAAATACTTGATAAATCTGCATTTTTGAAGACCTTCTGATCGAAATTGGCTTCCAGCCGTGAGAGATGAATACATAGATGACATCAACATGGAATTTTGGCCACCGGAACGGGTTCAAAACAAGTCACGATCTTCAAGTTATGAATTTTTTTATGCGTGAAAACTGCACTTTCAGCACACTTTTTCACCATATTTCTTCGAGAAAACTCACACATTCGGAGAACTTCTTTAAAGAATTGACTCTTGAGCCGAACCTGGATTTGAGAATACGTTATCATAGATATCTTGCCGAAAGAACACCTGAATATGACGCGCCGGGTTGGACTTGTGAATCTTTGAACCCCGAATCATTGCAAAACGACGAACCGATCTTCAGCACGGAAAATACTCTGAGAACATCCATAGGCGAAATAAACGTCACTTGTAACCTGAAGAAGCTTGATAAATATACCTTTATTCCATAACCATAAATCCAATAATATGCGTGTATGAAAAGAGGGTAAATTTTGAGGTACAACAGGTACGAACCCGTGCTCATAGTCTTATGATGCCTTACCCCTCCATTCTCCCGGTAATCATTGAGCCCGTCATGGAAGGAGATGTTCCATACACTATCCTACATCCTGACATGCCCACCTCTCTTGAAGACTTACAAAGATACTGGATACAACTCAAGGGGGAGCGAGATACTTTCGAAGCCCAATTCTACGCAAGCGAGAAGAAGGTTTTGGAACTCACTAGACTACTTCCTGAGGAGAGGAACCTGAATTCCTACATCGCACCAAAGAGGATGCGTACTACCTTTTTATCTTAGAGTTTTTGTATTTATTTTTCCCAAAAAGGCATTGATGTACTCAAACTTTAACTTATTAATATAACGTGTATTTCCTTTTTGTCTAAAACAAATTTGAATCTTTAAAATCCTTGAAATCATTGCATATGCATTTACCATTCATCATAACATAAGCAGGTTTCTTGCAACAAGTCTCCTCATCTTTCTACTGTTTATTTCAGTAAGATGGATCTCGAGCAAACGGTGAAGGACCTCCAAACTCAGAATGCATAGTTTCAACAGATGTTCTTAACTCTAGCCAAAGGACAAGAAGAGTTGAAGACTTTGCTGGTTGAAGAGAAAAAGAAAAAGACGAAGAAAATAATGGGAGTTCTAAACATGGGAAGAATATTTCATGGGCAGACAAGAAGGACCCTAGATTTTGCAACGACATCCAGTGAGAAAGACAATCAAGATGGGAAGGACAAAGAAACATTTGTCCAGTCAAAATCAGAAGAGAAAGAGGAAGAAGAAGACTATTCTGAAGAACAATACCCTCCAGCTGATGACAAGTATAAGCATCTAGAAGAACGGTTAAGCGTAATGGAAATCCAAAAAATTCCTGGATTGGACTTTGAGGAGTTGGGACTAGTATCGGGAATTGTCATTCCTCAAAAATTCAAAGCATCGGTGTTCGCCAAATATGACAGAGTTTCATGTCCGAAAATGCATCTCCGGTCCTATGTGAGCAAAATCCAGCCTCATACCGCTGACAATGATTTATGGGTACACTTCTTTCAAGACAGTCTGTCTGGAATTCAACTTGATTGGTTTTATCAGTTAAAAAGATTCAATGTTCATAACTGGGAAGATCTTGCTGCAGCCTTTTACAAACAATACCAATACAATTTTGATCTTGCGCCTACCCGTACTCAACTCCGGAGTATGGCCATGGTTTCAAGTGAAGGCTTTAAGGACTATGCACAAAAATGGAAGGACATAGCAGGAAGGATCCAACCTCCCCTATCTGAAAGAGAATTAGTAGACATGTTCTTGGGCACCTTTCTGGTCCCTTCTTTAATCACTTGATTGGGAGTTCATCGGCTGGTTTTACCGAACTGATATTGACCGGAGAAAGGGTAGAAGTCGGGATAAAGAATGGAAAGATTCAAAAAGATGCATCCTTTACTGCTGTAAGGAAAACATTCATCGGAAAGAAAGAGGTGGTTACTGTATATCCTCAGAGAAATCAAGATAGAGCTGAACGCCGTCCTATGCTGGGGGCTGTCATGATTCCTAAACCAGCACCTGCTCAACAAAGAAGCAACCAACCAAGAACGAAAAGGCCAGTCAGACAATTCACCATAATTAACATGACTTTATCTCAAGTGTTTCCACATTTGTTAAGGTCCAACTTAGTGACTTTGAAAGAAGCTCCAAAGAACCCTAACACAATCTCTCCTCACTATCATCCTAATGCCCGTTGTGCATACCACTCTGAGAGTCCCGACCATGACACGAACAACTGTTTGGCTCTGAAGAACAAAGTACAATACCTCCTTAAAGCCAAAGAGATTGAATTCGATGCGCCACCTCTTGGTCATCACCTCTTATCCGTAATGGGTTGCCAATGTTGTTCCCGTATCCAAAAAGGACGACAAGGTACGAATGTGCATGGACTACAAAGATTTGAATAGGGCAAGCCCTAAGGATAATTTCCCAATTCCCCACATTGATATTCTAGTTGACAATACGGTACAACACAAAGTGTTTTCCTTCATGGATGGCGACCTATCAACGTGCCATGGTAGCCTTATTTCACGATATGATACATCACGAAATAGAGGTCTATGTGGACGACATGATAGCTAGATCTCAAACAAAAGAAGGGCATCTTGATCATTTACAAAAACTGTTTGAGAGACTAAAGAAATACAAGTTGAGGTTGAACCCAAATAAATGCACGTTTGGAGTAAGGTCTGGTAAACTCCTAGGCTTTGTCGTCAGCAATAAAGGTATTGAAGTGGATCCCGCCAAGGTGAAAGCGATACAAGAGATGCCTGCTCTTCATACCGAGAAGGAAGTCAGAGGATTCTTGGGATGTTTAAACTACATAGCTAGATTCATTTCTCACCTGATAGCTACTTGTGAACCAATCTTCAAATTACTGTAGAAAGATCAAGTATCCAATTAGAATGATGAGTGTCAAACTTCTTTCGACAAGATCAAAGAGTACCTGCAAGAGCCTCCTGTTTTGATGCCACAAGTCGAGGGAAGACCATTGATCATGTATCTAATTGTTTTAGAAAATTCAATGGGGTGTGTGCTGGGGCAGCATGACGAGTCCGGCCGAAAAGAGCGTGATATTTATTACCTGAGCAAAAAGTTTATCGATTGTGAAATAAGATATTCACTGCTCGAGAAAACTTGTTGCGCTCTGGCATGGGCTGCTCGCCGGCTAAGGCAGTATATGCTGACCTATACTACCTTGTTGATATCTAAAATGGATCCAATAAAATACATCTTTAAGAAGCCTGCTCTCTCTAGGAGAATATTGAGATGGCAGATGATCCTAATAGAATATGACATACAGTATACTACCCAGAAAGCAATAAAGGGGAGTGTACTAGCTGATCACCTTGCTCGCCAAGCTGTGGAAGACTACCAGTCCATGAAGAATTTAGGCCATATGACGGACCTGAACAAGGATCCCAATGGACCCTAGTTTTTGATGGGGCATCTAACGCAATCGGCAATGGTATTGGTGTTGTACTCATATCTCCTGAAGGATGTCATACTCCTTTTATTGCAAGACTCTGCTTCAATTGTACAAATAACATGGCATAATACAAAGCATGCATATTTGGTCTCAAAGCGGCCATAGACTTGGAGATCAAATCCTTGAATGTATTTGGAGATTCAGCTTTGGTCATCAGCCAAATCAAAGGGGAATGGGACACCAAACACCCCAAGCTTATCCCTTACAAAGAACATGTGTTGACATTGCTCCCATATTTTGAGAAGATTACCTTCGAGCATTTCCCACGAGAAGAAAATCAGCTAGCAGACGCACTAGCCACAATTTCATCTATGTTTAAACTTAAATGGGATAACGAGGCTCCCCAGATCACCATTGAACAAATGGATAAACCAGCTCACTGTCACGAGATTAATACTGAAGAAGTAGTGTACCGGCCTTGGTTTCACGAAGTCAAGAGGTATCTTGAGGCTCAAGAATATCCAGAAGGAGCTCTAGTCAATGATAATAAGTTCTTAAGGAGATTCTCTGCTAAGTTCTTCCTTAGTAATGGCATTCTCTACAAATGCAACCATGACTCTGTGTTACTTCCGTATGTAGACAAGGTTGAAGCGGAAAGGATCTTGGCTGAGTTACATGAAGGCACTTTTTGCACCCATTCCAGGGGGCACACGATGGAAAATAAAATCCTACGGGCAGGCTATTACTGGTCTACCATGGAATCAAATTGCTATCAACACTCTTGAACCTGCCACAAGTGTCAGATTTATGCTGACAAGATGCACGTACCTCCGGTTCCTCTAAATGTCTTGACGGCTCCTTGGCCCTTTGCTATGTGGGGCATCGATATGATTAGGGAATGAAACCAACAGCCTCTAATGGACATCGCTTAATCTTGGTGGCCATTGACTATTTTACAAAGTGGGTTGAGGCAGCCTCATTCGCTTCCGTTACCAAGAATGTTGTCGCCCGATTCATTAAACAGAATCTCATCTGCGAGCAATTCAAAATACAGCATCATAATTCTTCCCCTTACAGGCGAAGATTAATCGTGTTATCGAAGCTACAAATAAGAACATCAAAAAGATCATACAGAAAATGACAGTCACATACAAAGACTGGCATGAGATGCTACCATTCGCTCTCCATGGGTATCGTACCACAGCGCGCACATCAACCAGGGCAACACCATATTCTCTGGTATACGACATGGAGGCTGTTTTTCCTATTGAGGTCCAGGTCCCCTCTATGAGAATTATGAAGGACGCAGGGATGAACAAAGAAGATTGGATCTAGAATCGACTTGATCAACTGAACTTGATTGATGAGAAAAGGCTTACTGCTGTCTATCATGGTCAAATGTATCAAAAACAGATGATCAAGGATTTCAACAAAAAGGTCAGACGCCAAGTGTATCAAGTCGGGGATCTGGTGATCAAACGTATCATACTGCCGCAAGGTGATCCCAGTGGCAAATCTACTCCTACATACGAAGGACCATTTATAATCAAAAACATATTCTCTGGTGGAGCAATGATCTTGACCACCATGGATGGCGACGACCTTCTGCACCCTGTGAATGCAGACATAGTCAAAAGATACTACGCATAAGAGACCCGCTAGGTTGACACACCTAGGCAAAATAAGGGCATCCCGGTGAACCAAAAAGGCTCCGGAAAAAATTAGGGATAAAACAAAAAAATCTATACACCCGGCAAGTTAAAAACCTGAAAGGGCGACATGGGCAAAAAAGGGTTTCCCGGTGGACTAAAACCCCGAAAGGGCGGTCCAGGCAAAAGTTAGGGAATTAAAACTTTTGACTATGTCCTGTTGGATCACCTTACAGACAACCTTTGGCTTCAACTGAGAAACTCAACAGTTCTGATCTATCCAATCAACTTCGGACGAGGAAACAAATAGACAAGATGCTCAAAGACACGAAGGCTATAGAAAAATGGGAACCCCGTGGGATTATTTCACATAACTATCTTTTCTTTGTATCAAATTTTCATTTTTTACGATGGCATTCTCTTACTAGAATGTTTGCCTCATTGTACAAAAGTACTTACTCAAAGTAAATACAAAGAAATCCCTTTGAAAGTGCAAAACTATATGTTTTTCTTTACTCTTATGTTTTGTTTACAAAAACGTAAAACAATTTATTTTTGAACATATGCATTTGAACATAATTATTGTTTACAAATGAACAAAATCAAAGACAATCACTGATGGCTTTAGGGTACGGAAATCTCTCTAAGCTATTTCCATAAATCCCCCACAGTATGCAGTATAATGCCCAACGGAACAGAGTTTCCAATTATCAACCCCCAGTAAAGGTAGTTAAATTTCTCAAGATTTCCCAACAGGATTTTACAGGCAGTACACAGCATTTCCCTCGCAACAGAGTTTATTTCTCTAAGCGAAAATTCATCAACACTTCAACTTCACAACATGAAGACTTACACTCCATATCCACAGTGACAGTCAGTGATTTGTTTTCCCCAAACCAACAACAATGCAGCTGATTAACTCACATACGCATATATCGCATTCATATATCATAAACATTGATAACACAAATGAATTTGTACCATGTATTTCATACAACATGACATTGCATATTAGCTAACATTTTACCCTTTTCAGGATAATATTAATCAACAGCTACCTTTAGAAATGTTCAAAGTTTTCAGATACAGTACATATACGCTCCAGACACGGACGCTATTCTGACACTCATTCAACTCTCAGATACAGTTCGGATACGCTCCAGACACGGACGCCATTCTGACACTCATTCAACTTTCAGATATAGTTCATATACGCCCCAGACACGGATTCCATTCTGATACTCATTCAGATTCAGCTTTCAGATATAGTTCAGATACGCTCCAGACACGGACGCTGTTCTGACACATTCAACTCTCAAATACAGTTCAGATACGCTCCAGACACAGACGCCATTCTGACACTCATTAAACTTTAAGATATATTTTATATACGCTCCAGACATGGATGCCATTCTGATACTCATTCATATTCAGCTTTCAGATACCGTTTAGATACGCTCCAGACGCGGACGCCATTTTGATACTCATCCAGCTTCAGCTTACAGACACGACTCAACAATCATTTCTGGATAGCATCTACAAGCCCAGCTCCAACAACTTTCCATCATCTCTCCAAATGGAATCTTTAAGCCCATTCCCTCAACTATCACATCAGCAAGTGCAAATTTTTGGGCACTCTAGTGTCCAATCATCTTCCACCTTTGAGTCACGAATGGAAAAACTCGCCGTTCTCACTCTTCAGGCTTAAGAAGATTGAATAGGGGAAGTTGTTGTACCCCAAAATTTTCCCTCTCACTTATCAAGAATTTTCTCACAAGATCTCCTTTGACTCAAGACTGCATTAGGGTTTGATCAGCTCAAGACACCTCCTTAAGCATTGATGACCAAAATTAAGGTTTGAGATTGCACAAGGATATTTGTACTTCCAATGCGCCATATGACTTTCATGGATCATTATGGACCCTCAAGATTACTCATATCAAGTTCCAAGCCTTGGATCACACTTTTGCTCAGTGAATTGAGCAGTTGACCTAAAAATCAACTATGTTGGGGAAAAAGTCAACCATGGCCAATTTACAGTCAACCTTCATAATTTTTTATCCACATAAACATTTTTAAATCATATGTATCATTTGATAATGTTTGGACGAGAATTCCTCAAGAAATTTGATCAAATCTCCAAAAGGGCAAAACGGTCAAAATTAGGGTTTTGACTAGGAAAGGGCAATTTCTGATTTTTGACCTAGCAAATGATCAATTGGTTTAAGGAATGATCTCAAGAGTCCAATTGCATCATTTTTACATAATAACATGGCTCAAAACATTACTCAAGTTTAAAGGATTGACAAATGAATTTTTCAGTCAACTCATCAAAAGTCAACTATATATTGAAAAGTCAAACTTTGACTTTTTGGTCAAATTCAAATGCCAAAGATCATAATTCATCAAAAAATGTCAAAATATGAAACTTATTCATCATGAAATCAAAAATTCAAGATTTCATTTTGAAAAGTCAAAATTTCTAAACTTAGAAATTTTTCTAAGGTTGGAAGTTTCTTATTTTTTCATAACTTTGAGAAACAATTTCACCATGATGCAAGATGATTCAAGAGAAACTTCCAACATGAAAGTTTTAGATCTCCATGAAATATACAACTTTTCTTCATACAACTTCTTCCAAAAGTGATTGGATCTCAAGTTATAATTTTAAGAACATGTGGTCATGAAACAAAACACTTAGTGAAATTTTGCTCTAATTTGGTCAGGATTTTGACCCAACTTCATGGAACTTTTTCATATAGTTCCAAGGGGAATCTTTAAAATCAATTCAAAGATGGTTTGTATAGAATATTACAATCTTTCCAAAATGTCCAAAAACTCCTTGAGATCATTTTTTAGTAGGGAGAATCAAAGAGATGAAATTAGGATTTTATCACTGGAATTACAAGTCATTTTGTGATGAACCAAATTCAAAATTCAAACTATGCTGCATAAACTCTACTTTGCAGGCCTAAAACTTGTTAGGAACTCCATAATTAATGGTTTGCATAACTGTTATAGGTCCCATTTCAAGCATTCAATGCATGGACATGCTTTATATCCATTTTTGGAAGAAAGGTTACATTGCCATTTTGATAAAGTGACTTTTTGCACAAAACTTGTTCTTGAGCCTTGCACTTGTTCTCTTCTGATCAAAAAAGTCATATAACTCATTAGAAATGGTTTATAAACTTACAATGACCCATCATATGCTTGTACTACACATTGAAACTGGGTTTTCCTCTTTTCTTCAAAATCAAGTAACCTAGCCAAAAGCTTGTAACCTGTACTTCTGACTTGCCAATGCACTCCAATATTTTTGCTTATACATAGACAAACTATTTGCCACAAATACGAGAAGGCTCAAGCCCTGAAAACAACTATAACTTAGAATCACATATCATACCTCCATTTTCACACAAACTAACCAAAAACTTGAAACTCATAACTCCCTCGTGCATTTTCAAGCCTTCTTGTTTCTAAAGCTTCTAAACATCATTTAGAACTGATCCCACACCCTGTTACAGAACTGTAACACCATTAACACCATCCTCCATTTTCAAAAATATAGCTTTGCACTTGGACTTCTCCAAAACTCCTTAGGCCCTTTCAGCTCAAGCTAAGCATTCCATTAGCTTCCTGGGAACTTGAGGAAGCTAACCCAACCATTGGAACTCCTTGAAAGCTGCTCAAACTTCAAACTCGATACCCTCTTGTAAGGTAAGTTTTCTAACTTTGGAACTTCTCATACAAGCATCATCAATGATTTATTTATGAATAAAATATGTAGATATCATTGCCCTAAATCTAACCATGTTTATAGTTTCCATTAATTTTGCTTGAGCTTATAGAATTTTAGGATTGAAGTTTCTGAGATTTTTAGGGTTCAGATTAGGGCCAATAAAATTCATGCTTATCTTTGATCTATAGTTTTAATGCTTTACATTTTTGAAACCGTGAGGAAATTTGCTACAAGTTTCATGTTTACAGTTTTCATTTTTGATGAGAAATGAACAAGTTATTGTTGGTCTGGCTGGAGGTTGAAGATGAAGTCATCAGGGCACATTTTGTATCATATATTTATTGTTTTACTTATGTTAACTGATGTATAGCCACCCCAGTGGTAGAAGCGCGCCCCTGTAATTTTTGAGACCTGGGTTCGAGCCCCAATGGTACCCTTTTGGATTTTTTTCACATTTTCTTGTTTTCTGATTTTCTTTTTTGCACACGTTGGGCCTCCTTGGGCCTGTTTATTTTTGTTTTTTTACTTTCTAGCCTCCTACAGGCTGTTTGCACCCTGGCCCAGTTTTATTTTATTTTCTTATTTTTAGTTCATTTATTTTCTTAAATATATTTTCTAATATTAAAAAATCATAAAAAATACAAAAATAATAGATTTATATTTTGACTTAGCTTATTTTATTTTTCTCATAAAAAATATTTTAATTAACTATACTTTATTTATTTTACTAATTATTCTTGTAAATTTAATTTAAAACTAGGTTATTATTTATTTTCTTTTACATCAATTAAAATATATTTATTTTAATATAAAAAAGGCTAAAAATATTTTGTAATACTATAATTTATTTTCAAGACAAAAATACAAAAAATAGTTTTCTTAAACTTAATTTACTTTAATCAATTAATATACTTAGGGTTTTATTTAAAATCCTTTCTTATTAAATTAGGTTACTTTTATTATGTTAATTAATCATTTTTCTTTAATTAATTATATTAAAACAAAATTACTTTTTCCTAAAAAATCCAAACAAAAATATCCATTTATTTTACATTTCACATTTTTGTACATTTATTCATTTTGTACATTGTATTCATTTAATTCCTTGTACATTGATACCAATTCAATATGGTTGTAATAGACTAATTTGGTTTATTTTCTTTCAATCCCCATTTATAAGTTGTACACCCCCCTCCCACAAAAATTGTAATAGCGTAGTAACTTTAAATTCCGCAATTTATTGCTTTATATATAACATGCTAGTAACTAGGGTTTGTATGGAAAGACTAAAACCAATACTTAGAAAACCCTAATTCAAGACAAAATCAAACATGAAAACAATACATTTGCACATAAGCACCCCTAGGGTTCTTCCACTTGGTTGCCTTATACAAAATGGCCATATTACTCATGTGAGGTATCTTATCAAAAACAAGAAAATACAAGATCATAGTCCCTCGATGACGCTATCTAAGTTGCCTTTCAAATGATCTTAGTCCCTAAAAGAGAATGCTAAGATACCTTATAAACATTGCTAATAATGGTTATAAGATGACCCACGCCCGTCCCGTTTACATCCAAAGATCGGGTTACTTACCAAATCAATGGTAAGATAACAATATCAATGGAAAAGGAAATGAACATGAAAGACTTTTTGAGTAGGTAGAATGCTCCTAATTACTTGCTCAATTTCAAACAAAACATCCTTACAATTTTCGTCCTCGACTTAGTAGATTGAATTTTCAAAGTCATAAGCGGCAATAGCAGAATCGTTATCAAAGATTGGGTGAGGATCTGCAATGTAGTGTGTGGGTGTGTGTAAGAAAGCATAGCTATTTGAAAAATGCAAATAAAAACAGGGAGAACAAAATTTGAATGCAAACGTCCAATGTTTTTATTAAATGAACAATGTTTATGAATTATCAACCCTTCACAAATGAACCATTGTGCCTCAGGTAAGATACAAGGTTTAAAGTCATTGTTTATTACATAACCAAAATCTTTTAAAATCAAATAAAACAAAAATGCAGCTATTAGTAATGGCTAAAGGAGATAGGGATAATTCCTTTCGCTTTCCAATTGTCGAGTCTGTTGTCAATGGTAGGGAATATCCAGCTGTCAAAGTCACAATCACTGTCAGCGTCCTCTATAGCGTTGACTCTATTATTGCTGATACAGAACAGAGGTCATCCAGCTTGAGCGCGATAGACAGCCCTTTGACCCTTTGCAGTAAAGTCCAAACCAAACTTGTCAGATTTATAAGGGATAACAAGAAGCTGACTAAAAATAGTACAACCACCTTCTTCTATAGTAGCTTTGACATATTTCAAGGAATCCATCTTGTGCAGAATCCTGGTGGTCTTTGGAATGGCAAAAACATCTTTAACAGCAACAGGAGAAACCACTTCAAAAGTTTGACCGGGAGTCTCGATGAATTCCCCGTACATCTCCACACACCAGAATGAATTCAGGTGGCTGACCATTTCGTCCTCTTCTCCGTAGACAATAACAACCTTTCCTTTTAAAGGATACTTTAATTTTTGGTGTAAGGTGGAGGTAACAACAACTGCCCCATGGATCCAAGGATGTCCCAATAGACAAGTATAGGCCAGCCGGATGTCCATTACTTATAAGGTTGACTCAAATGTATGTAAGCCCACTTTGATTGGTGTTAAATTGTAATTCAATTCTTTCGAAACAGTGTGTGTGTGTGTGTCGAAGGGAGATTGCCCAATTGAAGAGCTTGTGGATCGAAGCACGCTACACACAAATTTGATTAGTTTTAGATTTAGATAGATTTGATTTAGATCTAAAATAGATAGATTTTATTTAGTACCAAAATAGGTATTTTGGGCTTTTATAGTTTTGGGCTTTGTCTTAGAGAGCAAGCTAACCTAAATCTACAAATAGAGTGAGTAACCCCTAATTTTGTAATAAAGTCAATTCATTGTAATCACAGAATTTGTAGTTGCAAGTGACTAATAAAGTTTTCCACAGTTTGTGGGCAGAGAGAAACTCTGCAGAAAATAATTTTCTTCTTTCTTTTCTTTTCTTTTCTCATAATTCATTGCCATTATGTGGTGATATCAATCTTGTTCATCAAGATTGGTAGAAATTCATCATAGATATTTGGTGTATTTCCAACATCTGGTATCAGAGCTCGGTTAATCGATTCAATGGAAGTATCGATCAAGAACAATTGAGGAAGAAGAAGAATTTACAATGGCGAGTTATGAGAATGCCAATTATCCAGCAACTCTACCTATTTTGAAAGTAGACAACTATGAGAATTGGTGCAAATAGATAAAAGTTTTATTCAGGTGACAAGGTCTTAGGGATCTTCTAAAGGATGAATAGGAAGTGCTTGGAGAAAACGCTTCAGAAGAAGAAAAGAAGAAACACACAGAATCTGAGGAGCTGAGTTATAAAGTACTCTTTATAATTCATCAATTTCTGAGTCCAGAAAATTTTGAAAAAATGAGTGATTTAGAATCTACAAAAGAAGCTTAGGAGGTTTTTGAGAAGTATTTTGGTGGTGCAGAAAAGGTGAAAGAAGTGATGTTACAGAATCACAAGAGAACATATGAATTGCTTCAGATGGAAGATAGTGAGAGCATATCTGATTTCTTCACCAGGGTTACAAAACTAGTTAATCAAATTAATGTAGGTGGAGAAACATTAACAAAAAGAGTTGTTGTTTCGAAGATCTTGAGATCTTTCGCTTTTAATTTCGACCATGTGGTGGTGGCTATAGAAGATGGGAAAGACTTTTCGAAATTTAAAAAGGAAGAGCTTCAAGGGATGCTTGAATCTCATGAACAAAGAATGATTGAAAGAGCTACATGAAATTCGAAGAGTGATGTGGCTTTGCAGGCACATTCAGCAAAAGAAAACAAAGGAAAATGAAAGTGGTTCGACAATGTTAGAGGCTGCTACAACAAATCGACTGGTAGAGGAAACCAGAACAAAGGAAACGTGTAGAATCAGAGAAGACCATACCAAGGAAACCAAATAGGTGGTGTTGCAAATAGAGGAAGAGGTGGTGGTCGAAAACCTAATAAGAGTCACATTCAATTTTACAATTGTCAGAAGTATGGTCATTATTCGAGTGATTGTCCAGAAAAGCAAAAGAATCAAGAAAGTGATGCAAAGTTTGCAAAACATGAAGAAGAAGAAGAGATGATGATGATGGTCACAACAAGAGATGAATAAAGATTCAAGGACCACTGGTACTTGGATTCTGGATGCTCAACACGTATGTATGGAAGGAAAGAGTGGTTTGTCAACATAAAGCCCTCAATGAAAAATATGGTAAAATTCAAAAATGACAATACCCTAGCGGCTGAAGGTATTGGTGATGTTATGATTATGATGAAAGATGGCAAGAGGTCAGTAATTTCATATGTGTTGTACATACCAGGCATGAAGAGCAATTTACTCCGTATAGGGCAGTTGGTCGAAAAGAATTATAAAGTGTCGATCAAAGATAAAATGATGAGAGTCATTGATGCAAATGGAAGATTAATATTGAAGGCTCCTATGTCTCAGAATAGAAACTTCAAGATCGAACTAAATGTCATGGAGCACAAGTGCCTTTCGACTGCAGCTAGAAGAGATGAATGGATATGGCATTATCGACTAGGCCATCTTAATTTCATATAAATCAGAGATTTGAAGAGAAAAAACATGGTTTCAAGATTGCCATAAATCGACATTCCAAACAAGGTATGTAAGGAATGTGTACAGGTGAAGTAGCACAAGAATAGCTTCAGCAAGGATGCAGGAAGCAGGTCGAAGGTTATTCTTGAAGTCATATACTCTGATGTATGTGGACTAATCCGGGTGGATCCGATGAGAGGTAACAAATAATTTGTTACATTCATAGACGATTTCAATTGAAAGTTGTGGACTTACATGATCAAGAAGGAAAGTGAAGTGATCGAGGTATTTACCGAGCTTAAGTCTATGGTCAAAAGACAAAGTGGTCAAAAACTTAAAGTTTTGAGAACTGATGGTTGTGGAGGGTATGTGTTGAAAGACTTCGACGGGTTATGTGAAAAGGAAGGGATTGTGCATAAAGTGGTACCACCCTATACTTCACAGCATAATGGAACTACAGAAAGGAAGAATCAAACCATCATGAATATGGTGAGAAGTATGTTGAAATGCAAGAATTTATCTAAAGAGTTTTGGGGTGAAGTTGTGTTGACTGCAACATACATTTTAAACATACGTCCTACGAAGAGGCTAGAAGGAATTACTCTAGAAGAATGTTGGTCTCGTCTGAAGCTTAACTTGAGTCATCTGAAGGTATTTGGATCTATTGCACGTAGACATGTGCCAGATCAATTGAGAATAAAACTTGATGACAAGTCGAGTTAAATGATTCTAGTTGGATATCATTAGATATGAGGTTACACGTTGTTCAACCTAGTGAACAAGAAGATTATGATCAGAAGGGACGTGATCATAGGTGAGCTTAAAGAATGAGATTGGACTGAAAATGTCAATAAAGATTCAGTTGGAATCCTACTTGAAGAACCAGAAACTCAAGTCAAAAGAGAAGTTCGACAAGAGGAACCAGCAGTTATAAATCAACCAAGTACAAGTAGAACTCAAAGAACAAGATGCATGCTTGTAAGATTTCAAGATTGTATGATTACATCAGATGATGTGATAGATAATGAAGGTCAGTTGGTACATTATGCTTTCTATGCAGATGTCAAACCTGTCAGTGTAGCTGAAGCATTGAAGGATTCAAAGTGGGTAAAAGCAATGAACAGAGAAGTGAAGTCTATCGAAGACAATGAAACTTGGTCACTTGTCGAATTGCCTCAAGGAAAGAAAGCAATTGATGTCAAGTGGGTATACAAAGTGAAAATGAATTCCAAAGGGGAAGTAACTCGACACAAAGCAAGGCTTGTGGCGAAAGGATTTCTACAAAAAGAAGGAATAGACTTCGATGAAGTTTTTACACATGTTGCTAGGATCGAAACAATTAGGTTTGTTGTTGGTCTAGCAGAAATAAACAGATGGCACATATGTCAGATGGGCGTGAAGTGTGCATTCTTGAATGAACCCTTAGGTGAAGAAGTTTATGTTAAACAACCAGTTAGGTTTATGAAACATAATGAAGAGAAAGGTGTACAGGCTGCATAAATCCTTATATGGATTGAAACAAGCTCCAAGAGCTTGGAATAAGAAAATTGATAGTTTTTTAAGGGAAAATGAATTTGTGAAGTGCACAACTGAACATGGAGTATATGTAAGAAGAAGAAATAGTGAATTGCTTATACTATGTCTCTATGTCGATGATTTCTTGATAACAGGTAGCTGCAAAAGTGAGAATGAAGACTTTAAAGGTGATCTCAGCAAGGAATTCGAAATGTCTGATCTGGGTGAAATTTCATATTTCCTTGGAATCGAATTTTACAAGAGCAGTAGAGGTTTGATGATGCATCAAAGAAGATATGTAGGATAAATTCTCAAGAGATTTGAGATGGAAGAATGCAACTCAACTTCGACACTTGCAGAACCAAGACTGCAACTATCGAAAGATGCAGATGAAGATGATGTCGACCCAACCCAATACATAAGACTTATTGGGTCATTGAGATACCTTTGTCATACAAGGCCTGGCTTAGCATATAGTGTAGGTATGGTAAGTAGATTCATGCAGAAGCCAAAGGTAATTACCATGAAGATCAATAGCATGTCATCGATCAATCTGGCGAAGAACCCGATAGCACATGGTCGAAGCATCACATCAAAATGAGGTTCCACTATCTTCGAGAGCAGGTAGTAGATGGGAAGATGAATTTGTAACATTGCGGATCTGAGAATCAGATTGCAGACATCATGACAAAGCGAGTGTAGGTCTTAGTATTCAGAACACTAAGAACCATGATGAATATAGATAGTTTAGATACAATGAATTAGGTGGTGTGTTAAATTGTAATTCGATTATGTCAAAATAGTGTGTGTGTCGAAGGGAGGTTGCCCAGTCAAAGAGCTTGTGGGTCGAAGAAAGCTACACACATATTTGATTGGTTTTAGATTTAGATAGGTTTGATTTAGATCTAAAATAGATAGATTTGATTTAGTACCAAAATAGGTATTTTGGGATTTTATAGTTTTGGGCTTTGGCTTAGGTAGCAAGCTAACCTAAATATATAAATAGAGAGAGTAACCCCTAATTTTTTAATTAAGTCAATTCATTGTAATCAAAGAATTTACAGTTGCAAGTGATTAATAATGTTTTCCATAATTTGCAGGCAGAGAGAAACTCTGCAGAAAATAATTGTCTTCTTTCTTTTCTTTTCTTTTCTCATAATTAATTGTCATTGTATGGTGATATCAATCTTGTTCATCAAGATTGGTAGAAATTCATCATAGATATTTGGTGGATTTCCAACAATTGGGAGGTCCACTTGTCCATGCACCATTCTTTTGGACCTGTAAAAGGCTCGAACTATAATGTTACTGGGTTTCAGCACAACCCCTTTACAATCTAGTTTGTCAAGAGCATCTTTTGGCAGAACATTCAGAGAAGAACCATTATCAATTAACACATGAGCCAATGTAGTTCCCATGCATTCAATGGAGACATACATGGCCCTATTATGATCTCTCCCCTCTATAGTCAGGTCAACATCGGAGAAGCCTACTCTGTTATCAGTTGTTAAGCTAGCCACAAAACATCCAAATTGATCAGCTGAAATCTCTTGCGGTACGTGAGCATTCTTCAAGAATTTTTCTAAAGTCTGTGCATGGGTTTCAGAACACATCAGTAAAGATAACAGGGTGTTTTTGGACGGGGTCTGCCCCAGTTGTTCAATAATTTTATAGTCTCTCTTGTGAATGATCTTCCAAACCACTTCCAACTCTTGCCCAGAGGTGTCCTTAATTGTGTTTTCTTTAGGTTCCTCTGTCTGGGCAGGCTCTGCCATTGGCTCTTTACCCCGAGCTTCAGCAGTTGACTTGGTAACCGTGACTCGAGCAGTTGCAGCAACATTTTTCTGAGAGATTTCCGGGGAGAAAATCCTTCTACTTCTAGTAACTTTGTTTGATGCCATGGCAGTAGACTTCGGATCCAAAGTTCCATGGAATAGCCTTTTCCAAGGAATATGGGATGGGTCCAGGTGTGGTGATAATCAAAGAATCAACTATTGGATTAGTGGTAATCCTTACAGGACCCTTGGAAGTGATCCTGATAGGAGTATCGAATACGACAGAAAAATCTTGGCACAAATTCTTAGCATACCGAATTTTCTCGATCAAAATTATGTGTTCATCCATCAGGAATTGAACGCCTTCCTTCAGTAACTTACAACCATTAGGTTGGACTTCGCATCAATAACATTCTTTAACACAGCCCGAAAATAAACCAGCCTATAATAGATTCTTTTTTATTGTTGAGAGGGGAGTAACCACATCACTTATAGAGGCAACATACAAAACATCTTCAATAGAACTTATACCTTTTTCATGCTTCAGCATAGGTGCAGTAATCACGTACAGGGTTTCCGGAGGGTCGAACTCAACTTCCTTAATATCAATCATGTCCTAAATTTTGTTTTTCAGGGCCCAGCAGTTGTTGGTGTCGTGCGCAGGACTGTTAGAATGATAAGCATAACTCGTATTCAAATTCTACTTAGGAGAGGATGTGTTGGTACTCTGAGGAGGATCTGCAGTGAAATGAGTTCAACTTTTAAAAAATGTAGCAATGCATGAGATAAAGGCATGCTGATCTTGGTAAATTGCCTTATCGTAGCGTTTGACCATCGTTGGTTTCCCTGTTGTTGTTGTTGAACAGGCTCCGGATTAGAGATCAACATCGCTCCCACAGACTGATGGCTGTCATTTTTACTATGTCCCTTCTGGCCATAGATAACATTGTCTTCTTTTTTTGCCACTGAATGGCTTCTGCACAACATTAGAAGATGTAGCCATTGGAATCTTCCCACTCTTGATACGACTTTTAACTCTTTCTCCTGTCAATATCAGCTCTTTAAAACCATCTGAAGAACTCCCAATGAGCAGATTAAAGAATGGGCATGTTAGATTGACCATAGACATATCAAACAATTCCGGGTCAGACAAGGGAGGTTGCACCCTTCCAGCAAAATCCCTCCATTTTTGTGCATATTCCTTGAACCCTTCATTCGAGCCCATGGACATATTTTGCAATTACACTCGAGTCGGCGCAAGGTCAGCATTATATTGATACTTCTTATAAAAAGAAGTAGTCAAGTCTTCCTATGTATGGATGTTGGTTCCTTCCAGCTGATAGAACTATTCAAGTTGAGTGTCAGACAAACTCTCTTGAAAGAAATGGACCCATAACTTCATGTCGGCAGTATGAGGTTGAATCTTTTGAACATATGATCTCAGATGGAGTTTGGGGAAAGATAAACCATCATATTTAGCAAAGACGGGAACCTTGAACATGTGAGGGATGACCACCCCCGGGATAAACCTAGTTCTCAAAAATCCAATCCAGGCACTTTCTGGATTTCTATAGCTTTGAGACAGTCTTCCGACTGCTCGTACTTGTCATCTGCAGGAGGATACTGTTTGTCAGAGTAGTCTTCATCTTCAGAACCCTGATTATTTTTACCCTCGGGTTTGATGCTTCTACCATCCTCTTCTTGGTTGTCGTCTTCTTCAGAAGAAATATCATCTAGTTGAACTGGTTCAGCAGGACCTTTGAATCTTCTCCCCATATTAAGGATAACAGTCGGATTTTTAGTCTTCTTTTTCTTGGCGACGAGCGCCATCAGATATTTATGTCCCTGTGCCAGATTCAGAAGATTCTCTTGAAATTGTGCATGCTGAGCTTGGAGGCACTTAACAGGTTGTTCGAGGGTCATCTTATACTTAAATAAACATTAAGTAGATGAGAAAACTTGTATGGAAAACCTGTTATGTAATGATGCATGATATGTAAATGCAATGTTTTCAAGGACCTTAGGAGATTTAAATTTGTTAACCAAGAGGAAATAGAAACAAATATTTTTATAAATAAGTTTATGTGAATACAAAGGATTACAAAGAAAGAAATTGAAAACTCTTAAAACTCTAATTTTCCCATGGACGCCTCCTCTTAATGTTGATATATGCATTAAGACCCTACTCCTCATGAAGTTGCTTGGTGAGCTCCAACACTTTCTTCTCACTTGCATATAATTGAGTCTCAAAGGTGTCTGATTCTTCCTTGAGTTGAATCTAGGACTTATGCAATTCATCAAGGTCAGTAGGCATGTCTGGATGAAGGATGGTGCGAGAAACGTCTCCTTCGACAACAGGCTCCATGATTACTTGTAAGATAGCAGGATATGGCATCATAAGGTTTTGAGCACGAGTTCATACCCATTTGAGATGGGGTTCCAGACGGATGGAATTCTTCTGTTCTAAGGCTTTGCTTTCAAACTTGCTCACCATACCGCAAGCATGTATAAACCTTTTACGATAACCTTGAGGGTTGTTCTTGTAATCAAACACAATACCCTGAATAAGTGTGTCATGAGGACCATCTCTTTGGGAATAACCAAATTGACATAGAGCTAGAATAAGGTTGTAAATGATAGCTCCCCTAATGCCAAGGAGCGGAACATTAGGGAATTCCCCACAAAGGTCAATGATAGGGATATCATCATGAGATCAGGAACACCAACATATATCTAAATGAGAGAGCGACATTATCCTTTGAGACCACCTTAAACCTTGTTCATTCTTCATTATCGAGCGACAAAGGTGCGAAATAAATCACCTGGACAACAAAGGTATACAACATACGAGAGTTTCTCTCCTCTTTATAGTACGAGTGTGGATAGAATGCATGACATCTCAAAGCAAAGTAGGCACAGGGTTACGAGTGAGGAAACTTTTGATGGTGTTCACATCTATGAGTTAGTCTGGATTAGGGAATAGTACCAATCCATATATTAACAAAGTCAAGATCTCCTCGAAAGCCTGAAAACTCATAGCATCCATAAATAGTTGAGCCTTCTCTATCAAAAATTTAGCCATAAAACCTTTGACTCCACTTCTCTTTTCCCAATTAGATACAATGTTGGACCGCTTCAGATGTAAGGCTGCCGCAATATCTTCTAGTTTCATAGCTTCTTCTAAACCAGTGAAGGGTGTCTGATCAAGAACAGGTACTCCCATTAATTAAGAGAACTCCTCCATTGTGAGTACCAACTGATAATCTGGAAAGATGAAGCAGTGATGTGCAGGGTCAAAGAACTGGAATAGAACGCTCATCATGTCTTCGTCAAAACCTGGGGTAGCCAGAGTGAGTAGTCGACCATGCCTTTTGATGAATGGAGAACTTTAGGTAACCCTTGATACTAACTCCTTATGTTGAGTAGGCACCCTTACAAAGTTTATACGAATAGTATTTCTAAGTGTTGAGGCCATAACCTACAACAAAGAACAAAGATAAATCCCTCGGTCCTTGAAATGGTTAGTGAAAATGATATGGTATGATGTCATGATGTTATGATATCATGTTCGAACAATTAATCATACACAAATAAAACACACAAGGACTTAGGTTTAAGCTTTCATGGAGTTTGTAGGTAAGTACCCTCTTGAAGTTTAGTTGGATCAACCTGTCCTAAAAGAAGTAACTGGGTTCTAGGAGCCTCAATATCACTGATGTTTCCCGGAGCATTGTTTCAGCACAAGCATCTGATTTACGAATGAAATATCCCGAGAGTCTGATCTCAATGAGTGTACCATTGAGTATCAACCAAATTCAGTTTGCACCAAAGCCGACTATCTCACTACTTTCTATTGGCTAAGTTGTGTAAACTAAGGTTCTACAGTCAGTTAGTACTTTATGACACCACGCGGCAGCCTAACATTCTCCTTGACTTAAATTAAGGGACACAAGAACCAACCAATGTGTCACACTAACATAGCCATTGCTTCAACCGTATAGGTATACGCCGTACAATTTTCACGATCTATTGCTACTTACCTAAAATGCCCCCAGATTCGGGTATAGGATCTTTATAAAAAAAACCAAGCATATCCCAAAATATAAAACATACAAGGAAAACAAGTAAAGCAATAAGGGTGATCTAGCTCTTAAGGTAACTTCACTTTTAGTTTTTCTCAACAGAGTCGCCAGTTCTGTAATATGGTGGGAGAACTGACTTTTGGTTTTGTGTTTTATCGCAAATATTGCGGATATCAAGAGTCGCCACTGACTTTTCTTTTAACCAATAAAGGAAAGAGTTAAAAGAACAGGAAAGACCTTTGAGAATTTTCTAATTTCACGGGGTAGGTTATGAAAAGGGAAGTTGTTAGAACACTTTTCATTCATAGTTATCTACGGGATCTTAATCGCTAGCTCACTTTGTTTGAAAATGCTTTTGTGTGTATGTTTGAAAATATTTTGAAAATGCCTAAGTGTGGAAAACTTTGAATTGATTCTCGTATCGTTGAGAACACATAAAAAGTGTTTGCTTTGAAAATATTTTAGAAAAGAAGTGTTTTCTGTGAAAAATGTTTTTGTTTGTGAGCAAGTGACTACGAGCTATCTACCTACTCAAAAGTCTTTCGCGTTATTTTCCTTTTTCTTTAGATAGTGCTATCCTACCATTAGTTAGTAGGAAGCCCTATCATTGGATGTTTAAGGGACGGGCGCGAGTCTTCTTATAGTCATAAAGGCAACTCGTAGGGAACTTTAACAATTTTATCGTAAGTGACTAAGATAATTTACCGAGGCAACATCAAAGGGTTATCGAGGGACTATGATCTTTTAACTGAAGGTCTTTGCTAAAGCGTCCCAAGTTCGAGGCACATGATTGTTTTATCTGAAGTAAACAAGAGGGGATACCCTAGAGGTGCCACTGTGCAAAGTGTGTTGTGATTCAGTTATTTTAATCTTTGAGATTAGGGTTAGCTATCGTTTGATTTTAGATCTTATCATACACGCCTAATTACTATACAAATATATATACATACAAGCATAATTATAGATGCAGAAAGTAAAATGCGGGAAGATAAAACCTAGGCTATTACAATGCTTTGGGTATGGGGATACCAAACCATAAAATGGAGGAAAAAGTAAAGTAAATCCTAATTAAAAATATTACAATCCATCAGCAATTACATAATGATAAAAAATTCGCAAACGCGACATCAAAGGAAAAATTTGAATTGAAGGGAAAGGAAATGTTCTTTTGTTGTTTTTATGAAAAAAAGAAATACTTCTGATTAATCTAAAAAAACTAATTAATTTTATTTAATTAATAAAGAAATTGATTAATTTAAACCTAGAAAACCTAATTAATTAATTAAATAACTAATTAAACTAAATCATTTTATTTAATAAAATAAATAAAATAATTAATAATATTAAATAAAACTTTATCAAATTAATTATTAATTTAAAACAAAATAGTTTTTGTGTTTTTATTTTGATAAAAGTAACAATTCAACAAAATAATGCAAAATAATATAAAAGAAAAAAAAGAAAGAGAAGAAAAGAAAGTAAGTGTGCCTGAAATAACAGGAATCTGAGGGTGTGAGAACAGAAAATCGTTTGTGCCTAAATGAAGCCAGCCCAAGTATTGTGAATGATCCAGTACAGCTGGATCCAAGAGTCCCATGGTGCGGCTGCATATTTGGGGTGTTAGGTCTGGCTTGATGAACATCTAATGATGATGGAACGAGACTAGTGATGTGCATGATAGGCCTGTTCGCATTGGATCTGTGAAATTCACAAAATAATGAAAAAATTGTCCCGCGCCTGGATCGATCTCAGGATCAGGCATAGGTAAGTCTTAAGAGCAAGCGTGCTACCACTGGGGTGGCCATACATCTGTTATATTTAAGCAAACAAAACAAATATAATACAAAATGATTGCTAATGCCAGTCAAACAAAGAACGTGCACGTATGACTGGGTCCCTGTGGTTTGAATCGACCAACCATAACGGTCCACTATTCTACGCAATCAGTCAAAGTTTTCAAACCATCATCCATGGTGGTTTAAAATGTCTTCTCTGATGAGGATATTTTTTGAAACCTGTAAAATACGCAAAATCAAAGCGAGCAAAGTATACTATTCCCCTTAAAATTTCCTCCTGAATTCGAATATGGGATCCATTTATGCAAAAAGTTCCTCTATCATGAAACCTAAAGCTTTTTTAGCTCTGTGCCCTAACTATGGCATTAGAATAATTCAAAAAATGTATGTGAATTAAGCTGACATATTCATAAAGATTTAAACCGTGACAAGCCTTGGGAATCAAAACTTACCAACTTACCAATCAGAGTTTATGGAAGGGAGAATTTTGGGATTTATTCACGATGGTTGATGATTGATACTGACTCCTGGCAACTTTAGGAAGACGATGAAAGGCTTTAATCGGCTTGGGAACAGCTGAGGAATAAGGTTGGTATTAGCCCTAATCTTTGAAAATTTGGAGAATTCTTAGAGGTTTCTTCAGTCAGTATTTTTCATGTGCTTTTGATACTGACCTCTTGTGTTTATATAGAGAAATGAAATGGAACAACAAATAAGGGAAGGATCTTGCAATCGAGGCCATGCTAGACAAAAATCAAACATGTTAAAAAACTTCCATGTTGAGATATTTATTGCCTTCTTCATCTCTCACGGTTTTGGCATGATTTTACAGGTTAACATGAGTTTCCTTGGGCCCTTAGATGATTGAAACAAAAAGCCCAAGCCCTTATACCATGGTTTCATATTTTATTTGAATTTATTTGCATTTAAATGAATAAAAATTCAAATAAAATCAATGAAAATCATAAAAAAATATGTGAATGTATTTAGAGGTCCTTTAAAACCTCATGAACATATTTGAACATCAAAAGTTAGGCCCACTAATTTAAAATTTCAAGTTTGCTTACTTTTCTCTTTATGCATTTCCTCAAAATTTCCCAACTTGCACTGGTCATAACTCTCTCAATTTTAATATTTTGATGGTGATCTTGGACTTTTTGGAAATATCAAGATGTCATATTAATTTTCTCTTTTTATCATTTTTGCATTTGGAGATTTTATCTTGATGTAACTTGCCTTGACAAAAAGTGTCTTTTTGATGAAATTTGAAATGACCTGTAATGTATTAGATAATATGTTTCAAATGAAGCACTTTTTGACTTTAACATAAATACAAAGTTGTATAGAATTTAATTTCCTTCAAAATAGGCTTTGGTTTGGAAAAAGTTGATGAAGCATGTGAAAGTTATGCTTGGTCAAAGTTCAGTTGACTTCTCCTAAGAAAACCCTAATTTGGCAACTTTTGACCTTTGATGATTTAAGGGCTTTCCTTGAAGAACCATGATCAACCCTTGATCAAATTATCAATATCACCTCCAAATGTTTATGTTGACCAAAAATCTTGAAGTTTGACTGTATGTTGACCATAGTTGACTTTTTACCCAATACAGTTGACTTTAAATCATCTGAGCTATTGATTGAGCAAACTTGTGATGCAAGTCTTGAAACTTGACACGAGAATTATTGACGACCTATGTTGAACCATAAAAACCATTTGAGTACTTTGAAACCCATTCTTCTTTGTGCAATATGAAACCCTAGTTGTGGACCCATTGCTTAGGAGGAGAGCTTGTCTAATCAACTCTTGAGAATCCTTGAGCATTTGAGAACCCTAGAAGAATGTATTGAAGAAAATGGGAGGGAAAATTTTGGGTTACAATATCTCCTAATACCACACAAGCATAAACAACTATTCTCCCAAAGCAGTAGCATACAGTCCTATCACAAGGCTATATCAACATGTTAAGACATGTAATATAACATCAGGACACAAACACTTTAATCCCCTTTTTTAGCCAAAATATTGACAAAAAGAAATAGATTAAATGTACACAAGGAAGCATATAGTACACTATACCATATTGCACTCAGGAAATACAACAAATGGAAACACACATGGCACACTAGCAATACCATAGATGGAAGCACACATAGAACATCCAATCATGAGCACCAGATGGAAAGATAACTTATTGACCAGCTTCAAGTGGTTTTTCATATCTTTCCCCTATCAAAGAGCCTTCTATATTCCTTGGTGTTGTAACTAGCCCTAGTGTCGAGCATAATACTTTGCTTCCTTCCCTTCTTAGTAGATTTTTTTCAGGCATGTCATGCCTCAGAGTATAGAGGAAAGATGCAGTGTTAGTTGTATTCCTCCATTTCTATAATTGATATAATTGTGTAATGGTACAATTTCCAATCTCATTACTTTTGGTAACATCAAGTTGTTCCTTGTTGTCCATAAGCTCTACAGTATCATTTTTTTCCAACAAGATTCCTGATCAGTTGCTTACAACTACCAAGATCCTTGTATCAATCATGGTGAATAAGATATCTGAAAGAATTCAGATCTCCAGTATGAAATGTCATGGCATCTTTCTTGATATCATATCTCTTCAACATCAGTTTAAAGAAACATTCCCGTGATTCCCTCAAGGCAACACATCCATTTGTATTTTATATATTCTGGTTAAATTCAGTGATGTTATCTTTTTTAGGGTGACTTGTAGTAAAATTCCCGAATTGTTCTATCTATCCCCAGTAGATAGACCTTTGCTGGATTGAGAATTCACTGACTCAATGTTTGTGAATTAACAAGTCTCCTCTTCTAATGCTTCATCGGTTTTCCCATAGGATGTTTAACCATTTTCCATGACACCCTCCTTCTCTTCAACAACGAAATCATCAACTATCATATTGATAGAATCTAATGACATTCCAGTTCTGAAGTTGAAAACTCTATAAGTTCTTATCCTTAAGGAGTAAACCATAAAAATACCTGCATCCCTTATGGGATTCTTCTTGCCCTTATGACTTTGGTAAGTCAAGTAGTAGCATTTACTTCCAAAGATATGAAAGTAATTGACTCTAGGTTTCATTCTTGTCCATAGTTCATAAGGAATGGCTAAAGTATTTCTTGTTAGAGAAACTTTACTATGGACATAACATGCAGTATTCACAGCTTCTTCCCAAAGTACAAAGGAAAAATCTTAGCATGAAGCATGAATCTATCTGATTCTATAATCTCCTTGGTTACTTGTTCAACAATTCCCCCTTGCTGAGAGCACTCGTAACGAATATTGTTGGAAGCACAAAATTTAGAAAAATTTATATTCTCAAATTTTGTGTCATGTTCACTTCTAATTTTCACAATATCATCATTCTTCTCTTCTTGAAAACTTTGAGAAAAATTGTAATACGGTGGGAGAACTGACTTGTTTTTTTTTGCATTTTATCGCAAATATGAGGATAGCAAGAGTCGCCACTGAGTTTTCTTTTATCCAATATTTAAAAATCAGAAAAGAACATGAAAAACATTAAGAGATTTTGATTTCAGGGGGTAGGTTATGAAAAGGGAAGGTGTTAGCACCCTTTTCATTCGTAGTTATCTACGGGCTCTTAATTGATAGCTCACTTTTAAAAATGCTTTGTGTTCATGTGTTTGAAAATATTTTGAAATTTTCCAATAGTTAGGGAACTTTGTAATTATTCTTGTATTGGTTAAGAATTCTTATAAAGTGTTCATTTGAAAATATTTTGAATGTGTGACAGTGAGAAATGTTTTTGTTTTGAAAAATGTGAGCAAGCGATTAAGAACTATCTACCTACTCAAAGTCTTTCGTATTATTTTCCTCCTCCTTTAGATAGTGATATCCTACCATTAGTTAGTAGGAAACCCTATCGTTATATGTGAAGGGATTGGTGCGGGTCATCATACAATCATAAAGGGAACTCATAGAGACGCTTTAGCAATTATCGTTTAAGGGACTAGATCATTTACCGAAGGCAACATCCAAAGGGTCGTCGAGGGAATATGATCTTTTTAATCGAGGGACGGTGCTAAAGCGTCCCCTTGTTCGAGGGACATTATTGTGTTTGTTTTGAAGCAACAAGTGAGGTTACCCTAGAGGTGCACATGTGAAGAGTGTTTTGATTTGAGTTAATTTATCTTGAAATTAGGGTTTTCTACGATTGTTTTTAATCTTGCCATACAAACCCCATAGCATACATCTAACAGTTATAAGGAAAGCGATAAATATAGAAAAGTAAAATTCTATGCTATTACAAGGCTTCTGGAATGGGGGTAAAAATAGTAAAAATGGGGGGAAATAGAAAAACCCTAATTAAACTATTAGATACCGTAAGCAGATACATAATTGGAAAAATTCGAAAATAATAAAAATATGCCAAGCGGAAAGAACAGGAAAAGGAAAAGAAAAATTGCTTTGATGATTTTTGATAGAAAAAAGTATGATGATTAATCTAAAAAAACCTAATTAGTTTTAATTAAGAAAAAAAGAATTAATTAATTTAAACAAACCCTAAATGATTTTGATTAAAAGAAAGTTTAGTGAAAAACCTAAAAAAAATAAGTTAATCAATTAAATGAAAACCTAAAAACTAATTAGGGTTAATTAAAAAAAACCTAAAACTAAATTAGGATTTATTACATTAAAAAGGGTTTATTTTAAAAGGTTTTGTAAAAAGGTTTTATGAGGAAGAGTAAAAAAATAAACCAAATGGTAGGGGTGGGTATTTAACCCACGCTCTCAACAGCTTCTGCCAACACGCTCACCACCAGGCCAAGCGCGCCTTGGTGTTAGTAAACAACATCAAACACATTTTGTTAATCATTCTGCAAAACATGAAAATATCAGGAAAATAAATGGCAAAAGGCTGGATCGAACCCATGCACTTTGATACCAATAACTTAATGTACGCGCTTCAACCTCTTGGGCAGTGATACATCCATTAACTTAAACGAAATAAAACATATATAATATACAAATGATGCTTGAACCGGAGAGACGCCGGACCCCTAGCTCCGATCGTCTTCTCTGGTTGCCTCTTTTATCAACTTGCACAAAACAAAGGCGTTAGCAAACAAAAGGCACCCTACCCCTCTAAATAAAGGGTTGTGAATCCAATGGAAGGATTTTTTTTAGGTTAAAACAGCTTGGTTTAAGAGCTATGGCAAAAATGATGCATATAGGTGTAACTATGATGTGTTATGTTTTGGCCAACATGGGACTCTCCTAATGGGTCATTCTTGCATTGTTGAACCTTATGAACATGTTAAACAAGTTAGTATACAATGAAATTCAAGGAAAACAAATATATGGAATTTATGTAGTTTCAAAACTGTTATGGCATGTATGTATGCTTTTACACCCTTTTGATCATGGAGATTAATTAAACCTTACCCTACTGAGTTCCCGGAAGTGAATGAGATGGCTTGTTTGTAGTGAAAGGGCTTGTGATAAGGGTTCAAGTTTTTAGGGATCTTGAAAAGTTTAAGATTTTTGACAAGTTCTGAGAATATATAAGACAATTAGGTCAAAGATATGGGCTTGGTCTTTGTGTAAGAAAGGCCTATATTTTATCTTATTTATTTTTGAAATATTAACGAATAAACCAAAATAATAAAAATAAAAATAGATCAAGGGGTGAATGAACAATATTTGAGGTGTATAAGGAGTATAGAGCACATTTGGACTCTAAAATAATGGCCCAGTAGTCCAAACTATCAAGTTTGCTCAATCTGAACTTCATGTATTTGCTCAAAATTTCCCAACTTGCACTGGTCATAACTCTCTCAATTTTCATCTTTTGAAGGTGATCTTTGACTTTTTGGAAATCCCAAGGGGTGTCCTATACAATATCTATGTTGATCATTTTTTTCATTTGAGAACGTTATCTTAATTTAAGTTGCCTTGACAAAAAGTGTCTTTTTGTTGGCTTTTGAAATGACGTGTAATGTATTGGCCCATATCTCTCAAATGAAGCATTTTTTGGACTTGATCTTAGAGAGAAAAAGTTGTAGGCAATTGAATTTCCTTAAAAATGAGCTTTGGTTATGGAAAATTGATGAACCTTTTGAAAGTTATGTTTGGTCAAAGTTCAATTGACTTCTCCTAAGGAAATCCTAATTTGGCAACTTTTGACTTTTGATGATTTGAGGGATTTTCTTGAGGAACCATGATCAACCATTGATCAAATGATGAATATGACTTTAAAATGTTGATGTTGACCAAAAATATTGAAGTTTGATTGTATGTTGACCACAATTAACTTTTTACCCAATATAGTTAATTTTCAGTCATATGAACCATTGACTGAGCAAACTTGTGATGCAAAGCTTGAACTTGGTATGAGTATTATTGGAGACATATAAGAGACCATGAATTCCATTTAAGACCTTATAAACCCAAACTTCCTTGTGAAAAGTGAAATCCTAGTTGTGGATCCATTGCTTAGAAGGAGAATTTGTCTGATCAATTCTTGAGTAACCTTAAGCATTTGGGAACCCTAGGAGGATGTCTTGAATAAATATGAGAGGGAAAATTTTAGGGTGCAACAGCTGCCCCTATTTAATCTTCTTAAACCTGAAGAGTTAGATTGGCATGTTCGCCATTCCTGATCTAAAGGTAGAAGATGATTGAACATCTAAGTTCCTAGAAATTTGCACTCGCCTGTGCAAAAAGTAACACTATTGATTGATTGTATTGCTTGAATAGGCTTAAAGATGCCATTCAAAGATATGGTGGAATGTTGTTGGAGATGGGCTTATGGTTACCATCCAAAGTATCCATTGATAGAAGTATCAAAATGAGTCTACGCTCGACTGTATCCGAAGAATGATTTCCCGAATGAACCTCTGGGGAAGGTGTTTGAGTATCTGCTTGTCAGATTTAGTTTCTGAAGGAAAGATGCTTGTTAGAATAAACCTCTGAGGAAGATGCTTTTCAGAATTAAATCTCTGAAGGAAAGTGTTTGTCATGTAGATAGTTGCCCCATCTTGTTTCAAGAATTGATCTACAGTCTGTTTTTGTCAGTAAACATGTCCTGCTTCGGGAATTCATACCACCTGCTGATAAAGATAGTCACCCTGTCCTTTTTCAAGAATTGATCTCCACCTGGTCATAAAGATAAAAAGATAGTTTCCCTTTTCTGTTTCGGGAGTTAATCTTTGCTCTGTCGTTTAGATAGTTTCCTCGTCCTGTTTCAGGAGTTAATCTTTGACCTGTTTATGTAGATAGTCGCCCCTTCCTATTTCAGTAATTGATCTACAATTTGTTTTCACAGATAGTTGCCTTGTCTTGTTTCAGGAATTAATCAGTGTCTGGTCATATAGATAGTTACCCCGTTGTTAAGTGTTAACTTTTGTATAAAATTCATATCATTTATTGACACTTTTGAATCCTTTATTTTACTTTTTATTATGTTAAATACTTATTTTAAGTCAATTTGCACGAGTACAAAGAATTTTGAATGTTTTAATTTGTTTGTTAGTATTTTAGTAAATTTTGTGCATATAAGATGGTCAAAGGGAGACTTTATTGTTTCTAAGCAAAAGAAAGAAAAAATTTGATTTTGTAAAGGATCTCCCGGCGACAGGATGCTTCGTCCGACGAAATTTGTGAAGAAAAGATGAGTCTTTTGAAGTTTGCTTCTGTAATGCTTCGCTTCTGGATCGCCTGGCGAAAGAAGGATCGCCCGGCGAAGCATCCGTGTCACCCGACGATGAAAGATGCTCTCTTGAGGATATACACGCCCATCTGGCCACATGTGGAATCTAGCCAGTGTCACCCGGCGATTCTTTATTGTTTCTCGACAATGGTGCCCATATGGCCATAATTTTTAACTACTTTTACCACCTTTTAGAGAAACTTTTCACCAACTTTTTGTACTTGAAGGGAAGAAAATCTGATTTTAGGGGTAGAAACCTTTTGTTCTACATATCATAAGATCATAACATAGAAACCCTTGGTTCTTATCTTGGTGGAAAAAACACTCTTGCATCTTGAATCAAGGAGACTTGAAGATTGATGTTCATCAACACTTATTGTTTATTCATTGATCAAGGTATCATGACCAAGAGTAGATAAGCACTTTTTGTGTCAAGGTTATAAGTAGTCAACCTAGACTTTATGTATTTTGTTTTAATCATTTTGTATATGAACTTGGTTGAAGATTAATACATATTGAATATCTTTGTATCATTGTTCTTTTTATGGTTTGGTTAATTATTGAGAAGTAAGTTCCAAGCTTCACCTAATATATTCATCTAATAATAAATAAGCTCTAGACATAGATTTGTGAGTTAGTATTCACTTGTATCAAGCTTTAAAAATTATCATGTTAATAGTTAGGTTGAGAGATCATTTAATGATTAACATGATAACACTCACAATATTTCTTAGACATGAGAAATATTGAGAGGATACGTGAATGTATCGATCATTGATGAGTTCATATGCATGATTAATCTAATATATTTTGAATAGGTTGATGAAAACTAATCTTGACATGTCTTTTATCAAAACAATCATTTTCAAACAAAAACCTTTATTTTATCCAAATCACCATCTAGTGCATGAAACTTAATATTTTGTTCGTAAAAGAAAGAAACAAAACTTTGGTTATGATTCAAACACTTAAAGTCACTAAAACTATAGAACGATATTAATATCACACCAATCCCTGAGGAAAATGTTAATATAAATACTTGTACTGAAAATACTAACAACAAAATAGTGTCGTTGTCGTGGATTGGCGTTTGACTATTGAAAGCATTGCAATAGTTTAAGTGTTTTAAGTTATTTTATATTAATAATATCTTTTGTTTTTCACTTGTTTTGTTAGTGTTTTCATACTTTAGTTTATGCGAGGAAGTATTTCTGAAGATAAACTCCTATTTGACCCTGAAATCGAAAGAACTTGCAGAAAACTTAATAGCAAGACTAGATGAAGGAGGAAGCTAGCGAAAGAAAGAAGATAAATAGGAGAGGCGTCTACTTCTACTGTACCTTTTAATCAAGATATAGAAGAAGTTATGGCGGAAAATCCACCAAGAGGTCCCTGTGCAAATAGTCCAAGGTTGAATGCTTAGTTTACTAGGAATGCAGACCAAAGGCATTCAGAAATAAAAACTGAATTCTACAACTGTTGTATCATAACCCTTTCACTGGGTTAGATCATGATGATCCTTACACAAATCTCACAAAATTCTATGAGATAAAGAGTGCTATAGGAGCTCCCGAGGAGGATGAAGAACAAATATTTAAAAGATGATTTTGATATTCGTTGATCGATAAAGCTAAGGATTTGTATGTTAACAAACCTAATCACCTCATGACGGATTGGATTAGACTTGAAGAAATATTTATTGAAAGGTATTTCCCACAATCACGTTTCTTGGAAGCCAAAACGGCTATATTGGTGTTCTTTCATGGTGGAGTCGAGTCATTGAATGAAGCTTGGGAAAGGTACAAATCTATGTTGACAAAATGTCCAAGTCATGGTTTTGATGCCATTACCCAAATGAATATTTTTCAAAATGGATTACAACCACAACCAAAGCTTTTGTTGGATGGTACATCGGGAGGATCACTTATGGAAAAGACAACAGAAGAAGCGGTTGAAATTATTGAAATAATGGCAAGGAACGACCATCAAGTTCAACATGATCGAAGTATGGTTCAAAAGAGAGAGGAGGCAAGTGGTTCTAGATCAAATGAAGCTCTTTTAGCCCCAAAAAAATTGTTCGCTCAACAAGTTGAAGAATTAACAAAGAAAATGGAAAATCTCCCTCAATAACTAAGAGAAATGCAAGAAAGACCTGGAAATCAAATACAACAAATTTCTTGTTGTGAGTTGTGCAAGGGTTATCATCAAACCATATTTTGTCCTCTGGTTGAAGAAGAAGCTAATTACATGGGAAATCAAGATCAAGGATACCAACAAAGGCAACCATATCAAAATAATCAAGGTTATCATCAAAGAAATAACCAAGGTTATCAACAAGGGTGGAGACAAAATGCCAACCATCAAAGTAGACAAAGTCCTTATCCTAAGCTAGAAGCTCAAACATACAAGACACTCTTGCTCAATTAATGCAAGCATCTATGGCAAATCAAAAGAGTAATGAAACGGCTATCAAAAATTTGGAGACTTAAGTGGGGAAACTAGCCAAGCAATTGGCCAATCAAACTGCCGGATCATCATTTTCGGCAAATACTCAATCTAATCCTAAGGAGAATTGCAAGGCAATATTAACTAGGACGGGTAGAGTAGTCGGAAATGGACGTGGTAAAGAAGTTAGAATTGAGTAAGTTGTTGAAGAAAAAGAGCTTGAAGAAGAGATTGTAGTAGAAAATAATCATGAGGAGGAGTTAGTTGAAAAGGTGAAATTGAAAAGAAACAAGAAGGAGAAAGTTGCTACTTTACCGGTTCAAAATTTACCACATCCTCATGCTCCTTCCAAGAAGGATAATGCTAGGCACTATGCTAATTTCATGGATATCTTTAAGCAATTACAAATAAACATTCCATTTTCCGAAGCTATGGAAAAAATGCCAAACTATAAAAAGTCCATGAAAGATATCCTTACAAAAAATAGAAGACCAACGGATCAAGAAGATATTTTGGTTGTTGCAAGTTGTAGTTCTATCATTCAACGAACTCTACCGAAAAAGGAAAGTGATCCGGGAAGGGTTACTTTGCTGGTTACCATTGGTGATATTTATGTTGGTAAAGGATTGATCAATTTAGGTTCTAGAATTCATTTAATTCATTTTTCTATTGTGAAAAGATTTGGGAACATTGAGATGAAGTCAACAAAGATGACACTTCAACTAGCCGACAAATCCATCACTCGTCCTTATGGTGTAGCTCAAGATTTGCTAGTAAAAGTGGATAAACTTTTTTTCCCGGTTGATTTTTTTGTGATTGATATGGAGGAAGACCCTGATGCACCTTTGATTCTTGGTCGACCATTCATGAATAACGCAAGAATGATGATCGACATCGATGATGGTTTAGTGAAGGTCCGAGTTCAAGATGAAGAAGTAAGTTTTACTTTTTTTTGAAGCTATGAAACATTTTAATGATAAGGGAGCTTGTTTTAAAGTCGATGCTTTTGAAGAAGCTATTTGGGATGTTTCTAGTGAAGTTCATCTTTTAACACCTCTTGAGAGAAAATTGAATAATATTATTCAAGTTCTTAATGTTCAAGAAGAAAATGAGTTGGAAGAATTTATGAAGGAACTTGAAGCTTTAAAAGAAGTTCAATCTTGGGAGGAAGAAGTTGAAATTTTGAAGAAAGAACCTAAAGAAGAAGAGTCCAAAATTGAATTCAAGATGTTTCCGTCTCATTTAAAGTATGCGTGTCTTGATGATGGTAGTAACAAACCGGTACTCATTAGTAATGCTTTATCAGAGAAGGAGGAACATTGTTTAGTTCAAGTTTTAAAAGAAAATAAAAGTGCAATAGGTTTGGTTTTAGCGGATTTAAAAGGAATAAGCCCGACTTATTGTATGCACAAGGTTTTTATGGAAGAGGATTTTAAACCCATAGCTCAACCCCAACGACGCTTGAATCCGACAATAAAAGAAGTTGTGAGAAAGGAAGTTGTGAAACAATTGGATGCCAGGATGATTTATCCTATTTCCGATAGTACTTGGTTGAGTCTGGTGCATGTGGTTCCCAAAAAGGGTGGAATGACCTTGATAAGAATGAAATGAAAGAATTGATTCCGATAAGAACTGTAACGGGATGGCGGATGTGTATCGATTACCATAGGCTTAATCAAGCAATTAGGAAAGATCACTTTCCTCTTCCTTTTATGGATCAAATTCTAGAAAGGTTACCGGGCCAAAAGTTCTATTGTTTTTTGGATGGGTATTCTGGGTATAACCAAATTTCAGTAAATCTGGAAGATCATGAGAAAATTGCTTTCACTTGTCCGTTTGGAGTTTTTGCGTCTAGGAGGATGCCCTTTAGTTTGTGCAATGCACCTACAACTTCTCAAAGGTGTATGCAAGCCATATTTTCTGATCTTATTGAGAATACTATAGAGGTTTTCATGGACAACTTTTCCATTTTCGAAGCATCTTTTGATCTTTGTTTTAAAAATTTGGATACCGTGTTGAAAATATGTGTGGAATACAACTTAGTGCTTAATTGGGAGAAATGTGACTTCATGGTTACCGAGGGAATGGTTCTTGGTCACAAAGTTCCATCCAATGGGCTCGAAGTTGACAAGGCAAAAGTGGAAGTTATCGAAAAGTTGCCACCACCGTTGAACGTGAAAGGAATCCGAAGCTTTTTGGGTCATACGGGCTTTTATCGAAGATTTGTCAAAGACTTCTCCAAAATTTCAAGACCATTTAGCAACTTTCTCAACAAAGATAAGTCTTTTATTTTTTATGATGTTTGTTTGATAGCTTTTAATGATTTGAAACAAACTTTGACAACCGCACCCATAATCGTTGCACCAAATTGGAAAATGGATTTTGAATTAATGTGTGATACTAGCGATTATACCATTGGTGCAGTTCTTGGTCAAAGAAGAGGAAAACTTTTTTCTGCCATACACTATGCTAGAAATGTTTTTAATGAAGCAAAAATTAACTATACAACAACTGAAAAAGAATTATTAGCCATAGTGTATGCATTGGAAAAATTTAGATCTTACCGCATTGGGTCAAAGGTTGTAATCTAAACCGACCATGCGGCGATACGATATTTTCTAACTAAACCGGATTCTAAATAAATACTAATTCGATGGATACTTTTATTGCAAGAACTTGATCTTGAAATTCGCGACAAGAAAGTTTCCGAGAATTGGGTAGTGGATCACTTATCCCGCTTGGTCAATCTAGAGGTTACTAAACAAGAAAGAGAGGTTAGAGAAGAATTTCCAAATGAAAAGCTTTTTATGGTACATGTTAGACCATGGTTTGCCGATTTTGCGAATCACAAGGTATCCGACTTGATACCGGAAGATCTAACTTGGGACCAAAAGCAGAAATTCTTGGCGGATTCTAAATTTTATGTGGGATGAACCTTTCCTCTTTAGTATTGGAAGTGATAATTTGTTAAGGAGATGTGTGTTGGTGGAGGGAATCAAAAAGCATACTTTGGCATTCTCATAATTCTCCGTGTGGAGGTCATTTTAATGGTTTACGTACGGCAACGAAAGTCCTTTAATCAGGCTTTTATTGGCCATCTTTTTTCAAAGATGCAAACTTGCACGCCTTTGAATAATATGTTGGAGATAAAGGTTTTTGATTGTTGGGGCATAGATTTTGTATGACCTTTTCCGCCGTTTTTTTCAAATGAATTTATCTTTGTTGCGGTGGATTATGTCTCTAAATGGGTTAAAGCGATGGGTTGTCCTAGGACGCACGGAAAAATGGTCATAAAATTTCTAAAGAAATATGTGTTTTCCCGTTTTGGCACTCCGCGAGTTTTCAATAGTGATGGTGGATCACACTTTTGTAATGCACCTCTTGAAATTTTTTTGGAAAATTATGGTGTAAAGTATAAAGTGGCGACTCCGTACCATCCACAAGCTAATGGCAAGCCGAAGTTTCAAATAGAGAGGTTAAAAGGATTTTGGAAAAGACCGTGTCAATTACACAGAAGGATTGGTCGCTTAAGCTAGATGATGCTTTGTGGGTGTATCACACCGCTTACAAAGCTCCGATTGGTTTGACACCATTTCAAATGGTGTATGGCAAAACTTGTCACCTTCCGATAGAAATTGAATACAAGGCTTTGTGGCCATTAAAATTCTTGAATTTTGATTCTAACTTGGATGGAGAAAAAAGAAAAACTCAATTTTAGGGTCTTGATGAATTGAGAAATGATGCGTATCACTCCAACAAGTTGTATAAAGAAAAATTCAAATTTTATCATGACAAGAAAATCCGTCACAAAGACTTCAAAGTTGGCCAAATGGTGCTTCTTTCTAATTCACTGTTGAAACGTTTTTGGAGAAAGTTGAAGTCCAAATGGTCGGGTCCGTTCGTGATCAAAGATGTGAAATATTATGGAGCAATTATGTTAGAGGATCCCGTCTCCAAGGAAGTTTGGACTGTGAATGTCCAGAGGTAGAAAGTATACCTTAGAGGATAGGTAATTCGCGAAACAAGTGTGGTCCATCTCGGTGATTTGTGAAATTACCGTAGACCGTCGAGCTCGAACTGACGCTAAACAAAGTGCTTGTTAAGAGGCACTCTAACACTGTAAGTATTTTGTTTTATGTGTGTTATTTCCTTTAAAATTGGTGCAGAACAGAATTTTGGAACAAATTCTGCAACAAAATTTTTTGTTCAGTTTCTGCCTAGCATCGCCGGGCGGTGTGTTGTACCCCAATTTTCCCCCTAAGATTCCTATATCATCTCATACCATCAAAATGCAAAAAGATCACACACTAGGGTTTGGTTCTTCTCCTTATCTTTACCTTTGCTCATGGGGAATCACCAAGCATCTTGACTTGTACTTTTGTGATCATCTATGTTTTGTACTGATTAACCTTTTAACTAATAAATATGATAAATGTTTTCCCGAATTGATGATGTTATAAGTGAAAGCACAATACATTTTATCAAGTTGATCTACAGATTCATGAGCTTATTCCCATGCCTTCTTCAACAAAGTTGCATTGATCTTTAAGCCCCATCATTGAAGATACCTTGAATTAATGACATGACAAAGTCTATTTTGATTCATCATACCTCAAGTTGTCAAACATAGTTCAAAGAAACAAGGGTGGATTGAAGAAGTTTGACATAATTGGATAAGTTTTTGATTTCTTGATCACAAGTGCATATTTTCGTCAACTCTCAATATTTGGAAGTGGTTAGGGTTACTATGGTTCCTCATTATCATCCTCAACAACTTCTATTTACATGACAAATGTATTTTTGCAAGAAGGTTTGTCAAAATTGAAAAGGTTTCCCAAGGCATCTTGTTGCTCTAGGAGCTATGGTTTTGAACTTCAAAGGGTTATATCTTTCTCATATTTTATTATGTTTGAGTGATTCCAAAGACATGCTTCTCTTCAAATAGTTATTAACAAATCACTTCAAAATTTTCAAGAAACTTTTGTGTGGAAGATACCTAATGATGAAGAAAGATTACAAGTCCTCCAGATAAGCCATCAAATTCCCTTAGGTGACTTCAAAAGACCATAACTTGGTCAATTTTTATCTCCTTGAGCCCAACTTTTTTTCATAATTATCTTGAAGATGTGAGCTTCAACTCTCTTTTTATGTGTAAAGTTTGAAAATGGATGGAAGATGCCCTAAGGATGCAAGAGATTATAGGCCATTTCATGAATTTTTGCCAACTTCAACAAGTCATAACTTTCTCATTTTTTGGAGATTTTAAATGGTTCAAGTATCAAAATGTCATTCAAGAGATCTATTTCATTCCATCTCTTTTAGTCAAGAGCAAATTTCAAGTGGAAGGCCATGTTTAGATGCAAGACATTATAGGTAATTTTTGAAGAAAAAACATAGAATTTTTCTTAGTACAAAAGTCAACCTTTTTTATTCAACTTTGACTCATCACAATTTTCAGCTCAAACATCCATTTGATTCCATTATTTTCACATTGTAAAGCTTGTGATCTCATCTTTTCAATGCATCAAGAATCAAGTCTTGAGATTCCATGAATCATGCACACCATTGATTTGAACATGGTACCTTGAAACTGAAGTTTCACCTCAAGTCAGAATTCGAAATCCTTGATTTGGCTTCTAAACACAAATTGTCTGCGCGCTTTTTCTTCTAATCATGTTTAATGAACTTCCAGAAGTGTTTATCACATTAAAACACAAGCTTTGGATGAGTTTGATCAAAATAGAAGTCACACTTTTCTTGTTTAAACTTCACCGGATTTCCCTCCAAACTTCATCATTTCACACGCTTGAGAATTCAATCGGCTTCCCTATAAATAGAGGATCAAACCTCATTCATTTTCTCAAGCTTAGAGAGCCAGAATCACCCTGCCAAACTTCCTCTTGAATCCAATTTTCTGAAACTTGGAATTTGCTTTTACATCTTTCTTCAATCCATTTTCTTTATCAATTCATATTCCTTGAACCTCACTGAAGCTAACATAAGAAGAATTAAGATCTAATACTTCCTAAATCGTGCTAGCCAAGTCAAGTTTCAGAGCTATGCAATTGAACTTCAATAGGTAGATTCCTTCACCAATTCTCTCAAACTTTTATATTGTTATGAAGCTTTCATCATCATGATTCTATTCGCAGCAATTGGTTTCAACTGGAAGTATGTTTTGGCCATGAAAATTCAAATCCCTTTTCAAAACTTCTCTTCCAAAACGATTGAGCTACAACTTACATAAATTTTTCGCGAGGGTACCATTGGAATCGTCTTGAAGAGACAAAACGAATGGTACCGGTCTCGTGTTCTAATTTTACCGTTTCAGAGATCTGCAAATATCGTGGCTGGAGGTTGAAGATGACCATGTGTAATCTATCAGCCAATGAAAGTGTGCCACGCTTTTTTTTTTCAAATTCTTATTTAATAATTGATTCCATGATTTATTCAGTAGGGACCATGATATGCACAGCGCGTCTGATCCATTGGATTATCTTACTAACGCATTTTGACTCTCATCCATTAGTCTATATTTTTTTGATTTTTATTTTTATTTCTTATTTTATATTTTATTTGTTTTAAATTTCAAAAATTCATTAAAAAGTAAATTTTAACTTCAAAAAATCTGAAAAAATTCTTAAAAATACTTTTGATTTTTCTCTTTCTGATTATTATTTTTTCACAATTTTATTTTGTGTTTTGATATTTTTTATAATTTTTTAGTTTATTTGAATTGTTTTAAATATTTAAAAATACTTTTCTTAATTTTTAAATTCTGAAGAAAAAATATGGAAGGATCCAATGACCTTTTGACAAATATTAGTGACCTCATTTAATTTTTATTTCTGACATTACTATTTTACACAATTTTTGGTTTATTTTGCCTATTTCTATTAATTTAAAAATAGTTTTTGATTTCAAAAAATCACCAAAAATTTTATATAAGTATTTAAGCTCATTTATAATTTTTCTATAGTCTTATTTGATTTTTCTTCGATGTTTTTAATATAGTTTCTATTTTCTCCGCGTATTTTCATTTTAAAAATCTTTTCTTTATTATTAAATAAATATATTTTTATATATATTCTGGTTGATCTTGGACTATGAGATTTTGATCACGAGCTTTATTAACATCATTGGATCCATGATGTTGATTTCAACTCCACAAAAAATGGATAAATGATTTTAATAATAGCTTGATTATTTTTTTGGTTCAAATGTGGTTTAATTCTTATCCCATCCCTCTTCATCTTATCCCCTTCTTATTGTACTAAATGTTATTGGAAAAATAATTTACATATCATTTCTCAAAGCATATGGTACATAGATTGCTATTTACCGGCCTCAAAATAGGTGCGACTTTTATATAAGTCCACTTACGATTGCTTAACATAGCTATAAATTTTGTCCTGATTCGGGATTTGATCATTCGTGGCCCAAACCCATGTTTATAAGCCCAAGTATGTTAATTTAAATCCTTTGATCTAATAACCTTGGGATTCATTGTTAGGAGGCTTTGGTCTTATCAATCCTCTAATATATTTTCACATGCTTTGGTCAAAGGGAATCACTTAAACATCATTGATCATTTATTATTGCCTTGAGAATTTTAAATGGATGATATACTTGACACAAAGCAAATGAAACTTGTTGTTGAGAGGCTTTGACTTTATCAATCTTCTAATGAGTTTCAAATGCAAGTTTCAAGATGGTCATTCAACTAACCTCTAATTTCTAACAAATGACTTTATTTTATACTTTTACTTTATGCTTTTACTTTAAGCACATTTATTTTAGCATTTATATTTCATGCTATTTTAATCTTTGCTCATTTGAGCATTTACTTTTATGTCATTTTTACTTTTCTCACTTGAGCTTTTCATTTATTTTTGAAGATACCTAATAATCAACTTAAATCATAAAAAACTTTAATTTTACTTGGACTACTTGGTTACTTTCCTTGGCATTTTGGAGTTATGGACTTCTTAGACTTAGGATTAGAAGCCTTGATCTACCTTGACACCTTGTCACCTCAACTATTATTTTGTCTGGAGTTCTTGGGGTTTACCCCAAGACATTGGGTTGTTTGTTTGCTTTGTGTGCAAGTTATTGTGATTACATTCTCTCTCTATGATCGGGGATTCATCAGTATATAGCTGTTGCTTTGCCCAATTTTTGTGAAAACTTAATGCAATTGAAGCTTGTTTTCTTAAGAGGTTTATTATCTTTGTTTGATTGCTTTTAAGTCAAAAGGATGGGAATTTTACATTGACTCGTTGTGTCAAATGTTGGCTTCATGTTGGTTAGATGGTTCTTTTCTTTAGCTTTTACCTTATGCTTTAGGATATTCCCTCCATCTCCTCCCATCTTCTTTACTTTAAAAAATATTCTCCCTCCTTTTGAAAACTCTTCTTGTTTTAAAACTTGAACCGCTTTCATAATAAACTTGGACTTAGGTCCATGCATTTTTAAAATATTTTCTTAATCAAGTTTTGATCAACTTAATAATACCTCGAAATTTTTTGTGAGGAGACTAAAAGTCAATCAATCTCATTCAAACCATTTTTCCACTTTTGGCTTTTTACCTTAAAAATTTTCTCAAAATATTAGACTTTTGTCAATCCTTGTAGTGACGCGAACTATTATACTTCTACGATATATAGTGAAGTGAGATATTTTCCACTTGGGTGTTGAGTGAGGCTTTGTTGATTCTAAAATCTAAGCCATATCATCCACTTTGAGATGATGCAAATTCTCCTTTCTAATAATCGTGGGTAGTAAGTATGTTTTCCACTCGGATAAGACGATGATGTCTCGTCTTTTAAAATCAACCAACACACTTGTGCTTCAAAAATTTTAAAATTGAACTACGTGTACCCCGATCCCCTATTGCACAGAAGGTGGTATGTAGGCACTAAAGGTTGGCAACCGCGGAGGATGCAAAAAATCATAAAAAGCATCTCTTTTCTCATCCCCATAATATGTTTTTATATACAACATTTATAGCCAAAATACACAAATTTAAAAAGAGGTTCTTGCAGAGTACCACAGATGTTTAGGGTGTTAATACCTTCCCTTTCCATAACCAACCCCCTTACCTAGATTATGTCCCCTTTCTTTTTGGGTTACTCGCTCTTTTCCCATTCCTTTGGAAATAATAAAGCGCGGTGGTGATTTTTATTTTGATATGTGCGAGTCAAGTCAATCTAATGGCTTAGTATCAACATTTCTACTGCTACGCAATGGAAAATGTCGTCGGGCGACCTTTTTTTTTTCAGCGCGCTTCTGTTGTGCATTTTACTTCACTTTTCTATGACCTGTTTTGAAAACTGTTGATGATATTCGTTTGTTTGTAGACTTTACCTGAAAAGATAAAAAAGTTAGCTGTATGCAATGTCATGATGTATGTGATTCACTGTGTAATGATGTTCTCAAAGTAAATTAGAGTGTAATATGTGTGTCGCATGCATATGCTATGATACTTGTAAACAATATATGGATGTGAGATGTCATGAAGCGTATTGGTAGCTTTGGATAACATCTCTGACTAAAAAATAAATCCCAGATTTTTGCTGGGGATGAATGAAGTATTTCTTTGATCTTGTTTAGAATGTCTCCACTGGGGATTCCTGCTTGCTGTTTGAAGAAATTACACTAAGGGATGTTGACTTTTGTTTGGGGAGAAGAGTTCTAGAACATTGGTCGTTCATCACTCTACCGGAGAATTTTAACTCTTATATACCTGTAGCAACTGGTTTTTTAATCAAGAGTCGCCAATATTAGTTTTTATCCTATGGAAGGGAACTTAATAGAAAACCATAATTCACGGACAGTGAGTCTAGGTTTCAGACTCAATTAGACAAAAGGAAGGTGTTAGGCACCTTTCATCCACCTTATTCACAAGGATATTAAGCTCTAGGTTTAGGTTTGGGGTAAACTGGATTTTAAGTTTTAATTAGAAAGACTTGCCACGAATTTTGATCGTATGCCTACGTATCCTCTTATGAGGAATCAAAGTCTCAATTCATAGTTCGTATGGGTAGGTGTTTTTTAAGGGTTTGCAAACATATTTTGAATCACTTCACACTCAGTCGGGAGTAGTGATTGCAGAGATTTTGACTGAGTGCGTAGTAAGTCAAAACTAGTTTGAGACCCTTTTGCAAAAAAAAACAGTTAATTAGTTTAGTTTATTGTGAAAATAGTTTGAAGATTTATTTGTGTTTTTAAATCGTATTAATTATGAAAATATCTTAATTAATGCAAGATAAAAATATTTAATGCAATAATATAGAAAATAATATGTGTAATTTTAATATAAAAATAATTTATTTGCTAATATGATAGTATCTACATATAATAAATAATAATAGACAAAATATGATAATAAAAATAAATAATAATAATAATTATAAATAAAAAAAGATATAGATAATTAATAAGAAAAATAAGAATAAAATATAGTATAAAAAATAATATGAAAGAAATAATAAAAATAATAATAATTCATTATTTTTTTATAATAATAATAATTATAATTAAATAATATATATTTATAAAATAGAAATGATAATTAAATTATAAAACTAAATAAATAAAATTAACTAAACTCAGGGGGTGCAAGTTTAGTTGTGTAGTAAATAGGGTGGGGTGTGAAAAATAGTTGGATCAGGCCCATCACAAGTCCAGGCAAGGGGGGTGTATGTTGTTGTGTTTAACGATTATAGAAAAAGGGGGTGCGGATAGGAAATAGGATTGGCCCAATACAAGGTTTAGAGGGGGTCCAGCCAATTGTGTGTGTGCGGGTGCAGGGAGTTACCGTGCAGACTTGGTCTATGGCCGTCTGATGGAGATCACACGGTACAAAACTGAAGGAGCATGATATCGCTATGTATGCGCGTGTATTGTATCCTAAAAGAATATAACTTGTTTTGTTTCTTTTCATTTTTTCAATTTTCATTTTCGTTCCTTACAGTAAACCAAACCCTCCCTCTCGCATCATCTTCCTCTTTCTCTCACTACCCCAAAACGCTAACCCTAGTTCTCTTAGAACCTCCGGCGTAGGTAAAAATTAACCCTTACCCACCGTGAATCCAACACCAAAACAAAATAAAAAGCTAATAGTGTTTACCCTTTCCATGATTTTCTTGTTCTGATTCTTTAGCGTGTCCGATCCGGTGCTAACCCCCTCTTCCTTCTTTGATTGTGCAGGTTCTGAAGTAACGGTGGAGCTTGAAGTGGACGACGATGGTTCAAGCACGCGATTAGGGTTTCTGATTCAGAAACTCTAATCGCTTCCTCCTTTCAACAACAACAATGGTTTTCCCTTTGTTCTTTCAGGTTCCCAAATCATGTTCTTCTTTCAATATCTCTGTCTCAGAATCTCTTTTCTTTTTCAATTTTTTTCGCTTTTGTCTCTATTACCAGTATTTATAGGTTTTTAGGAATTTTAGGTTTTTTCCTATTTTGCTGTTACAATTAGTACAGATTAGAGATGATTAGGGATTTAGTATCAATTAGGAATTGTATATTTTATTATAATTGATTGAGTTTCTAATATAAGATTTGTTCTTGTAACGGTTTGATTTGTGTAATTGGATTTGCGGATTTTGTAATAAAGATTTTCTGTTAATTTGAATTGATGAAGATTAGATTTGGGTATGCTGTGATTTTCCAGATTTTCTTTGTACAACTTCATCCTTTCCCCGAGATTTGATTGTATTGCAATTTCTGTAGATTTAGCATTAGTTCTGTAGTGTTGATTCTGTATACTGTAATTGAGATTTTATTGGGGATTTGATTTAGTTTGGACTTGGATTGATATATTTTAATTTTCCTCTGAGCTGTAGAAAATCTGGAATTGATCTTGGGATTCTGTATAAAGATTTGCAGATTTGAACAGTTTCTATTAGTGGCAAAACAAGCATGAATCAAGGACAATTTGCACAATAGTAGTTAGTGATTTGGGCATGCGCTCATTATTCCAAGTTGGGCCTGTAGTGATTTCCATTTTTTTGGAAGATTTTAAAAATCCATACAGTATCTGTTAATTGGACAGGATGTAACTAGATCAATAATAATTTCCTTTTTTTTGTTTGTTTTGCAAACAGAAATACCCCTTTCTGGATACGCATTGGGCCTGATAGGCCTTGTGCAACAAATCTTTTTTCAAAATCTCTTTATTAAATGTATAACAAAATGCATTAAAAAAATCCTTTTGATAATAAACCATAAAATAACTTATAAAAAGGATGTAATAGACAAAAGTTTACTAATACCATTTTAACTTTTATAAAACAAAAGCAGTAACAACAAAAATTGACAAATGGGCTAATAACGCTCTTAATGGGCCTGCAGTTTGTAACTGCACCCCATTTCTTTATTATTCAAACCCCAAAAGAGGTGGGCCAAATGCAACAGGCTCGTTTATTGAAACTTCACCTCTCATTTTACTAACAACCACTTAAATGTAAATGGGCTTAGATATTTAACTTTAAATTAATAGCAAATTAAAGCTAAGTAGTTTTAATAAACTAATAATTTATTAATTAGACAATTTTTTATCTTCGAATTGCATGGGCCATTGGCCAACATGCCTCGCGAACGGGTTTATGAGTCTTTCTGATTTAGAAAGTCCCATTAAAATGAACCCCCTAATCATTTTGGATAGAGATGGGCCATCAGATACCGTTGTACCATCTTTAATTAAATATTCTTTCTTTCTTAATTTTGAAAAATAAACTCATCGAGGTAGGAAAAATTTGGGGTACGACAATACCCTGACTGAAGATAAAATAGATGATAACCTTTTGAGGTGTTGTTTGATCGAGTTTTGGATATGGATGTCGACTCGTCTGGGGAGGATAAGTTTAAATGACGTCTGGTCCGGTTTCAAATTCAGTAGTAAATCTCTGGGGATAAATGTATGATCTTCCCTTTACTAGAGAGAGGAATTTTTCTGGTGATTCGTAGTAGTTAGAGGAATAGACTTAAGCTGGGGAGATTGTATTCTGTTAAGGAAATAAACCCTGCTAGAGAAATATTTTGTCGGGGAAATAAGCTTTACTGGAAAACAGAATTCTGCAGGGGATTTTGTAGTTGGAGAAATAAACTCAGATGGGGAAGAGAATTCATGTTAAATGTGATAATAACATAATCTATGATGAGGATCAGGACTCCTTAGGTTTGCGACATTGTCGGGGAAAAGATCATACTCCTTTATCTGCTAGGGGGGTCTGTTAGGGAGTATGATTAGGTTAATTGTTGGAAGATGCCCCAATTCCTGTCTTGAAAGCATATTGGACTTATGAGGGATGTATCTTTGTCGTGAATGAGCTTGCAAAGATAGCTCTGTGGGGATTTCAATGTGGAGATTTGTGGATAAGTTGGGCGTTATCCCAACTCCTAGAGTCTTGAGCAAATGCATATTCTTGTTTTTATGCATATATTTGTTAACATTAATCATATTTATATTCATATGTTCATTCAATTTAGTCATTGAACGTTTTTGCAAACAAAACAGAAAAACTAAAACTAAAATTTAAATTTGGAAGTGGTAATTGTATTGATAATTTTCCTATAAACAAGTGGTTTTGTACAAATAGACAGATATCCTAGTAAGAGGACATTGTCGTAAAATTAAAAGAGTACAAAATAAAAACAAAACATATAGCTATGTGGAAATAATCTCGTTGAGTTTCAACTCTGCTATTGCCCCTATGTCTTTCAGCATCTCATCCCTTGTTGTCGGGTGAAGTTGATTGAATTGATTTGCACCATTCAAACTTAACGTTGGTAACAAAGCTGGTTGTAAGTGATCCAACGGGACATAGTCATGCGCTTTAATCCCTAACTTTTTCTTGGACCTCCCTTTCGGGTTTTCAGTCTAACGGGATACCCTTTTTTGCCCAATCCGCCTTTTCAGGTTTTCGATTTTCCAAGTGTACAATCTTTATATATATATATATATATCCCTGATTTTATCCCGAACCCTTTTGGTTCTCCGGGATGCCCTTATTTTTTCCTAGGCCATTCAACCTGGAAGGTCGCTTTCTTGCGTAGTATCTTTTGACTATTTCCGCGTTCACAGGGTGTGTAAAATCTTCATCGTCCATGGTGGTAAGTATCATAGCATCGGCTGAAAATATCTTCTTGATTACAAATGGTGCTTCGTAGGCGAGAGTCCATTTTCCCCTAGGATCATCTTGCGGTAGAATGATGCACTTTATTACCATGTCATTGTCATCTTCTGTATGATATTCTTGATATTCTTATTGGCGGCTTCCACTGCGCCATTCATTTTTGGTCGATACGGAGAAGAGTTGCGGTGCTTGATTTTGAACTGCATTAAGAGTTCTGTGATCACAATATTGTTAAGATTAGTACCATTGTCTATGATAATCCTTTCGGCGATGCCATACCGACAGATAAGGTTGTGCTTAATGAACCGGGAGACTACATTCTTGGTAACGGAGGCAAACGAGGCCGCTTCAACCCACTTCGTGAAATAATCAATTACGAAGAGGATGAAACAATGTCTGTTGGAAGCAGTAGGCTTGATTTCTCCAATCAAATTAGTGCCCCACATTTCAAATGGCCAAGGACCAGTCAAGACATTCAGAGGTACTGGAGGCACATATACTTTGTCAGCGTATATCTGACATTTATGACAACTTCTTGAATGGTGATGGAAATCAGTCTCCATAGTCGACCAATAGTATCCCACTCTCAGAATATTCTTAGCCATAGTATGTCCACTGGAGTGAGTACCAAAGATACCTTTGTGCATATCTTCCATAATTGTATCCGCTTCCTTCTAGTCTACACAGCGAAGTAGAGTCGAATCATGATTGGGTTTGTACAGAACCCCGTTATTCAGGAAGAACTTGGATGAGAACCTCTGTAGGAATTTCATGTCGTTGATAAATTCCCCCTCGGGGTAATCTTGAGCCTCAAGGTATCTTTTCACTTCATGAAACCAAGGCTTCTCTTCTACTCCATCAGTGTTAACTTCATAGCAATGTATCGGTTCTTCTAGCCTCTCAATGATAATTCTGGGAGCCTCATTATCCCATATGACTTTAAACATAGATAACATGGTATCTAATGCATTTGCCAACTGATTCTCTTCTCATGGGATGTGCTCAAAAGTGATTTCCTTGAAGTACGAGATTAAGGTAAGCACATGTTCTCTATAAGGAATGAGATTCAGGTGTTTAGTATCCCATTCTCCCTTGATTTTACTGATTATCAGGGCTATGTCCCCATATACATTCGAGAACTTAATCCTCAAGTCAATAGCAGCTCTGATGCCCATGATGCACGCTTCGTATTTGGCCATATTGTTAGTACAGTCAAAGAAAAGTCTAGAAGTAAAGGGTGTATGGAAACCCTGGGGAGAGATAATTATAGCACCAATTCTGTTTCCAAGTGTGTTAGAAGCTCATCGAAAACCATAGTCCATCAGGATCTTGGCTCAGGTCCTTCATACGGTCCATGTTCTTCACAATCTGTTACTAGCATATATTCTCGTCCGGGAACTCGAAATTCATAGACTGGTAGTCATCTACAACTTGATGATCCAAATGGTCTACCAGTACACTTCCTTTGATTTCCTTCTGAGTGGTGTACTGAATGTCGTATTCTGTTAAGACCATTTGCCATCGGGCTATTCTTCTGGAGAGAGTTGGCTTCTTGAATATGTATTTAATGGGATCCATTTTAGAGATCAATATAGTGGTATGGGTCAACATATACTGCCTTAGTCGGCGAGCAGCCCATGCTAAAGTGCAGCAAGTTTTCTCGAGCTATGAGTATCTTATTTCACAGTCGGTAAACTTTTTGCTAGGGTAGTATATTGCATGCTCTTATTGATAAGACTCGTCATGTTGGCCTAGCACACACCCTATTGAGTTCACTTACACTACTAGGTACATAATTAGAGGTCTTCCTTCATCTAGTGGCATCAGAATTGGAGGTCTTGTATGTACTCCTTGATCTTGTCAAAGGCTGTCTGACAGTCGTTGTTCCACTTTACTACCTGATCTTTCTTCAGCAGCTTGAAGATTGACTCCTAAGTAGTAGTCAAATGAGAAATGAATCGAGCAATGTAATTAGGTTGTCCCAAGAAACCTCTAACTTCCTTCTCAGTACTAGGGACTGGCATTTCTTGAATAGATTTGACCTTAGCAAGATCAACTTTGATACCTTTATCACTGACAACAAAACCCAGGAGCTTATCGGATCTCACCCCAAAGGTGCACTATTTCGGATTACACCTCAGTTATACTTTTTCAACCTCTCAAACAGCTTGTGTAGATGTTCAAGATGCTCTACTTTAGTCTATGATCTGGCTATCGTATCATTGACGTATATCTCTATCTCGTGATGGATCATATCATGGAATAAAGCTACCATGGCACGTTGATATGTTGCGCCAATGTTCCTCAACCCAAAAGGCATAACCTTTTAGAAAAATATGCCCCACTATGTGACGAAGGTTGTTTTCTCCATGTCTTCAGGTGCCATCTTGATCTGATTATAAACCGAGAAACCGTCCATGAAGGAAAATACCTTGTGTTGAGTGGTGTTGTCAACCAGGACATCTATATGTGACAGTGGGAAGTCATCTTTGGGTCTTTCCCTATTCAGATCTCTGTAGTCTACACACATATGTACCTTGTCGTCTTTATTTGGTACCAGGACCATGTTTGCAACCCATTGACGATATGAGGTAACAAACAAGAAACCCACATTGAATTGTTTCATAACCTCGGACTTGATCTTTTCTGACATCTCAGGATACATGCGATGAACTTTCTGCTTTATTGGAAAACAACCCTCTTTCATTGGAAGATGGTGAACCACAATATCAGTATCGAGCTCGGGCATGTCTTTGTATGAACAAGCAGAGATCTCAACATATTCATGCAACATCTTTATTAACCTTTTCTTGACACTGTCCTCTAAGTTGGCGCCTATCTTGGCTTCTTTTCTGTCTGCTTCAGTACCCAAGTTTACAATTTTAACTGGCTCTTCATGTGGTTGAATAGCCTTTTCCTCTTGTATTAACAGTCTGGTAAGTTCTTCAGGTATTTCACAATCTTCCTCACCTTCATCCTTGGCTTGGTAGATTGGATTTTCAAAGTTATAAGTGGCAATAACAAAGTCGTTATCAACGGGATCTAGAGTGGATGTGGATCTGCAATTTATTGTATGGATGTGTGTAAGAACACATAGCTATTTGAAAGTGATACAAAGTAAAAGAAAGGAAAAGAGCACAAAATTTAAATGCAAGACGTCCAATGCTTTATTAAATGAAAATATGTTTATGAAATGATAACCCTTAACAAACGAACCGTTGTACCCCGGGTAAGGCACAAGGATTAAAGTCATTGTTTAAAGATTACATAACCAAAACTTTGAAAGCAATAAAACAGAAAGTAGAAAAGATCCAGCTGTCAAGGAATGGTCGTCTTCCAGCACGAGCGCGACAAACAGCCCTATGACCCTCTGTAGTGAAACCCAAACCAAAATTTTCAGATTTATATGGAATGTCGGGAAGCTGACCCTAAGTAGTACAACCATCTTCTTCTACAACAACTTTAGCATACTTCAAAGAAGCCATTCTGGGTGGAACCCTGGTAACCTTGGGGATGGAGGATACATCTTCAGTAATGACTGGAGGTATAACTTCAAAAGTCTGACAGGGATTCTCAATGAATTCACCATCTATCTCTATATAACAGAATGAGTTCAAGTGGCTAACCATATACTCTTCTTCATCGTAGACTGTAACAACCTTTCCGTTCACAGGATATTTTAACTTCTGATGTAGAGTCGAGGTAATAGTGCCTGCTATATGGATCCAAGGGCGTCCGAGTAAACAAGAATACACTAGCCAAATATCCATCACATAGAAGGTAAATTCAAAGGCATGCAAACCTACCTTGATCAGAAGATCCACTTCTCTATTTACCATCCTCTTTTATCCGTCAAAGGATCATACTATAATATCATTGGGTTTCAATACAACCCCTTCATAATCCAATCTGTCAAGATCCCCCTTCAGTAGAACATTCAACGAAGAGCCAATATCAACCAATACATGAGCCAGAGTAGTGCCCCAGCATTCAATGGAGACATACAGGACCTTGTTGTGGTTACTCCCTTCCGGAGTCAAATCGGCATCAGAAAAGCCTAGTCCATTGTTAGTAGTTAGGTTAGTGTTGTACCCTAAAATTTGCCCTCCCATATTCTTCAAAATTTTCCAAGTCAAAGCTTCAAAATCTCCCCAAGGGTTTCACAGTTCAAGGGCCTCCTAACAGTCAAAATTGCAAGACTTACAGCACAAAATTGCACAGTCAAAAACCCTAATTGCACTACAGTCAACTGTAGGGGCAAAATGGTCATTTGACAGTCAAAAGTTCAAATTTTTGGTCAACATCTCATTTTGAAGCCACAAACATCATTTGATCAATGCTTGATCATGATTCTCAAAGCTTGGCTCAAAAATCATCAAGATGCAAAAGTTTCCATATTTGGACAGTTGAAAAAGTCAACTGTAACTTGACCAAGGCATAACTTTCACATGGATTATCAGAAAAATTCCATACAAAGCTCATTTTGAAGAGAAAGACATTTCCTACAACTCCTCTTCACACTTCAAGTCCAAGAAATGCTCTCACAAAAAGTTATCAATTTCAACATTATAGGTCATTTTCAAAAGTCAACAAAAAGGGACTTTAAGTCAAAGGCCACAACTTGAGATTGGTAAATCAAAATGACATGGGACCAAAGGCAGTGGTTAGAGGACTCAAAGACCTTTCCAAAATGTCCAAGAACATGAGCAAAACTTAAAAATTGAGCAAGTTATGCCTTGTGGAAGTTGGGAAATTTTTGGATATTTTGAAAAGTCAACATTGCTTCAAATGACCTAAAAATGCTAATGGGCCTCTTTTTCTTCCACAATTCATCATCCAACGCATGTGCACGACCATTTGGCCCAAAGGGAAGTTTTTCATCATTTTTATTTTATTTATTTGAATTTTTAATTTCTAAATATTCATTTAATTAATTAAAATACATGAAAAATACTAAACCTAACTTTTTAAATCTTTTTGTGCATGGAATAGGCTTAAGATTTCGTGCATGATCAGATTTGGAAAGAATTATGGTGATTGAACATGATTTGGGAGCAAATATGCATGAAAAGATTTGAAAATTATGGCATGGAAAATCAAATATCTTCTCATCAAATCATTGATTCCTTGGCTCAGATTTTTTACCCTAATCATTCATGCATATATATACATGCTAACCCTAATGCCAAGAAGGCCCCAGCTGCGCCAGAAATCCATAGCAAAGTTTGAGTTTTTAACAAGAAATTCCAAAACTGAAAACACACTTGCAAGGCTTTTCAGGGCAAGAAACTCATTCCATCACCTTCCTAAGACGTTACTGAGTCTAACTGGATAGCTTTCCACGCGCATAGCCCCTTGAATCGGTATACAGAAATAAAAAATTTTCATATAATATGCATATTCGTATTTTGATTTTCAGGCATTCTCATGGCATTTTATTTATGGATTTATACTAATTGGTTTCTTCTGAAACTAACTGCATACTTTAATTAAGTTTTCGTGCCAAAATAGAGATTTCACCTTTAAAGACAGTTAGGGTTCTTCAAATTTCAATTTGGGCGTTTTTGAATACTATAAAATTGAGACACTTCAGGGCCATGGTTGAAACCAGCATGCTTGGACGATTTGGAAACACTCCTCGCGCCTAATTTATGTGGCCATATGGCCTATTCGCTATTTTGAAAACAAGCATATTTTGGGGGGGTTTAAAACCCCCGCTAACCTTCTTTTATTTTTCAGGGAAAACGCAACAAGGAGGAAGACGCTGATGTGTAAGGATCTGATTGCACAATTTGAATTTTCGCGCTAACTTTTCCACTAACTATTGTTTTATATTATATTGTTCTTTAGTTACATAATAATCAAAACGCGTTGGTAGCTCCACTGGTCAAAGGACGCGCTGGTAACCCCTGGGACCTGGGTTCGAACCCCAGGTCCCCCACCCCTTTCCATGTTATTTTTCTAACAATGTTTCTATGTAATTTCCAATCAAGCGTCCATCATACATCCACAACATCAAGCCATCCTTGTGCCTACTGAGATGAATCAAAGGGCCATAATTGGAAGAACATGATGGGCAGGAGTCAACGCATATGCATGCTACCCTGGAAAGTCAATAAGGCCAAGGATAATTGGGCCTGAATTGCTAAGATATGACCTCCCAATTTTGGGGACAGACCCCCCTAGGTTTGTAATTTCTTTTATATTTTTTTCATTTTTTTATTTGATTCAATTATTTTTTTATAATTAATTTCTTTAATTTAGTTTATTTTCATAAAAACATAAAAACAATATAAAAATCAGAAAAAGACAAAAAAATAAGTATTTTTATTTAATTAATATATGTTTTGTAAATAAAATTTCACCAATTAATTAGTTTTATTCTAGGGTTAATCTTAAAATCTTTTCTTCATAACTTAAAAACTTGTAGAATTAGGTTTAATTAGTTTAATTACTTTTTTATTTTTATCATCTCTAATAATTAATTATTTACTATTATTTTTTATAAATCAAATCACCATGTAAATAATTAGATTAATATTAGGTTTAATTTTAACATGTTTTCTTAATAAATAAATAAAACACAATTAGAATTAGGGTTAATATTTTAATTTCATAAAAATTCATAAATCCAAAAAATACCAAAATAATTTCCTTTTATTTTAATTTAATTAATTTAATCACTTAATTTAATTTCATTAAAAAGGGTCCAACGCCCTCGTTTCCAATTTTGATTCCAATTTGCGCATTTTATTTATTTCCTTCTTTTAAATATTTATGTAATTCTCCCAAAGCCGTGTAAACTTAATTTCTCGCACTTTACTTTATTTCTTTTACTTTCTGTCAAATCGGGTCCTGGATTAAATTTGGCGATGTGGACCCGCGCCTTTGTAATAGTTTAGAACTTTTAATCCTCGCAATTTTTTAACCGTTAATAATGACATGCAAGAATGAATGATAAAATAAAAACAAACGCATAGATCACTTTGACATGAACAAGATAAATGCAAATGAACATGACACACGAATCACACACCACCCCTAGGGTACGCCTCACTGTTGCCTTGCCTCGAAAGGTGATCGTCGAGTAGAGGATGTCTTAGTAAGTCCTCATGATCCGGGAACCTGGCATGAGGGTAGCTTCTAAGGTGTCTTCCCATTGCTCTGGTGATCACCATGTCCCGAACCTTCAAATTGACCCGAACACCTCCAACGGTGGTGCTACCTACCTCTCAATGGTGGGATGGCACTACTTTAAGGACATTTACACAGACGAATTCCTTAGGGTAGGTAGACGACTCTAGATACTTGCTCTAATTTCAAAACAAATCAAAAAAACTTTTCACACCGACACCTTTTCAAAAAGCTTTCGAAAGCAATTTTTCAAACACTCTTGAGGACCGATACAAGAGTCGAACTGGAATTTTCAAAGAAACTTTTTAAAACCCACAGTTGAAAAGCAAACAAACCATTTTTGAAAACACAAATGAGCAAGTATCTAAGAGCCCATGGATAACCATGGATAGAAAGGGTGCTAACACCTTCCCTTTCTATAACCTACCTCCCGAACCGAGAGCAATCTCTATAAGGAATTTTTCTGTGCTTTTGTCCTTTCCATTTGGAGAAAATAAAAGACGGTGGCGACTCTTGCTTCCGCGACATTTCGCGAACCAGCGTTAAACATTCAGTTCCAGATCCACCGATCACAGTTAGCAACATAACTTCCAAATTGATCGGCAGAAATCTCTTGTGGCACATGAGCAGTCTTCAAAATTTTCACAAAATCCTGTGCATGGGCTTCGGAACACAATAGTAGGGATAATAGAGAGATCTTGGATGGGGTATTCCCTATCTACTCAACAATCTTATAATCGCTTTTACAGATAATATTCAGAACCTCCTCCAACTCTTTCTTAGAGGTGTCTTCAGCTGCAACTTCTTTAGGTGCCTCTGTCTAGTCAGGCTTTGTTATTTGCTCTTTGCTCTGAGTCTCATTAGTTGACTTGGTAGCCGTAACTTTAATAGGTGTAGCAACAGTATTTGGAGATATTTCTAGGGAGAAAACCCTTCCTCTTCTAGTAATCTTACTGGTCCCAACAATATTGTTAACATCAAGATCAACAACTTTGGTAGCTTCATCTTCAGTAGTCATTAATTCTTGCTTGACACTGTGGTAGTAGACGTTGGATCCATAATTCCAAGGAATAGCATTATCCGAGGAATATGGAATGGGTCCAGGTGACGTGATGATTAGAGGAGAAACTTTTGGATTGGCAGTAATTCTTACAGGACCTTTGGAAGTGATCCTGATGGGAGTGCCAAAAACTTAAGATAAGTCTTGAAATAGATTCTCAATAGAGGGAATCTTCTTAATCAGAATTATATGATTTTCCATTAGGCATTGAACGCCTTCTTTCAATAACTTGCGGACATTAGGTTAGGCTGTGCAACAGTAACATCTTTCAATACATCCAGGAAATAAACCGGCCTGCAATAGATTCTTTTTGATAATTAGGAGGGGAGTAACCAGTTCACCTATAGTAACAACATAAAGAACATCATCAATAGCACTTATGCCTTTGTTATGCTTCGACATAATTCAGTAATCACATTTGGGGTCTCTGGAGGATTAAACTTAATTTCTTTGTTATCAATCATATCCTGAATCTTGTTTTTCAGAGTCCAGCAGTTGTTGGTGTCGTGCCCAGGACTGTTGGAATGATAGGAACACTTAGCATTTGGATTGTAGTAGGGAGAGGAGGTGTTTTGATTCTAAGGAGGCTCCCTTAATGTTATTAACTCCACTTTCAGTAAATGTTGTAATGCTTGAGACAGTGGTATGCTGATCTTTGTAAACTGTCTTCTCGGAGCGTTTGTCCTACGCTCACTGCCCTATTGTTGTTGTTGTTGAACAGGAATAATATTAGCAATTAACACAGCTCCTGCAGATTGGTTGTGATCACTTTTAACACAGCCCTTATGGCCATAAACAACATTGGTATCCTTCTTACCACTGAATTTTTTCTTCACAGCAGTTGAAGACACATCCACTAGAATGTTTCCGTTATTGATACCACTTTTCACACGTTCTTCAGTTAGAATCATCTCAGTGAAACCAGATGATGAGCTTCCAATCAAATGGTTAAAGAATGGCTATGTCAAAGTTCCTATGAACATATCAACCAACTCCCTGTCAGAGAAAGGAGGTTGTACTCTTCCGGCTATATCTATCTACTATTGGGAGCTGGTTACAAAAGTGGTGCCAGGTCAGAATTGTATTGTTACTATTTGTAAAATGCAGCAGCCATGTCTTCCCAAGTATGAATGGTGGTTCCTTCCAGCTGATAGAACCATTCAAGTTGTGTACCAGACAAACTTTACTGAAAGAAGTGAACCGATAACTTTCTGTCAACAGTATGGGGTTGGATCTTCCGAACATAAGATCGCAGATGGAGCTTTGGACAAGACACACCATCATATTTGGAAAAGGTAGTAACCTTAAACTTGTGACAGATAACAACCCCCGAGATAAGGCCCAACTCTTCAAAGTCCAACCCAGGCACTTTTTGTATCTCCAAAGAATTAAGCCGATCTTCCAACTGCTTGTATCTGTCATCAGCTGGAGGATACTTCTCATCATAATAGTTTTCATCCTCAGGAATTTTACCAGAACCATGGTTGCTTCTGCCTTCAGCTTTAATACTTCTACCTTCTTCCTCCTGATTGTCATCTTCATCAGAAGAAATAACACAATTTTGAGCTTGCTTGGGGAGGTTTTTGAACCTTCTTCCCATGTTGAGGATGACTGGTTTCCGAGTCTTCTTCTTTTTGGTGATGAGAGCCATCATCTCTTTCTGCCCCTGGGCTAAGTTCAAGAGCGTTTCTTAGAATTGGACATTCTATGCTTGGATTTCCTTGACAGTCTGTTCTAGAGCCATCTTTTACTGAAATAAACAACAAGAAGATGAGAAAACCTTCTTATAGAGTACTTGTTATGTGATGATATGCATGATGTGAAAATGTCAGTGCAATGTTTTCAAGGACCTTTGCAGGATTTAAATTTGTTTCAAAAAAGGAAACAAAAGGAATTTTAGTAACAAGCTCAAACTATAATTGCTTTCAATAAAAAGAGTTACAAAATAGAAAAATGTTCATTCATGTCTCCCATGGGCGCTTCCTCTTTGTGTTCACATATGCATTAAGGCTTTGTTCTTCTTGGAGTCATTTTGTTAGCTCTAGTACTTTCTTCTCACTAGCCTAGAATTGAGCCTCGAATGTATCTCTTTTCTCCTTGAGCTGAATCCAAGATTTTTGTAGTTCTTTGAAGTCAATACGCATATCGGGATGAAGAATGGTATGAGAAACATCCCCTTCAACAACAGGGTCTACGAACACTGGTAGGATAGCATGATATGGCATTTTAATATTTTGAGCACGAGACCGAACCCATCTAATATAAGGCTCTAGAGGAATGGAATTCTTATGTCCCAAAGTCTTGCTATCAATCTTGCTGACCATGCCCCAAGCACGTATAAACCTTTGATGGTAATTTTGAGGATCGTTCTCATTGTCAAACACAATACCTTGGATGAGCATATCATGAGGACCATCCCTTCGAGCATAACCAAACTGACGCAGAGCTAGAGAAGAATTGTAAATGATGTCTCCTCTTATACCAAGGAGTAGCACATTAGGGAATTCCCCACAATGATCAATAATAGTGACATCTGCCTGACATTGAGAACACCAATGGATATTTTCACGAGTGAGTTACATCATCCTTTGAGACCACCTCAAACCTTATTTGTTCTTTATCATTGATCAGGGCAAGTGCGAAATAAACCACCTGGAAAGTAGAGGTATACAACACATAAGAGTTCCTCGCTTCTTCATAGTAAGAGTGTGAAGGGAATGCAGGACATCTCCAAGCAATGTAGGCACTGAATTATGGGTGAGGAATATTTTGATGGCATTCACATCTATTAATTAGTCCGGATTAGGGAACAATACCAAACCATAGATTAGCAAACCATGGAGTATATGAATCGAACATTTCATTCGTATCTGGACAAGTTTGTTGTAGTTTTCATTGATGATATTTTGATCTATTCTAAATTCGAAGAAGAACATGTCGAGCATTTGTGAATTATGTTGCAAGTGTTGAAAGAAAATAAGTTATATGAAAATCTATCAAAGTGTGAGTTCTGGTTGATGGAAGTGAGTTTCCTTGGCAATGTAATTTCTAGTGGTGGAATTATTGTAGATCCTTCTAAGGTTGATGCAGTGTTGCAATGGGAAACTTTGAATTCTGCAACTGAGATTCGATGTTTTCTTGGTTTAGTAGGTTATTATCGAAGGTTCATTGAAGGATTTTCTAAGTTGGCATTACCGTTAACTTAGTTGACTTGAAAGGGTCAAGTTTATGTATAGTATGTTGCATGTTAAGAAAGTTTTATAGGATTGAAGAAGAAGTTGATGACCGCTCTAGTATTAAATTTCCTAATCTAAGGAGTCTTTCATGGTGTATTGTGATGCGTCTAAGATGGATCTTGGTGGTGTATTGATGAAAAATAGACTGGTTGTTGCTTAGACTTCTAGAAAATTATAAGTTCATGAAAGGAATTATCCTACGAATGATTTAGAGTTAGAAGTTATGGTGTTTGTGTTTAAACAATAGATACATTATCTATTCAGACCCTAATTTGAAGTGTTTGGTGATCACAAAAGTTTGAAGTACTTATTCGATAAGAAGGAATTGAATATGAGGTAGAGAAGGTGGCTTGAGTTGTTAAAAACTTATGAATTTGATTTGAGTTACCATCCTGGTAAAGAAAATGTGGTAGTTGATGCATTGAGTAGGAAGTCGTTTCATATGTGAACGCTTATGGTTCGAGAGTTAGAAATGATCGAGCAACTCAGAGATATGATTTTGGTGTGTGAAGAAAATCCTAATAGTGTAATGTTGGGGATGTTGAAATTGACTAGTGGTATTTTAGAAGATATTCAAGAAGGTCAGAATGTCTAATTTAAAGTTGGTTGGTCAGTTGACCTTGATTAACCAAGGTAATGAAGGTGAATTCAAAGTTGATGAGAATGGTGTGATGAGGTTAGGAAATAGAGTGTGTGTTCCAGATGTTCCAAAACTTAAGACGAGTATGAAGAATTGAAAAACACAAGAAGGGGGGTTGAATTGGGATCTTAAAAATCAATGCAAATGACACGCTGATTTGTATCCTGGTTCGTTCGATCTCAAAATACTCCAGTCCACCCGCCAAGGTGATTTCGCCTCTCTCCAATGAGGTCTTAATGCACTAATCAAACTGATTACAAATCTACTTTGACAACTGCTAAAGTATTCTTGAGTACAACCATAACCCAGTTTATCTCAAGGAATTTCACTAACAAAAGTATGAATAAATCAGTGTACAATATGTTTTTCGTTACAAAAACAGTATCACAAACTTGTGATGTATTACACAATTTAGAGACTAATATGAATAGGAGTAGCAGTGTTGAAAGATTGAGAAAATGTAGTGTTGTAAATCATGAACGATTTAACCTTGTCCTTTGTTTAAATAGGCCTAGCAATCTCTTGCAAATGGAAACTTGATAAATGTCAGTTAATGCACTTTCCTCAATTAGAAGATCCTTGTCTATTTGTAGCCGTCGCAATTGATACAACTTTGATGAATAGTAACGCTTTAGAACTTTAAGGAATCTGTTTACTGCTTGCTTCAGAACATTGGAAGGTCAGAATCATAAGGTCATGTTTGTAGCATTTGACTTCCGTTTAGAGTTAAAACGCATTTCTCATAGCGCAAATTCTGATCTTCATTCATCAGACTATTTTGATATAAGTCTATGTTCACAGCAGGAACAACCTTGTAGCTTAACTTCTGATCTACTTCCATCAAAACTTCTCTACAAAATAGAATATAATTTTAGAGTGCATATTTGTTCTTTGTGTTTGTTATCATTAAAACTCTTACGAGGGTTGTAGAATTAAACTATGTTCTAACAATCTCCCCCTTTTTGATAATGACAAAAACTAGGATATTTCAATAAAAATAGACAGAACATAAAGCATTAGAGAGTCTCCCCCTGAGTTGAGTACTCAAATAGAGATGAATTACTTCCCTTAAGTTCATTCTAATTAAAGCTTTTGATGCATCTCTTTCTGTCTTCATCGGAGTTTTGTTCCTGTTTTGCTTTCAGAAGAAAAAAAAACGAGAAGTTATGATATTCAAAATGTTCGATACCTTGTCCCAATATACTGTTATTGAAAATATCTTATGTTCTCCCCCTTTTTTTTCATGAATCAAGAAGAAATATAATCACTAATATTCAGAGTCAAAAAGATGATTTATATTAAAACAGATTTCAATAACATTTTCAGAGTCAAATAAAACAAGATGTAGAAAACAAGTTATAAAAAAACTAAGATTGAGGAGGGGGAAGTCGTGTGAACATCGCTTCCAACAAGTATCTTAATATGAGTGCTTGATTCATCTTGTTTTCCTAGAATTTCTTTGATTTATTTGCTCATGTCTTCTTTCTTTTCCAATCTTTCTTTGATTACTGCATTCTCTTTCTTTAACTCTTCCAGAGTTTGCATAACCAAAGATGAAGCTGGTGTATCCACAGAAAATGCAAGTTTCAGAACACTCTGTAGCATTTTCTGATTCAGTGGCTTCTTCAGTTGCTTTGCCTTTTTCTTGAATAATAGCCAGAGGATGATTTTCAGAGCATGTTTCAATAACTTCTGAAGGTTGGTGCTCTTTCCAGGGAGCATTGTCCAGCAGAAGGATAGATTTCTTTTCCCAGTGACTCAGAACTTGATCCTTGAAAACTTTCAGCTGATCACAAAAGTTCTGTTGAGCCAGTTCATAGCTTAATTATTTGAGCTTCTAGGATTCTGAGTTGAACCATCTTCTGAACCGATTCTAGTGAGAATCAAAAGCAACAGGATTTGAATATCCTAAGCTTGCTTGCTTCAAAGAGTTAACCCATTCCATTAATTCTGTTTCAAAAATCATTAAGTTTCTACCAACATTTTTCTTTGGTTATAGTTTGTTTAGTTTTGGGAATGACAATTTTGTGAGAGGTTGAGGCTAGGTGATCCAGCACTTCTAAGTCAATGACTATTCTGAAGTGATCATCTGGACGGTTAATAGGAGAGGGAGTAGGTGAATCAGAAATGATGATTGGAGATGGAGGTATGTTTGGTGGAGTGGAATGATAAGGTGATGGAATTTCTGGAATTCCTAGATTGGAGAGAGGTTCTCGAACCATGAGTGGTTATGTGATTCCAGGAATTGGTGTGGTGGTACCAGAGTCTGTGTATGAATCTTCTGGTTGGTTAGCGGTAGCGTTTGGATTTTTTGGGTGAGTGGTTTGGAAGTTTGGATTTTATGGGTTAGGAGTTTGAAAATTTGGATCAATTAGATCAATATCAGAAAGAACTCTATCAAGTTCTGGCTGATTTTGTTCAAGATGTGGATTGGGAGAGAGAGGTTCGCTTAGAATGTTTTCTAGATTTACAAAAGGGTCAAACTCTATATCAAAATATTCAAGTGTTTGAGGTGAGGGATCTTCTGTAAGTTTTGGAGAGGAAGGTGTTTCAGATGTTGGAAAAACTATTGATTCTACAACAAAAATAAAAGAAGTGTTACCTTTCTTTTTAGCAGCTTTTGGAGTCCTCTAAGAAGATCTTTCTCCTACAACTTTTCTCTTTCTGGACTTCTTTAATATAACATTTGAAGCTTGCTGATGCAGATCACAAATGTTAAGTTCTGGAGCAGTTCCATCCTTCTTGCATGCTTCTAAGTATCTGACCACTATTTCTGGCATAACATCAATTTCAGAAAATAGAGGAAAATCTTTCAGAGGGATTCTCCTTGTCGTGATGACTTCATGTGTAGCAATGGTTGGCTCCTTCTTAATGCTATCAATAATCTTCATCTTTTTCAGGTTCTTGGCATTAAGGGGTTTTCCAGCACATGCCTCTAGCGTGCTTATCTCCCGAGCTTCTGTCAGATGCTCTATCAACCTATTCTCACTCAGAATATCATAAATTAACCTGCCCAGAGGTATTGAATCCCTCTTGGTTCTTTCTTCTTCTCTTGTTTCCTTCACGCTTATTCTCAGATGATTGAAAAGAAAGTGAGGAAGGTTTATTCTTATCTTCTTTGGAATGAAATATAGCAGAAACTGTTGATCAATATTGATGTAGTCGGGAGAGCTTGTTGGGTTCCTGTGGTTGATACATCCTAGAATGATCTTTGCCCAGATTCTGAAGTAGTCCTTCAGATCTCTAATCTTGCTTGATGGCTGTCCAATAGCGAAGAATACTCTTGATATGGCTTTTAGGTCAGAACATTTCTCATCCATGTCGTTGCACCTGATTTCTTCGCCATTGTACCCAATCAGCTTTGCAATCAAATCTTCAATAATTGCAATTTTCTTCCCCATTACATAAGACGTAACTTGGTGATTAGAGAATGTTGTATGAATCCATAATTCCTTTACCAAAATTGGGAACACTGGACCTAGAAGACGATCGAAATACCTGTTCCAACCTTGAGCAGCTACATCTGCAGAGAGATCAAACCCATTCTCCTTCAAGCTTTCAAAGTCGATGATAAGTGTGATACGATGGGAGAACTGACTTGAGGTTTTGCGTTTGTTTTCGCAAATGTTTCGGTTGAGCAAGAGTCGCCACCGACTTTTTATTTTATCCTAAGGAAAGGTTTAAAAAGCACAGCAAAAAACCTTTTGAGATGTTTTTCTTGGGTTCGGGGAGTAGATTATAGAAAGGGAAGGTATTAGCACCCTTTCTATCCATGGTTATCCATGGGCTCTTAGTTACTTGCTTAGATCACTTGCCTTTTGTTTTCAATTGTTTGAAATGGTGCTTGTGTGTGTGTGGGTTTGAAAATGTTTTGAAAAGAAGCCAATGTGGTGGCAACCTTTGTAATGATCCATGTGGGGATGTATGCAAAGGTGTATGTCTTTTGAAAAAGGTTTTCATTTGTTTTTGAAAGTTGTTTTGAAAGTGTAGTGAAGTGTGGTTTAGAAAATAGGCAAGTGTTTTGTTTTACAAGTTTGATTCAAGTAACTAAGAGGTTATCTACTCCTAAATTTTCTCAAAATTTATTGCTATGTTTTGACCCTTTTAATAAGTTTGTTCCACCATTGTATTTGGTGAACAATATCATGTTAGGATGTGAAAGGGACGGGCGCGGGTCATCGTTTAGACCATAATTGCAATGGTGCCAAGTATCTTTGGGCATTTTCTTTAAGGTACTTGATCATTTGTTTAAGCAACATTTTGAAAAGTGTTATTGAGGGACTATGATCATTTGATTTGTTTGTTTTGCCCAAAGAGACCTAACATGCAATATGGCCCAATTTTGAAAGGCAACAAGTGGAATACCCTAGGGGGTGCAAGTGTGATTTGTGTGTCCATTTTCATGCTTGTTTATCTTGAAATTAGGTCAAAACTATTTTTCGTTATTTTTCGCATACAAACCCTAATTCTAACATGGTATAATTAGAAAGCAATAAAGTGCGAAAAATAAATTTACTAAGCTATTACAACACAATATATGGGAAGGGGGGTACAAATGTTCAAATGGGGATTTTTGACAAGGAATTTAAACCTAAACTATTACATCAATATTGAATTATTTACAATGTGATTAATTTGCATAAATTAAATAAAATAGAACAAATGTGCAAGATGCCAAAAAATGGTTTTTGTATGTATGGAAAAAAAAGTATTTTTACATGTCAAAATAAAGAAAAGAAAAGTATTATTTTTTTGTAGTTTTTTCATGTTTAGGGCAAAACCCTAATTCTATTAAATAAAATGTATTATTTATTCAATATATACAATATTTATTATTTGTATACAAAAATAAAATAAAAATGAAGTATATTTGTAAAAAATGTATTTTTAGTATTAAATATTAATAAAATAAAAATATGTATATTTTTGGTATTTTATTCTAAGTATACTAATATATATGTATTTATTTGTATTATTTACAAAATATTTTAAATATGCACAAAATAATAATATTTAATTTTTGTAAAAAAAGTATATTTCACATAAAATATTTTCAGAATATAAAATGAAATAAAATAAAAATAAAAATGTATTTACACCATTTTAACATTTTTTAAATAAAAGTATATTTATTTACTTATTTATGTTTAAATAACTAGTTCAATCAAATAAATATCCAATAAATAGGAAAATGGTATAAAAAAATATTTTTTATATTTTTTATATGATGAGAAAAAATAAATAAGTCAATCTAAAAAAGAAAAAGTCAAAAAACATTAAAAATAAACCAAATGGGCTCAGGGGGTTCAGAAGCAATTGTATGGTGCAAATAAGAAAAATATTCCAGGCCCAGCCCAGAACCAGTCATCTTCAACCTCTGAACAACATTGTTCAAACAAGCACGCGTTTTCCATCTCTTGATTCCTGGACTTTCAAGCAAAACTCATAACATGAAAAGTGTAGAGCATGAGAAGACGAATCCAACCATATGCAGAACTTGTCTTAACTCTCTAAGATGAGGGAGAATTTCTTCTCCCCCAAATCCTAACCTAGATTTTCCTCCATGTTCAGACTCAAAATTCTTGCAACACACATAATATAAATAAAATCTAATTATATGGGCATGTTCAGGGCAATGATTATGACATATTTTCTTCACAAACCTAAAGCTAACAATGCCTAATAAGAGAGATACGAATTCAAAAACTTACCTGTTCAGTTGAAGTTCTATCTGGCAATGGAGAAACTTTCAGTGCAAAGTGAGGATTGGGATAGTTTCCTTGAGGTCCAGGGATGCTATTCCAAGCTTTACTTTGTCTTGAAAGCTTTTGAATCGAGCTAGAGCACTTCACCTGCAAATCAGAAAAGCAAAAATGGTGGAACCAGTTAGAGGGATCACAGGTCGTGTTTTAGCTTTTGGTCAGCTTGCATAGATGGTAGGGAAGGTGTATGAACTGGTTTGGGCAAGAATGCTTGAAAGGATTGAGAGTTAGAACTCAATCTGCAGAGGTTGCTCTGTTTGAGCAGTTTCAAGGTGATTCTGAGTTTTGGGAGGGATTGGAGGTTAAAGGCTCGTGCTTTTGCTTAGGATCAATGTTTAGAATGTGTTTGATCAGTTTGTTCAAGTGTGTCTAAGCTGATATGAGAGTTGGTACAAGTTATGCTATGTTTCTTCTTTCTTAAGCAACAAAGTGCAAGTTGATGTTCTAGACTGATGCAGGCCCCTATAACATGCTGCAATCCTTTGCCTTGATCAGTGAAATGTGTCTCATAACTTGTGCCTAGAAGATTTTGACTGTACCACTTGGATTTTCAAAATGGACATAAAGTTCTACTTTTCAAAAATGGAAATAGTGCTTTTTCTAGTTAAGGGTTAATTCTCCATGTAATGTCCAAATGCTTAAAATAACAACTTGGCACAATGGTTTTGCATTAAATTCATGAGTGTCAAAGGGTTTTAGGACCTGTAATGTAGCTTAAGCATGCTGAGATTGAAATGCATAGTGTTATGAACATGTACATGGCCAAGAACAAAAGTGACTTTTTCCCATTTTGCAAAATTTGATTCTCCCTAACCATGAGGTTGTTTGAGAAGGTCTTGGACATTTTGGAAAGCTTGGAATGTGTACTACAATCCATCTTTGAAATGAAAATTGAAATTCCAAGTGGAAGTGTATGGAAAGTAGCCTTGAAGTTAGGTAGAAAACCTTGTCAAAAAGGTCAAATTTTCACTAATTTATGAATGGTTTAGTGCCCTTATTCAAAAATTTGTAACTTGAGATACAAGCCTCATTTGTGAAAACTTTGTGAATCAAAGTTGTAGATTATGCAACAAGCTACAACTTTAATGTTTTGACTTTTGTTTGAATCCAAATGAATCTTGGTGAGAAAGTGGGGCAAAGTTTGGAAAAAATTAGGGTTTTCCATAACTTAGAAAAATTCTAAGTTATGAAAAATTCCCATTTCAAACCCTAATTTGCATTTCTTGGTTTCTTGGTGAACAAGTTTCATGATTTGGCATGTTTTGATGGAAAATGAATCTTGACTCTTGATTTTGACCAAAAAGTCAAAGTTTGACTTTTCATTATACAGTCAAAATTTATCAATTGACTGGGAAATTCAACTATCAATCTTGTGTATTTGGGATCTTTTGAACTTGTTGAGCATGTCAAGATAATTCCATGGGGTCCTTGAGTCCATATGTGAGTTTGGTTTGCCATTGGCTAGGTCAAACAGTCAAAAATTACCCTTGTGCAGTCAAAACCCTAAAAATCACCATTTTGCCCTTTTGATGATCTGATCAAATTTCTTGTGGAATTGTGATCCAAACTTGATCAAATGGTCCATATGAGTTCATAATGTTGATGTGGGTCAATTTTCATGAGATTTGACTGTCAATTGGCCACAGTTGACTTTTTCCGCAATACAGCTGATTTTTTAGGTCAATTGTCCAATTGACTGGGCAAAATCTGGAATCAGGATTTGAAACTTGGTATGGATAATCTTGGGAGTCCAACATGAAGCATGAAAGTCATCTTAGGCATTTTAGGTCAAAATATCTTTGTGCAATCAAAAACCCTAATTTGGGTCAACAGTGCAAGGAGAAGTCTTGAGCAGAGGAAACCCTAACTGGATCTTGATCTTCAAAGGTCTTGTGATGAGAAAATGTTGAGGAAATGGGAGGGCAAATTTTGGGGTACAACAGTTTCCCCTGTTCAATCTTCTTGAACCTGAAGAGTTAGATTGGCAAGTTTGCCTTTCGTGACTCGAAGGTAAAAGGAGATTGGACACTAGAGTGCCCGGAAATTTGCACTCGCATGTTGGAGTATCAGCAATGTGATGTCGGGAATGGGCTTATAGATGCCATTTGGAGGTGTGACGGAACTTTGTCAGGAATGGGCTTATAGATGCCATTTGGAAGTGTGGATCGCATAAGAGATTCCTTAGCGAGAACTTGTGTATTTGAGAAAGACAGATGTTTTCCTGGCTTGTTACAGGTGTTTGATCTTCAATCTCCCTATGCAGATATGCCCTGGCTGGATACAGGTATCGAATCTACAATCGGTTGCTCACAGATGTGCCCTGGCTGGATACAGGAGTCGAATGCGGAAATAGTCGTCAATAGATATGCCCTGGCTGGATACAGGAATCGAATCTTCGAACTCTTCAGACGTGCCCTGGCTAGATACAGGAATCGAGTCTGGAAATGTGGTCGACAGATATGCCCTGGCTGGATACAGGAGTCGAATCTGGAATTGTTGTAGTTGATAGATGTGCCCTGGCTGGATACAGGAATCGAATCTTTGAACTCTTCAGACGTGCCCTGGCTAGATACAGGAATCGAGTCTGGAAACTGATCACTCTCAGATGTACCCTGGCTAGATACAGGTATCGAATCTGGAATTGTGACAGTTGAAGGTAGTTGTCTTTGGGATTGTCTTTTTCCCTGAAAAGGCAAAAACATAAGTTGTACGCAATGTCATGATGCATGATATGCATGATGTCATGATGCTCAACATGAGATAATGTTGTATGCACTTTATCATGTATGTAAGCAAGATGTACGAAAATGTGAAATGTTTATGAATGTAATTTCGTCTTAGGAAAATAAATCCTTGACGATCGGCCGAGGAGTTGCTCTGTGGCCGAGATACTTTGCTGAAGTTTTGATGAGAGGCCTGCTGAGGACTTCAATGATGGATTCCGCTGGGGATAATTATGATAAACTCCGCTGGGGAACACCAAAGATAAAATCCGCTGGGGAATGAAGGAACTTTGTCGAGGGCGATCTTCCGTGGAAATTAGCTGAGGATAACCCAGTTATAAGCCCTTGTGAGGAATAACTTTGAATAAAGCTCGGGAGAGACGTCCGTACTCTGCAGGGAACAAGCTTCCAGAATCTACTGGGGATAACCTTTAAGACTCTGCGGGGCGTTGAGATGATTCAGTCACATTCTTCAGTCGAATCTACCTTGGTACCTTGGCGGACAAAGCAACCAGACTGCATCAGACAACTTCACATTTGCCCCTGTTTCTGATGTCACCTGTAATTAATCTTTCGTTTCATATGCAAATATTTGTGAATCAGCAATTTGATGTCAAATGCATATATCAAAAATGAACATTGGACGTTCTTCGCAAGACAAAACAGAAAAAGGAAAAACCATGGTAATTCGTATGGACAAGTGAATTTGTATTGATTTGAATTTTGCCTGTGAATAGGCGTTTTTGTACAAGGGGCTGACATCCTAGTAAGAGAATGCCGCCAAATAACATAGAATTTACAATTTTGAAAAGAAAACAAAACAGCTATGTGAACAATCCCACTGGGTTCCAACTCTGCTATCGCCTTTATGTCTTCAAGCGTCTCATCACTTTGCTGCTTAGTTGAAGATGAAGTTGATTGGTCGATGCCGAAATCTGAGCCAGATAGTTGATGCCGAATTCCGGATGCGAAGTGATCCAATGAGACATAGTGTTAGGCTTTATCCCTAACTTTTGCCTGGACCGCCCTTTCGGGTTTTCAGTCCACCGGGATACCCATTTTTGCCCAAGCCGCCTTTTCAGGTTTTCGACTTGCCGGGTGTACAGATTTTTTCATTTTCATCCCTTATTTTTGCCCGAACCCTTTTGGTTCGCCGGGAAGCCCTTATTTTTGCCTAGGTATGTCAACCTAGCGGGTCTTTTATTCATGCGTAGTATCTTTTCACTATGTCTGCATTGGCGGGGTGAGAAAGGTCGTCACCATCCATGGTGGTTAGGATCATGGCTCCTCCTGAGAACACATGCTTAACCACAAATGGCCCTTCGTAAGTAGGGGTCCATTTGCCCCGGGGATCACTTTGAGGAAGGATGATGCGTTTGATTACCAGGTCCCCAACTTGATACTCTTGTGGTCTGACTTTCTTGTTAAATGCCCTGATCATCCGTTTTTGATACGTCTGACCATGACAGATAGCGGTGAGTCTCTTTTCGTCAATCAGATTTAATTGATCAAGTCGAGTCTGGATCCAGTCATCTTCGTTTAAGTCTGCATCCTTCATTATCCGAAGAGAGGGTATCTGGACTTCAATTGGCAAGACTGCCTCCATGCCATAGACCAAGGAGAAAGGAGTTGCCCCGGTTGACGTCCTTGCTGAGGTACGGTACCCATGAAGAGCGAACGGTAACATCTCGTGCCAATCTTTATAGGTCACTGTCATCTTCTGCACAATTTTCTTGATATTCTTAATAGCTGCCTCTACAGCCCCATTCATCTTCGGCCGGTAGGGAGAAGAATTGTGGTGTTGTATCTTGAATTGTTCGCAGAGTTCAGTGATCATCTTATTATTAAGATTGGTGCCATTGTCCGTAATGATTCTTTCCGGGACACCGTACCGACATATCAGATTATGCCGGATGAAACGTGCCACGACGCTCTTGGTTACCGTTGCGTATGAAGCTGCCTCAACCCACTTCGTGAAGTAATCGATCGCCACTAAGATGAAGCGATGCCCATTGGATGCCGTCGGTCGGATCTCACCGATCATATCAATGCCCCACATTGCAAAAGGCCAAGGTGCCGTCAGGACGTTCAGAGGAACCGGAGGGATATGCACCTTGTCAGCGTAGATCTGGCATTTGTGACAACTTCGAGAGTGTTGGTAACAAACGGCTCCCATTGTGGACCAGAAATATCCTGCCCGAAGGATTTTCTTAGCCATGGTGTGTCCACTGGAATGTGTTCTGAATGTGCCTTCGTGCAGTTCTATCATGATCTTCTCTGCTTCAGCCTTATCCACACAATGTAGTAGAGTTGAATCATGATTCCGTTTGTAGAGAATGCTGTTGCTGAGGAAGAATTTCTCCACAAACCTTCTCATGAACTTCTTGTCATTGACAGATGCACCTTCAGGGTATTCCTGAGTTTCCAAGTACCTCTTCACCTCATGATACCAGGGTTTTTCAGTCACCTTCTTAGCTTCGAGATCGCAGCAGTATGCCGGTTCGTCCAACTTCCAGATAATGATCCGGGGAGCCTCATTGTCCCATTTAACTTTGAACATTGAAGACATCGTAGCTAGTGCGTCCGCTAGCTGACTCTCCTCTCTTGGAAAGTGCTCAAAAGTTATTTCTTCAAAGTGGGGAAGCAAGGTTGACACATACTCCTTGTAAGGAATAAGATTTGGGTGTTTCGTATCCCACTCGCCTTTGATCTGATTGATCACGAGAGCGGAATCTCCGAAGACACTCAGAAATTTGATCCTTAAGTCGATTGCAGCTTGTAGACCCATGATACATGCTTCATATTCTGCCATGTTGTTGGTGCAGTTGAAACACAATCGGGCGGTGAGTGGAGTATGAGTTCCTTTGGGAGATATGATTACAGCGCCGACTCCGTTACCCAAAGCATTGGAGGCTCCGTCAAAATGCATAGACCATCGGGATCCTTCCTCAGGTCCTTCATCTGGTCCAGGTACTTCACAGTCGGTTACCACCATGATGTCTTCGTCCGGAAAATCAAAGTTCAATGATTGGTAATCGTCCACAGGTTGGTGTGCCAAATAATCTGCCAGTACACTTCCTTTAATTGCTTTCTGAGTTGTATACTGGATATCATATTCTGTCAAGATCATTTGCCATCTCGCTATTCTTCCAGACAGAGCGGGCTTTTCAAATATGTACTTGATGGGATCCATCTTTGAAATCAATAGAGTAGTGTGAGTCAGCATATACTGTCTGAGCCGGCGAGCAGCCCATACTAGAGCGCAGCAAGTTTTCTCAAGCAGTGAGTAACGAGACTCACAGTCGGTAAACTTTTTGCTCAAGTAATAAATAGCGTGCTCTTTTCGGCCAGACTTGTCATGCTGCCCCAGCACACACCCCATTGAATTGTCAAGTACTGTCAAGTATAGTATCAGAGGTCTCCCTTCCACTGGTGGCATAAGAATGGGTGGCTCTTGGAGATATTCCTTTATCTTTTCAAAGGCAGCCTGACATTCATCGTTCCAGCGTACTACTTGATCTTTCTTCAGTAATTTGAAGATTGGCTCACAAGTAGGAGTCAGATGTGAGATGAATCGGGCAATGTAATTCAGTCGTCCCAGGAAGCCTCTGACTTCTTTCTCTGTCCTTGGAGTCGGCATCTCTTGTATGGCTTTTACCTTGGCAGGGTCCACCTGAATACCTTTATCGCTTACGATGAAACCTAGCAATTTTCCGGACCTCACCCCAAAGGTGCATTTGTTGGGATTCAACCTTAGCTTGTATAACTTGAGTCGGTCAAACAGCTTCCTCAAGTGATCAAGGTGCTCCTCCTCATTTTGAGACCTTGCAATCATGTCATCAACGTATACCTCAATCTCATGATGGATCATATCATGAAATAAAGCAACCATGGCACGTTGATAAGTTGCCCCAGCATTTTTCAGCCCGAATGGAATGACCTTGTAACAGAAGGTGCCCCACTGAGTCACAAAGGTAGTCTTTTCCATATCCTCCGGAGCCATCTTGATCTGATTATGCCCTGAAAAACCATCCATGAAGGAGAACACCTTATGTTGAGCAGTATTGTCGACAAGAACGTCGATGTGAGGTAAGGGGAAGTCATCCTTAGGGTTTGCCCTGTTCAAGTCCCTGTAATCGACACACATTCTGACTTTACCTTCCTTCTTCGGCACTGGCACCACATTGGCAACCCACTGAGGGTATGAAGTTACTGCTAGAAACCCGAAGTCGAATTGCTTCATAACCTCAGCCTTCATTTTTTCAGACATCTTTGGGCGCATACGGTGGACCTTTTGCTTTACCGGAGAGCAGTCTTCCTTGGTTGGCAGATGATGAACTACAATGTCGGCATCCAAACCAGGCATGTCTTCATAGGACCAAGCAAATATCTCCATGTAATCACGTAGCATCTGGATCAATCGTTGCTTCACGCTGAGCTCTAGATTAGCCCCAATCTTGATCTCTTTCCTATCTGTCTCAGTTCCCAGGTTAACTGTTTCCACTGGCTCTTCATGTGGTTGAATAGCCCTCTCTTCCTGGAGTAGCAGTCTTGCGAGCTCACCAGGCACTTCACAATCATCTTCACCTTCGTCTTCGGCCAAGTTGATCGGATTCTCGAAGTCATAACTGGCGGTAGCAGAGCTGTTACCAGTGAGATCCAGAGTGGATTGAAACCTGTATAAGTGAGTGTGTGTAAATATAGCTGTTTTGCAATATATATAACACAGAAAGAAAAAGAGCACAAGATTTGAAATGCAACAAACGTCCAATGTTTTGATTGATGATATATGGAAATGTCATACAAAAAAAACCCTCACAAATGGAGCTACGATGCCCCGGGTAGGACACCTAGCCAGCAAAGTTTTAACATATTGTTTGTTACAAATTGGAAATAAAAAGAAATTAATTACTGCATGACAAATGTGATAGGTGTAAAATCCTTTGCCGTCCAGTTGCTTGGTCCGTTGCTGGTCGTTGGATAGATCCAACTGTCAAACTCTGCTTCCTCTACATCCTCCTCAACAGCATTCACCCTTGGGTTGGAGATAAACACCGGAGCCTTTCTGATCTTTTCCTTGCGCACAGCCCTCTGAGCCTCTGCAGTAAAGCCCAGCCCAAACTTGTCATTCTTTTGAGTGAAGTCAGGAAGCTGACCCTAGTTTGCACAATTGCCTTTCTCGATTACAGCCCGGGCATCCTTCAAGGACGCCATCTTCAACGGAAAATCTTCTTCAACCACTGCCTCAGCTGATGCCAACACTGGAGGTACTTCCTCAAAATGCTGAAAGGGGGTTTCAATAAACTCCCCGTCCATCTCGATATACCGGAATGAATTCAAATGACTCACCATGTATTCCTCCTCACCCTGCACAGTAACAATCTTCCCTTTGACAGGGTATTTGAGCTTTTGGTGTAGAGTGGAAGTTACTGCCCCAGCTTTGTGAATCTAGGGTCGACCCAATAAGCAGGAGTAAGATGGACGAATATCCATTACATAGAACGTTGAGTCAAAAAACTGGGAGCCCACACGAATAGGAATGTCTACTTCACCGTGCACCATCCACTTAGAACCGTCGAAGGCTCTAACAATGATGTTACTAGGTTTCCACTCCAGGCCCTCACAATCCAAGCGATCCAATGCCTTTTTGGGCAAAACATTCAGGGAAGAGCCGGTATCCACTAACACGTGTGCGAGAGTAGTGCCCCTGCATTCTATGGAAACATGCAGGGCATCATTGTGATTTTTCCCTTTGGCGGTAAGGTCAGCATCTGAGAACCCCAAGCCATTGTCAGCCGTCAAATTAGCCACACAGTCGGTGAATTGATCTGCGGAGGTCTCTTGCGGCACATGGGCCGTTTTCAGAAATGAAATAAGGGCTTTTGCATGGGCCTCTGAGCATAGCAGCAATGATAGCATAGAGATTTTGGAGGGAGTATGCCCCAACTGTTCAACAACGTTAAAGTCACTAGTTTTGATAATTTTAAGGATTTTCTCCATTTCTTGTTGGGAGGCTTCCACAGCAGTCTTCTTTTTTGGTGCCTCCGTCCTGGCAGGCAAATCGGTAGCAACTTCTTTACCCCGAGTATCAGAGGACTCGGCGGCAGTAGTAGACACAAGAACTTGAATTGGAACATGCACACTTGCGGGTGTGATGGTGAGAGGTTTTCGGATAACTGGCGGTGCAATGTCAGGCGAGAAGAGCCTGCCACTGCGGGTAATCTTGGCGGGACCAGTGATGTTACTGATACTGGTATTGGTGTTGAACTCCTGCTTCACCCCAAGCACATACACATCGGCTCCATAATGCCATGGGACCGCTTTATGAGACTCATAGGGGAGAGGCCCCGGAACAGTAATAGTAATGGGTGCAACAGACATAATTTGGACTGGTTTCTTCACGGGAGCTTTGGCAGGATTATAAATTGTGACAACAGATATTTCTTCAACGGAAACAAACGGAACAACAGTTTTCTTGAACAGAATTTCCATGCTATCCATCAGGCTTTGGATGCCTGATTTCAGCAGTGGACAACCGGTAGGGATAACAGCACACAGGAGGCAACCCTTACCACAACCTGGAAATAAACCGGCCAGTAGTAAGTTCCTCTTAACAGTCAAAAGAGGGGTAGCAACATCATTCACCGAAACAGCATACAACTCTTCCTCAATGGCATTTACTCTATGCTGGGGCATAGGAGCAGTTACAACATTCGGTCTCTCAGGCGCTTCAAACTGAATTTCCTTTGCGTCGATAAGATCTTGCACTTTGTTTCTCAAGGCCCAGCAATCATCAGTAGTGTGCCCGGGACTATCAGAATGATAAGCACACCGGGCATTTGGGTTATACTTAGGAGACGCAGTGTTGACGACCTTAGGAGCTTCTTTGATGGTCACCAAGTTAGTTGACAATAGTTGGGGTAAAATTTGAGATAAGGTCATACTCAGCCGAGTATACTGCCTCTTGGGCCTTTCACCTCTTTGTTGATTGTACTGCTGAGGAGCAGCAACAGGTTTTGAAATGACCAAAGCATTGACGGCTTGGCGACTTTCTGGCTTGACTTGTCTTCTAGGACCATAGACAGCACTTGCTTCTTTCTTAAACGGCCTCTTCTCAGTACTTGGGGAGGCAGCTTTTTGTATCTTTCCTGACCTGATGCCAGCTTCAATTCTTTCTCCCGTCAGAATCAAATCCGTAAACCCAGCGGAGGAGTTACCAACCAAATGATTGAAAAATGGACCAGACAAAGTCCCTAGAAACATATCAACCAGCTCACGATCAGTCAATGGAGGCTGCACCCTGCCAGCCAAATCTCTCCATTTTTGTGCATATTCTTTGAACCCTTCGCCCGTTCCTAGAGACATACCCTGAAGTTGGGTACGCGTAGGAGCGAGATCAGAATTGTATTGATATTGTCTGTAGAATGCGGTCGCCAAATCTTCCCAGTGTCGGATGCTAGTTCCATCTAATTGGTAGAACCATTCAAGCTGTGATCCCGAAAGGCTGTCTTGGAAGAAGTGAATCCAAAGGTTCTTATCCGCCGTATAAGGTTGGATTTTCCTTACGTACGACCTTAGATGCAGCTTTGGACAGGAGACCCCATCATACTTGGCGAAGGCAGGCGCCTTAAACTTGTGTGGAATTACTACCCCAGAAGATAACCCCAAATCTCCGAAATCCAGCCCCGGCACATTCTGAATTTCCATGGCGCTCAAGCGGTCCTCCAATTGCTTGTATCTGTCAGCAGCAGGTGGGTATTGTTCGTCATTATACGGGACTAGGAGCTCCTCCCCCTTGGGGACTGTTTTTCTCAGCAGAAGAAGTAGTTGGATCAGCTTCATTGTGGAGTGTGTTCCCAAATCTGCGTCCAGTGTTGAACAACGCAGTCCTCTTTTTCTTCTTCTTCTTCAGGAGTAGAGTCTTCAACTCTTGCTGACCTTGAGCCAGGCTTAGGACCATCTCTTGAAACTGGGCACTTTGGGCCTGAAGGTCCTTGATTGCTTGCTCACTGGATGAGTCTGGATTCATGATGACTGTTCAAATAAACAGCGAAGAAGATTAAGCAACCTGTGAAATAGGGTACCTGCTATGCATATGGTGCAATGGAATGCGTATGTTTTATGTTTTCAAAGACAAACAAGATTCAACTTTGTAGACAAAAAGGGAAACACACTTCATTAGATTAAAATTTTAATTGTTCAACAACTTGCCCTTAGGCATTACAGGAATGAAAAATACTGGAAAGGAAATGAAAGCTATAAAAGGGAACATCCAAAGTCTATCAGTGCTCCCATGGCCTCCTTCTCTCAGTGCTGATGTAGTTATTCAGAACCCGCTCTTCCTCCAATTGCTTAGTCAGCCTCTGGATCTTCCGTTTCTGGTCGTTGAACTTCTCCCGATAGAAATCCCGTTCTCCTTTTAGCTGCGCCCAAGATCTCTTCATTGTGTCAAAATCAGTAGGTATCTGAGGAGGGAGGACAGTTGGAGGAACCCCATCTTCATCAGGAGATTCAAGAATGATAGGTCTGACAGCTTCGTACGGCATACCTAACCTCTGAGCACGGATGCGGACCCACTTGCAATAGGGTTCCATTGGTAGAGAGGTCTTTGGTCCCAACTCATGTGGGTCAGCATTGTGAATTTTGTCCCAAGCTCTAATGAATCCATGGCGTAGCTTGTCACTGTCTGCCTGGAACTCAAAATGGAAGTGAGGAACCAACATTTCATGAGGCCCATCTCCTCTGGCTCTTCCAAACTGACGGAGAGCTAGGCATGGATTATAAGAGATTCCTCCTTGGATACCAATCAACGGAACATTAGGGTATTCTCCGCAACGGTCAATAACAGCTACCTCATCCAAACCTCTGAGAGTCCAGGTGATATCATTATCAGTGAGAGACATTAACCTCCAAGCCCAACCTTTTCCTTCTTCATTCTTCAGCACGAACTTAGGAAGGTGCGAAATAAACCACCTCACTAGCAAAGGAGTACAACACCACGGAGTCCCCCGTTTTCGAGCAGTACGAGCATAGAGTTGTTGCAAGATATCACCCAAAAGAGTGGGTACCGGATTCCGAGACATGAAGATCCTTATGACATGGATACTGATAAATGTGTCAGGATTGGGAAACAGTACCAGACCATAGATCAAAAGAGCCAGAATATCTTCGTACGCCTTGAAGTCCAAGTCATTCCAGAAATCATTAGCCTTGCCAACCAGAAATTTGGCCAAAAATCCCTTAACTCCACTTCTAGTTTCCCAGTTAGCCAATACCTCTTCTTTGGTCAAGGGGAGGACTGCAGCAACCTCTTCAGGCCTAGGAGTCTTTTCCAAACCAGTGAAAGGAGTTTGCTCCAAGACAGGGATCCCAAGCAAATAAGAGAATTCTTCCAGGGTAGGAACCAGCTGGAAGTCTTGAAAGGTGAAACAATGATACAAAGGGTCATAAAACTGGGTCAGAACACTTATCAGTTGTTGGTCCCACTTTGCAGTGATCAAGCCAAGGAGAGAACCATGCCTGTTGATGAAGGAAGAAGTGTTTGGAATCCTACCAACCAAATCCTTGAGTAAAACTGGTGGTTGAACAAAGTTGAGCCGAATGGTATTCCTACGCACGGGCATCATGATGTCCTACAAAACAGAGCAAAGATGAAACTTTTTTGTCTTTGAAATGGGTTAGTCCTTTATTCAGGATGCATGCAATGGTATGATGGCATGATGCTATGATGAAGCACACCACAAGTATTCACACAGGCAAACATGATAAGGCACACAAGTCACACAAGACACCCTTAGGTTTCAGGCCAGCATGAATTTTAGGTATTACCCTCTTTTGGTTTCGTTGGTTAAAACCTGTCCTATCAAAAGTAACCGGGTTCTAAAGGATCTCAGATCATTGGCTATCCTCAATCGGTCATAACTCCAGCATCGCAATCTTTTCTTGCAGCCAGAACCATCTCGAGAGTTTAGCCTCAATGAGTGTAGCATACTGCTACTGTCCTAATAGCCAAGTTGGTCAATTTAGGGTTCTAAGGTCGGTTGGTGTTTAATGACTCCTTAGAAGACCTATATTCTCCTCGTTGCAACACAAGGGATATAGGTACAGACCAAGATGCCACACCAACGTAGCCACTGCTTCACCCATGTCGGTCTACGCCGGACAGGTCCCTCACAGATTATGCTACCTAAAAAGGGTTTTTCCCAGATCCGGGTTAGGATCTATAAAACTCCGATGCAAAGCCCACAAATATAAAAGCAAACAAAGCAAACAATTGAAAACAAAGGTGATCTAAGCCCTAAGCTTACTCCACTTTATAAGTTTCCCCAACAGAGTCGCCAGTTCTGTGATACGGTGGGAGAACTGACTTGAGGTTTTGCGTTTGTTTTCGCAAATGTTTCGGTTGAGCAAGAGTCGCCACCGACTTTTTATTTTATCCTAAGGAAAGGTTTAAAAAGCACAGCAAAAAACCTTTTGAGATGTTTTTCTTGGGTTCGGGGAGTAGATTATAGAAAGGGAAGGTATTAGCACCCTTTCTATCCATGGTTATCCATGGGCTCTTAGTTACTTGCTTAGATCACTTGCCTTTTGTTTTCAATTGTTTGAAATGGTGCTTGTGTGTGTGTGTGGGTTTGAAAATGTTTTGAAAAGAAGCCAATGTGGTGGCAACCTTTGTAATGATCCATGTGGGGATGTATGCAAAGGTGTATGTCTTTTGAAAAAGGTTTTCATTTGTTTTTGAAAGTTGTTTTGAAAGTGTAGTGAAGTGTGGTTTAGAAAATAGGCAAGTGTTTTGTTTTACAAGTTTGATTCAAGTAACTAAGAGGTTATCTACTCCTAATTTTTCTCAAAATTTATTGCTATGTTTTGACCCTTTTAATAAGTTTGTTCCACCATTGTATTTGGTGGACAATCTCATGTTAGGATGTGAAAGGGACGGGCGCGGGTCATCGTTTAGACCATAATTGAAATGGTGCCAAGTATCTTTGGGAATTTTCTTTAAGGGACTTGATCATTTGTTTAAGCAACATTTTGAAAAGTGTTATTGAGGGACTATGATCATTTGATTTGTTTGTTTTGCCCAAAGAGACCTAACATGCAATATGGCCCAATTTTGAAAGGCAACAAGTGGAATACCCTAGGGGGTGCAAGTGTGATTTGTGTGTCCATTTTCATGCTTGTTTATCTTGAAATTAGGTCAAAACTATTTTTCGTTATTTTTCGCATACAAACCCTAATTCTAACATGGTATAATTAGAAAGCAATAAAGTGCGAAAAATAAATTTACTAAGCTATTACAACACAATATATGGGAAGGGGGGTACAAATGTTCAAATGGGGATTTTTGACAAGGAATTTAAACCTAAACTATTACATCAATATTGAATTATTTACAATGTGATTAATTTGCATAAATTAAATAAAATAGAACAAATGTGCAAGATGCCAAAAAATGGTTTTTGTATGTATGGAAAAAAAGTATTTTTACATGTCAAAATAAAGAAAAGAAAAGTATTATTTTTTTGTAGTTTTTTCATGTTTAGGGCAAAACCCTAATTCTATTAAATAAAATGTATTATTTATTCAATATATACAATATTTATTATTTGTATACAAAAATAAAATAAAAATGAAGTATATTTGTAAAAAATGTATTTTTAGTATTAAATATTAATAAAATAAAAATATGTATATTTTTGGTATTTTATTCTAAGTATACTAATATATATGTATTTATTTGTATTATTTACAAAATATTTTAAATATGCACAAAATAATAATATTTAATTTTTGTAAAAAAAGTATATTTCACATAAAATATTTTCAGAATATAAAATGAAATAAAATAAAAATAAAAATGTATTTACACCATTTTAACATTTTTTAAATAAAAGTATATTTATTTACTTATTTATGTTTAAATAACTAGTTCAATCAAATAAATATCCAATAAATAGGAAAATGGTATAAAAAAATATTTTTTATATTTTTTATATGATGAGAAAAAATAAATAAGTCAATCTAAAAAAGAAAAAGTCAAAAAACATTAAAAATAAACCAAATGGGCTCAGGGGGTTCAAAAGCAATTGTATGGTGCAAATAAGAAAAATATTCCAGGCCCAGCCCAGAACCAGTCATCTTCAACCTCTGAACAACATTGTTCAAACAAGCACGCGTTTTCCATCTCTTGATTCCTGGACTTTCAAGCAAAACTCATAACATGAAAAGTGTAGAGCATGAGAAGACGAATCCAACCATATGCAGAACTTGTCTTAACTCTCTAAGATGAGGGAGAATTTCTTCTCCCCCAAATCCTAACCTAGATTTTCCTCCATGTTCAGACTCAAAATTCTTGCAACACACATAATATAAATAAAATCTAATTATATGGGCATGTTCAGGGCAATGATTATGACATATTTTCTTCACAAACCTAAAGCTAACAATGCCTAATAAGAGAGATACGAATTCAAAAACTTACCTGTTCAGTTGAAGTTCTATCTGGCAATGGAGAAACTTTCAGTGCAAAGTGAGGATTGGGATAGTTTCCTTGAGGTCCAGGGATGCTATTCCAAGCTTTACTTTGTCTTGAAAGCTTTTGAATCGAGCTAGAGCACTTCACCTGCAAATCAGAAAAGCAAAAATGGTGGAACCAGTTAGAGGGATCACAGGTCGTGTTTTAGCTTTTGGTCAGCTTGCATAGATGGTAGGGAAGGTGTATGAACTGGTTTGGGCAAGAATGCTTGAAAGGAATGAGAGTTAGAACTCAATCTGCAGAGGTTGCTCTGTTTGAGCAGTTTCAAGGTGATTCTGAGTTTTGGGAGGGATTGGAGGTGAAAGGCTCGTGCTTTTGCTTAGGATCAATGTTTGGAATGTGTTTGATCAGTTTGTTCAAGTGTGTCTAAGCTGATATGAGAGTTGGTACAAGTTATGCTATGTTTCTTCTTTCTTAAGCAACAAAGTGCAAGTTGATGTTCTAGACTGATGCAGGCCCCCAAAACATACTGCAATCCTTTGCCTTGATCAGTGAAATGTGTCTCATAACTTGTGCCTAGAAGATTTTGACTGTACCACTTGGATTTGCAAAATGGACAAAAAGTTCTACTTTTCAAAAATGGAAATAGTGCTTTTTCTAGTTAAGGGTCAATTCTCCATGTAATGTCCAAATGCTTAAAATAACAACTTGGCACAATGGTTTTGCATTAAATTTATGAGTGTCAAAGGGTTTTAGGACATGTAATGTAGCTTAAGCATGCTGAGATTGAAATGCATAGTGTTATGAACATGTACATGGCCAAGAACAAAAGTGACTTTTTCCCATTTTGCAAAATTCGATTCTCCCTAACCATGAGGTTGTTTGAGAAGGTCTTGGACATTTTGGAAAGGTTGGAATGTGTACTACAATCCATCTTTGAAATGCAAATTGAAATTCCAAGTGGAAGTGTATGGAAAGTGGCCTTGAAGTTAGGTAGAAAACCTTGTCAAAAAGGTCAAATTTTCACTAAGTTATGAATGGTTTAGTGCCCTTATTCAAAAATTTGTAACTTGAGATACAAGCCTCATTTGGGAAAACTTTGTGAATCAAAGTTGTAGATTATGCAACAAGCTACAACTTTCATGTTTTGACTTTTGTTTGAATCCAAATGAATCTTGGTGAGAAAGTGGGGCAAAGTTTGGAAAAAATTAGGGTTTTCCATAACTTAGAAAAATTCTAAGTTATGAAAAATTCCCATTTCAAACCCTAATTTGCATTTCTTGGTTTCTTGGTGAACAAGTTTCATGATTTGGCATGTTTTTATGGAAAATGAATCTTGACTCTTGATTTTGACCAAAAAGTCAAAGTTTGACTTTTCAGTATACAATCAAAATTGATCAATTGACTGGGAAATTCAACTATCAATCTTGTGTATTTGGGATCTTTTGAACTTGTTGAGCATGTCAAGATAATTCCATGGGGTCCTTGAGTCCATATGTGAGTTTGGTTTGCCATTGGCTAGGTCAAACAGTCAAAAATTACCCTTGTGCAGTCAAAACCCTAAAAATGACCATTTTGCCCTTTTGATGATCTGATCAAATTTCTTGTGGAATTGTGATCCAAACTTGATCAAATGGTCCATATGAGTTCATAATGTTGATGTGGGTCAATTTTCATGAGATTTGATTGTCAATTGGCCACAGTTGACTTTTTCCCCAATACAGTTGATTTTTTAGGTCAACTGTCCAATTGACTGGGCAAAATCTGGAATCAGGATTTTAAACTTGGTATGGATAATCTTGGGAGTCCAACATGAAGCATGAAAGTCATCTTAGGCATTTTAGGTCAAAATATCTTTGTGCAATCACAAACCCTAATTTGGGTCAACAGTGCAAGGAGAAGTCTTGAGCAGAGGAAACCCTAACTGGATCTTGATCTTCAAAGGTCTTGTGATGAGAAAATGTTGAGGAAATGGGAGGGCAAATTTTGGGGTACAAAAATAAGCTCGCAGAGAACCTCAAGAGATTAAATTGGAGTGAGTAAGATTCTTATTGGTTCTTCGTATTGTTTTGTTGTTGATGATGAACCAGGAGCACATTGAAGATTTTTAGCGCTTGAAGAAGATGCCATTGTTCACACTGACTATTTGAGATTTCTGAGAAAAGGGGTTTTTGCAAATGAAAACTAGAGAGAAAATTGAAGCAAGAAGTGAAAGTGATAGTGAGTGTATATTTATAATCAATTTGAAAACTTAATCAATAAGAAATAAAAACAAATTAATGATTACACAATAATTATGAATCCTAAAAATAGGGGATGCCATGGAGATAAGAAACAGTTACCAATGACATGCATATCAATGCACCCAATCAAAGCCTTAAACCCTTCAAAATTTGAACGCGTGTTCAGCCTTAGAAGGACGCTTGTAAGAGGATGACAAATGTTGATACTGTGAACTGCACGCCTCTATCTTTGAAATGAACCGTTCATATCTTCTTAGATAGATTTTGATGCAACTATTCTTCTAACTTCTGAAGACTTATTGTTCAGATGTTCACAAAGAAAACATAAAGTTCTGAGGGTTAATGAATATATAAATAAAACTCTTATTCTGGACATAATTTCATGCTGAGATATTTTAGAATGAAATTAATCCTATCTTCAGAAATTGGTTTAGTAAAGACATCAGCCCATTGATGGTGTGTGTCAATAAATTTTAAGGAAAGGATTCCTTTCTGAATATAGTCCCTAATAAAATGATGTTTTATTTCTATATGCTTAGCCCTAGAATGCAAAATAGGATTTCTAGATAAACATATTGCAAAATTATTATCACAGAATATAGGAATGTTACTCTCAAATATGTTGAAGTCTTCAAGTTGACTCTTCATTCAGAGCATTTGTGTACTGCATCCAGTAGCTTCTATGTATTCAGCTTTAGCTGTTGACAAAGTAATTATGGATTGCCTCTTGCTGGTCCATGAGATCATATTTTCTCCCGGAAACTGGTAGCTTCCAGAAGTGCTTTTTCTTTCTACTATGTTTCCAGCGAAGTCAGCATCACAGTACCCTACTAAATTGTATTTGCTGGTTTTTCTATAAAACAAACCAAGATTAGTAGTACCTTTTAGATACTTGAAAATTCGCTTAACAACTGTTAAGTGAGATTCTCTAGGATCTGATTGGAATTTGGCACATAAGTATACACTATATAAAATTTCAGGCCTTGAAGTTGTAAGGTATAAGAGAGAAACAATCATACCTCTGTAGATCTTCTGTTCTACCTTTTTACTTACCTCTTCCTTTTCCAGAATACATGTGGGATGCATTGGAGTCTTAGATGACTTACACTCTGATAGGTAAAATTTCTTCAGAAGTTCTCTGACGTATTTGCTCTGGTGTATGTAGGTTCCTTCTGGAGTTTGATTGATTTGAATGCCCAGAAAGAATTTGAGTTCTTCCATCAAGCTCATTTCAAACTCTGCCTGCATAGACTTAGAAAATTCTCTTCCCAAAGAAGCTTTAGTATATCCAAATATTATATCATCTACATAAATTTGACAAACTAAAATGTCATTCTTAAATTTCTTACAGAACAAGGTTGTGTCCACTTTCCCTCTGGTGGATTCCTTTTCTAACAGAAAGTTACGTAGTCTTTCATACCAAGCTTTGGGAGCTTGTTTCAGACCATAAAGTGATTTCTTTAGTTTAAAAACATATTCAGGATGTCTGAAATTTTCAAACCCAGGGGGTTGATGCACATAAACCTCTTCATCAATGTAACCATTTAGGAATGCACTTTTGACATCCATCTGATACAGAGTGATGCCATTATTTATAGCAAAAGAAATTAAGAGTCTGATAGATTCTAACCTGGCGACTGAAGCAAAGGTTTATGTATAGTATATCGCTTCTTGATGACTATAACCTTGTGCAACCAGTCGTGCTTTGTTTGTAATGACTTCTCCAAGTTCATTCAATTTCTTTCTAAATACCCACTTTGTTCAAATGACGTTGAACCCTTTTGGTTTGGGAACCAGATCACATACGTCATTTCTGGTTAATTGATTAACTCCTCCTACATAGCCAGTATCCAATCGTTGTCCAGAAGAGCTTCATAAATGGTGGTTGGCTCAATCAGAGATACCAATCCCATGAGAGAATCTTCATAATTTCTGAATGTGGATCTTGTTCTGATTGGATCTTCCTTCTTTCCCAGAATTTTGTCTTCAGAATGAGCTAGGCTGCTTCTGGATAGTCTTTTCTGGAGAAGTTCTTCAGAAGTTGTTGTAGTGCTTTTTACATTTCCTTATGATGTTGTTTGAGAGTCTTTATTGGGAACTTATGATGTATTGCCTTCAGTACTTGTAAACTGAACTTCTATATCTGCAAGAGATTCATTTTGCTTTGACTTTTGAGAGCCAAGCTTGTCATCAAATCTAACACTGATTGACTCTTCTACAATATGTGATTCTGTATTGTATACTTTGTATCCTCTTGAGCGTTCAGAGTATCCTAACATAATACACTTATGTGCTTTATAGTCAAAATTGTTCAGATGTTCTTTGGTGTTAAGCATAAAACAAGTACATCCAAATGGACGGAAATACGAAATGTTGGGCTTTCTGTTCTTCCACAATTCATATGGAGTCTTATCTAGAATAGGTCTTATAGATATTCTATTCTGAATGTAACACAATGTGTTAATTGCTTCTGCCCAGAAGATCTTAGCAATGTTAGTCTTGTTGATCATGGTTCTGGCCATTTCTTTTAAAGTTCTGCTCTTTCGTTCTATAACTTCATTTTGTTGGGGAGTTCTAGGACAAGAGAAATCATGAGAGATGCCATTCTCATTAAAAAATATTTCAAATTTTTTGTTTTCAAATTCTCCACCATGATCACTTCTGACTTTGACAATTCTAAGATCCTTCTCATTCTAGACTTGGTTACAGAAGGCAACGAACACAGAGTGTGACTCGTCCTTGTGTCTTAAGAACTTTACCCGTGTCCATCTGCTATAGTCATCTACGATCACTAACCCATACTTCTTGCCACTAATGGATGCAGTTTTCACTGGTCCAAATAGATCTACGTGAAGAAGTTCTAATGGTTTAGAGGTAGAAACAACATTTTTGCTTTAAAAGGAGGTTTTAGAAACTTGCCTTTCTGACATGCTTCACACAAAGCATCTGAGCTGAACTTCGGATTAGGAAGTTCACTGACTAGATTGAGTTTGTTAATCTGAGATATTCTTCTCATACAAACATGTCCCAATCTTCTGTGCCAGACCCATTGCTCGTTGTTAATAGACAAAAGGCATTTTACGTTCTGACTCTTTAGTTCAGAAAGTTTTATTTTGTAAATGTTGTTCTTTCTCTTTCCATTAAATAGGATAGATCCATCTTTCTAACTAACAGCTTTACAGGAATTTTGATTAAAGATTATATCATAAACGTTATCACTTAATATACTTATGGATAATAAGTTATGCATTAATCCATCTACTAACAGAACATTATTAATAGAAGGGAGGTTACAGTTACCGACAGTTCTAGAGCCAATGATCTTCCCTTTCTGATTTCCTCCAAAACCCATGTAGCCTCCAGATTTAAGTTCCAGACTTTGGAACATATGATTTCTTCCCGTCATGTGTCGAGAGCATCCAGAGTCCATGTACCATGACTGGTGTTTTAGTATTACTGTCAAAGATATCATCTACATATATAATTTTGTCCTTAGGTACCCATATCTTTTTGTGTCCTTGTTTGTTAGTGTTGCCAAAATGCTGTTTGAATTTTGGTTTAGCAGAAAACTCATTACTGGTATATTTCAAGTCACGTGTGTGCCCATAAGTAAAGTTATATTTTAAAGGTGTGCATTTAATAACTAAGTCCATGAATTTCTTAGGTTGGGATACTTAACTTTGTATACTATACCTTTTCTACCATTTCTGCTAACTCCATAGATCATTGAAGCCATCTTGCTTCTATTTATGTTTTTAGCAAGGAACTTCTGAAAGCTATGATCATACTCCTTTATGATCTTATCAGAGTTACTGGGAACCTCTGTGATTGTTTCCTTCTGATATTTTTGTAAATCATTTTCAAGTTTTGAAATTTTTTCTTTTAGCTCAGAATTTCCTAATCTCAGATTCTCAGTTTCTTCAGAGTCAGAAACTAAATCCTTTTTCAGGTTCTTGAATTTGACTCGAAGCTGCTGATATCTTTCAAGAATTTCACTCAGACTTTATCCTAATTCAGCTTAGGTAAAGTTTACAATAAAGTCAAGAAATAACTTTTATGTGCCTGATTCTAATTCTGACTCTGACCCAGATGATTTTGTATCTTCTATCACGTTGGCCATAAGAGTAATGTTGGATCTTTCATCTTCTGATTCAGTGTCTGCGTCAGAAGTATCTGAGTCATCCCATGTTTCCATGAGACTTTTCTTCTTCTCCTTGAAGAACTTATTTTTGGGTTTCTCCTTCTGAATCCTTGGACAATCGCTTTTGTAGTGCCCTTGTTCACCGCACTCGTAGCAGACAATGTCCCTGTTGCTTGACTTTCAGTGTCCATAAGAAGATTCATACTTTATGTGTCCAGAAGAAGATTCAGACTTTTTGTTTCCAGAGGACAATTCATTATGATTCCCTGTTCTTCTGGAGTTTTTGAACTTCCTTTGCCTCTGCTTCCACAGCTGATTGGATTTTCTGGAGAGAAGAGAAAATTCGTCTTCTTCTGATGAGGATCCACCAGAGGTTTCTTCCATAGCCTGCAAAACTTTAGAATTGTATTTTTTGTTAGATTTTAGAGCTAAAGGATTACCTTTATTCTGAGGCTCGTCATCTTCTAACTCTATCTCATGACTTATGAGTGAGTTGACAAGTTCTTCTAGAGATATCTTGTTAAGATCTTTTGCCAGTTTGAGAGCAGTGACCATGGGCCTCCATTGCTTTGGTAGACTTCTGATGATATTCTTTACATGATCAGTAGTTGAATACCCTTTGTCTAGAACTCTCAGCCCAGCAACCAAAATCTGGAATCTTGAGAACATTGCTTCAATGGTTTCACTTTCTTCCATCTTGAAGGCTTCGTATTTCTGAATGATCGCAAGGGATTTGGTTTCTTTTACTTGCATGTTGCCTTCATGCGTAATTCTCATAATAAAACATGTTCTTAGTTGTCTCTCTGTTTGTGATATTCTCATACTCTGAATATGAGATATCACTCAGGAAAGTCGTTCTGGCCTTGTGATGATTTCTGAAGTAACGCTTTTGATGATCAGACATTCTTTTTCTATCAATCTTCTGACCACTTTCATCCACAGGATGCATGTTCCCATCAATTACCATATCCCACAGATCAGCATCATGAGCCAGAAAGAAGCTTTCAATTCTGTCTTTCCAGTAGTCAAAGTTCTCACCATCAAAGATTGGAGGTTTGCCGCTGATTTTGTCTTTATCATCATGGTAGCCATTGCTGATGTTCTGACTTGGTCCCACCGTATTTTTTTTCTTAGCTTGGATCTTGTACTGACACGGTTAAGTGCTTGAACTTAGAACAAGGCGCTCTGATGCCAATTGAAGAATTGAAAAACATAAGAAAGGGGGGTTGAATTGGGATCTTAAAAATTAATGCAAATGACATGATTATTTTTATCCTGGTTCGTTTGATCTCAAACTACTCCAGTCCACCCGCCAAGCTGATTTCTCCTCTCTCCAACGAGGTCTTAACTTACTAATCAAAGTGATTACAAATCTACTTTGACAACTGCCAAAGTCTTCTTGAGTACAACCACAACTCGGTTTATCTCAAGGAATTTCACTAACAAAAGTATGAATAAATCAATGTACAATATGTTTTTCGTTACAAAACCATTATCACAAACTTGTGATGTATTACACAAATTAAAGACTAATATGAATAGCATTAGCAGCGTTGAAAGATTGTGAAAATGCAGTGTTGTAAATCATGAACAATTTAACCTTGTCCTTTGTTTAAATAGGCGCAGCATTCTTGTGCAAATGGAAACTTGATAAATGTCAGTTAATGCACTTTCCTCAATTAGAAGATCCTTGTCTGTTTGTAGCCATTGCAACTGATACAACTTTGATGAATAGTAATGCTTCAGAACTTTAAGGAATCTGTTTGCTGCTTGCTTCAGAACATTGGAAGGTCATAATCATAAGGTCATGTTTGTAGCGTTAGACTTCCTTTCATAGTTAAAACGTCTTTCCCTTAGCACAAATTTTGATCTTCATTCATCAGAACATTCTGAGATAAGTCTACGTTCACAGCAGGAACAACCTTGTAGCTTAACTTATGATCTTCTTTCATCAGAACTTCTCTACAAAATAGAATATAATTTTAGAGTGCATATTTGTTCTTTGTGTTTGTTATAATCAAAACTCTTACGAGGGTTGTAGAATCAAACTATGTTCTAACAGAGTATTCTTGAGGAAGGAGATAAAAGTGGGTTAAGTATCCATCTTAGTGCTTCGACTTCTCACAAGTCAAACAAGCATAAACAAACTTGGTGACTTCCTTTTTGCATGAAAAAGGAAGTCACCAATTTGTTTATGCTTGTTTGACTTGTGAGAAGTCGAAGGTTGAGCATTAGAAGCCTTTGGGTCTAATGCAGACGTTGAATATTCCGTAATGGAAATGGGATACTATTTCTATGGAATTTGTGTCGGGTTTGTCGAAGACTGCTAAGGGCAATAATTTGATTTGGATGATAGTGGGTAGGTTGACTAAGTAGGCTTATTTATTGTCGACGAAGTTCAATCAACCTATAGAGAAGTTGTTTGAGATGTATATTGGGGAGATAATGAAGATGCATGGGATACCTTTGAGTATCATATCAGATAGAGATCTGAGGTTTACATCGAAGTTCTGGGAAGATTTACATAATTCTTTTGGTAATAAGTGAGGTAGAGTTCCGCATATCATCCGCAGATAAACGGTCAGTTAAAAAGGACTATTCGGTCTTTGAGGATTTACCGAGGGCTTGTATGCTAGAACAAGAAGGATCTTGTGATAGCCACATGTCGTTGATTGAGTTTACTAATAATAATAGTTTCCATTCTAGCATTATAGTGGCATCTTATGAAGCATTATATGGTAGGAGGTGTAAAACGTCAATGTGTTGGTATGATTCAAGCGAGAGTGTTGTGCTCGGACCTGAGATTGTGCAGGAAAATACTGAGAAGATCAAGATGATCCAAGAGAGGATGCAAGCTTCTCAGAGTCGTCATAAGAGTTATAATGATAATAAGAGGAAGGCACTTTAGTTCCAAAAGGATGATCATGTGTTCTCGAGAGTTACTCTGGTGACTGGTGTTGGTAGGGCTCTAAAGTCACGAAAGCTTACACCGTGTTTTGTTGGTCCATATCAGATATCAGAGAAGATATGTGAGGTGGCTTATCAGATTACTTTATTATTGTCCCTTATGAATCTTCATGATGTGTTTCATGTGTCTCGGTTGAGGAGATACATTCCAGATCCTTCGCATGTGATCAAAATAGATGATGTACAGGTGAAATATAACCTGGTTGTTGAAGCATCACCTGTAAAGCAATTATTTGGTAAAGACAATGCCTTAGTGAAGGTATTGTGGGTGGACCAGCTGGAGAAAGTTGGACTTAGGAAATGAGGGTCAAATGAGATAGTCTTATCCGATTTATTTTCCGTCAGGTAATTTTCAAGGGAGAAAATTATTCTAAGTGGGGAGAGTTGTAACACCCTAAAATAATTAGATTATTATTTAATTGATTATATGATGAACATTCGTGAATATATGATGTTTTGTTGAATCATGACGCGTGATGTGATTATGTGTGAATTATTGATGATTTGATGTGTGGTGGGATAATGTGGTTTAAGGTGAAAATTAGAATAATATAATAATTTAGATAATTAGTATAATTGTTTAGAATTACTAATAAGAATTATTATTATTTAAAATTAAATAAAATAGAATAATTGAAGTATTGATGCTAAGGGCTTATTAGTCATGTTATGTGGAGTAAGTGAGAGAAAGAGTGGAATAACATATTAGGGGTCCAATGGGTAATTTGGACAAAAAGGAAAGAGAGAGAGAGAGAGAGAGAGAGAGAGAGAGAGAGAGAGAGAGAGAGAGAGAGAGAGAGAGAGAGAGAGAGAGAGAGAGAGAGAGAGAGAGAGAGAGAGAGAGGGAGAGAGAGAGAGATAGAGAGAGAGAGTCAGTGTTTCATTATGCAAGATCGTGAAAATTGGGAAGAGAATAGTGAAGAGCTAGGGCACCAAGGGAAGAGAAGAGACGTAGAGCTTGGAACATAAATCAAATCTAGAATCTAAGGTAAGAGGGTGATCCTTATTATTATGATTAAATATGTGGTTTAGAAATATCTAGGTTTATTTAGGGTTTTGTGATAAATAGATAATGTGATGATTGTGATGCATTAAATGATGAAATTGATGACAGATTGATGTTGTAATACAATGAAATAATGTATATGATAACCCATCATGATGTATTGTTGTTGTACCGGTGAAAACATGTGAATTATATGAGTTTTGGGTCTGGTTTGATGTAAAAATGTAAGGATTTTGGGACTGGTGCAGTGCATAAATTGTACAAGGAGGTTCCTGGTCATGTTCTGTCGACGGGCGAAATAACTTCTCCCCTGATGTGCCAGGCGAGTGTGAGGTAAAGGAATGGGAGAAAAATGCAGTCTCCTAGAATTTGAATGGGGAAGGTGGGTTGCCCAAGCTTCAGCAGGCGAGCCTCAGGCGAGCAAGCAGCTTTGTTGGGTGAGCCTCAGGTGAGGGGTAACAGACAAAATTTTGAAAGTGTCGTAACTAGATTTTCATATCTTTATTTCATGCGTTTTTCTAAGTGTTAAATAGATAACACGGTGAAATATGTTTGGTAAAATAAAATGAGTAAGATGATGTATTTTTCCAGCACCTTTTCCATGATTAAATTAGATTTTTATGGTGAATTATGATGTTACTATAATGAATTGGTGTGAATATGCATTCAAGTAATATGATGTATGTTTATAAAATGAATTGATGTTGTTATGATGATGCCTTGTGTATTGTGAAGTATGTGATGATATTATGATGATTACATGGTCGAATCCGGGCTTCATAGTAATTGGTCGGGTAAACTGCTATTTGGTCGTAATCCAAGCTTCACAGTGTCTCTCACTGTTATCTGGTCGTAATCCAGGCTTCAGTATTTTTTACCGCTATCTGGTCGTAATCCAGGCTTTGCGATGTCTCATACCATTATCTGGTCGAATCCAGGCTTCATGGTGTTCGGAGAAATCAAGATACTATTCGGTCGAACCCGGGCTTCATAACTTGTCTTAAAGATATACCACTATTTGGTCGTAATCCAGGCTTCTTGGTGTCTTTGGCTGCTATCTGGTCGTAATCTAGGCTTCACAATAACTTGTATTTCTATCTGGTCGTAGTCCAGGCTTCATAATAACTTGCTGAGCTATTATCCGGTCGTAATCCGGGCTTCACGGCTTGCTAGGGATTAAACTATTATCCGGTCGAATCTGGGCTTCATAGCTTAGAGATAAACCACTATCTGGTCGATTCCAGGCTTCGTGGTGTTTGATACTGTTATCTGGTCATTCTCCGGGCTTCACAATATGATTTAGAAATCAAGATACTATTCGGTCGGATCCGGGCTTCATAGCTTGAACTTGGTGAGAATTTGATTGTATTTTTCCTGAAAGGTAAAGGGTTAGTCGTATGTAATGCATGACATGTATCAAGCAATGATGTTCTCAAAATAAATGAGGTTGCGTTGTATGATGCTTATGCACATGTCATGATGTATGGATATGCAATGTTTTTATGATATTCTCTAACAGGGGAAAATAAATTCTGGGCTGCTGCTGGAGAGTGCAAGGAGTTGAATTCTTCGTTCTCGCTGGGGATAACGATCGAAGATATTTTAAGAATAAACCTGCTGGAGAGTAAACTGACGAGAAAATGACTCTGTGGGGAAGAGATACTATGTCAGAAGATCCGCTGATTTGGAGAAATAACCTTGGCTGGGGATGAGTTACCGTTGCTGGCGATAATGAACTCTGTTGGGGGTTGAGTTTCTGCTTGTGGAAGAAATAAACTCCACTGGGGATAATCTTCTAGTGCTGGTGATAGATAAACTCTGCTTGGGGAGAATCAATGTTTTAGATACCTTTTGCTCTACGGGGAATAATTGTACCTTTAGTCATATTCTCCAGCTAGGTCTATCCCTATACCTGGTGGACAAAGCACCTGTAAGGTTTGGACATTTCCGTTTTCCCCTGTTCCTGAAATTACGAGTAATCGTCTTTTGTTTCGTATGTAAATATTTATGAGCAGCAATTATTGTCAAATGCATATATCAAAACGAACCATTGGATGTTCTTGCAAAACAAAACAGAAAAAGAAAAACAATTTTGAAATTATTGTAAAAATGAATTGTATTGATTTTGAAGTTGGCCTGTAAATAGGCGTTTTTGTACAAGAGGCTGACGTCCTAGTAAGAGAATGCCTCCGAAAGATAGAATTTATACAATTCGTGAAAAACAAAGAAAAGCATATATGTGAACAATCCCATTGGATTACAACTCTTCTATTGCCTTTATATCTTCGAGCGCTCATCACTTTGTTACTTGGTTGAAGGTAGATCAGATTGATTGGCGCCGTCCGAGCTTGATAGTCAATACTGAAGTCTGGTTGCAAGATGATCCAATGAGACATAGTGTTACGCTTCAATCCCTAATTTTTTCCTGGACCTCCCTTTCGAGTTTTCAGTCCACCGGGATACCCTTTTTTGCCTAAGCCGCCTTTTCAGCTTTCGAGTATCAATGTACAGATTTTTTCATTTTCATCCCTTATTTTTGCCCGAACCCTTTTGGTTCGCCGGGAAGCCCTTATTTTTTCCTAGGGCAGTCGACCTAGCGGGTCTTTGATTATGCGTAGTATTTTTTCACTATGTCTGCATTGACGGGGTGAGGAAGGTCGTCACCATCCATGGTGGTTAGAATCATAGATCCTCCTGAGAAAATGTTCTTAACCACAAATGGCCCTTGGTAAGTTGGGGTCCATTTTCCCCTGAGATCACTTGGCGGAAATATGATGCGTTTGATCACCAGATCCCCGACTTGATACTTTTGTCGTCTGAATTTCTTGTTAAATTCTTTGATCATTTGCTTTTGATACGTCTGACCATGACAAATAGCAGTAAGTCTCTTCTCGTCGATTAAATTTAGCTGATCAAGTCGGGTCTAGATCCAATCGTCTTCGCTCAAACCTGCATCCTTCATAATCCGAAGAGAGGGTATCTGGACCTCAATGGGTAAGACTTCCTCCATGCTATATACCAAAGAGTAGGGTGTTTCCCCTGTCGAAGTCCACGCTGAGGTACGGTACCCATGAAGAGAGAATGGTAACATCTCGTGCCAATCTTTGTATGTCACTATCATCTTCTGCACAATCTTCTTGATGGTCTTATTAGCCGCTTCAACAACCCCATTCATCTTCGGTCGGTAGGGAGAAGAGTTGTGATGCTGTATCTTGAACTGTTTGCAGAGCTTGGTGATCATCATATTGTTGAGATTTATACCATTGTCTGTAATGATCCTCTCTGGTACACCATATCGACAAATTAATTTGTGTTGGATGAATCGCGCTACGACATTCTTTGTTACTGTAGCAAAGGACGTTGCCTCAACCCACTTTGTAAAGTAATCAATTGCTACCAGGATGAAACGATACCCGTTGGATGCAGTAGGTCTGATCTCGCCGATCATATCAATGCCCCACATTGCAAAAGGCCAAGGAGCTGTCAAGACGTTCAGAGGGACCGGAGGTACATGCACCTTATCAGCATAGACTTGGCACTTATGATAGGTCCGAGAGTGTTGATAACAATCGGCTTCCATGGTGGACCAATAATATCCTTCCCATAGGATTTTCTTTACCATGGTATGTCCACTAGAATGAGTTCCAAAGGTACCTTCATGTAACTCTGCCATAATCCTTTCTGCCTCGTTCTTGTCCATACATCGCAGTAAGGTCAAATCATGGTTACGCTTGTAAAGGATACCATTACTAATGAAGAACTTCGCATCGAACTTCCTCAAGAACTTCTTATCATTAACAGATGCACCCTTGGGGTACTCCTGAGCCTCAAGATACTTCTTTACCTCGTGGAACCAGGGTTTATCTACTACCTCTTCAGTCTCGATGTCACAGCAATGTGTGGGTTCTTCCAACCTCTCAATGGTAATCTGGGGAGCATCATTGTCCCACCTGACCTTGAACATAGAAGACATGGTAGCTAGCACGTCCGCTAACTGATTCTCCTCTCTCGGGAAGTGTTCAAAGGTTATCTCCTCAAAGTGTGGGAGCAACGTCAATACATACTCTTTGTAAGGAATAAGATTTGGGTGTTTCGTATCCCACTCGCCTTTGATCTGACTGATCACTAGAGCGGAATCTCTGAATACACTCAAGAACTTAATCCTTAAGCCAATAGTTGCTCGAAGGCCCATGATGCACGCTTCATACTCTGCCATGTTGTTGGTGCAGTTAAAACATAATCGGCCGGTGAATGGAGTATGACATCCTTCAGGAGATATGATCACGGTGCCAATGCCATTACCCAACGCGTTTGAAGCTCCATCAAAATACATAGACCATCGGGATCCCTCCTTGGATCCTTCATCCGGTCCAGGTTTTTCACAGTCAGTCACCAACATGATGTTCTCATCCGGAAACTCGAAATACATAGACTGATGCGCTAAATTATCTGCCAACACACCCCTCTTGATTGCTTTTTGGGTTGTTTATTGGATATCATACTCAGTTAAGATCATCTGCCATCTTGCTATTCTTCCGGACAAGGGAGGCTTTTCGAAGATATACTTGATTGGGTCCATCTTTGATATCAACAAGGTAGTGTGAGTCAGCACATACTATCTCAGATGGCAAGCAGCCCATGCCAAAGCGCAGCAAGTTTTCTCAAGCAGTGAGTATCAGGTCTCACAGTCGGTAAACTTTTTGCTAAGGTAGTAAATGGCATGCTCTTTTCGGCCAGACTCGTCATGTTGCCCCAGCATGAAACCCATTGAATTGTCGAGTACTATCAAGTATAAGATCAAAGGTCTTCCTTCAACTGGAGGCATCAGAATAGGGGGCTCTTGGAGATATTCCTTAACCCTTTCGAAAGCGGCTTGACATTCATCATTCCATCTTACCACATGATATTTCTTCAATAGCTTGAAGATTGGTTCACAAGTAGCAGTCAGGTGCGAAATGAATCGGGCAATGTAGTTCAGACGTCCCAAAAAGCCTCTGACTTCTTTTTCCGTTTGGGGAGTTGGCATTTCCTATATAGCCTTTACCTTGTCAGGATCCACCTGAATACCTTTATCACTAACGAAGAAACCCAACAGCTTACCAGACCTTACCCCGAAGGTGCATTTGTTCGGGTGCAACCTTAGGTTATACATCTTCACCCTGTCGAACAGTTTTTGGAGATGGTCAAGATGTTCTTCTTTATTCTGGGATCTTGCAATCATGTCGTCAATGTATACCTTAATCTCATGGTGAATAATGTCATGGAACAAAGCGACCATGGTGCGGTGAAACGTTGCCCCAGCATTCTTCAATCCGAACGGCATGACCTTGTAGCAAAAGGTGCCCAACTGCGTAACGAAGGTTGTCTTCTCCATGTCTTCGGGAGCCATCATCTGATTGTAACCAGAAAAACCATCTATAAAGGAGAAGATCTTATGCTGCGCGGTGTTGTCGACCAGAACATCGATGTGAGGAAGTGGGAAATCATCCTTGGGGCTTGCCCTGTTCAGATCTCTATAGTCTACACACATCTGTACCTTACCATCCTTCTTAGGCACTGGAACAACATTGGCGACCCACTATGGGTAAGAAGTGACAGCTAGAAAACCGACATCAAATTGTTTGATGACCTCAGCTTTGATTTTCTCAAACATCTCTGGGCGCATGCAGCGAAATTTCTGCTTTACCGGGGGACAGTCTTTTTTGGTTAGCAGGCGGTGTACCACAATATCAGTATCTAAACCAGGCATATCTTCATAAGACCGAGCGAAGATCTCAACATAGTCGCGTAGCATCTGTATCAACCATTGCTTGACACTAGGCTCCAGATTCACACCGATCTTAACCTCTTTCTTGTCTTCTTCTGTACCCAAATTCACTGATTCCACTGGCTCTTCATGGGGTTGTATGGCCCTCTCTTCCTGTAGTAACAGTCTAGCAAGTTCCCCAGGCACTTCACAATCATCCTCACCTTCGTCCTCGGCTTGGTTGATCGGTTTTTCGAAGTCATAATTGGCAGTAGCAGAGTTATTATCAATGGGATCCATAGTGGATGTGGATCTGCATTATGATATGTGAGTGTGTGTAAGACAATAGCTGTTTTAATAAAGTGCAAGATAGAAAAGAAAAACAAGGAGCGCAAAATTTGTAATGCAAGAAAACGTCTAATGCTTTATTGATGATATATGAAAATGACAAATAATAAGCCCTCACAAACAAAGCCAATGTGCCTCGGGCAAGACACCGGACCTTAAAGTTTCAAATTGTCTGTTACAAATCTCAAAACAAAAGTGTATTACTGTGTAATAAAAGAAACGGGCACGAAGTCTTTCGCCGTCCAATTGTTCAATCCACCGTCGGTAGTCGGGTAAATCTAGCTGTCAATATCTGACTCTTCTTCATCATCCTCAATTGCATTCACTCCCTGATTACTGATGTGCAGGGGAGGTCTTCCAATCCGTGCGTGCCGAACAGCCCTTTGAGCCTCTGCAGTAAAGCCCAAACCAAACTTGTCAGTTTTTTGTGCGAAGTCAGGGAGTTGACCCCAATTTGCACACTGTTGGCTGAAGATTTTGATAATGTTATCTAGAATTCAAAAGAGTTAAAAGTTCTGATCGAAATGGAATTGAACACCATATTTCGAAGTTGCAGAAGCAGTGTTTCGAATGAGTGTGTCAAAGCTTGAAGCTTCGAACGGTGATCATGGGAAAATATCCAAAGGGGTCTCGAAACAACAGCGAGGCTAGGTTTGGGAAGAGCGTTCGAAACGGAGAAACACCAAAGCATTTAAAATTCAAATGGAAGCGGGACTTTCAAAGTTTGAAAGTTATGTGTTGGAGCATTTGGGGACACGTGGAAAGATGAAAGAAGCATTGTCTTGCATGTTCGAAACGTGGCATGATCCTATAGCGAGACCGTTAGGGTCGAATTAGTATAAATAGAAGTCTTAGTATTAGGATTTCAGTGTGTCATATCTGTTATACAAAATACTCAATAACATTCAAACTACCACATGGCAAGGGAAACGAATGCAAGAGAGATGTATGTATGATAGCACCATGTATTTCTAACTTAATGAAAGCCTTTTTACCATTTCCAGTACTTTCCTCTTTTCTTTTTATCGAACAACATTTACAAGTTTCTTTATTTACTGTCTTTTTCATTTCAATGTCTTTTCCTCAAAGTTTTACTCTTTAATGCTTTCTTTATATTTCGAGCACTTTATATTTCAGAGAACCGATACGCTTTCAGTACCTTTACTTCCAAGTATTGTTTTTCAAACGCATCCTTTTACTTAAAATTGCATTAAACGCTTTCTTCACGTTTTAAACTTCTACATTCCAGAAACCTTTTATGTTAAATGTTTTACAAATCGAAACCATTTACTTCATTTTTCATGCAGTTTTATATGTCTCTTCAATCAGCATTACAATTAGCATTTATTCGTATAATTTAGTTTTCATATACATTTTGACCACATTTTTAAACTCTTAGAGAGAAGGATCGAAATAAACCAAACACTTGTACAATAGCAACCATGAATAATTGTTCGATTGTGAGAGTAACTTTAATATCCAAGGAGTCCTAGGATCAATCTAGTCGATCCTGTGAGTTACCAGAGAGATTGAGTAGCGTTAATAAAGATTATTCGATAGTTTGGAAGACTAGCGGTTGTTTACCAGAAATCACTGGAAACAAATTGGCACACCTGGTAGGACCAATAGTTGGATATCAGAATTAAGGATTGTCGAGACGTAGCCATCCCAAAAACGTAGGAACCTAAGAAGTTTGCTGTTTTATGAACCTGAGAAGTGGTAAGATAACCAACAGCAACCAACCTTTATCCAGAAGAAAACGTTTGGACAAAATGTCTAATTCAGACAATCAACAAGGAAACCAAGGTGACCCACATGCAACAGGCACTAACGCGTCCATTTCGAGCGGAACATCTAATGTAATCCCTTCGAATGCACAGTCTGTTGCATCTTCAACCAGTAACATAGCCACCACTGGAGTAAGTGGCATATCAACTAACAGTTCGATCTTAGGAAATACTGGAACTATGGGCTACCTTGGGGGATTCGTTCCACCACCAGGAACACAATCCCATTTAGCCACACCATTAACTAGACCACCCGGCTTCGATGGGAATAGAATTAGAAGTTCTTCTTACGGAATGCCAACATCTTTTATGGCAGGTTTACACAATTCCACTTCGAATTCATCCCCACAACTAGGATCTGGGTCTGGGGCGAACCAATTTATGACAAATAACCAAGGGTCAGTGGGTTATAGCACGTTGCCTATCCTAACCACAGATAACCAGTTGGCTTTTAGGCAATTGATGGATGACAGCAACCACAATATGATAGGGGTGTTAGCGCAAACCATGCAGGAAATATTTGCCCCAATAGTTCAGAATGTGACTGTGACGAACAGGGAAAACGCTGACAATATGAGTCGAATAGCAGATTTCTTTGCTCCCACAGAAAGGCGTAGGCAGAACCAGGCGGGATTTCGAACAAACATGCCTGTTATAGAACGAATTGCTAACGACCCAATTCAGAGACTACCCAGAGAAGAAGCTAACTTAGGGGCCAGAGCACCAAGGTTAGAAGCCCCAGTAATTCAGGGCCCACAAAGGGAAGTTATGGAACCAGGGGCAAGGATCGAAAGGCCAGAAGCCCCAGAACTTCGAGAAGAACAACCCAGGGGAGTTTTTTTGGTTGGTCGAAATCAAGATGCCGATGCCGTCGTTCATAGGATTCGAAACGATAACATCTTGGCAGAAAATAACCTAACCACCATGATAGAGAGGATCATGGCCCAGAATGGCCTCAATACGGGAATGAGGAGGCCAAATTACGCTTCTCCTATATTGGATTGTATAATGCATACTGATTTACCAAGGGGATACAAAATCCCTAAATTTACAAAGTTCACTGGGGACACCAACGAGTCAACGATCGAACACATAGCGAGATACCTAACCGAAGCGGGAGATATAGCCAATAATGAAGATCTCAGGATCAAATACTTCCCAAGTTCCTTGACAAAAAACGCCTTCACTTGGTTTACCACGTTGCCTCCTGGATCTATTGACACTTGGGCCCTTTTAGAGAGATTATTCCATGAACAATTTTACATGGGACAAACGAAAATAAGTTTGAAGGAATTGGCCAGTGTTAAGAGAAAGTTCACTGAACCCATAGATGATTATTTGAATAGATTTAGGCTGTTAAAATCCAGATGTTACACAGTAGTGCCTGAACATGAGTTAGTCGAAATGGCCGCTGGGGGTTTGGATTATTCTATTCGAAAGAAATTAGATACTCAGTATTTGAGGGATACGGCTCAATTAGCCGATAGGGTTCGACAGGTCGAAAGACTAAAAGCTGAAAAAGCCAGAGTCTTTAAGAATAGTAAGAAATAAAGGGTTTCCTATGTTGGGACTGAGGAAGTAGAAGAATATCCTGAATTCGAATTCGAAGAGGTCGAAATCGACCTCGCTGAATTAAAACAGGCCCCACCTTACTCCTGCAAAATGTTAGTTCCCACGAAAGGGAAAGATATTGTTGAAAATGAGAAAAGTGACAAGTTTCCAAAGAAGGTTTATACCTTCGACGTCACTAAGTGTGACGAAATTTTTGACTTGCTTGTCAAGGATGGCCAACTAATTGTGCCATCAAATGTCAAAATACCCCCCTTGGATCAGAGGAAGAAAAGGGGATTTTGCAAATATCATAGTTTCCTAGGCCACACGACCTCACAATGTTTTCTTTTCAGGGACTTGATTCAAAACGCGATCAAAGATGGCAGACTAAAGTTTGCTGATAAGGTGAAGATGAAAGTGGACGAAGATCCTTTGGACGTCGCAGACACCAACTACGCTGAGCCTGCATGCATTGGAGAGGTCAACATGGTGGAAACTGATCGAAGCGACGCCCTAACAGGAGAGAAGGACACTGGAGTCGAAAACTGGGTGATGGTCGAAGTCAGCGAGGAAGTCACTGAAGACATCCAGAAAACGCCAAACACTTCGATTGTTGCACCTGTGGCTGTTGCAGGAGAAACCCAGGCTACTGAAGGCCAAGGGAATCAAAACGAAGGATTGACACAAGTCACTGAGGGCTTGAGGTTGGAATTGGAGAAAGTTCAAATTACGCAACCAGTTCCCCTTCAAAAGGAAATATGGGACACTCTGGGGGAACCCAGTGGGAAATTTGACTATCTGGTCAAATATTCTGCCCCAGAAAGTTCGAAGGTCCAGATCGAAGATATAAAGCCCACAGGATGGGGCGATGACGAAACTAAAGAGGGGGATGTGGAAATAAATATGGTGGACATGGAAGGACCCCGTTCTGAGATGGAGGAAGTGGAAAAATACTTAGAAAAAGAAAAGCACAGAATGGGGGATAATCACACTGGAGATGATACTCTCAAAGACTATCTCATGACATGCCACAAAGGAGATCCAGGCATGATATTGTGCCCTAGGTGCAGCATCCTCTGCAACCAAAGAATTGCTGCAAATTTCGAAAGGGTACAGAGGGCTCGAACTGGCAACAATTGGCGCCAGGATAACCAACTCTTTAGGTGCTATCCCAAGGCTGGAGAGAGTCTGTTGGAGTTTGTTTTTCGCTGCTACAAAGGGGCAACTAAGTGTTTGGTTTGCCCAAGATGTTCTGCTGTGTATGACCAAAGCATGGCCAGGGCCTTCGAAACGATCCCCTTCGCCCCTTGTTGGAACCATCAAGAAACTGCCCAGATGGGCCCGCGTTTCGACAGCAGATACAAACAGCGAAGACCTGATAGCCCTCACCCCAAAGTTGCTCGAAGAGTGACTTTCAAACTCCCTGCTGAAGTGCCAACCGATAGATGGCTACAAGTCAGAAATGACAAAGGCAAAGACAAATGGAGGAGTGCTGAACGAAATGCACGCCATGCTGTGACATACAGGAGGCAATTCAACACACAAAAAAGGGAGGAAGTGAGATTAGAGAATTACAAAGGAAGGAACCCCATGTCAAGATCCCAGTGGCGCAGACAGCAAAGGATTCGAAAGGCTGAGAGAGAAGTTATGGCAAACAAAGGGGATACTTCAACGAAGATACAAGGTGAATCAAGCACCAACAAACCAAAAAATCAGACTGAAGAGAAACCTCCAGTCAATAGGAGGATTTTTTCTGAAGACCAACGAGACGAGCCAAAGGAATATACTCCAGGCCCGGAAGAGGACGAAGATATGATAACAGATAACTTCGAATCGGAGGGGGAGTCTTCATTCAACCTGAACTGTAACGTGGTGTCTGTGCTTCCCTGCGAATTTGGGCAGGAAACCGAAATCAATGAATGTGAGGAGGAAGACACCACAGATTTAATGAAACATAGGCCCGTGTGCTACTACGTGATGGACAATGGGGCTGTTGAGGAACAAAATGCGTTCTTCGAACGTCCAGAGCCTGCAATGAAGAATCATCTCAAGCCACTTTTCATTCGGGCGAAAGTAGGTGTCCATGGTGTGAACAAAGTTCTAGTGGATGGGGGTGCTGCAGTCAACCTGATTCCCCATTTCATGCTAAAAAGGTTAGAGATCTGCGAAGGAGATATCAAGCCCCATAATATGGTTCTATCCAATTATGAGGGAAAGGTGGGCAAAACACTGGGGGTGGTCCAGTTGGAATTGACAATAGGCTCAAGTTGCAGGCCCACCATGTTTATGGTTATCGAAGCCAAGGCCAACTATAACATACTGCTAGGAAGAGAGTGGATCCATGGCATGGGGGCAGTTCCTTCGTCAATGCATCAACGACTAGTTCTGTGGAGAGATGACGGAATCGTGGAAAACATCGAAGCAGACCAGATTTACTTTATGTCAACTGTCAATTTAGTTGACAAAAGGGATTATGATAAAAATCTGGCAAAGATTGCTCCATGTGTCCCAAACGATGAGATGAATGAAACTAGAAACGCCCACTACTACATGACACTTCGTCATGATGGTCTTTATTGGGATAGAACAATAATCAGTGAAGAAGAGGAAGTTGAAGGTGCTATACAAAAACGGCCAGCAGGCTGGAACTTCGACAACCTTAACCATGACTGAGTCTACCTTCTTCGAAAGGATTTCGGCCTATATGGCTGAGAATGAATCGAAAGCGGCCTTAGAGGCTGAAATAAATGAATCAACTGTAAAGACGAATGAAGTCAGTGGGGGGGAGCGAAATGCTCACCCATCAAAGAATTGGAGATGGATCAAAGGTTGGATGCCATCTATGACAAAGAACCCTTAGGCTTCGAAAGGGACCCCATAAACTCAGGTGTCAAAATGTTGGCACAGGACCCGCTCGAAGAAGTCAACTTAGGGGATGAAGAAACGAAAAGAGTAACTTACGTGAGTGCTAAACTTAGCCCAGGCCTCAAGGAAAAAGTGATCAAAGTCCTTAAGGAAAACAAAGATTGTTTCGCATGGGATTATGATGAGATGCCTGGTTTAAAGAGGGAGTTGGTCGAACATAGGCTGCCAATCAAAGATGGCAAGAGGCCCATCAAACAAACTCCCAGAAGATTCGCACCAGCGGTTCTCACAAAGATTAAAACTGAGATCGAAAGGTTGCTGCGCTGCAAATTCATCAGAACAACAAGGTACGTTGAATGGTTAGCAAACATAATACCTGTTATTAAGAAAAATGGTTCTTTAAGAATTTGCATAGATTTTAGGGATTTAAATACTGCAACCCCTAAGGATGAATATTCCATGCCCGTGGCAGAAATGCTAGTAGATTCTGCTGCAGGATTCGAATACTTGAGCATGTTAGATGGATATTCTGGATATAACCAGATTTTCATTGCTGAAGAAGATGTTGCAAAAACAGCATTTCGTTGCCCAGGAGCCTTAGGCACCTACGAATGGGTGGTGATGCCTTATGGTTTAAAAAATGCTGGGGCAACTTATCAAAGGGCGATGAATTCAATCTTTCATGACTTCATCGAAACCTTCATGCAGGTGTATATTGATGATATATGAAATTCTGGCTACAGATACTCAATGTCACGTCCAATGTTATGACACCGTATCTGACTTACTATATGACAGTAAATACAAAAGCAGTAAATAACACAGTCAATTGTTTACCCAGTTCAGTGTGCAACAACACCTACTCTGGGGGCTACCAAGCCAGGGAGAGAATCCACTATAAGAGATGTTAATTCAGGAATAAACCAACCAGTTTATCTCCTTCACTTAAGACCTACCCAATGCAATTCTAATCTAAGTACAACTTAAACCTGAGTTCCTACTCACTCCCCCTCAATCACAGCAGTGATACATAAACCAATTTGACTTGAGAATTGATGAAGACACTCTTCAAAACACACACTTGATTAAGCTTCACAGCTTTTTAATCAAGTAACACAATCACTCGTGCTTCACAACTTTGAGTGATGTACACAACTAACTTGACTCTGCTTCACAGCTTTAGTCAAGTAACATTCAAACACTCTTGCTTCAAAGCTTTGAGTGCTACACAACCCTTACAATTTAAGCCTATTCCAAGACACTTATCACAATGATAATTGCTTGGAGTACAATAAAAAAATCTATACAGATTACAAACTTGATCTTCTAATCAATCAGCAGGGATGGCTTCAAAAACCGCAGCTCTGTTGAATATATAGCAGCTGCAACTTCAGTTAGGGTTTCCAAAAACCTAGGGTTGATTCCGTTTGACCTAAAGACCAGGTCACAGTACTTTGTTGATCAGGTTTGGATTGAGCTAGGTTACTCCTCAGAAAACGCAGGATTCTGTTTAGGAAGGACTGAGTTATTTCCTGAAAAAACTCAGACTTATCCAATCCTGTAATCCTGCTAGTTCAGAACAGGATGTCATAACATCTGTTATGACATCTGAGAAAACCTGTCTACTGATTAGCAAAATGTGATCATTTTGCAAACATGCTCAGATACACACTTATAAACAACAGTATTTGAGTTACAATATTTTTCTGCACATGTACCTAAAGAGTTAGTGCAACCTGAACTAGAATGTTATGACATCAGTCATGACATTCACACATACACTTGGAATTTACCAAAAATGCAAGCCAATACCTAAACACCTACAAACTCCCCCTTTGGCAGATTTTTGGCTAAAGTCCCTAAACAATCAGAGATAGATAGATAGCAGCAGAAATAAGTGACAGCAGAAAAATATAGTGTTAAGTACTAATTAAGCAGTACCAAAAATATTCTCCCCCACTTTAGCCACAAATGGGCCAAAGATTACATGTTTATAAAGTTATACAGTTATCCAAGACAAAATAATGAGATCAGCAGCAGACAACAGCAGAACATACTTCCAAACTCCACCAGCAACACCATCAAGCAGCAATCAACCTTCAAGCACTGTCATCAGATTCAGAGGAGCCAATTTCTTCAATATTGAGCTGTCCTTCATCTTCTTCTTCCCTTCTGCTTTCTTCAGCTTCTTCCTTTTCTAGCCTGGCAATTAGAGCTTCTAGGGTCCTTTTTCTAGCATCCAGATCTTTGCATGTTTCCTTTAAAACAGCTATGACATCTGATGTTTTGGACTGGCTCTTTGCAGACGATGTCTCAGCTGATGTTATGACAATGTCTGGAGCATGGGATCCCTGAAACAGTTTGTAGTGCAGGCCAAGGGCAGGGGCTCTTTTGCAGACTGTATATCTTGCTACAAGGATGTCAGGGTATTGTGCAAGGATGATTCCACAAAGGAGGGAGGGAAAAGCAATTGGTCCTTTGACAGCATAACTGCCAGCATGCTTCAAGGTTTGTTCAAAGATGTACCTTCCATAGTCAAAGGCAGTCTTGGTTCCTACAGCATAGATGAATCTCCCCAATCCTGTGGAGATGGTTGATTTGTGATTTGTAGGCACCCAGTTTGCTGCACCTATTTTATGCAAGATGGCAAATTTCATGCTGAGTTTACTAGCATTAAACTTCCCTTTCAATGGCCAGCACTTTACTTGCTTGGCAGTGATGGTCAAACATACTTCATTGTCAGTTGCCTCTACATCAGGACAGTCCTTATTTGTTCTTCCAAGAAACTTGTTGATTTCTGATGGAGAGAACTTGACCCTTCTTCCTCTAACAAACACACTCTCAAAGTCAGCTGACCTCCCATCAGCACAATCATTGGACAAGTTCACTACAAACTCTTTAACCAGATTTTCATAACATTTGCCAAACTTCATCACTGTCTTCATTAGACCAGCATTCCTGATCAGCTCCATGATGTCTTTGCACTCCAAAGCATCATTGTTGAGTTCTCTCTCCAAGGCTATTCTCTTCAAGCAAACATACTTCCACCTGTTTGCATTATCAGGATGATGAAAGGAGATGTTGTCAGTTGGCACTTCAGGCACTCTAGCAATCTTGCTGGAGGGGAGCTTCCTTCTGATGGGAGTATTGTCAATGTCAATCTCAAATTCTGATTCATCATCAGAAGTTTCAGGTTCTTTTCTTTGCTTGGAGATTGGTTGTCTGGCAGTCTGCACCTGTGCCTTCTTCCCTTTTGTCTGAATTTTCTCAGCCAACCCTTCAGCCTTGGATTTTTTAGCATCAGGTTTAACAGTCTCCCCACTCTTTCTTTTCATCAATCTCCTAACAATACTAGGGTTCACATTTGCAATCAGTTCATTATCTGAGTAATCTTCATCCACATTAATGATAGGTGGATCAGCAGCCTTTTGAATGTTGTCTTTTGGTGTCACAACATCCTTAGTGACATCTATATTTTCAGAACCTTCCACATTTGGACTTTCTGATTGATTCAAAGGGATAGAAATCCCCGGTACAGATTGGTTGCCACTCAGAATGCTAGAAACCAGTCTAGCAATAGCTTGGTGTACTTGAACTGATCCTTCTTTATTAGGTGTAGAAGACGAAGGAAGAGAAGAATTACCAGAGACTGTAGCTTGAGCTCTTCCTGCATGTCTGGTCCTGAGCTTTTTGACTCTGGCTGGGTCAGTTGCCATCTCCCTGAGAGGAGTGACCTCAAGAACTTCAGATTCTATGCATGTAGTGATTGCCCTAGAATCTTGATCAGATGACGATGATGAGTGAGACGAAGCCGCCATGGTGGAAGATGATGTCTGAGACATTGTGTTTAACGTTGAGTAGCAGTAGCAGTTTGAGAAGACTCTTTGATTGGGAGAAGAAAACAGGTTGCAAGGATGAGAAAGATAGGGAGTATAAGGGAGTCTTTTCAACTTCTGAAGGTTTTTGAAGGAATTGTGAATGAATATGATTAACCCACTAAATATAGACTTAATAGAATTAATCCCTTCAACCCTTGTTTTCAGCAAAACTAATTGCTATAATTTCTCATGTTGGTGAATACCCAATCTGCCCCTCAAATTTTCAAGTTTATTTCCAACAAGCGCCTTGGTAGAAGAATCAGTTAGCTGAAGCTTAGAGAAACTATGTTCCAGTTCAAATGACTTCTTCTCTCTAAAGTCAATAGGGTTCAAGGAAATGTTGAATGTTTTCAGATTATCACACCACAATGTCACAACATCTTGTGTAACATTGTCTTCAGGTAGCATCTGTGTTGACCAGAATTTTTGAGAACAGAATTTATGAGACTTGTTCTTTGCCACATCACATATATTATCAGTCTGTAGTTTAGGAGTTCTTCTGACATCTTCCATAGGAATAGCTCTTTTCATTCCTTCAAGTTTATGCTGCCACTGTTTCATCTCTTTTTCTTCTTTGATGATTTGACTCATAGTGGAGATATCAGTGTTCTCAGGCTGCCACACATAACAGTTATTTTTGGATTTGATTCCTCTCATTACAACATCTAGTTTTTCATTAACTACTAGACATTCAGATCTTGAGAAGTTGACCATGAATCCTAGATCACATAATTGACTGATGCTAATGAGATTAGTAGTCAATCCTTTTACCAGCAGTACCTTATTCAGACTTGGAACTCCAGGGTAGTCCAAATTGCCAACTCCTTTGACTTCTCCTTTAGCACCATCTCCAAAGGTCACAAAACTGGTGGTGTGAGGCATAACATTATTGAGGAGATTTTTGAATCCAGTCATGTGTCTGGAACATCCACTGTCAAAGTACCAATCTTCCTTTGCAGAGATCTTCAGGGAAGTGTGAGCTATTAGTGCAGTAGCCTTTTTCTTCCATTGAGGAGTGTGTGGTACCCTTTTCGACTTAGGTTTGACATCTGAGTTCTGATTCGGATATCCATGTAATCTGAAGCAGAAGGGCTTTATGTGACCATATTTCCCACAGTGATGACATCTCCATCTTTGGTACCTCTTCTTCATATGTCTCTGTCCCTGATGTTGAGAGTAATGTTGAGACATCCGTTTTGACATTTGCTTCCTGGTAACAAATTTCTTTGTTTCCACAAATCCTAGGCCAGATTTATTTCCCATATTTTGTCCAGCCTGAAGAATCTCTTCCAATTTGTCTGTTCCATTGGTCAACATCTTGACTGATTTGGTCATTTGATTCAGTTGTGAGTTCAGCAGTTGAACTTCTCCTTCTAAATGACTTATAGTTTCAAGATTTGCTCTCTTTTCAGCCTCCAGCTTTACAATGAGTTTTGATTGTTTCTCATTTTGCACACAGACTTCACCACTTCTGATACACAATTTCTTGTAGGTATCATCCAGTTCCTCAAATGTTACTTCTTCATCACTGGTGTCACTTTCAGAAGTACAAACACTAGTTAGGGCAGTAACTAGTTTGGCAGATTCTTCTTCAGAATTGCTTTCTGAATCATAGTCAGACCAGGTAACAGTCATTCCTTTCTTTTGCTTCTTAAGAAAGGTAGGACATTCAGCTCGAATATGTCCATATCCTTCACATCCATGGCATTGAATACCTCTGCCTTGGTTTCCCTTATCTTCTGACCTTGGTCTTCTGCTGTCAATGTCAGAAGGAATGTTATGAACATTAGACTTTGACTTTGGGTCCATTCTTTTGATGAGCCTGTTGAACTGTCTTCCAAGCATGGCAATGGCTTCTGATATGTTTTCTTCTTCATCTTCCTTGTATTCAACATCAGTGTTGGATACAAGTGCTATGCTTTTGTTCTTCTTGTCACCATTATCAGTGATCCCCATCTCAAAAGTCTGAAGAGACCCAATAAGTTCATCCACTTTTAACTTGCTAATGTCCTGGGCTTCCTCTATGGCAGTTACCTTCATTGCAAATCTTTTAGGCAAGGATCTGAGAATCTTCCTCACCAGTTTTTCTTCTGACATTTTTTCTCCCAGTGCTCCTGAGGTGTTGGCAATCTCCAAGATGTTCATGTGAAACTCATGAATGGTTTCATCTTCCATCATTTTTAGATTCTCAAACTTAGTGGTCAACATCTGAAGCCTTGACATTTTTACTTTGGAAGTTCCCTCATGAGTAGTTTTGAGAGTATCCCAAACTTCCTTGGCCAGTTCATATTGATGTACTAGTCTGAAGATGTTTCTATCTATTCCATTGAACAAGGCATTTAAAGCTTTTGAATTTCCCAGAGCTAACTCATCTTCTTCTTTACTCCAATCTTCTTCAGGCTTCAGACTGATTGTCCCATCTCTTTCAGTTATGGTGGGATGAATCCATCCTTTGTCAGCAGCTCTCCAAGCCTTTTTGTCCAGAGATTTTAGGAAGGCAATCATACGAGGTTTCCAGTAGGCATAATTAGTTCCATCCAGAATGGGTGGTCTATTTCCAAAAACTCCTTCTTTGTCCATAGTGCCAGAAAGTGATATCCCTAGATCTCACCCAGTAATACAGGCATGGTGCCTGCTCTGATGCCAATTGAAATTCTGGCTACAGATACTCAATGTCACGTCCAATGTTATGACACCGTATCTGACTTACTATATGACAGTAAATACAAAAGCAGTAAATAACACAGTCAATTGTTTACCCAGTTCAGTGTGCAACAACACCTACTCTGGGGGCTACCAAGCCAGGGAGAGAATCCACTATAAGAGATGTTAATTCAGGAATAAACCAACCAGTTTATCTCCTTCACTTAAGACCTACCCAATGCAATTCTAATCTAAGTACAACTTAAACCTGAGTTCCTACTCACTCCCCCTCAATCACAGCAGTGATACATAAACTAATTTGACTTGAGAATTGATGAAGACACTCTTCAAAACACACACTTGATTAAGCTTCACAGCTTTTTAATCAAGTAACACAATCACTCGTGCTTCACAGCTTTGAGTGATGTACACAACTAACTTGACTCTGCTTCACAACTTTAGTCAAGTAACATTCAAACACTCTTGCTTCAAAGCTTTGAGTGCTACACAACCCTTACAATTTAAGCCTATTCCAAGACACTTATCACAATGATAATTGCTTGGAGTACAATAAACAAATCTATACAGATTACAAACTTGATCTTCTAATCAATCAGCAGGGATGGCTTCAAAAACCGCAGCTCTGTTGAATATATAGCAGCTGCAACTTCAGTTAGGGTTTCCAAAAACCTAGGGTTGATTCCGTTTGACCTAAAGACCAGGTCACAGTACTTTGTTGATCAGGTTTGGATTGAGCTAGGTTACTCCTCAGAAAACGCAGGATTCTGTTTAGGAAGGACTGAGTTATTTCCTGAAAAAACTCAGACTTATCCAATCCTGTAATCCTGCTAGTTCAGAACAGGATGTCATAACATCTGTTATGACATCTGAGAAAACCTGTCTACTGATTAGCAAAATGAGATCATTTTGCAAACATGCTCAGATACACACTTATAAACAACAGTATTTGAGTTACAATATTTTTCTGCACATGTACCTAAAGAGTTAGTGCAACCTGAACTAGAATGTTATGACATCAGTCATGACATTCACACATACACTTGGAATTTACCAAAAATGCAAGCCAATACCTAAACACCTACAATATAGTCATCAAATCTATATCTGCAGAAGCACATTTGCATCATTTAAGCCAATCATTCGAACGAATGAGAAAACATGGCTTAAAAATGAATCCCTTGAAATGTTCATTTTTTGTGCAGGCTGGAGATTTTCTTGGTTTTGTGGTCCACAAGAAAGGAATTGAAATCAACCAGAACAAAACCAAAGCCATAATGGAGACGAAAGCACCTGCGTCAAAAAGGGAGTTGCAATCTCTATTAGGGAAAGTTAACTTCCTCAGAAGATTCATTTCGAACCTGAGTGGAAGGACCCAAGCTTTCTCTCTGTTACTTCGTCTGAAGCAAGGTCAGGCCTTCGAATGGAACGAAGCTCACCAGGAGGCGTTTGACAAAATAAAAGAATATCTTTCCCAGCCTCCTATTTTGTCTCCACCATCATGGGGGAAGCCCATGAGACTGTACATATCTGCTTCTGAAGTTAGCATAGGTAGTATGTTAGCACAAGAGTATAACAATGGCGTCGAAAGAGCCATATACTATTTAAGTAGAGTGCTAAATGATGCAGAGACCAGATATAGCAATTTAGAAAAGCTATGTCTCTGTTTATATTTCTCTTGTATGAAACTCAAGTATTATATAAAACCTGTTGATGTTTATGTTTCGTCTCACTTCGATGTCATTAAACATATGCTTTCAAAGCCAATAATGCATAGTAGAGTTGGAAAGTGGGCTCTGGCCTTAACAGAATATTCATTGACTTTTATGCCCTTAAAAGCTATGAAAGGTCAAGTGATTTCTGATTTCATTGTGGATCATTCGTTGGTTGAGCAGACAAGCATGAGTTACGTCGAAATGCAACCATGGAAATTGTACTTTGATGGTTCAACCCACAGGAATGGAAGTGGTGTTGGAGTCCTTCTAATTTCTCCTGAAGGAATTCCAACAAAATTCAAGTATAAATTGGATGGTCCTCGTTGTTCTAACAACGAAGCTGAATATGAAGCGCTCATTGTTGGACTTGAAGCTTTGTTGGAATTGGGGGCAACCAGAGTCGAAATTAAAGGAGACTCTGAATTAGTGGTCAAACAAATCACAAAAGAATACAAGTGCATAAAGGAAAATTTAATGGTATACTTCGTCATAGTCAATAGGCTATTAAGAAAGTTTGAATACATGGACATTCAACACATACCAAGGTTAGAAAACCAAGAAGCAAATGACTTAGCACAGTTGGCTTCAGGTTATAGAGTATCTACCAAGAATCTTAAAGATTTGGTCGAAATAAGGGGAAGAGTTATGGCTACTAGATTCACACCATCGGATCTGGAAAGTATGAGATTGGGATATGCTGAGAAACAAGGATTCGAAATTCTAGCCATAAATACTTTGTCAGATACAGACTGGCGAAGTCCATTAAAGAGTTATTTAGCAGGCCCAACTGTAAAGGTGGATAGAAAAACAAAATATAGAGCATTGTCATATCTCCTCATGGGGAACGAATTGTTCAAAAAGACCCAAGAAGGTGTATTATTGAAATGCCTAGGAGAAAGTGAGGCATATTTAGCATTGTCTGAGGTCCATAATGGGGCATGTGGGGCACACCAAGCAGGCCATAAAATGAAATGGTTGTTATTTCGATATGGTTTGTATTGGCCTAGCATGCTCAAAGATTGCATAGACTTTGCTAAAGGATGTGAGGAATGTCAGAAACATGCAGGAATTCAACACGCCCCTGCAAGTGAGTTGCATTCGATCATCAAACCATGGCCATTCAGAGGATGGGCATTGGATCTGATAGGGGAGATAAATCCTGCTTCGTCCAAAGGTCAGAAATATATCTTGGTAGGAGTAGATTATTTCACCAAATGGATCGAAGCTATACCTTTGGTAGTTGATGATCAAGAGGAAATTATCGAGTTTATACAAAAGCACATTATCTATAGGTTTGGATTGCCAGAAAGTATAACTACAGACCAAGGCTCTGTATTTACTGGTAGAAAGATGCAAGGATTTGCCCAAGAAATGGGGTTTAGATTGCTAACATCAACGCCATATTATGCTCAAGCAAACGGACAAGTCGAAGCAGCAAACAAAGTAATAATAGGATTAATCAAGAAGCATATTGGCAAGAAGCCAAGAAATTGGCATAAAACTCTGGACCAAGTGTTGTGGGCTTGTAGAACATCTCCTAAGGAAGCCACCAACACTACGCCTTTCCAACTTACATTCGGCCATGATGCAGTATTACCAGTAGAAATTCATCTGCAATCAGTTCGAATCCAGAAACAAAACGAAATTCCAGCTGCATTATATTGGGAAATGATGATGAATGAATTAGTTGAGTTGGACGAAATTAGGTTACATGCGTTGGAAATTCTGATGAGGCAAAAAGAAAGAGTGGCCAGAACATACAATAAAAGGGTGAAGAAAAAAGTATTCGTTATTAATGACTTGGTTTGGAGAGTCATATTGCCTATGGATAAGAAGAACAAAGCATTAGGTAAATGGTCACCTCATTGGGAAGGACCTTTTCGAATATTAAAAGTATTCTCAAACAATGCATACGAAGTCGAAGAACTCTTGGATGATAAACGAGTCCTAAAGGTTAATGGGAAATATTTAAAGAAATATAAGCCAAGCCTGCGGGAGATTCGAATAATAACAACATAAACAAAATATTATAAAAAGCCAAGATGGCAAGATAAGAATGCCAAAATGGCGTTGTTCGAATATTACATGTAAAAGGCCAAAGTTATGGACAGATGAGATATAAAAATTTAGAAATAAACATTATTTTTCAATCGATTAAAGGTGCTTCGAAATGTTTCAAGTCTTTGCTGAGCAAACCGCCTGGCACCTTCCAAGGTTGCCACTTCTCCTTTAAGTTGTTCTGCAGTCTCCATTTCTGCAAGCCCCCGGTTGAGAAGCTCTTCGAATTGGTTACCTGCAGGATTAGTTTCGAAGGCTAGTTGTTGTTCCTTAGCCTCCTTAACTTTCTGTTGAAGTTCCAGAATCTGCCTTTCCCAAATAAGAATGGACTCAGCTCGAGCCTCATATTCAGTTTTCGCCTGCTTCAGATGCATAGCCTGATCCTCAGCTTCTCGAGAAAGCTTCGAAGCTTGTTCATAGGCAGCATCCATGGCAATGCGTTTCTCATGAACCTTCTTGGCAGCAGATTCGTCCTGGAGAAGGTAGCCAGTTACGTTATCCAGCAAATTCTGAAGATCAAACAAGAGAGTACTAACTGGAAAAGAGCAGTTGGAAAGATTAACCTTTGTGAGCAGCTCCTTCATAGTATAGCAAGCAGTACTATCTTGCTTAAGCACTTCGAAGATATCCACATTGAGAATAGTTCTCCTAATTTTGTTGAGAAGAACAACTCTTTCATCTGTGGGAAGAGGATAGCTGGTTGAACTTGTGCCAGCCCTAGCGATTGGAACATCCCTCTGAGCCAACTTTGCCTTCATATACCCAATGGGGTCATTTCGCCTCAGAAGTGCCAGTTCCTCGTCAGTCATTCGAGACGGAGAGGATTGGGGGAATTCCACGCGTAGGGGAACCACGTTTGTTTCAACCTCTAGGGTTTCGTTGATTGCATCACCACCCCCTTCATTTGCTTCGTGCTCTTGCTCTTCTTCATCTTCGTCCAAATCTACCACTTCGATACCATCCCTTTCGCCGCTATGTGCGTTAGACTCCGTCCCGGCAGTCGAACCATCATTGGCGTTATCCTCGTCATTGACGTTTTCCTCGTCATTGGCGTTTTCCTCCTCAGATTCTTCGCCTGCAGATTCTTCGAATTCTCGCCCAGAATCAGCTTTTTCTTCTTCAGTCTGAGTATCCTTTGGGTCCTCTTGAAGAGTTTCAAGAGGGGACTTTTGAAGAACCCTTTGTGAATCCTCTGCAGACGTTTGAAGTATCGTTTCGTTCACCTCTTTCAGAGGATTGGAGGTACCTTGGTCATCTGGCTGTTCAGAAGTTCCAGCCAAAACCGCCACATTGGAAGAACCTTTGTTTTGGACCAAATTGCTGGAATCTCCTTGAGGAGAGGAGTTAAGCGGAGCAGCAGCTCTGGACGGTGAGGTCGAAATGGTAGAAGTGGGATTCAAGATGTTCTGCAAAGAGTGGCAGAATGTTAAAGAAGAATATTCACCAAGGTAATAAGAAGTTAAACATTTTTAGAGGAAGTTCGATTTACCTGTGGGCCCTCAGAGGAGAGGTTACTAGCTATGCGTTCCAACTGTGGGTTGGAGGTCGAAGGTGGATTTTTGGATTTTGGTAAGGGAGCAGCATCCCTGGAGTCGAGTCCAGAGACACTAGTCGGAACAATACTTTTAGGTGTAGCTTTCTTTAGCTTCTTCTTCGAAGCAGTGTTTGAGTTTCCTCCAGCAGTGGGATCTTCCCCAGTAGTGCTTGGTTTTCGCTTCTTAGGAGTAGTGGGAGGAAGCTTGTTGGTCTGAACGAATTTTAACAAAGTTAGATACAAAAAGCTTGAGTGAATTCGAAGCATAAAAAACTAAGTGATTACCGTTGGAATTGGGGCACTTGTTGTTGGCGTTATTGTTGTTGTTGTAGTTGCAGCAGTAGCAGTTGTTTCGGGTGGATTAGCTTTTTCAGTAGTTTCAATGGAGGTTTGAGAGGCACTCCCTTCCTTCGATTTCGAGGCAGCAGTCTTTATCCTGATAGCTGAAAATCAAAACAATTAAGGCAAAGGTTAAAGATATGAAAAATAAAAGACATTTGGGATTGTTCCCAAGCATTCACACCTGTGCCTTGATCAGATTTAATTGACATGGCAGAAAGGTCATATCGAAGATGTCCTGGGAAATCATGAAGCCAGTGTCGAGCCCATGTCACAGTCTCAGATGGCTTTGGTTTCCTTTGAAGATATTTGAACATCTCTTTGCAAGTAAACCACCATGGATATGGGGGAAACCAAGCCAGAGCCAGTTCTGAGGTAGGTAATCTGGGAAATTTAGGTGGATGCATTTCGAATGCCAACCTATACCTATCCTCAGGTGACAGCCCTGAAGGAAGTTTTAGCTTAGAAACTTTTTGTTTAAATTTTTCCTTCAAGGTCTCAGCTGCTTGATGCACAGTGGAGTCCAAGCGCGTGGGGTCGTAAGTAGTTTCAAAATAATTTTGAAAAGCTTTTATCTCTTTGGCATGAGTAAACATACCTTTATTTGCTGGTACCTGCACATCGAAGGCATCAATTAGTTTCTGTCGAATTGTAAGTGTATCGAACATGCAAGTTTGATAAAACTTAATCCACCACTCCAGAAATCCTTTAGCCGCGAGATGGGTAGGTTCGAAGGCTATCAGCTCAAATTGGGCAAAGCCTTGATATTGTTCTTGTTGAATCTTGGCTTCCCTTGCCTTGAAAGTTCGACCAGATGTAATGGCGCTCTCAGTTTGGAACAAAGGTTCAGGAATCAGTTGGCATAAGCCAAACTGCCTCGAAACGAAGTTTGGTTGATAGGCAAAGAGAAGAATTTGGTTCTTAGCTGGGGTTATCCTCGAAGAAATAAGTCTAGGAAGCAAGAAAGCTCTCCATACATCTTGGATCTCCTTGCTCTTGATGGCTTCTGAGAGAGCCATGGTGAACCAAGAGGGTCCATGAGTCCTCGAAGCAAAAGGCGCCATGCTCTCTTCGAACTTATGCCTTTTGGAGAGGATCATGATGTACTTCGAGAATTGAACCTTGAAGTCATCCTTGTCATCATTAGGAGTTAGTCTTCGAAGCCTAGTGCCTTCGACTATCCTATCACTTATTTCTGAATCTTGCCCATCTATGGTGTTGGCAGTTGGTAAAGAAGGTTCGAACATGGCGTTTAGCCATAATTGGAGTAACCAAAATGGGCCAGCTAATAGAATGTTTTTAGAGGTGTGGGATTTGAGACTCGAAACGGCTGACCTCAGGCTCTCATAGAGGTCAACTAAGAGTAATTCACTTAGGCACACTTTGCGGTTTTCGTGTAAATCCCTAGCTAGAGGAATGAACCTACTAGCTACCTGCAGGGATCTACTGCAGAAAACGTACCTAGACAGCCACAGGGTTAAGAATGCAATATGCTCTATGTCAGACACATTATCCCCTTCAGCATGATAATGGCTGATAAATTTGGAAAAGCTGGCTAACTTGACTTCGAAGTCAATTATGCTAGAGTGCTCTTCATTGTCAGGAACATAAGTTTCTCCCACTGGCGACAGCCCAGTAATAGCCGCTATATCAAAGAAAGTTGGGGTAATCATTCCACCTGGGAGATGGAAAGTGTTATAGGTACTATCCCGGAAATAAAGGGACGCAAACAGCAAAGGATGGCTATAGGTGAATCCAGGTTTCGATAGTTTAATGAGGTTATAAATGCCTAGTTCTTCCCATTGCTGGGATTTTTTGGCTTCTACTTTCGCGAACCAATTTTGATAGGCAATATCAGAAGTAGGGCAAGATCTAAATGGTTTAAAATTGCTTTTCACATAATCCAAAACAAATGGGTCCTTGGGAGGAACAGTTGGGGTTTCTGCGGTATTCGAACTGAGGGATTCTACTACCCTAGGGGCATCCATTTTGTTGAATAAAGGTTTGAAGCTATAACATACGGGAAAAATTGTCCTGGTGTCCTTTAGTATTTCAAAAACTGTAAGAGGACCATTTAAGGCTAACCTCTTACCAGCAACATGGGTAGGGATGAGTACCTGTGATGCGTACAGCATTTCTTTTTCTTTGGAAATCATTTGAGGAGCAAGAGCAGATTGGCCTTGAATGGTGACGATTTTACTCTCCATGGTTGCTCCTGTAGTCTTTCCCTTCTTCTTTGAGACTTTCTTGAGTTGGGAAGAGGTGGAGGAAGACATTTTTGTTGTTTGAGAGCTTAGATTGTTTATGAGAGAAGAAGAGTGAAAATTCAGAGTATGAAAGATTAAGAGTGTAAAAAGAAAAAGGAAGAGTAAATTAACGTTTTATAATGAGAAGATTAAACATCCACTGAGTAAAAGTATGATACGTGGAGATCATGGGTTGGTGTGATGAAGAGGTGGCGAGAAGTTGATATAGGTAATAGGCGTGATTTAAAAACAATCATTACTTATAACTGCTCCACGCTGTGAAGTGACTCTGGGCGGTTAAGGAACTCAAAAGGTGTTATGATTGATGTGACTGGAGTCAAAGGCATTAAATGTTATGATGATTCGAAAATCCTATCAAAATCTTGTATAAATGTTTAAAATAGGTATTTCTCAAAGAGATCGAAATACATATTTTAAAGGGGCAATTTGTTGGCTGAAGATTTTGATAATGTTATCTAGAATTCAAAAGAGTTAAAAGTTCTGATCGAAATGGAATTGAACACCATATTTCGAAGTTGCAGAAGCAGTGTTTCGAATGAGTGTGTCAAAGCTTGAAGCTTCGAACGGTGATCATGGGAAAATATCCAAAGGGGTCTCGAAACAACAGCGAGGCTAGGTTTGGGAAGAGCGTTCGAAACGGAGAAACACCAAAGCATTTAAAATTCAAATGGAAGCGGGACTTTCAAAGTTTGAAAGTTATGTGTTGGAGCATTTGGGGACACGTGGAAAGATGAAAGAAGCATTGTCTTGCATGTTCGAAACGTGGCATGATCCTATAGCGAGACCGTTAGGGTCGAATTAGTATAAATAGAAGTCTTAGTATTAGGATTTCAGTGTGTCATATCTGTTATACAAAATACTCAATAACATTCAAACTACCACATGGCAAGGGAAACGAATGCAAGAGAGATGTATGTATGATAGCACCATGTATTTCTAACTTAATGAAAGCCTTTTTACCATTTCCAGTACTTTCCTCTTTTCTTTTTATCGAACAACATTTACAAGTTTCTTTATTTACTGTCTTTTTCATTTCAAAGTCTTTTCCTCAAAGTTTTACTCTTTAATGCTTTCTTTATATTTCGAGCACTTTATATTTCAGAGAACCGATACGCTTTCAGTACCTTTACTTCCAAGTATTGTTTTTCAAACGCATCCTTTTACTTAAAATTGCATTAAACGCTTTCTTCACGTTTTAAACTTCTACATTCCAGAAACCTTTTATGTTAAATGTTTTACAAATCGAAACCATTTACTTCATTTTTCATGCAGTTTTATATGTCTCTTCAATCAGCATTACAATTAGCATTTATTCGTATAATTTAGTTTTCATATACATTTTGACCACATTTTTAAACTCTTAGAGAGAAGGATCGAAATAAACCAAACACTTGTACAATAGCAACCATGAATAATTGTTCGATTGTGAGAGTAACTTTAATATCCAAGGAGTCCTAGGATCAATCTAGTCGATCCTGTGAGTTACCAGAGAGATTGAGTAGCGTTAATAAAGATTATTCGATAGTTTGGAAGACTAGCGGTTGTTTACCAGAAATCACTGGAAACACACACCCACCTTTTTCAATTACATCCCTGGCATCCTTGAAGGAAGCCATCTTCATCGGAGGTTCTTCAACAGCAACTTCAGTCGACGCCAGAGTCTGGGGGACCTCTTCAAAGTTCTGACACAGGGTTTCGATAAACTCTCCATCCATCTTGTTGTACCCCAAAATTTTCCCTCCCATATACTTCAAGATTTGCAAAGAGCATACTTCAAAATCTCCCCAAGGGTTGCACAGTTCAAGGGCCTCCTAACAGTCAAAGATTAGGGTTTTTGTTCTGACAAAGAAGTTGAAGTTTCCAAGGGCCCAAACAAGTCCCACATGCCTATAAACATGGTCAAGCATCCTCATGACAAGTTTCAAGACTTACAGCACAAAATTGCACAATCAAAAACCCTTATTGCCCTACAGTCAACTGCAGGGGCAAAATGGTCATTTGACAGTCAAAAGTCAAATTTTTTGGTCAACATCTTATTTTGAAGCCACAAACATCATTTGATCAATTCTTGATCATGATTTTCAAAGCATGGCTCAAAAGGTCTCAAGATGCAAAAGTTCCCATATTTGGACAGTTGAAAAAGTTAACTGTAAATTGACCAAGGCATAACTTCCACATGGTTCATCAGAAAAATTCCATCCAAAGCTCATTTTGAAGATAAAGACATTTCCTACAACTCCTCTTCATACTTAAAGTCCAAGAAATTCTGTCACAAAAAGTTATCAATTTCAACATTATAGGTCATTTTCAAAAGTCAACAAAAAGGGACTTTAAGTCAAAGACCATAACTTGAGATTGGTAAATCAAAATGACATGGGACCAAAGGCATTGGTTAGAGGACTCCAAGACCTTTCCAAAATGTCCAAGAACATGATCAAAGCTTAAAAATTGAGCAAGATATGCCTTGTGGAAGTTGGGAAATTTTGGGAATTTTGAAAAGTCAACTTTGCTTTAAATGCCTCAAAATTGCTAATGGGCCACATTTTCTTCCAAGATTCATCACCCAAAGGCTATGCACGACCATTTGGCCAAAAGGGGATTTATTTCATCATTTTTTATTATTTATTTGAATTTTTAATCACCATTAATTCATTTAATAAAATAAAATATGAAAAAATACTAAAACAAATGTATGTGAATCTTTTTATGCAGCATTTGCTCCCATTGGTTACTGAAGATTCGTGCACATCAAAAAAGGAAGGATTTGGCTATGATTGGCATCAAAACACATGGAAAAGATTTGAAGAAATATGCCATTAAAATCAAATATTTGATTCATGATTACAAGGGTTTTTGGACTCAAATTGCAACCCTAATCCATTGGCATACATATACTGATCATAACCCTAATGCACACAACCCTGGAAGTTGCGCCAAACCTAAGAACAAAGTTTGCATTTTTGTCCAAAATTTCAAAAACTGAAAACTGCATTAGAGTTGGTTTCAAGGCAAAATACCCATTGCAATAGCTTGCCAAGGCTTCACTGAACCTAACTGCATTCTTTTCCAATCCTCACGCATCCAGAATTGGTAAATAGAATTCAAAATTCCTCATACTTTATGCATAATCGTATTTCAATTTCTGGCCATTTTCCATACAGTTTGATTGTTGTTTTACACTAACCTAATCATGCTGAAACTAACCATGCAATTTAATTGAGTTTTCATGCTTTGTATGCGAAGTTACCATTGGAGCCTTCTAGGTTTTCAGAGGTCACGAATTAGAGGTTTCCTCTTCAGGAAAAATTGAGACATAAGACCCACGCCATTGAAACCAGAAGCTTATGACTAATTGATTCCATACCTCGCGATAAATTTATAACCAACAGGATTCTATTCGCTATTTTTGTATGCATCATTTAGTGGGGGATTAAAACCCCCGCTATTTAGTTTGTTTTTTCAGGAAAAAATGCAGAACGAGTGGAGAAGAAGATGAGGTGTAAGACAGCGGTTGGTGCGTTTGAATTTCGCGCGAAATAAACCACTCACCCTTGTTTTGCATTATATTGTTTATTTGTCATGTTATGTTACAAACGCACAGATGGCGCAGTTGGTGGACGAAGCATTTGGTAAACTCTGGGACCTGGGTTCGATTCCCAGGTCCCCTCCCTTTCTCATATTATTTTCTTTTCCATATTCCTACGCAGCGCACATTCCAGGGGTTCATCATACGCTCACCATCCAAGCTTGCCACATGGCCAATAATCTCAATCCAATGGCCATGACCTAAGGAGCACCCTATGCATTGGTCAATGAATCCACACGTGACTACCAGAAGTCAAACAGGCCTTCAATGATTGGGCCTAATTACTGGCCAAATACCTCCAAATCGGGGTCAACACCCCCAAGTGTTTGTATTTCTTTTCTTTTTTTCTATTTTATTTTTATTTGCTTTAATTTGATTATTTCCTTTTAATTCATAAATTAATATTTTCATAATATAAAAAATACCTAAAAAATTCAGAAACTATAAAAATAAAAAAAATATATTTTATTTAAATATTTTCCTTGTAAATAAATTTTTATTAATTAATTTAGTTTTAAATTCTAGGTTTAAGTTTAAATGTTTTTTTTAATAAATTAAAAAATGTAGAATTAGGGTTTTATGCCTTTATCTTTTTTTTCTTTTTCACCATATTAATTTATTAATTATTATTTTGTAAATAAAATTTGCCATGTAAATAATTAGGTTAAAATTAGGATACAAACTTAAATATTTTCTTTAATAAATTAAAAATAGTTTAGAATTAGGTTTTAATTTCATTAATTCTTACTAAAAATCCATAAATACAAAAAAAACTCAAAAAAATAACTTCCTTTCCCATTTAACTTAATTAATTTCGTAATTTTAATTCAATTTCTTTAAAAGGGTCCAACGCCCTCGCATTCCCGATTTTAATTCTCTTCGCATTTTTATTTCTTTTTGTGAATATAATGTATTTATCCCAAAGCCGTGTAATAGATTAATTAGACATTTATCTTTCCGCATTATTTTATTTCAAATCGGGTCTTGGATTAATTTGGCGATGTAGACCCGCGCCTTTGTAATAGCGTAGGACCTTTTAATTCCGCATCTTTTTAACTGTTAATTAATTTGCATGAAAGAATGAATGTCAAAAATAAAAGCAACGCGTAGATCAACAATACATGACAAGACACAAATATCTGAAAACGACGCACAAATCACACACCACCCCTAGGGTACGTCTCACTGTTGCCTTGCCCCTCGAAAGGTGGTCGTCGAGTAGAGGATGTTTTAGTAAGTCCTCATGTCCATGAACATGGCATGAGGGTAGCTTCTAAGGTGTCTTCCTATTGCTCCGGTGATCACCATGTCCCGAACCCTCGAATTGACCCGAACACCTCCAACGGTGGTGCTACCTACCTCTCAATGGTGGGATGGCACTACTTTAAGGACATTTACACAGACGAATTCCTTAGGGTAGGTAGACGACTCTAGATACTTGCTCTAATTTCAAAACAAATAAAAAAAATACTTTTCACACTGACACCTTTTCAAAAAGCTTTCGAAAGAAACTTTTCAAACACTCTTGAGGACTGATACAAGAGTCGAACTGAAATTTTCAAAGAAACTTTTTAAAAAACCCACAGTTGAAAAGCAAACAAACCATTTTGAAAACACAAATGAGCAAGTATCTAAGAGCCCATGGATAACCATGGATAGAAAGTGTGCTAACACCTTCCCTTTCTATAATCTACCTCCCGAACCGAGAGCAATCTCTATAAGGAATTTTTCTGTGCTTTTGTCCTTTCCATTTGGAGAAAATAAAAGATGGTGGCGACTCTTGCTTCCGCGACATTTCGCGAAACCAGCGTTAAACAGTCAGTTCCAGATCCACCGATCACAGAACTGGCGACTCTGCTGGGGACCTAAACTTAAAGTGAGGTGTACCTTAGGATAGTTCATAACTGTGTTTTCAATTGTATTGACTTGTTTGCTTTAAATTGTGGGTTGCATGGGAGTTACATAGATCCTAACCCGGATCTGGGGATACCGTGTTTAGGTAGCATAAGCTGTGAGGGACCTGTCCGGCGTAGACCGACACGGGTGAAGCAGTGGCTACGTTGGTGTGGCACCTTGGTCTGTACCGATATCCCTTGTGTCGCAACGAGGAGAATATGGGTCTTCCAAGGAGTCATTAAGCACCAACAGACCTTAGAACCTTAAATGACACAACTTGGCCATTAGAACAGTAGCAGTATGCTACGCCCATTGAGGCTAAACTCTCGTGATGGTTCTGGCCGCAAGAAAAGATTGCGATGCTGGAGTTATGACAAATTGAGGGTAGTCAATGATATTGGGATCCCCTAAGAACCCGGTTACTTTTGATAGCACAGGTATGAACCAACAAACTGAAAGAGGGTAGTACCTAGACCTCATGTTGGCCTAAACTTTAAGGGCTTGCCTTGTGTGACTTGTGTGCTTTACATGTGTGCCTTTGTAAATATTTGTGGTGTGATTTATCATAACATCATAACATCATGAGCATTGCATGCATCCTGCATAAGGACTGACCATTTCAAAGACAAGAGGGTTTCACCTTTGCTCTGTTTTGTAGGACATCATGATGCCTGTGCGAAGGAATACTATCCGGTTCAACTTTGTTCACTCACCTGAGTTGCTTGAGGAGTTGGTTAGCAGAATTCCAAATACCACTTCCTTCATCCAGAGGCATGGTTCTCTTCTCAGTTTAGTCACTGCAAAGCGGGATCAATAGTTGATGAGTGTCCTGACCCAGTTCTATGACCCTCTGTACTAGTGCTTCACCTTTCGAGACTTCCAACTGGTCCCTACCCTGGAAGAGTTCTCTGATCTGCTTGGCATCCCTATCTTGGATCAGACTCCCTTTACTGGTTGGGAAAAGACCCTCAGGCTTGAGGAGGTTGCTGCAGCTCTTCCCTTGACCCATCAAGAAGTAATGGACAACTGGGTGACTAGAAGCGGAGTTAAGGGTTTCTTGGCCAAGTTTCTGATTGGTAAAGCTAACAGTTTCTAGAATGACTTGGACTTTAAGGCATATGAAGACATCCTAGCTCTTTTAATCTATGGGCTAGTCTTGTTTCCTAATCCTGACAATTTCATCAATGTCACTGCCATAAGGATCTTTATGTCTCAGAACCCTGTGCACACTCTCTTGGGTGACATCCTGCAACAACTTTATGCTCGTACTACCCGAAGACGAGGAACTCTATGGTGTTGTATCCCTTTGTTGGTGAGGTGGTTTATTTCGCACCTCCCTAAGTTCGTACTGAAGAACCAAGAAGGAAGAGGTTGGGCCCATAGGTTAATGTCTCTCACTGATAAAGACATCATTTGGACTTTCAGAGGTTTGGATGAGCTAGCTATTATTGATCGATGCGGAGAATACCCTAATGTTCCGTTGATTGGTACCCAAGGAGGAATCTCTTACAATCCATGTCTAGCGCTCCGTCAGTTTGGAAGAGCCAGAATAGCAGGGCCTCATGAGATGTTGGTGCCTCACATCAGTTTTGAGTTTCAGGTGGATAGTGACGAGCTGCGTCGTAGGTTCATCAAGGCTTGGGACAAAGTTCATAAAGCTGACCCACAAGAGTTAGGGCCAAAGACTTCTCTACCTATGGAAGCCTACTGCAAATGGGTTCGCATCCGTGCTCAGAAGTTAGGTATGCCATACGAAGCTGTCAGACCCGTCATTCTTGAGTATCCTGACAAAGATGGAGCTCCTCCAACTGTCCTCCCTCCTCAGATACCTAATGATTATGAGACATTAAGGAGGTCTTGGTCGCAACTGCGAGAAGAGCGGGATTCTTACCGGGAAAAGTTCAACGAGCAGGAATTGAAGATCCAGAAGCTGGCAAAGCAGTTGGAGAATGAACGAGCTCTGAATGACTACATCCGTACTGAGAAGAGGAGACCATGGGATCAATGAGGAGCTCTGGATGTTCTTTTACAGTTTTATGTCCCTTTTCAGTATTTCCCTTTTATGTAATGCCTAAGGGCAATCTGTTGAACAATTTAAATTGCAAAGTTGAATCTAATGAAGTGTGTTCCTTTTTGTTTACAAAGTTGATTCCCGATTGTCTTTGAAAACATAAATCATACGCATTCCATTCATCATGTGCATAGCAGGTTTTCTTCTTTTCAGGTTGCTTACTGTCCTTCGCTGTTTATTTCAGTATCATGAACCCTGACTCATCATCAACCGAGATGTCTATCAAGGCCCTCCAGGCCCAGAATGCCCAGTTCCAGGAGTTGATTGTGAGCCTAGCCGAGGGTCAAAAGGAATTGAAGACTCTGATTCAGAAGAAGAAGAAGAAGAGGACTATTTTATTTAACCCTAGACGCAGATCTGGGAACACATTGCAGAATGAAGCTGAGAGGACTACTCCATCTGTGGGGGAAGGCAGTCCCCAAGGGAGAGAGGTTCCTAGTCCAGAGGTCTCCGACAACGAGACTGATGATGAGCAATACCCTCCAACTGAGGACCGGTACAGGCAGCTAGAGGATCGTCTGAATGCCATGGAAATTCAACAAGTGCCTGGGTTGGATTTCGGAGACCTGGGTCTATCTTCTGGTGTGGTGATCCCACATAAATTCAAGGTTCCTTATTTTGCTAAGTATGATGGGGCATCCTGTCCCAGGCTACACCTCAGATCTTATGTGCGGAAGATTCAACCATACACTGTGGACAAGAACTTGTGGATCCACTTCTTCCAGAAGAGTCTTTCAGGGACTCATCTCGAATGGTTCTATCAGCTGGATGGAACCAAAGTTCGTAACTGGGAGGAGTTGGCTACTGCTTTTTACAAGCAGTATCAATATAATGCCGACCTTGCTCCTACACGTACCCAACTCCAGGGTATGTCGCTAGGATCAAGCGAAGGTTTTAAAGAGTATGCACAGAAGTGGAGGGACCTGGCTGGCAGGGTGCAGCCACCATTAACTGACCGGGAATTCGTTGATATGTTCTTGGGGACCTTGTTCGGGCCGTTCTTCAATCATCTCATTGGTAATTCATCTGCAGGGTTTACCGACCTCATTCTGACTGGGGAAAGAATTGAAGCTGGTATCAAGAGTGGGAAAATTCAGGGGGCCACACCTTCGGATACCCACCAAAAGCCTTACATGGGCAAGAAGGAGTCTAATGCTGCATACGGTCAAAAGAATCATCGTGACCAACAGGCAGGGGCAGTCATGATCTCTGGTTCTGCACCATGCCGACAACCACAAAAGGGAAATCAGCGAAAGCCGGAAGAGCCTAAAAGACAATTCACCAACATCAACATGTCGTGGTTACAAGCATTACAGCACATGTTGAAAATGAACCTGATTGCGGTGATCAACCCTCCTGCAAATCCCAAGACCTCCTCTCCAAACTACAATCCAGAGGCGAGGTGTGCATATCATTCTGATAGCCCGGGGCACGATACTGAGGACTGTTGGGCGCTGAAGTATAAGATCCAGAATATGATCGACGCTAAGGAGATCGAATTCGAGCCAGTGGAGACTCCCATTGTGACCACTGCTCCTTTGCCAAAACATGGCTAGGATTGAGAGATTTTTGTTCATTTGAATTCAAGTTGTATTTTTCTTTTCTTGTTCAAACAAACAATTGTCATGTTAAACTCTTTATTTCATGAATACATTACACATGTCTGTCTTGAATTAATTATGTTTACTATACTTAAAACTGTTTTCATATTTTTGTGATGTTCAACGCTCGATTAACAATTCTAAGCCTCTTAAGGGAGGATGACGAAAACGATACCACGATCTACAGTATGCTTTTGAACAAACCCCGCTGATGAGGTACAGGCATTGTTTCAATTCCTAAACACTGGAGTTATAAGGAAGATAATCCCTCGTCAACCCCTCTGAGCCAAAGAAGTTGGAGTTTTTTTCTTTTTCGAAATTAAAACCCTTAATCATAACCTGGGGAAGGGTAGTCTCTCAGTTGATCCAAGTGCACAACGAATGGCATCAAAGAAGTCTTTACAAAACAAAAGACGATGATGATTCTGGATAATCATAAGGACGGGCAGTCATAATCTCCCAGAAATAAAAACCCAATAAGTCAAAACCTATGAAGGAGACTTACAAAACTGGGGCATCCCGCTGACTGTAATTCCAAAAAGGAAACAGCTCAGGCAAAAAACAGGGATAACAAAATCAAGAAAAAAAAGAGGTCATACAAACCCTCAACAAAAAATGAAATGACTGTCCATTCAAAATAAATTGTCAATATCCGAACCATCATTGGTATATCAAAGCAAAGACTCAAACAAGGTCTAACGCACGATCAGCTGAGTTTAGGTTTGAAGAACATCACGAAGAGCGGGTGGGGACAAATAATTTGAGCCTTTATCCTTTGTTTCTTAAACCGTGAACCAGGCCACGCTACAACCCTTAAAAGTCCTAGCTGAAGCATGGTTTAGTTCGAAAGCATACTGTTACGAAGGTATCCTGACTCCTGAAGGCTTGCTGTAAAATCTTGAGTTGACATCACATTGTTTTACTGAAAACATGCATTTTCGAAAACTTCAAGACAGACATAAGCCTTTGCATTCTTAAATAACCTTGTTTGCATATGACTATTTGTTTGAACAGCAGAGAAATTCGCACGACGAATATCTAATGAACAAAAGTCCTTTCAACAAAGGGGTCACCTCAAATGGAAGAAACACTTCCAATCAAGGGGCATGGCATGATCAGTGTCTATTATCTGGGGCAAATCTCTGTCTAAGTCACTTGGGGCATTGGACGTTTAAACGAAGATCTTCTGGTGGCATGGCAACACAAGCAGCCAGGGGCACCTCCCTGCATTCTAAGAGCGTGGACATAGTCGAAAAGATACTACGCACGATAAAAGACCCGCTAGGTTGACATACCTAGGCAAAAATTAGGGCTTCCCGGCGAACCAAAAGGGTTCGGGCAAAAGTAAGGGATGAAATGAAAAAAAATTTATACACCTGGCAAGAAGAAAACCTGAAAATGCGGCTTGGGCAAAAATGGGTATCCCGGTGGACTGAAAACCCGAAAGGGCAGTCCAGGCAAAAGTTAGGGATAAAGAGCGTACGACTATGTCCCGGCATCTCGTCACTTGCCTACCAAAGGGAAAGATTTGTCAATCGGCAGTCATCCAGCACCTCCACAAGGTATCTTTTCCCCTCACCTCAGAAACAGGGGCAGTAATGAGTCGTCCAGGCGATCCAGTTGCTCTGTCAACCAAAGTACCAAGGAAAGGTTAATACAAAGATGATTACCATATACCTTTACAAATTCCAGATCGTGGGTTAATATCCGAAACCAAACAGGACAATCATCCATTTGATCATCATCAAGTAACCCTACATCGGTTCCTTCTCAATTTTCAGAAGAAGTCTTACACGGACTTATATCAAGATAACCTTACCCCGGTTCCTCCAGAAGTCTTACACGGACTTATCTCAAGATGACCTTACCCCGGTTCATCCATAAGTTTTACACGAACTTACCCTGCAGTAACCTTACCTCGGTTCCTCCAGAAGTTTTACACGAACTTATCCCGAAGTAACCCTACACAGGTTATCTCTTTCCAGACGTAGTTTTACACGGACTCGTCATCAGTAAACCCTACACAGGTTTCCTTCTCAAAACGCCATATGTAGTTTTACACGGACTCGTCACCCAGAAACCCTACACAGGTTCTCTATTTTTAAGGATGCAGTTTTACACGGACTTATCATCAAAGTAACCCTACACAGGTGTCCTTCTTTCCAAGATGCGGCTTTACACGAGCTCATCATCAGGCAACCCTACATAGGTTCCCTCTTTCAGCTTACAAAAATTACAGTTCAAAAAATTCCCCAGGAGATTCCAGTCTGAAGTCCCCCCAGGAAAGTTCAATCCATCTCCCCAAGCAGTAAGCTTATCCCCAGTAGATTCTGGAAGCTTGTCACCCGCAGAGCACGAACGCGTCCCCCGGTTTTATTTAAAGGTTATTTCCCTACCAAGATATAACTGGGTTATCCTCAGCCAAAAGCCACGGAAAGATCATCCTCGACGAAGCCTTCCTATCCCCAGCGGGGTCTATTAACACTTCCAACATAACACCAGTATCCCCAGCGGAGTTACCATCAACATTTCAGCAAAGCACCTCTCTCCCCACAGAGTATTGTTTCCCAGCAAGATCGTCAGAGTACTTGTCTCCCCGCAGAGTAATCCATTCGCCAAGTTTATTCCCCAACGAAGTTATCTTCTCCTACTGGTATTCTTGCAACTATCATCCCCAGCGGAAGCAAAAATCTATTCTTCAACATCAACCCAGGATGTGACTTCCCGGCACCCGTCAAGGATTTATTTTCCGAAGACGAAAAAGATACATTCATAAACATCGCATTTCCGTACATTATAGCATGCATATACGCATCATGAACGTACAAATCTCATTTATGTTGAGAACATCATTGCTTGATTCATATCATGCATTGCATATAACTGACCTTTACCTTTCAGGAAAGATCCCGTTAAGTTCTCAGATATATTTCAAGACTTTAGTCTGGTTCAGTTAAATCGACCCTAAGATTTTCCTGATTCTTATCCAGTCAAAGGCCTTCTCTGGTTCAGTCAGATCGACCCTAAGATCTCCCTGATTCTTATCCAGTCGAAGATATTCCAAGACCTAGACCGGTTCAGTTAAATCGACCCTAAGATTTTCCTGATTCTTATCCAGTCAAAGGCCTTCTCTGGTTCAGTCAGATCGACCCTGAGATCTCCCTGATTCTTATCCAGTTGAAGATTCCAAGACCTTCTCTGGTTCAGTCAGATCGACCCTAAGATCTCCCTGATTCTTATCCAATTGAAGATTCCAAGACCTTGTCCGGTTCAGTTAAATCGACCCTAAGATTTTCCTATTTCTTATCCAGTCAAAGGCCTTCTCTGGTTCAGTCAGATCGCCCCTAAGATCTCCCTGTTTCTTATCCAGTTGAAGACATCCAAGATTCTCTCAGCGTTACTGTTGAGGTAGTAATCGTCCCCAGATTCTCTCAGCGTTCCTGTTGAGGTAGTAATCGTCCCCAGATTCTCTCAGCGTTCCTGTTGAGGTAGTAATCGACCAAGGTTCTCTCAGCGTTCCTGTTGAGGTAGTAATCGTCCAAGGTTCTCTCAGCGTTACTGTTGAGGTAGTAATCGTCCCCAGATTCTCTCAGCGTTCCTGTTGAGGTAGTAATCGTCCCCAGATTCTCTCAGCGTTCCTGTTGAGGTAGTAATCGACCAAGGTTCTCTCAACGTTCCTGTTGAGGTAGTAATCGTCCAAGGTTCTCTCAGCGTTCCTGTTGAGGTAGTAATCGTCCAAGGTTCTCTCAGCGTTCCTGTTGAGGTAGTAATCGTTCAAGGTTCTCTCACCGTCCCGTTGAGGTAGTAACCATCCCTAGTTCATTCATCACCTTCTTGAAGCTCCAGATTCAATTCCTGTAACCAGTCAGGGCGCATCTACATAAAAGTTGGAAGACCAGCTCCTATAACAGGCCAGGTAATCATTTTCTTTTTCAGGTACGCAAGTTCTCGCTAAGGAATCTCTTACGCGATCGACATCAACATGGCATCTATAATCCCATCTTCCTATCCATCAATCTCCGAATGGCATCCATAAGCCCATTCCCACCATCACACTGCTAACATGTGAGCGCAAATTTCTGGGCACTCTAGTGTTCAATCATCTTCCACCTTCGGACTACGAAAGGCACGACAGCCAATCTGCATCCTCAGGTCTAAGAAGATTGAACAGGGGCAACTGTTGTACCCCAAAATTTTCCCTCCCATATTCTTCAAGATTTGCAAAGAGCATACTTCAAAATCTCCCCAAGGGTTGCACAGTTCAAGGGCCTCCTAACAGTCAAAGATTAGGGTTTTTGTTCTAACAAAGAAGTTGAAGTTTCTAAGGGCCCAAACAAGTCCCACATGCCTATAAACATGGTCAAGCATCCTCATGACAAGTTTCAAGACTTAGAGCACAAAATTGCACAGTCAAAAACCCTAATTGCCCTACAGTCAACTGCAGGGGCAAAATGGTCATTTGACAGTCAAAAGTCAAATTTTTTGGTCAACATCTTATTTTGAAGCCACAAACATCATTTGATCAATTCTTGATCATGATTTTCAAAGCATGGCTCAAAAGGTCTCAAGATGCAAAAGTTCCCATATTTGGACAGTTGAAAAAGTCAATTGTAAATTGACCAAGGCATAACTTCCACATGGTTCATCAGAAAAATTCCATCCAAAGCTCATTTTGAAGATAAAGACATTTCCTACAACTCCTCTTCACACTTCAAGTCCAAGAAATGCTCTCACAAAAAGTTATCAATTTCAACATTATAGGTCATTTTCAAAAGTCAACAAAAAGGGACTTTAAGTCAAAGACCATAACTTGAGATTGGTAAATCAAAATGCCATGGGACCAAAGGCATTGGTTAGAGGACTCCAAGACCTTTCCAAAATGTCCAAGAACATGATCAAAGCTTAAAAATTGAGCAAGATATGCCTTGTGGAAGTTGGGAAATTTTTGGGAATTTTGAAAAGTCAACTTTGCTTCAAATGCCTCAAAATTGCTAATGGGCCACATTTTCTTCCAAGATTCATCACCCAAAGGCTATGCACGACCATTTGGCCCAAAGGGGATTTATTTCATCATTTTTTATTATTTATTTGAATTTTTAATCACCATTAATTCATTTAATAAAATAAAATATGAAAAAATACTAAAACAAATGTATGTGAATCTTTTTATACAGCATTTGCTCCCATTGGTTACTGAAGATTCGTGCACATCAAAAAAGGAAGAATTTGGCTATGATTGGAATCAAAACACATGGAAAAGATTTGAAGAAATATGCCATTAAAATCAAATATTTGATTCATGATTACAAGGGTTTTTGGACTCAAATTGCAACCCTAATCCATTGGCATACATATACTGATCATAACCCTAATGCACACAACCCTGGAAGCTGCGCCAAACCTAAGAACAAAGTTTGCATTTTTGTCCAAAATTTCAAAAACTGAAAACTGCATTAGAGTTGGTTTCAAGGCAAAATACCCATTGCAATAGCTTGCCAAGGCTTCACTGAACCTAACTGCATTCTTTTCCAATCCTCACGCATCAAGAATTGGTAAATAGAATTCAAAATTACTCATACTTTATGCATAATTGTATTTCAATTTCTGGGAATTTTCCATACAGTTTGATTGTTGTTTTACACTAACCTAATCATGCTGAAACTAACCATGCAATTTAATTGAGTTTTCGTGCTTTGTATGCGAAGTTACCATTGGAGCCTTCTAGGTTTTCAGAGGTCACGAATTAGGGGTTTCCTCTTCAGGAAAAATTGAGACATAAGACCCACGCCATTGAAACCAGAAGCTTATGAATAATTGATTCCATACCTCGCGATAAATTTATGACCAACATGATTCTATTCGCTATTTTTGTATGCATCATTTAGTGGGGGTTTAAAACCCCCGCTATTTAGTTTGTTTTTTCAGGCAAAAATGCAGAATGAGTGGAGAAGAAGATGAGGTGTAAGCCAGCGGTTGGTGCGTTTGAATTTCGCGCGAAATAAACCACTCACCCTTGTTTTGCATTATATTGTTTATTTGTCATGTTATGTTACAAACGCGCAGATGGCGCAGTTGGTGGATGAAGCATTTGGTAAACTCTGGGACCTGGGTTCGATTCCCAGGTCCCCTCCCTTTCTCATATTATTTTCTTTTCCATATTCCTACGCAGCGCACATTCTAGGGGTTCATCATACGCTCACCATCCAAGCTTGCCACATGGCCAATAATCTCAATCCAATGGCCATGACCTAAGGAGCACCCTATGCATTGGTCAATGAATCCACACGTGACTACCAGAAGTCAAACAGGCCTTCAATGATTGGGCCTAATTACTGGCCAAATACCTCCAAATCGGGGTCAACACCCCCAAGTGTTTGTATTTCTTTTCTTTTTTTCTATTTTATTTTTATTTGCTTTAATTTGATTATTTCCTTTTAATTCATAAATTGATATTTTCATAATATAAAAAATACCTAAAAAATTCAGAAACTATAAAAATAAAAAAATATATATTTTATTTAAATATTTTCCTTGTAAATAAATTTTTATTAATTAATTTAGTTTTAAATTCTAGGTTTAAGTTTAAATGTTTTTTTTAATAAATTAAAAAATGTAGAATTAGGGTTTTATGCCTTTATCTTTTTTTTCTTTTTCACCATATTAATTTATTAATTATTATTTTGTCAATAAAATTTGCCATGTAAATAATTAGGTTAAAATTAGGATACAAACTTAAATATTTTCTTTAATAAATTAAAAATAGTTTAGAATTAGGTTTTAATTTCATTAATTCTTACTAAAAATCCATAAATACAAAAAAAACTCAAAAAAAATAACTTCCTTTCCCATTTAATTTAATTAATTTCGTAATTTTAATTCAATTTCCTTAAAAGGGTCCAACGCCCTCGCATTCCCGATTTTAATTCTCTTCGCATTTTTATTTCTTTTTTTGAATATAATGTATTTATCCCAAAGCCGTGTAATAGATTAATTAGACATTTATCTTTCCGCATTATTTTATTTCAAATCGGGTCTTGGATTAATTTGGCGATGTAGACCCGCGCCTTTGTAATAGCGTAGGACCTTTTAATTCCGCATCTTTTTAACTGTTAATTAATTTGCATGAAAGAATGAATGTCAAAAATAAAAGAAACGCGTAGATCACCAATACATGACAAGACACAAATATCTGAAAACGATGCACAAATCACACACCACCCCTAGGGTACGTCTCACTGTTGCCTTGCCCCTCGAAAGGTGGTCGTCGAGTAGAGGATGTTTTAGTAAGTCCTCATGTCCATGAACATGGCATGAGGGTAGCTTCTAAGGTGTCTTCTTATTGCTTCGGTGATCACCATGTCCCGAACCCTCGAATTGACCCGAACACCTCCAACGGTGGTGCTACCTACCTCTCAATGGTGGGATGGCACTACTTTAAGGACATTTACACAGACGAATTCCTTAGGGTAGGTAGACGACTCTAGATACTTGCTCTAATTTCAAAACAAATAAAAAAAAATACTTTTCACACCGACACCTTTTCAAAAAGCTTTCGAAAGCAACTTTTCAAACACTCTTGAGGACTGATACAAGAGTCGAACTGAAATTTTCAAAGAAACTTTTTAAAAAACCCACAGTTGAAAAGCAAACAAACCATTTTGAAAACACAAATGAGCAAGTATCTAAGAGCCCATGGATAACCATGGATAGAAAGGGTGCTAACACCTTTCCTTTCTATAATCTACCTCCCGAACCGAGAGCAATCTCTATAAGGAATTTTTATGTGCTTTTGTCCTTTCCATTTGGAGAAAATAAAAGACGGTGGCGACTCTTGCTTCCGCGACATTTCGCGAAACCAGCGTTAAACAGTCAGTTCCAGATCCACCGATCACACATCTCTACATAGAGAAAGGAGTTAAGATGACTTACCATGTACTCCTCCTCACCTTGCACCGTAACAATCTTCCCCTTTACTGGATATTTCAACATCTGATGGAGCGTAGAAGTCACTGCCCCAGCCTTATGAGTCCACGGGCGACCCAACAAGCAAGAATAAGATGATCGAATATCCATCACATTGAATGTAGATGCAAAAGTATGAGAGCCAACTTTAACAGGGACGTCCACCTCCCCGTGCACCATCCTTTTTGACTCGTCGAAGGCCCTAACCACAATATTACTCGGCTTCAAAACCAAACCTTCACAGTCCAGACGGTCTAATGCTTTCTTGGGTAAAACATTCAATGAGGACCCAGTATCCACCAGTACATGGGCCAAAGTAGTTCCCCTACACTCGATCGAGACATGCATAGCATAATTGTGATTTCTTCCTTTAGCAGTCAGATCTGCGTCGGAGAAACCCGAACTATTATCGGCAGTCAAACTAGCCACACAGTCTTTGAATTGATCAGCAGAAGTTTCCTACGGCACATGCGCAGTTTTGAGGAAAGCAATTAAAGCCTTTGCATGTCCTTTTGAACACAACAACAAGGATAACATGGAGATTTTCGAAGGGGTCTACCCCAGCTTCTCGACTACGTTGTAGTCGCTCTTCTTGATAATCTTCAGGATTTCCTCTATCTCTTGCCTAGAGGTTTCTACAACGATCTTCTTAGGCGCCTCCATCTAGGCAGGCTCACTTGTGATTTCTTTGCCCCGAGTGTCAGATGGCTCGATGACAGGGGTGATAACTAGAATATGAACTGGGGCAGTAGCTGATGTACTGGCATATGGAATGGCAACAGGCTTTTGAACAGTCAGAGGGGAAATCTCAAGAGAAAAGAGTCTTCCACTTCGGGTGATCTTGCTAGCCCCGAAAATATTGCTGACATCAGCATCAGCTTCTTCAACCTTCAAATCTTATTTGATCCCATGATAATACACATCAGCCCCATAGTGCCAAGGGACAGCCATATCCGAAGTGTATGGGATAGGACCAGGAATAGTAATGATTAATGGAGCAACTCTTGGAACTGATGTAATCCTAACAGGCTTTCTCGAGGAAGCCTTAGAAGGATTGGCGGAAATGGTTATGATGGAAACATCTTCAACAGGAATCAACGGAATCAAAGTTTTCTCGAACATGATCTCTTTGTTATCCATCAGGCGTTGAACACCTGATTTCAATAAATGGCAACCAGTAGGCAGGATTGAGCACAAGTGGCAATCTTCGCCACAGCCCGGAAATAAACCGGCAGATAATAGGTTCTTCTTTACTATCATCAATGGAGTAGAAATGTCTTCCACAGAGGTCACAAATAAATCATCATCCACAACATTTACTCCATGACCATGCTTGGGCATAGGAGTAGTCATGACGTTGGGCTTCTCCGGTGCGTCAAACTCAATTTATTTAGCTTCAATCAAATCTTGCACCTTATTCCTCAAGGCCCAGCAGTTGTTTGTATCATGCCCTGGGCTATCGGAGTGATAGGCACAACGGGCGTTCGGATTATATAGCGGAGATGTGGTGCTGGGATTCTTCGGGGCTTCCCTGAGAATTACCAAGTAAGTCTTCAACAATTGTGGTATAATTTGAGACAAGTTCATACTGAGCCGAGTGTACTGTCTTTGCGGTATCTCTATTCTTTGCTGATTGTTGCATTGTGGGGAAACGGTGGGTCTTGATATTACTACTGCATTCACTTCTTTGCAGCGTTCAGGTCTGTTTTGGCTCCTCGAGCTGTAAACTGCACTGGCTTCTTTCTTACCGGTGAAAGGCCTCTTTTTTGCACTTAATGAAGCACCTTTATGTATCTTACCACTTCTGATACCAACTTCTACTCTCTCTTCGGTCAAAATGAATTCAGTAAACCCAGATGATGAACTGCCGATCAGATGATTGAAAAATGGACCAGACAAAGTCCCAAGAAACATATCCACCAACTCCCTATAAGACAGAGGGGGTTGGACTCTTCCAGCCAGATCTCTCCACTTCTGAGCATAGTCCTTAAAACCTTCACCTGCACCCATAGACATACCCTAAAGTTGAGTACGCATGGGAGCAAGGTCGGCATTATACTGGTATTGCTTTTAAAAAGCAGCAGCAAGGTCCTCCCAGTTGCGGACATTAGCTCCTTCCAATTGATAAAACCATTCAAGCTGAGTCCCTGACAGACTATCTTGAAAGAAATGAACCCACAGATTTCTATCAGCAGTGTAGGGTTGGATTTTTCTGACGTACGAGCGGAGATGGAGTTTTGGACAGGATACTCCATCGTACTTAGCAAAAATAGGAGCTTTAAATTATGAGGGATCACCACCCCAGATGCTATTCCCAGATCTCTGAAGTCCAATCCAGGGATCTTCTGAATCTCCATAGCACTCAGACGATCTTCAAGTTGTTTGTACCTATCCTCAGCAGGAGGATACTGTTCTTCATCAAAATCAGTGTCATTATCAGAGACTACAGGACTAGGACCCTTTTCTTCCTCTTGATTATCTCCTCCTTTAGATGAATGAGACAGATCAGCTTTATGTCGCAACCTATTCCAAAATTTGTGACCCATATTCAGAAGAACCACCTTCTTATTCTTCTTTTTCTTCTCCTTTGTTGTACCCCAAAATTTGCCCTCCCATATTTCCCAAGACATTTCAAGAATAACTCCCAAGTTGCTCAAGATAGCTCAAGAGTTGGACAGTCAAATCACCTCCTAAGGCAGTCAACCTCAAATTAGGGTTTTTTGTTGCATCAGGGTCCTTGAATACAAATGGCCTAAAGTTCTACCCAATTTCCTAATATGCTCTCAAGATCATCCATGTAAAATTTCAAGCCTTGCAGAGAAAGTTTGGTCAGTCAATTGCTCAAGAAGCCCAAAAATTGACTGTGCTAGGGCAAAAGTCAACTGTGACCTACAAATAGTCAAACCTCAATATTTTTTGTCAACATTATCATTTTTAAGTATAATTCATCATTTGATCAAGGGTTGATCATGATTCATCAAGGATTGCTCAAGATTCATCAAGATTCAAAAGTTGCTAAATTAGGGTTTTGCAGGAAAAGTCAACTCAACTTTGAACAAGCATAACTTACTCATACTTTATGAGAAATGACCCATCCAAAGCTTATTTTGAATAGTATGCAATTTACTACAATCCATCCTCACACCCCAAGATCAATAAATGCACTCACAAAAAGTTACAAATTTGGACATTATAGGTCATTTTTGGAAGTCAACAAAAACACCTTTTTGCCAAATATTATAACTTGAGCATGGAATATCAAAATAAGATGAGACCAAAAGGGTTGATTATAGGACATCTCAAGGTTTCTAAAAAGTCCAAGAAAACCTCCAAAAGTTCAAAATTGAAGAAGTTATGCATTGTTGAAGTTGGGCATTTTTTTCCAAAATTGCCAAAAGTCAACTATCCCCAAAACTCCAATTTTTGACAAAAAGGCCAACTTTTTTCCACTTGATTTGATCTTGTCACACCACACACGTGTCATATCTTCAGTTTTGGGCCAATTTATTAAGTTTTCTATTTTATTTGATTTTTATTGATTTAATTCATTTTTAATCAATTTAAATCAAAATAAGATCTAAATATTAATAACTTGTGATCTTTTTCATTGATACAGCTTTCAATTACCATCATGGACAAGATCAAACTCGAATCATGCCATGTTATGAACCAAATATTTGATTTGAGACATTTTTGGAAGCTTGTTCATGGAAGATCATATCAAATCTTAATTCATCAATTCACATGGATTCAAGGCCCAACTTTTAACCTAATTCATTCCTTACTACTCACACAAGGCAAAGGAACAAAGGACACGACCTAGAGGCTGCAGAATTCACATATACAAAACTTGAAAAAAGCTTAAAAGGTGAGAAACTGAAATCCATATTGGAGGCATTTCCAAGGCCAAAACTCAACATAGACCTCTTGTTTGCCATCCACTGAAGCGATAGGAATCAAAACCAAGCCCTCTCGTCACCTGAATCGCGCTGTAAGTGTCCATGAACATGACCTTGTACATGAAATCGTGATTCCATATTCCTGCATCCTTTGAGCAAACTTTTTGTACAATCATGCTTAACGTTCAATTTCCAGTCTTTCTGCAATATTTGATTTCATTTTTGTAGCCTGTAACCTTGTACTCAAAACTAGGGTTTTGGTTCTTGTTTTTTAGGCGTTTGCTTTGCAGGGAAAATTGGAACGAATAATGGGTATAGGCGTGTTGAGGAAGGAGAGACGAAGCGAACCATAGCTTTGGATTATATTTCTATAACCTAGAATTAATTTTAGGATGAACCTAGGAATTTAGCTGCGGATAAAATCCGCAGGTAAATATCCAGGTTTTTTAACGAAGAAGACGAAGGCGTGTCTTCTTCCCATTGGCCAATTCAAATTACGCGCTTTTTGTTTTTTATTTCAGGCATAATTGTTTGTTTTCCATATATTAGTTGTTGTGTATTATAATAACAAAAATGTGCAATGGTTCAGTTGGTGAAGGCGTTAATGGATTGTCCATTGGGACCTGGGTTCGAATCCCAGGTCCCCCAAAAACTTTGTGTCATTTTATTTCAGGTATTCCAGTATGCACTCAAGCGCGTAGGCCCATCATGCTCCCTCAGATCCCAAGCGCCAGATGGCCTTCAGGCCAAATTTGATGGTCACGAGATGACGTCCACCATACACACCAGTCAACGTGTCACATGGAAGTAGGAAAAGTCATACAGGCTTGAACATAAATGGGCCAAACAATTGCTATCAAACACCCTAAATCCAGGCCCAGCACCCCCTTTTTTGGTTATTTCTTTTTCTCTTCATTACATTTATTTATTTTGTTAATTATTATTATTATTTAAAACTAACCAATTAATAATTTTTCTCATAAAATCAGAAAACCCAAAAAAATATTATTTTTATTTATTAAAATTAAATTTGACTTTATTTTTGTAAATAAATATAATTTAATCAATTTAGCATTTAATTAGGTATAATTTCAATATCTTTTTTTTTGCAAGTAATTAAAATCAATTTAGAATAACTAGGTTTTACTAACTTTTAATCATTTTTCTTTTTCCTTAAATATTCAAAAACCCAAAAATATTTTAATTAATTAATTAATTAATTTTGACTTAATTTAATTTCTATTTAATTCAAAAAATAATAATAAAAAAACATGCTTTCTTCCAAAAAGGGTCAAAACCCTAAAAAACTCGCCCGATTTAATTCCTCGCACGCGTATCGTTTTATCCAATATTGTAATTGCTTCCGGTATGTAATAGCTTTTAATTAGGACTTTAATTATTTATCGCTTTATTTTACTTTCCGCAATTTAAATTAAAGGGTTTGTTTTTGGCGATGTAAATACCCGACGCCTTGTAATAGTTTAGATTTAATTTCTGCAAATTTAAATTCCACAACTATACATTGTTAGATGTTTGATAATAGGGAATGCATGACAAGATCCAATGTATGAACTTAAAATCAACATAGATAACTCATGACATGTACAAAGATAAATAACTGAAAAATAACACACTCGCACATGCGCACTCTTAGGGTACACCTCACTTGGTTGCCTTCGAATGTGGTCATAGAGTATAGGAAGTTTTAGAGGTCTCCCTCTTGTCCAAAGATCATAGTTGCCTCGAAACGGTTACCTCGAAAAAATGATCTAAGACATTAGGGCTATCGCTAAGGCGTCCTAACATTGCTTTAATGACCACACGTCCCTTAATCGAATTGACCCTAAAACTCCAACGACAATGCTACTTACTCATTCATAGTGGGATAGCATTGTCTAAAGGAAATTTGTACAGACTAATTCCTTTTTCGAGTAGGTAGATGGTTCTTAAATACTTGCTCTTTTTAAAAATAAATTAAAACTTTTCGCACTCACACCTTTCAAACAAGAAACTCTTTTTTTCAAACCCACAAACACAAAGAAAAGCAAAATTTGAAAACACTTTGAGCAAGTACCTAAGAGCCCATGGATAACCATGGATAGAAAGGGTGCTAACACCTTCCCTTTCTATAATCTACCTCCCGAACCCGAGAAACATCTCGAAAAAGGAATTTTTCTGTGCTTTTTTCCTTTCCTTGTTGGATAAGATAAAAGACGGTGGCGACTCTTGCTTACCGCAACATTTTGCGAAAACAAACACAAAACGCGAACCAGCATTCCAAAAACTGTCAGTTCTCTTTCCCACCGATCACATCCTTCATGATGAGAGTCTTCAGATCCTCCTGCCCTTTAGCCAAGTTCAAGAACATCTCTTTGAATTGAGCATTATGTGCTTGAAGAGCTTTGATGGCTTGTTCGATAGGTATTTCAGAAGACATTCTGTACTGAAATAAATAGCGAAGAAGTTGAGAAACCTGTAATGATACCTGTAATGAGGTGCATGATAATGGAATGCATGTGAAATGATTTCAAAGACTTTGGGAGATTTAAATTTGCAAACCAAGAAATAAACAAACTTTATTAGATTTAAACTTGTAAGAATGTTTAACAATGCCTTTAAGGCGTTACAAAAGAAATAGACTGAAAACAAATCTAAACTAGAAAAAAAGCAAAAAAAATCAGAAATTCCATGGACGTTTTCCCTTCGTGCTGGCGTAGTCATTGATCATCCTTTCATTCTCAAGTTGCCTCGTGAGCTTCAAGATCTTCCTCTCTTGCTCATGATACTTCTCCCAGTAAGTATTCCTCTCCTCTTTTAGCTGAATCCAGGATCTCTTTAATGCCCCCAGATCAGTAGGTATGTAGGGATAAAGGACTGTATAAGGAAACATTTCTTCATTAGTATGCTCCACAATCACTGGCAACACAGCTTCATAAGGCATCCCAAGCTTCTGAGCCCGAGCTCGGACCCACTGGAGGTAAGGTTGCATAGGGAGAGAAGTCTTTGGTTCTAGCTCTTGAGGGTAAGACCTGTTCACCATGCCTCAAGCTCGTATAAACCTTCGGCGATGCTCTACAACGTCCTCCTTATAGTCAAAGACAATATCTGTAAGAAGTAGTTCTTGAGGACCGTCTCTCCGAGCACGACCAAACTGTCATAAATCCAAACAAGGAATGTAGGTTATTCCCCCTCTAATTCGAAGAAACGGGACATTAGGGTATTCCCCACATCGATCAATGACAACGACACCTTCCATATCCTTAGAACTCCAAAGAATGTTTGTATGGGCAAGGGACATTATCCTGTAAGACCATCCTAAACCTTCTTCATTCTTCAACACGGACTTGGGGAGGTGCGAAATAAACCACCTCGCCAGCAAAGGCATGCAACACATGAGGGTCCCTCTTCTTCGCGCAGTACGAGTGTAGAGGGCATGTAAGATATCACCCAGAAGAGTAGGCACATGATTGTGAGACAGGAAGATCTTAACCGCATTCGCATCTATAAAGGAATCTGGATTCGGGAAAAGAACCAAACCGTAGATAAGGAGAGCCAAGATGTCTTCAAAAGCTTGAAAGTCTAAGTTATCCCATAACAGTTGAGCTTGATCCATTAGAAAATTGACTAAAAAACCTTTAACCCCGCTTCGTGTCTCCCAATTGGATACTACATCAGTCTTTTTCAAGTATAAAGCTGAAGCAATGTCCTCTGGTCTAGGAGTCTCTTCCAAACCTATGAAGGGCGTCTGCTCGAGGATGGATATGCCCAATAAGTGAGAAAACTCTTCCATAGTGGGAACTAGCTGATAATCTGGGAAGGTGAAACAATGATGCACTGGATCGAAGAACTGGAAAAGCACACTCATCATTTTCTCATCAAACTTGGAGGTAACCAAACTAAGAAGCTGACCATGTCTTCTAATGAATGAGGAAGTATCATAAACTCTCGGGGCTAAATCCTTGAGTTGAGCAGGTATTTGCACAAAGTTAACTCGAATGGTGTTTCTGCGCAAGGAAGCCATGATTTGCAAAACAGAACAAAGATAAATCCCCTTGGTCTTTGAAATGATTAGTCTAATGAAGTATGCATGCTATGTTATGATGCATGATGTCATGATAAAACAAATAGCAGGTATAGCAGATAACAGACAAGGTAAAGGAAAATAAGTTACACAATAGCCCTTAAATTTAAGGCTTGCATGGGGTCTAGGTACTACCCTCTTGAAGTTCAGTTGGTTTCAACCTGTCCTAATAATAGTAACCGGGTTCTAGAGGTTCTCAATATCACTGACCATCCTCCATCGGTCATGGTTTCAGCTCATGCAATCTTTTCTTGCAGTCATAACTCTCTCAAGAGTATGATCTCAATGAGTGTAGCATCGAGTATCAACCAGTTCCCAGCTTTATATCGAGACCGGCTATCTCACTACTTCCTATGGCCAAGTTGGTCAATTATAGATTCTAACGTCAGTTGATGCTTAACGACTGATCAGTGTATTTTGATGCACATCCTTCCATGATTGTACTAATGCATTTCTTTAGTTTATTGTGTTTATTTTTATGTTTTAATATGTTTTGCTAATTTATTTTATTTTTGCATTTAATTAATTTTCGTATTTTATTTTCAGCAACTACAGCTTTCGCGGAAAAATTCATAACTAATTCTAAAAAAATCGGATCGAGGCGTTTGACCATGTGTTGGAAAGCTAAGAAAATGGCCTACAACTTTCTAGTTTCGGCCAGAAGCTGATTCGAAGTGCAGAAAGGTTGAAAAAGTCGTTGAAGTTGCAGCTTTAGACTTTTAAGTTTTGGGTTAGTAGTTTTGGGCCTGGGTTATGTTTTCAACCCAGTTGGTTTGTAAACCGAATGGATTGTTCCTCTTTAACCTGGGGGCAGCCGCATAACGGGGATTTTATCACGTATTCACTGTTCACGAAAAAGAGAAAGCTTTGTACGAATCAATGGAGAATTAAAACCTTTCTGACGGATTTACTGTACTCAGGTTCCAATTTTGAGATTATTATAGCATTTACAATTTAATTTCGATTCCTTTCAACTATTTTATGAGATTGTTGTTTGCTTAATTCGATTTTCATATAACATTGTTGATTTAATTTGATTGATAAATATTCCCAAATTTTAATCGCGATTGACTTTGCTTAATTGTTAATTTGCGTCACTTTTAACTGTATGCTTAATCCGGCCATAGGAACATGTATCTCATAGTGTCAATCGCGCTTGTTAATTAATATTGTAATCAAATAGGATAGAAACTTTGCTTAAGAGATCGTAATGTTAGCAGTCGGTGATAGGTACGAACCGAGGCAGTGAATCCGTTTGTTATAATCACTCATATCAAAAACAGCTTATTTTATAATCACTTTTCATAATCAGCTTATTTGCCTAAAATCGAACCAAACCCCCCCTTTAATTTGATTTCAGTTAGTTAATAATATTTCAAGAATCCTTGAGAACGATATACGAGCCATTTGTTGCTATATTACCGTTTTACAAAATACTCGTTTTGATCCACGTGCGACAGTGGATCAACGACCCATATAGCAGCCCCGTATTCTTCTCGTTTCTTTACAAGGGATACTGATACCAGCCAATGTGCCACATCAACGTAGCTACTGATTCAACCGTATCGGACTATGCTGTACAGTTCCCTCACAGTTTATTGCTACTTACCTAAAAGGTATTCCCCAGATCCGGGTTAGGATCTATAGTAACTCCCAATACAAAGCCCTCAAATATAAAGCAATCAAATCAAACAATAGAAGCAAATATGATTAACTAATCCTAAGGTACACCCCACTTATTTTTTCCCAGCAGAGTCGCCAGTTCTGTGATACGATGGCAGAACCGGACTGTTTTAGGAAAATGCTGGTTTGTGTTTTGCGTTTGTGTTCGCAAAATGTCGCGGTAAGCAAGAGTCGCCACTGACTTTCATTTTATCCAACTGGAAAGGACAAAAGCACAGAAAAATTCCTTTTTCGAGATTTTGAGTATGGGGGGTAGATTATAGAAAGGGAAGGTATTAGCACCCTTTCTATCCGTGGTTTTCCACGGGCTCTTAGGTACTTTCTCATCTTTTAAAAATTGCTTGTGTGTGTTTGTTTTGAAGAGTTTTGTTTTACTTCATTTTAACCCTTGCTTCTGTCTTCAAGAGTGTTACGAAGTGTTTTTGAAAACTTTGTTTAAAAAAAAGTGTAAGTGTGAAAGTTTGATTTTGAGCAAGTACCTACTAGCATCTACCTACTCAAAAAAGGATTGTTTCTATTCTCGTTTTCTTTAGACAGCGCTATCCTACTATTAAGGAGTAGGTAGCACCGTCGTTGGAGTTTGAGGGACTATCGAAAGGGACGTAGTGGTCATTGAAGGCAATATGTAAGGATACTTTAGCATTTCGAAGGGACTGTCATTATATATTCATAGGCAACATCGAGGGACAAGATCATATACCGTAGGCAACTTTGAGGGACATCGAGGGACCATGATCTTTATGATGATTTTAACTGAGGATCTTTGCTAAGGGTATCCCTACGTTCGAGGGACATGACCATTGTTTTCCGAGGCAACCAAGTGAGGCATACCCTAAGAGTTCATATGTGCAAGCTGTGTTATGTTCAGTTATTTTAGTCTTGTTTTAAGTTTACTAATGTTTGATTATTCTTTCCATACAATCCTATTAGTCATACATCTAGCAGTTAATAATTGTAGTAATTTAAAAGTGCAGAAATATAAAACCTAGCTATTACAAGGCTTCGGGGAGTGGAATTATGTACATATCCAAAAATGGGGGAAATATAAATAAAAGCGGTAAAGGTCCTACTAATCATCTATTACATCCCAATATACAGTTACAATAATAAAATGAAGTGCGAAAGAATAATAACACGCAAATTTGAAAAGACGTCTAAAAATCTTAAGATATAAAAAAAAAATCTTTTTGTTGTTTTTTTGTTTTAATTTATAAAAATGGTTTAAGTTAAACAATAATTGATCTAGATCTATATTTAAAAATAATAATTATTATTAAAGAAACATGAAATTTAAATAAAAGAAATTAATTCTATGTTTTTTTTGGTATTTTTGTTACGAAAAGGAAAATGAATTAAAATGAAATTAAACCTAAGTTCTATTAATTTTAATTTTTTTAAAAAAAGTTAAAGTGTTTAGTTAATTAATTTACTAAAATTAAAATTTAATTAAGAAAAAATCCTAAATCTATTTTTATGTGATTTTTATATTTGTTTATTGATAAGAAAAGAGATTAAAAGAAATAAATGAAATGAATAAAACAGGAAAGCTTCATTCTCTAGGCACGAATCTTCGAAATCTTCATGCTCTAACTATGGTGTTTTTTTTATTCTTGCGTGGAACCTATGATTCAACCATCCATAATTGTTCAAACCGGTATTGTCAAATGGGGGCGTGCTAGGCGTGTGATGGATTACTCTTGGGCCTTGTAAGACTCCTGAGGACTTCAAAAGGATGGTTTGAGGCTTGATGTCAATTGAGAGAGACCGGAACCTCGAGATATGACTTGCACCAATTCTTTGATTTCTGGGGAGCATTTGAAGAGCTTTTGGAGAGCTTTTTGAAGAGCTTTTTGATAGCTTTTTAGAGAGGAATTTCATGTCTTTCAAGCTTGTATGGATCTATATTTATATAGGAGAATGAAGAGACAAGAAAGCATGGAAAGAATCTCCCTCATAATGTCGTGTTTTAAGACCATGATCAAGATTTGAAAAAAATGCCATATTTGATGATTTTATGCCATTTTCACATGTGGCTGAACCTGGACATATTTGAAGGGTTATTGCACGAAATCAATTGACATAAACCAGAATAAAACTTGCCCAAAATGGATTCACATCAAAATTTACATTATTTCTATTATTTATTTATTTAATTCTGAAATTTAATGAATAAAATATCAAAATAAATATCATAAATAGTAGAAAAATGTATGGGTGGGCTTAGAGGTTGTGGACCATGTTAGGAATGAGTTTAAAACTTGAAAAGATAGGCCCATTTGGAAAAAATCCAAGTTTGGTCAATATTTGCTTCATGCATTTTTTTCAATAATTGTCCAACTTTGGCAATGCATATCTCTCTCAATTTTAACCTTACGAGGGTATTATTGGACTTTTTAGAAAGCTTAGGATGTCCCCTAAGCAACCTCTTTGGTTTCATATCAATTGGATCTTCCATGTTCATGTTAGAAGCTTTGACACAAAAGGTGTTTTTGCTGACTTTTCAAAATGACCTATAATGTCCAAATTTGTATCTTCTTGTGAGTGCATATTTTGAACTTGGGAGATGAAGATGAATTGTATGAAATTACATCCTCTTAAAAATGATATTTGGATGGGTTATTTCTGATAAAGTGTGAGAAAGTTATGCTTGGTCAAAGTTGAGTTGACTTTTCCTACAAAATCCTAATTTAGCAACTTTTGGGTTTTGATGAATTGTGAGCAATCCTTGAGGAATCATGATCAACCCTTGATCAAATGATGAATAATACTTCAAAATGAGGATGTTGACCAAAAATCTTGAAGTTTGACTATATGTGGGCCACAGTTGACTTTTGCCCTATCATAGTCGACTTTCAGGCCTTTGAGCAATTGACTGAGCAAACTTCCTCTGCAAGGCTTGAAACTTGACATGGATGATCTTGAGAACATATTAGGACAATAGTGAGAATTTGGGATCCCTTGGACTTAATTATCTTGATGCAACATGAAACCCTAATTTGATGTAGACTACCTTAGGAGAGAGTTTGTTTGGTCAACCCTTAGACTTCCTTGAGCAACTTGAGGATATTTCTTGAAATATTTTGAGAAATATGGGAGGGAAAATTTTGGGGTACAATAGTGACTTGCAAATATTGGCATGAGATTCTCCCATTTGCTTTACATGGATATTGTACCTCCGTTAACACTTCAACAGGGGAAACCCCTTCTCCTTGGTATATGTCATGAAAGAAGTGCTCCCTATAGAGGTTGAGATTCAAGCCATGAGGGTACTAATGGAAGCCAAATTGTCTGAGGTTGAATGGTGTCAAAGAAAATATGATCAATTAAACTTTATCAAAGAGAAGATAATGACGGCCCTATTTCATGGTCAATTGTATCAAAAGAGAATGAAACAAGTGTTTGATAGAAAGGTTTGACCTCTAGAATTCAAAGAAGGTGATCTCGTGCTTAGGAAAATTTTCTCCTTCAATCCTGATTCAAGGGGAACGTAGCCTCATAATTATGAAGGACTGTATGTTGTTAAGAAAGCTTTCTCTGGCGGTGCTATGACTCTTACAACTATGGATGGTGAAGAGTTCCTCCGCCCTGTGAATGTCGATGTAGTCAAGAAATACTTCGCCTAAATAAAAAGAAAAGAGCTCGCTAAGTTGAATTCCTAAATGGGAGGCTTAGGAAAAAATGAGTGTCTCGATGGATCGAAATCCTAAAAGGGTGGTCCAGGAAAAATTTAGAGACATAAAAAAAATAATCATCCTGATGGATTAAAACCCCGAAAGGGAAATCTATGCAAAATTTAGGGAATTTGGCAAGTAACTGCACCTGACACAATTTGATCATCTTGAAGCAACTACGCCTTTCAAAATATTTTCTACCAAAGACTCTCAACTAACGCCATTACACGGTCAAAACTCAAAGTTCTTAGGGATAATAGTGGTCATTGTATTTCAATGTAGCCTTTTCCCTTTTGTTTACCATTTTCTAACTTTGTAATCATCCATCGAGTCATGGAATTCGCGAATTACCATTCTATCAATAAAATTTGAGCATTTTCCCAATTATTTGGACTTCTTATTTTTTATCTTCTGCCTCTGCTAAATTTCAATTTTTACTTTTTGATAATGCTATTTGAAACAAAAAAATAAAAAATGATTTTTATGCTTTGAAATAACGACAACTGTTTTCCTTTGATTTATGAATGCAAGAAGGGAATGTTGACAGTAACTCCAAGAATGGTAAAGTTCCAAAGTGTGAAACTAAGTATTTTCCTAATCAAGTACTTCTAATGATCTGCTTCAACAAAGGTTCTCAGATGGCATTGTTCCCCAATCGACCCCAATTAATCCCCGAGGAGGAGCTCATGTTGTCATCCCTCCAATGGATTACTGATGTTAGAAGGTTAGATTTTACGTTTCTCCTTGAGAAGTATTTTTATCTCTCTAGAAAGGTTTGAGCCTTGTAGTAGGAATTTGCTTTGAAAAGTGGCTTTTGTTTTATCTCTAGTAATAATTCGATCTTATTGAGATTGGTTGAGTGCTTGGTTATACCCCGTTGTTGTTTTGTTATCCCTGGTGTCATTTTGTCATCCCTGGTGTTATCCTCTATTTAAATTTTAGTCTATTTTTTCAGCAATACATGACATTCATTCATTCATGCTTACATCACTCATGCATATTTACATATCTCGATATTTGATTCTGCTTACTTTGGTTGTGTTTATCCCCAAATAGTGTACTTTCCTTTTCCAAAGATACCTTTACTCCCACCAATAGAGTGTCAGTTATAGGAAGAAAGGTATATATTCCTTTTGATTCCCCACTGAGTTTGTTTCTCGTGGAAAGGTATTGCTTTAGTTTTCCCGTCCATCTCTAGATAGGATAAATCCCCAGTTGAGTTTATTCCTCATTAGGAAGAGTCTTTTTGACTGTCTCTCTCCAGCTTATTCCTAAACTGAACCTTGTCTCTGACAAATAAGTTTGTTTGGATCTCTCTAAGGCGTTAAACCCTAGCATGAGAGTGCATTTATTTTGCACATATGAAGGTTTTATCTCCTTAGCAGGAATCTATTTACAGTTCCCCAGGAAGTTAAATTTATTTCCCAGCATCATTATTGTAATACTCTCATAATTATTACCCAACAACAAGTGGTGATATCTTTATTTAAGAAGCTTGTGTGTCCCTGGATTCCCTTTTGGATATAAAAAGAAAATTTCTTTCAAGTAGTCTATTAATTCCCAGAGAAGTTGTCCTCAAATATCAATGTTATTTACTCCAATTGATGGTTGATCTCTTCGGTATGATAGAAATAGTTTGTTGTGAATCTTATTTACTCCAATGGATGGTTGATCTCTTTAATATGATAAAGATAGTTAGTTGTGAATCTTATTTGCTCCAATGGATGGTTTATCTGTTCGGAATGATAGAGATAGTTTATTATCAATTTTATTTACTCTAGTGGATGGTTGATCTCTTCAGTATGATAGAGATATTTTATTGTGAATCTTATTTTCTCCAATGGATGGTTGATCTCTTCAGTATGACAAAGATAGTTCTTTGTGAAATTTTATCTACTCCAATGGATGGTTGATCTCTTTAATTTGATAGAGATGTTCATCGTGAATTTTTATCTACTAAAATGGATGGTTGATCTCTTCAATATGATATAGATAGTTCATTGTGAAATCCTTATAACAAGTGGTTACCTTTCAAGGAGCTTGTTCGTTACCTTTTCTGAGTAAAAGACTAGGTTAAAGAAAAAGTTGAACTCTTTTCTCATAGAGGAAGCTTGTTATTCAATAATATTTTTTATTACCTTTGGTTTAAGATGCCACTTGTATTGTAGTAGGTAATATCTTCCCCGGTGGATTTTTAATCTCTTTCCCATTGCATTGTTTATTCTTTCCCCAGTGGAGTTTGACCCCTTCTTATAAGTTTGACTAAGATGTTCTTCTTGTCATCTATCCTTTAATTGATTTTGTTGTTATTCTCCACAGAATTCAAAGTCTTGCATCCGTATTATATCATAAAACATCTTTGTAGCATCTTAGGGTGTCTTTTGTATTTAAGTATCTCCCATCACGTCGAGACGAATATTTCAATCTTCATATCTCTGGACAGAAGAAACTTAAATAGGGCCATTTGTTGTACCATAATTTTTTACCTTAGATCCCACCTCTTTTTTCATCATTAAGTAAAATCAATAGATCATATCATTCATATTTGTATCACTAACCTCATAAGGAGGCAATAGATATGTTGTTTTGTTTGTTTATTGTACAAGATAGGCGGTTAAGTCAAGGAGTCCAAGTGATTGATAAATCATGGTTTGGTGGGGTCCCCAATACTCAATATCCCCATTCATTAAAAGTGATCAAGTTATTTCCCTTCATCAATAATCTAGATCATGTGTGTATCCATTCAAGATCATCAAGTGTTTGAAGAGAAATTAGGGTTTTTACACCCTCAGTTGAAAATTTGAAATTAGGGTTTTGAAGCTTTAGCTCCCATGTACATGACCCAAGAGATTCTCAATATCATTATCTCATAATCCTCAAGGTGTCTCAATGTATTGAAGATTTCATCATGATCACAAGGTCTCATTAAAATTTGAAGATTTGAATTCATCTGGAAAAGTCAGTTGCTCAAAGTCAAACTTTGACTTTTGAGATTTGTAGTCAAATATGGACCTATCAAGATACATTTCATGAAAATATGGTTGATATTTGAATTTGATCAAGTGAAATCACAAGATTTTACATAAATTGCAAAAGGGTCAAAATGAAGAAATTGAAAAAATTTCTAATGTCAAAAACTTATGTTCAAATGCATGACTTTCCAAGCTTGTAACTTCTTCCTCAAGCTACAATTTTTCATTACCAAGTGATGTATTTAAATATGGTCATACATAATTCAACATTGTATGAGTAATTGACTCAAAAGCTCGTGAGATTTGGGAGATATGAAGTGCTAAAGCTGACGTCTCAAAGTTAAGGAAATTGCAAAATACTTAAAAATTTGCCAAGTGTTTTTCAGCTTGAAAGTCCAATTTTCCTAGCCAGTTTTCTTATTGATTCAAAATGATTCAAGCCAAGTGATCAACATGAAAATTGTATATGATTGGACCATCGTTCCAATGGTACTAAGAGCATGAATTTATCTTGCTTGAGCACCAAGTTTCGAAGAGATCAAGTTGTCGTGATGAAGTTGTTTTACAAATCAGATTTGAGGTTCAAATACATGTTTAATCCCAACCAAATACCATGTGATATTTATTTTCATTCTACATTTCTTCTAAATTTCTACATAATTGTTGTTTTACAAAATCTCCAAGTGTATTACACAAGTATTTGATGCATTGTCCAAACTTCATGCCATTTTGTGAGCATTTTGCAAAAAGGTCACATTTTCATTTTCATAAAGCTTGATTTAATATCAATGTCAATGCATTAAGTCCATGCCTTGTTATCTCTAATCAAACTTTATCTATAAACTCAGAAGAAACACCTAAAGTCCTCCCTATTGTCTCAAAAACCATTCAAGCTATGCATTGGAACCAGCATGCTTATGAAACTTCAAACTTGCATTTCAACCAAACCATAACTTGAAAACTTGAAATCTGACCAAGCTCTTGATCCATAATTTTCCCTATAAATAGGGAGACTCATTTTATTTCAAAACACACATAAATTCTACCTCAAACACATAAACACATTGGGAAAAATTGCAAAACTCCATTGTTGCACCAAAGAGCCATTTCTTGAAATTCCATAATCCTTACTAATTATGTGCAAACTAACCATATATTTATAATACATAAACTAAATATTAACTTTTGTATGAAGTAGTTCATCACTAAAACCTCCCAATCACTCCACCTAACTTGTGCTCATTCGTCATTGCAACTTGACTTGGTCAGAAAGTTTTAGGTAGTTTCAAGGTAAACTAAGTATTGCATTCTGTTCTTGTGACTTCAAGCTAGATATGAAGATCATTTTTTATCTAAGAAAGTTCTTGAAGAAGGCATGGACCTTGTCGCACGCGCAAATCAGAACTAAGAGAGAACGAAATTGCGACAGTAATGATAGGAAAAGAAATGTAGCGGTAAATATTTGAGATTAAGCCATCAATTAACTTATCTCAACACAATGAAGTCACCACCACACTTTATTGTTTCCAAAGGGAAATGGGAAAAAAGTGAACAAAATCTAAAAAGATTAGACATCCAAGTACGGGGGTCGGTTATGCAAAGGGAAGGTGTTAGCATCACTAAACATCTACGGTACTCTGTAGGATCCACTTTGTTTGGTTTCTTTTAATAGGAGTGTCATGTAAAGGTTTACTTGCTAAAGGAAAAGAATGAATGAGTATTTGCACACAAAAGAAAATGAAATGTTTTTTAATATTTTTGTTGCTCGCATTGGGTTGTAATACTTAGTGCATACGTACTCCCTCGTGCAATGGGAAAGTCAGAGCATAGTGGTTCGACTAGAAAAGATTTGTTTGTTGATTGTTTTTAAACAAGGAGACAAGCCGTCATTGTTAGGAGAGAAATCTTGACTAACGCCCACAAGGTGTGAGAAAGATGGACCATGCGTCAGCAAGAGTGAGGGTTTAAGAACGCCTCTGGTACTCAAGTGAAAAATTTGACACCTTTATAACCACGGGGATAGGAAAATGTTGCTTAACTATCAATGAACCGTGCCTCACCTTGAAAAAAAAAGTTTGAAGGGTAAAGGTGCTCGAGCGCACAAAAGAGTTTGAATGAGTTGAATTGTTTTTGTTAATTTTGAAAGATGTCAAACTATGATTAAATGAATTGAAGATTGTTTAAAGAAAAAAAGTTTTTAAAGAAGAGGAACTCGGTAAAGTCGAGGTTTATTATGAAAGCGGTTTGATTTTATAAACAAAGAAGATTTTGAAAAATATGAGAAGGTTTTGAAAATTAAAGAAGATGGGAAGAGATGAATGGACTATCCTAAAGCATAAGGTAAAAGCTAAGGAGAAGAACCATCTAACCAACAAAAAGTCAATACTTGACATTAAGGCTCAAGATAGAATTCTCATTCTTTGGATCGAAACCAAGCAAGGATACCGAACCTCTTGAGAGAACCAAACTTCAAGTGTATTAAGTCTTCGAAAAAATTAGGCAGAGTAACGGCTGTATACGGGTGAATTCCAGATTACAAACAAAGTGTGTAATCACAATAACATGCACACAAAACAAACAAACAACCCAATGTCTTGAGGTAAACCTCAAGAGCTCCAGACAAAATATCCATTAAGGTCACAAGGTCTCCAACTTAAGCCAAGGTCTCTAATCCTAGGTCCAAGAGGTGCATCACTCCATAATTCCAAGGATAGTAACCAAATAGTCCAAGTATCATTAAAGTTTTTTATGATTCATGTTGATTATTAAGTGTCTTCAAAAGGAAAAGAAAAGCTCAAGTGAGCAAAATAAAAATGGCATAAAAGTAAATTCTCAAGTGATAAAAGATGAAAATAGCATAAAATATAAATGCTTAAAGTAAATGGTACATAAAGTAAAGAGCATATAATAAAAACATCAAATAAAGTCAATTGTTAGAAATTAGTGGTTAGTTGGATGACCATCTTGAAACTTGCATTTGGAACTCATTAGAGGATTGGTAGAACCAAAGCCTCCACACAACAAGTTTCATTTGCTTTTTGTTAAGTATATCATCCATTTTGGAATCCTCAAAAAGTAACATTTTATAACCAACGATGTTTAAGTGATCCACGTTGACCATAATTGATGAAGATCTATTAGAGGATTGATAGAACCAAAGCCTCCACACAATGAATCTCAAGGTTATTGGATAAAAGAGATCAAGTTAACATACTTGGGCTTGAAAATATAGGTTTGGGCCACGAAAGATCATTTAATCGAATCGTGACAAAATTTAGCGCTATATTAAGCAATCGTAAGTGGACTTATATAGAAGTCGCACCTATTTTGAGGTCGGTCAATAGCAATCTATGTACTTCATGTTTGGATAAATGATATAGAGATCATCATCCCTTAACATGTAGCACAATTAAAAAAGAAAGGGATAAGATGAAGAGGGAGGGGAATGATAAGATTATTTGGATCACTACCTCAAACTTCTTTCATCTTTAAATTTAATCACTCGTCTAGATGGATTAAAGAACTAAACATATCATTAATCCAAAGCACCAAAAATGGATTAAATAATCCACTCTTTGGTAGATTTTAATTGATGAACATTTATCCAACTTCATCTACATCACAAATTCCATTGAATTTAAAGAGAAATTGGACATTTAAATTTGCAATCCAAACCAACAATCAAAAGGAGTGAGTAGAAAAAGCATTTTGGATCAAAGCTTCCCCAAAACAAGGTAAAAAATGCATCCTGTCTCTGCAATTCGATTACACTACAGTGAAAATCGATTTGCACGGTGTTTTTTTTTTAAATTTTGCGTGAAGTGCTTATGTGCAATCGATTGCACCAGGACAATAATCGATTGCAGGCTGTTACAGACAACAAAACAGTATTTTAAAAGGCCAAATTCTTGTTCAAACCTTCCGTCAAATACCTTATGATCATGGATCCAATTGAGCATGAAAATTCCATCAAAATATGAGAAAATAGCACCAATGGAATCAAAAAACAATTCTCAATGAATAAAACCCAAAGATCAACAAGAGATCACATTGTGAAAGATGAATTATCCAACTTACCAAAGGTAGATCTAGAGAATTATCAACACAACTTCAAGAATTTGCTTCAATTCAACCACAAGAATCAATTGCTTAAGCTTGGATGTAGAAATTGATGAAGAAAAAGTGTTTGGATAAAGGTTTAGCTCGAATATTAGTAAGCTTCAATGCAAAGCTTACTAACTTTTATTAAAAATGGAGCTTTAAGTGAATTTGGTAGATGGAGAAAATTAAGATATTTTTTAGCAAAGTGATTTTAGCTATCAAAAGCTTGAAATTTGAATGAAATAAGGGCTCTATTTATAGAGTTTAGAATTGGGATTAGTGGTAATTTGGTAATTGATTCTTGGAGCCAAAATTTGAATTAATGATAATTCTTTCAAAAATTAGAAGAAAATTGGAGCCACAATTTGACAAGCTTAAAATTGTTTATTTTTTTCAAATTTTCACGCTGTGCAAATCGATTTGCACAATATATTTTTTCAAAAATGGCGTAAAATGCACTTTGTGCAATCGATTGCACTCTAGGAGCAACTAACTGTGCAGTGAAAAAAATGAAAAAATTTAATTCTTTTTCTTTGCAAATAGAGATTTTAAGGAAATAATGCCGGAAAACCTTATTTGTTAGATGCTTTGACTCGGTACCTACAAAACACAAATATGTAAAGACAAAGACAAATATTTTTTGTATTTTGATTAGAAGTTAGTCAACAACACAAGAGCAAACTTAAAGATAGGATGCAAATGTGATGAATGAAGCTATTTATTAATGGTTGTGACCAAATGACAAAATATGATATGAAAGTGCGACTGAAAAAGTTAGGGACAAAATTTAGCGTACAACAGCTGCCCCTATTTAATCATCTTTCTGCCAGATAGGAGGAAAGTAATTAAATACAAACAGACCTGAATTTTTTCCCTGGTGTGATAAGATGATAACTTATGTTATGAATGAATGCATGGACTCTTTTTTTACATATATTTTTTTAATGATGTATGAGATGAGACATACTCTGTGGGAGTTTGGAAAACTTGAAACTGGAAACTTATGTTAGTTCAGATGAAATGACGGGTGTGATGCTGTGGCAGAACCAACTGTTATACTGGTTTGCCTTTGTGTTCTCAAATGTCGCGGTAAGCAAGAATCGCCGCCGACTTTTCTTTTATCCAACATAGGAAAGGGTGAAAAGAACAGAAAAAGACCTTTTTTCGAGATTTTCTGAGTAAGAGGGTAGATTATGGAAAAGGAAGGTATTAGAACCCTTTCAATATGTGGTTTTCCACGGGCTCTTAGGTACTTGCTCATTTTTTGAAAACTATTTGTGTTTGTGTGTTTTGAAAGATTTTTGTTTTCTTTATGGTAACTCCTGTATCAGTCCTCAAGAGTGTGATAAAGCATTTTTGAAAAGTGTGTAAGTGTGAAAAAGTTCAAGTTTGAGTGAGTATCTAACAGTTATCTACCTACTCGAAAAAGGATGTTCTTTTCCTCCTTTTCTTTAGATAGTGCTATCCTACTATTAGTGAGTATGTAGTCCTATCGTTGGATGTTGAGGGACAATCGAAGGAACGTTTTACAATCACGAAGGCATTTATGGAGACGCTTTAGCAATTTTATTTTAGGTACTAGATCATTTACCGAAAGGAAACTGTAGGTTCGTCGAGGGACTATAATCTTTTTTTTATTTATGGGTCTTTACTAAAGCGTTCCTGCCTCGTGACTGTTTTATTTAAAGGCAACCAAAGTGGGATACCCTAGAGGTGCTTGTGTGCAATGGTGTTCGATTCAGTTATTTATCTTTTTACCAAGTTTTGCTAACGTTTGATTTCAGTTTTGTCATACAAACCTAGTTACTAACAATTAATATATTGCATAATATTAAAGTGCAGAAATTTAAATATATGTTATTATAATGCTTCGGGGAGGGGATTTACATTATACAAGGATAAAGGGGGATAAAGCAGTAAATATCCTAATTTTTATCTATTACACCCAATAAACAGATACAATAATAGTAAAAATACGAAATTAAATAAACGCGCACAAAGTTGAAAACACATCTGAAAATGTAAAAAGAAAATCTTTTTTTTTGTTTTTAGTATAAAAGAAAATATAGCCTAAGTCTATTTAATTTTAATTTTAAGAAAAAAGATGTTAAAATAATTAATTAATTTATTCATAAATTGATTTGATTAATAAAACACTAACCTAATATTTTTTGTGATTTTTGATTTTAAGATTGATTCAAATGATAAAGTGAAAAAAAAAGAACAAAGAATAGGAACATAAAAGGCCTTCTTCGATTGCAGGGAGGAGTGGGCCTTTTGATTGAAGTGAAAAATGGGGTTTCAATCCAAAGCATGTTGTCTTTTTATTGAAGAGTGTCATCCTTCAATCCAGGGAGAGGTTTCCTTTCGATTGAAGGGTGCCACCCTTCGATCCAGGGAGATGCTGCCTAGAAGTCCTTGCTGGAAACTATTTGATGGGTCCCTTGTGAGGACGTCATACATGCAAACATGCTAGGAAATGAAAAACATGACCTGGGTGGCAAACCCAAGCCCTTTGACTCTGTCTAGAATGAAAAATCAATGAAACAACAAATATGGATGTGTTATGTAAATACAAAGTTTGACATTTTACCCTGTCTCACCAGTAGTCGGAACCTTCAATTTGGAACTTTCTGGATGTGGGTACCTTTGATCTGTGACTTCTGGGCGTGGATACTTTTGTTGAAGGGTTGCTTTGGCTTGGATTACTTATGAAAATTTTGACAACCTTTGGTGGGTTTGTGGGCAGCGTATCTCTAATCCCCCCCCCCCTTTTGCTTGCAAGCATGCTGCTTATATAGAGTAGGAGGGAGGGGACAAGAGAAGTAATGTTTATAACAGCCATTTGAATGCCATGAATACCAATATGTAACATTGGCCAAAGTTAAGGGATTTTGTCCATTTTTGAATTTGGCATAAATATGGACATACTTGCCTTCGAATGCTCTCTTTCTAATAGGCTGATGGCCTCCTTCGAATGGCCCTGATTCAGATCTTTCGAACGGCTCTGAATCAGTTCCTTCGAATGGGTCTAAATCAGTTCATTCGAATGGTTCTGGGTTCTGATTCGAATTGTTCAGAACTTCCCCTATCAGAACATGTTAGATTAAGACATCTCTGCACTAATCAGCATATATCATAACATGTTATTTGAAGAATATTTTGCCTTAGTAATTCCAATTGAAGGACACTTCATTCTGATGTTCCAATCGAAGGAAGCTCGGATCCTCCAAATCAAAGGAAGCTCTGATGCTCCAAATCAAAGGAAGCTATGATGCTCCAAATCGGAGGAAGCTCTGATGCTCCAATTGAAAGAACATCTGATGCTCCAATCAAAGGAACCTATGATGCTCCAAATCTAAGGAAGCTCTGATGCTCCAATCGAAGGAACCTCTGATGCTTCAATCGAAGGAACCTGTTGCAAGGCCAATGGAAAGGCTCTGCTGAAATGGCAATCGAAGGGCGTTTCGGAGATGCCAATCGAAGGGAACTTGAAAACACTACTCACAAATTTCCTTTCTCTTAGGAAAGAGTTTGTGACCAACCATGTAAGGTAAGACCTTGGAAAACATGAGAGGGAAAATTTTTGGGTACAACAATTGTCCCTGTTCAATCTTCTTAACCCTGAAGATATATATTTTCTTGTCTGGGTTTCATGATCTGAAGGTGGAAGATGATTGAACACTAGAGTTCCTAGAAATTTGCACTCGTCTGAAGTGATAAAGTTGGTGAATAATATCTGGAATGGGCTTATAGATTCCACTTGGAAAAGGTGATAGGAGACTGTCGAGATGGGCTTAAAGATGCCATCCATGAAACATGGCGGAGAGTCGTCAGAGGTAGGCTTAAAGATGCCATCCAGATGAATGTTGATTTCATGAGATATTCCTTGGTAGGAATCCCTATTCCTGTTGTCGAGGATGACTCTGTTGATGAATGTTCATCTTTTTCTTGGAAAATAGAGTTTAGGAGCTTCAGTTGTCCATTACTATACTAGGGAGTCATCTCTTGATTGAAGAGAAGAAATTAGACTGCTATCTTCTCGGGATCCAGGCTTCACAGTGACTTGCTGAGGATGATAAGGTTGTATTCTATTTGGTCGTATTCCAGGCTTCACAGTGACTTACTAGGGAAATGAGGTTAAATTGTTATTCGGTTGTATCCCAGGTTTCGGTGACTTGAATTGTTATTTGGTTGCATCCAAGCTTTAGTGATTTGAAGAAATTAAGTTGTTATCTGGTCGGATCAATGCTTCAACTTGAATTTGAGGTATACTTCTATCTGGTCGAATCTAGGCTTCATAGTAACTAACAAAGTAAACTGCTGTCTGATCGGGTTCCAGGCTTCGCAGTGCTTTATACTGTTATCTGGTCAAAATCCAGGCTTCACGGTGTATTTGAAGAAGTGAACTAATATTTGGTCAGATTCCAGGCTTCGCAGCACCTTATACTATTATCTGGTCGAAATTCAGGATTCATAGTGTCTTAAATTGTTGATTGACTATTATCCGGTCAGGTTCTGGGCTTCGTAGTAATTGACAGGGTAAACTGCTATCTGGTCGGATTCCAGGCTTCGCATCATTTTATATTGTTATCTGGTCGAAATCCAGGCTTCACAGTGTCTTTGAAGAAGTGAACTACTATCTGGTAGGATTCTAGGCTTCACAACACCTTATACTATTATCTGGTTGAAATCCAGGCTACACAGTCTTAAATTGTTGATTGACTATTATCTGGTCGGGTTCCGTGTTTCATAGTAACTGATAGGGTAAACTGCTGTTTGGTCGGATTCGAGGCTTTGCAGCACTTTATACTGTTATCTGGTCGAAACCCAGGCTTCATAGTGTCTTTGAAGAAGTGAACTACTATCCGGTCGGATTCCTGGCTTCGTATCACCTTATACTGTTATCTGGTTGAAATCCAGACTTCATAGTGTCTTAAATTGTTGATTGACTATTATCCGGTCGGGTTCCGGGCTTCATAGTAACTAACAGTGTAAATTGTTATTTGGTCGGATTCCAGGCTTCGCAACACTTTATATTGTTATCTGGTCGAAATCCAGGCTTCACAGTGTCTTTGAAGAAGTGAAGTACTATCTGGTCGGATTCCAAGCTTCGCGGCACCTTATACTATTATCTGGTCGAAATCCAGGCTTCACAGTGTCTTAAATTGTTTATTTACTATTATTTGGTCAGGTTCCGGGCTTCATAGTAACTGACAGGGTAAACTGCTATTTGGTCGAATTCCAGGCTTCGTAGCACTTTATATTGTTATTTGGTTGAAATCCAGGCTTCACAGTGTCTTTGAAGAAGTGAACTATTATCTGGTCGGATTCTAGGCTTCGCAGCACCTCATACTGTTCTCTGGTCAGATTCCAGGCTTCACAGTTTCTTCAACTGGAATAGAAATCAGAGAGATCTTAGTGTCAATCTAATTGAACCAGATAAGGTCTTGGATTAACTTTGACTAGAATAGAAATCAGAAGAATCTTAGCATCGATTCAGCTGAACCAGACAAAAGTCTTGGAATATCTTCGACTAGAATAGAAATTAGAGAGATCTTAGTGTCGATCTGACTGAACCAGAGAAGGTCTTGGATTAACTTTGACTGGAATAGAAATCAAGATAATCTTAGCATCGATTCAACTGAACTAGACAAAAGTCTTGGAATATCTTTAACTGGAATAGAAATCAGAGAGATCTTAGTGTCGATCTGACTGAACCAGAGAAGGTCTTGGGAGGACATCATTCTGAGGAAATTGCTGAAATAGCCCTTCATCATACGTAGCTTTTGAGAAGACTACCAGGTCACATAAGTAGCGGTGTTTGTTGATTTGATCTTTCCCTTAAAAAGGTAAAGAGTTAGTCATATGCAATGTCATGATGTATGAAATGCATTATGATGATGTTCTCAAAATAAATGAGATTATGTTGTATGCGAAGTGTATGCACATGCCATGATGTATGAATATGGGATGCTATTGAGATGTTTCCCAGTCTAGGAAAATAAATCCCAGACTACTGCTGGAGAGTATTGGGAAGCTGAATCCTTCATTTCCGCTGGGGATGATGAATGGATATGATTTGCCGGGGATTGACTCTGCTTGAGAATAACTCTATGGAGGGAGGATGCTTTATCGAAAGATTTTGCCGATGTAGAGAAATGAACTCTGTTGGGGAATGAACTTCCACAGTCTGAGAAATAAACATTAACCGGGAGGAGGTTTTATAAACTGTTTAAGGTTATAAAGCTCGGCTGCGGAACACATATTTCAACTCTCTAAAGGAAGTTGGCTGGAGGAAGTCATTCCTGCTTGGGGAAGAAGAGGTCAAAACTTTGGTTGTTTCTACTCTGTGGAGAACATAGGTGTCACAGAGTCAAATTTAGCGGTGACTTCGTCTCACAATATCTCTGCCCCTGTACCTGCCGGAGAAAGTACCTATGGCGGCTTTGTGGATGGTTTAAGTGTCTTCCCAGCTCATGGGGCGCTGGGTAAATGCTGATCAGGATGATAAGTCTTCTACTGATAGGCAAGTGACAAGATGACGGGACATAGTCGTACGCTTTAATCCCTAACTTTTTCCTGGACAGCCCTTTTGGGTTTTCAGTCCACCGGGATACCCTTATTTGCCCAAGCCTCCTTTTCAAGTTTTCGACTTGCCGGTGTATAATTTTTTTCATATGTATATCCCTAACTTTTGCCCGAACCTTTTTGGTTCTCCGGGATGCCCTTATTTTTTCCTAGGCCAGTCAACCTAGCGGGTCTTTTTCATGTGTAGTTGTTTCTAACTATGTCCATGTTCACCGGGTGCGGGGAATTGTCACTGTCCTTAGTAGTAAGTTTTGTTACACTGCCAGAAGGTGTTTGTTTGATCGTACAGGATTCATTGTGAGAATTCATGTCCAATGCCCCAAGTGATTCAGATGGAGTTCTGCCCCTGGATATTTGGCATTTTTTGAGCGATTCCTTGAACCTTGACTTGACTGCCCCAGATCAACTGGACACCATGCTATGCCCCTTGATTATGAATGGCCTATCACTGGAATGTCTTTCCATCTGATGTGATTCTATCCACTGAGAGGATTTATGTTCATCGAATATCCGTTGTGCGAATTTCTCTTCTATTGAACAAATAGTCATATGCAAATAATGGTATTTTAAGAATGCAAAGCTTATGTTTGTCTTGAAGTTTGAAAATTCATTTTTTAGTAAAACAAACAAATTTTGTAAAAGTGTGATGTTAACTCAAGATTTATAGTGAACCCTATAGGAGTCAGGATACCTTTTGTAAGGTATGCTTTCGAACTAACCCATGTTTCAGTTAGGACTTTTAAGGGATATAACGTGGCCTGGTTCACGGTTCAAGAAACAAAGGATAAAGGCTCAAATTTTATTTGTACCCAACCCGCTCTTCGTGATGTTCTTCAGCCCTATGCTCAGTTAATTGTGTGTTTAGATCTCAATTGAGTCTGGAATCTTTGCTCTGATACTTGGTGATGGTTCAGAAATTGAATGTTTGTTTGAGAAGGCAATCATTTTTGTAACCTTTTCTTTTGTTGAGGATTTGTAGGACCTCCTTTTTTTTATTTTGTTATCCCTATTTTTTCCTGAACTGTTTCTTTTGTAATTACAGTCAGCAGGATGACCCAGTTTTTTTTCTTAAGTCTCCATCATAGGTTTTGACTTATATATAGTAGGAGGGAGGGGACAAGAGAAGTAATGTTTGTAACAGCCATTTGAATGCCATGAATACTAATATGTAACCTTGGCCAAAGTTAAGGTATTTTTTCCATTTTTTAATTTGGCATAAATATGGACATACTGGCCTTCGAATGCTCTCTTTCGAATGGGCTTATGGCCTCCTTCGAATGGCCCTGATTCAGCTCTTTCGAACGGCTCTGATTCATTTCCTTCGAATGGGTCTGATTCAGTTCATTCGAATGGTTCTAGGTTCTGATTTGAAGTGTTCAGAACTTCCCCTATCAGAACATGTTAGATTAAGACATCTCTGCACTAATCGGAATATATCAGAACATATCAGAACATGTTATTTGAAGAATATTCTGCCTTAGTAATGCCAATTGAAGGACACTACGTTCTGATTTTCCAATCGAAGGAAGCTCTGATGCTCTAAATCAAAGGAAGCTCTGATGCTCCAAATAGAAGGAAGCTCTAATGCTCCAAATTGAAGGAAGCTTTGATTCTCCAATTGAAAGAACCTTTGATGCTCCAATCGAAGGAACTTGTGATACTCCAAATTGAAGGAAGCTTTGATGGTCCAATCGAAGGAACCTCTGATGCTCCAATTGAAGGAACCTGTTGCAAGGCCAATCGAAAGGCTTTAGGGACCTATAATGCTCCAATTAAAGGAACCTATTGCAAGGCCAATCGAAAGGCTTTGCTTAAATGCCAATTGAAGGGAATTTTGGAGATGCCAATCGAAGGGAACTTGAAAACACTACTCACAAATTTCCTTTTCCTTAGGCAAGGGTTTATGAACAACCATGTAGGGGAAGACCTTGGAAAACATGAGAGGGAAAATTTTGGGGTACAACAATGTGGAAAGACACGCCGGGGAACAACAAGATACTTCTAGATATATGTTAGGGTGACAAAGAGTAACTATCAATACTTGGAAAAAAAAAATAAAACCCGAGAAGGAAAGTAGCGACATCCAAGAAAGGAATTGAATGAGGAGAGCAACTCTCTGGAAAGATAATCAGAAACATCTACAAGAACAATAGATGTAGGATGAGACCAAATCTGAAGCTACATCAGAGCCATCCTGGAAAGACGCTGGACGGAAAAGAAACACGACATCCAATATTAGCTTTGGACGAAGGGAAAACTCAACGTCTAATAATGGCTTTAGACGAGAGAGAAAATCACAATATCCAATAATGACTTTGGATGGAAACAAAAGATCCTGAAATTTAATACTGGCTTTGAATGAAAGAAAAGCTCAACATCTAATAATGGCTTTAGACGATAGAAAATATCACAACACCAATACTGGATTTAAATGAGGTGAGAAAAAAAATTAAGGCGTCCAATACTGGCTTTGAACGACAACAAAAGATTCTGACATTCAATAATGGATTTGAATGAAGGGAAAACTCAATGTCTAATAATGTCTTTAGACGAGAGAAAATATCACAACATCCAATATTGGCTTTGAATGAGGTGAGACAAATCATCATGACATCCAATACTGGCTTTGGACGGAAGAAAAGGATAACAACATCCAATATTGGCTTTAGATGGAAAAAGAGATCTTGACATTCAATACTGGCTTTGAATGAAGGAGAAGGTAACAACATCCAATACTGGCTTTGGATGGAAAAATAGATATTGACATTCAATACTGGCTTTGATTGAAGGAGAAGGTAACAACATCCAATACTGGCTTTGGATGGAAAAAGAGATCTTGACATTCAATAATGGCTTTGAATGAAGGAGAAGGTAAAAACATCCAATACTGGATTTGAATGGAAAAAGAGATCTTGACATTCAATATTGGCTTTGAATGAAGGGAGAAAAATCATGGTGTCCAATACTGGCTTTGAACGACAACAAAAGAGGGTGGCATCCAATATTGGTTTTGGATGGCAGAGAAAAATGGTGCCATCCAATATTGGCTTTGGACGACAACAAAAGGTAACAACATCCAATACTGGCTTTGGATGGAAACAAAAGAGACAACATATCCAATATTAGAATTGGACGAAAGAGAGAAACAACTCATCCAAGATTAGCATTGGACGAAAGAGAGACAGCTGAATTGAAATCTGCTTTGGTAGGTGCCAAGTAAGTTGGACTTTGATCTTAAGGTGACATGTCAACTGCAACAAGACCTCGGGAAATGAAATGCAGATATGTGAATGATCTATGCATGTAATGTAGATGTTTACGACAATGGATTTTGACACTTTTGTGGAGGTAAGATTGGAAGTTTAATTCCTCAACACGGAGAACTCTGCCAAATTTTCTTGGAAAGAAAATGCCTTGAGCCCAAATTTGTCACATTTGTAAATTGTATTGAGATGATGATCTTATGAGGAAGGACATGGAGAGCTGCTTGGGGATTTGTCCCAGATTAGTTGACTGTTGAAGATAAACTGATCATGGCTTCAGTCGAAAGTTGTTGGAAATGAGCTGATCATGGCTTCAACTCTGAAATGACTATTCGAGAAAAACTTATCATGGCTTCAGTTCTTGAAATGACTGTTGGAGATAAACTGATTGTGGCTTCAGTTCTTGAAATGTTTGTTGTAATAAACTGATCATGGCTTCAGTTCTTGAAATGACTATTGGAGATAAACTGATCATGGGTTCAGCTTTGAAATGATTGTTGGGAAGTACTGCCCCAGTATGAGTATTGAAAACAATCTTCTGGCTAATTCTGAGAAAACTTGTACTGAGCAACAAATCTTGAACTGATTCACAAATGGATTTGGAAGATACTTGCCCCTGATAGGGTCACTGACCAAGTTTCTCAGTTGTTTGAAATTCCTTGACGAGGAAAGCTTGTCTGCAAGAAAAATTGCTTATTCAAACATGGTAATTTTAATGCAAAGTTTATGCAAAAGTTTTGAAATTAAAATCATTTTTGAAATGATTTTAATGGTGTATGGAAAATGCATCACTGGTTAAAACACGGAGGTTTATAATTTTAAAGTGAAAGAGAAAGCAAAGGTATGATACCAAAACAAATGATTCGCAAAATATCTTAGGAGTCAGTTTACGCAACCTTGTTGTAGTATGCTTTCAAAAGAAACCTGGCTTCAATTATGTATTTTGAGGGTTGTAACATCGTCTGGTTAACGGTTTAAGAAATAAAGGATAAAGTCTCAAAGTTTATTTGTACTCAACCCAATATTTGTGATGTTCTTCAGTCCTACATTCAGTTAATTCAGAATATGCACTCAGGATCCAAGAGATTTTGGAATTGCACTGATGGCAGCAATGACGATGGCTCAGAAACTAAAGGATTCTTGAGAATGACAGTCATTTCTTCTTACATATTTTTGTTTTTTTGAGGATTTGAAAACCTCTTCTGATTAAATTTATTATTCCCAACTTTTGCCTAAACTGTTTCATTTGAAATTACAATCAGCGGGATGCCCTAGTTTTTTTCCTAAGTCTCCTTCAGAGGTTTTGACTTAGTGGGATTTTCTTTTGATTTTTCTTTTCATTTCACTTTTATTTTTGGAAAGATAATGACTGCCTTGTTCAATGATTATGAGGAACCATATTTGTCATTATTGGTATGAGAGCATCTTTGACACTTCTTGCTGTGTGCAAAGGAAAGATTGATCGCGACCTTTATTGAAAGGTGTCTTGCACGATTTCTCTTGTAATTGAATGCACAGCAAAATTAACTGAGAACTACCCATCCCCAGGTTAAGATTGCGGTTTTTTTCGTATAGAAATAAACTCCAACTTCTAAGCTCAAAGGGGTGAACGTGGGATGAACTTCCTTATTGCTCTAGTGTTTGGGAGTTGAAACAATGCTTGTATATCCTCGACAAAGTTTTATTCTAAAGCATACCAGCAACAATTATGGGTATTTCGTTTTCATCATCCTCCCTCCAATGTTTGCATAAACAAAAGCTTGATAAAGAGAGTAACCAAGAGAAATATATTTGAAAGCAGTAAATAAAATGATTTGAATCAAAACATTGCAATGCTTATTTCATTAGAATTAACATGAAAGTATAAACAGAATGAAAGCAACAATTTTAACATAAACAAGGGGAAAATGCAAACAGAGAGAAATATGTCCTATTGACTAATCAGTAACAAGGATTTGCTGTACTGTCTAAAACAATAGCTTTAGGAAGTAACTTGAGGGTACCCCGACTCAGTCTTCAGCCACTTTGTTTTGGCAAAGGGTTGTTGTAACATTAGGACCTGCCTCTTTGAAAATGAGAATATTTGCTTTCACCAATTCTTGCACTCTGTTCTTTAACGCATAGCAGCTTTCTAAATCATGACCGACAGCTCCCTGGTGAAATTCACAGTGAAGGTCAGATCTGAACCCGGTTGGAGGAGGATTTCGAGGAATCAGAGGCATAGTCATAATCAAGCCCTTCTGCACCAATGTAGGATACAATTCAGTGTATGTCATAGGGATGGGATCAAACTGAGCCCTATTCCGATTTTGATTCTGCATAATATTCTGTTGTTGAGGAACCTGAACTGGTTGAGCATTGACCGCAGGAGTAACAACCGCTACTTGTGATTGATCAATGTATTGAGGCCTACGGTGAGGTCCTCTTCTCCCAGTCGAGGCAGCATTGGCTTCTACCTCTTTCTTCTTCTGAAATTTTCCAAGGTATTTCTTTGCACCATTAAAAGATTCAGCAGCTTTAGACACTTTACCGTTCTTGATTCCTTCTTCTAATCTTTCGCCAATGGCCACCAGGTCTGTGAAGCTGGAGGACACACTACCAATCATCTTCTCCCAAAATAAAGGAGATAAAGTATCCATGAACAATCCAGTTAGCTCTTTCTCTGCCAGAGGTGGTTCAACTTGAGATGCAAGTTCTCTCCATCGTTAAGCATACTCCTTGAAAGATTCTTTCTCATTCTGAGACAAATTTTGCAATTGGCGATGATCAGGTTCCATGTCAAGGTTATATTTGTATTGCTTTATGAAAGCATCAACAAGATCTTGGAAGCATTGGATACGGCCTTTCTCAAGTCCCACATACCATTTCAATGAAGCTCCACTCAAACTATCTTAGAAACAATGGGTAAGCAGCTTGTCATTCTTTGTGTAAGCAGACATCTTTCAAAAGTACATCACCAAGTGGCTTCTTGGACAAGTATTCCCCTTATATTTCTCAAACTCGGGAGTCCTGAACTTTGCAGGTATAACCAGATCAGAAACTAGGCACATGTTTTCAGTAGAAATATCAAAGACATCATTACCTTCCATAGTTCAGAGTCTTTTCTCTAAAGTCTGGCAATGTTATTTGAACTCTTCAAACTCACCAAAGTCTCCCTGACTCATACTTCGAGGACTGGAAGCTTGGTACTCAAAGAGAGGATTCCCAAAAGCAGCTTGTGCAGCAGGTTGACGAGAAGCAGTATGAACGATTGGGTGAGGTACAGTGAGAACTGGAGCTTGAAAGACTGGTCGGGAAGACTGGCCAACCATTTAAGTAATTGCAACAAGCGGAGAGTAGTTCTGAGGTAACCCAAACTCTGGCCATGCATTAGATGTGTGATGGATAGGTTGAGTGTCAACAACAGCATTTGGGATTTCATATATCACAATCCCTTGAGGTGGCTCTCCTCTGGAAATCGGGACTTGCATCATCTCAGTAAGTTTGGCCATGCCTGACTTCAACTCGTCGATTTCCATTCTGACTTCTATGTTGTGTTGTTCTTGGTTTTCCATTCTTAATCTAACAATAACTCTAGTCCCGTAGTTGTGTTAAGGAATCAACTTGATGGTAGACGACTAACTGGAAGAAAGAAGCAATTGGGAATAAGATCCTAAACAACCTGGATGTATGTATAATGATGTAGAGGATGAAAATGATATGCAATGTTATGCAATGCACTGTACAGTAACAGGATCACATGGTTCAAAGTCACGAGCCTGGAGTCAAAGGTACAACCCATAAGGTATGGACTAACGCTTATCACCTGGCGAACAAGGTTCTAAGAGGTTCCCAGAGTCTATATCCTTCCTTCGGATATTACTAACGTCCCGATTAACTCGGTAATTAGCAATATTCTCAGGAAAACCTCATCTGACCGTAGTATCATGTGACAACTATTTCCGGCTTACTCTGTCATAGCTTTCGCACTACACCTAAAAGGCCGAGATGGGTTAGGTAATCTACGGTCCTCAGATTCAGTAGGCTCTCAGGTCGAAAGCATTACGTCTTCCCAATTACTCGGTAAACGAAACTACAGTCAAAGGGGCCTCCACTGAGTGGGGGATCTCCTGTCTCCTTTTTTGGGATTACTCCCTCAAAGTTAACATGACTATATCTCCCGTCCTATCTTAAGTTTGCCCAATGTTCGGGTAGAAGACTTATAAGAAATCACCAAGTCCCTGAAAACCAGTAAAATCCATACAAACATATATATAGAATAATGGGAAGTAATAAACATCAAGTAAAACAATATATAAACACTCATATAAAAGAAACAAACAAAGCTAAGATTGACCCACTTAGGAATGGACCAGCAATAGGTCAATCTGTCCCCAGTGAAGTCGCCACTTTCTTTGACGCAACCGCAAATCAGAACTAAGAGAGAACGAAATTGCGATAGTAATGATAGGAAAATAAATTTAGCGGTAATTATTTGAGATTAAGCCATCAATGGACTTATCTCAACACAATGAAGTCGCCACTGCACTTTATTGTTTCTAAAGGGAAATGGAAGAAAAGCGAACAAAACCCAAAAATATCAGAGATCGAGGTACGAGGGTCGGTTATGTAAAGGGAAGGTGTTAGCACCCTAAGCATCTATGGTACTCCATAGGATCCACTTTGTTTTGTTTCTTCTAAAAGGAGTGTCATGTAAAGGTTTACTTGCTAAAGGAAAAGAATGAATGAGTATTTGCACACAAAATAAAATGAAATGTTTTTTATTATTTTTGTTGATTGCCTTGGGTCGTAAGACTTAGTGCATACGTACTCCCTCATGCAATGGGAAAGTTAGAGCATCGTGGTTCGGCTAGAAAAGACTTGTCTGTTGATTGTTTTTAAACAAGGATACAAGTCGTCATTGTTAGGAGATAAATCTCGAATAACGCCCACAAGGTGTGAGAAAGATGGACCCTACGTCATCAAGAGTGAGCGTTTAAGAACACCTCTGGTACTCAAGTGGAAAAGTCGACACCTTTATAACCATGGGGATAGGAAAATTTTTCTTAACTATCAATGAACCATGTCTCACCTTGAAAAAAAATTTTGAAGGGTAAAGGTGCTCGAGCGCACAAAAGAGTTTGAATGAGTTGAATTGTTTTTGTTAATTTTGAAAGATGTCAAAGTATGATTAAATGAATTGAAGTTTGTTTAAAGAAAAGAAGTTTTTAAAGAAAAGGCACTCGATAAAGTCCAGGTTTATTATGAAAGCGGTTCGATTTTATAACAAAGAAGATTTTGAAAAAGATGAGAAGGTTTTGAAAATTAAAGATGGGAGGAGATGAAGGGACTATCCTAAAGCATAAGGTAAAAGCTAAGGAGAAGAACCATCTAACCAACAAGAAGCCAATACTTAAAATTATGGGTCAAGATATAATTCTCATTCTTTGGATTGAAACCAATCAAGGATACCGGACCTCTTGAGAGAACCAAACTTCAAGTGTCTTAAGTCTTCAAAAAAATTGGGCAGAGTAACGGTTGTATACGGGTGAATTCCAGATTATAAAAAAAGGGTGTAATCACAATAGCCTGCACACAAAACAAATAAACAACCTAATGTCTTGAGGTAAGCCTCAAGAACTCCAGACAAAATATCCATTAAGGTCACAAGATCTCCAACATAAGCAAAGGTCTCTAATCCTAGGTCCAAGAAGTCCATCACTTCATAATGCCAAGGATAGTAACCAAGTATCATTAAAGTTTTTTATGATTCATGTTGATTATTAAGTGTCTTCAAAAGGAAAAGAAAAGCTCAAGTGAGCAAAATAAAAATGGCATAAAAGTAAATGCTCAAGTGAGCAAAGATGAAAATAACATGAAATGTAAATTCTTAAAGTAAATGGTACATAAAGTAAAGAGCATATAATAAAAGCATAAAATAAAGTCAATTGTTAGAAATTAGTGGTTAGTTGGATGACCATCTTGAAAATTGCATTTGGAACTCATTAGAGGATTGGTAGAACCAAAGCCTCCACACAAAAAGTTGCATTTTCTTTTTGTCAAGTATATCATCCATTTTGGAATCCTCAAAAAGTAACATTTAATGATCAACGATGTTTAAGTGATCCGCATTGACCAAAATTGATGATGATCCATTAGAGGATTGGTAGAACCAAAGCCTTCACACAATGAATCTCAAGGTTATTGGATCAAAGAGATCAAACTAACATACTTGGGCTTGCAAACATAGGTTTGGGCCATGAATGATCATTTATTCGAATCGGGACAAAATTTAGCGCTATGTTAAGCAATCATAAGTGGACTTATGTAGAAGTCGCACTTATTTTGAGGTCGGTCAATAGAAATCTATGTACTTCATGTTTGGATACATGATATAGAGATCATCATCTCTTAACATGTAGCACAATTAAAAAAGAAAGGGATAAGATGAAGAGGGATGGGAATGATAAGATAATTTGGATCACTACCTCAAATTTCTTTCATCTTTAAATTTAATCACTCGTCTAGATGGATTAAAGCACTAAACATATCATTAATCCAAAGCACCAAAAATGAATTAAATAATCCACTCTTTGGTAGATTTGAATTGATGAACATTTATCCAACTTCATCTACATCACAAAGTCCATTAAATTTAAATAGAAATCAGACATTTAAAATTGCAATCCAAACCAACAATCAAAAGGAGTGAGTAGAAAAAGCATTTTGGATCAAAGCTGCCCCAAAACAAGGCAAAAAATGCATCCTGTCTCTGTGCAATTCGATTGCACTACAGTGAAAATCAATTTGCACAGTGTTTTTTTAAATTTTGCATGAAATGCTTATGTGAAATCGATTGCACCAGGACAACAATCGATTGCACGCTGTTATAGACAGCAAAACAACATTTTAAAAGGCCAAATTCTTGTTCAAACCTTCCATCAAATACCTTATGATCATGGATCCAATTGAGCATGAAAATTCCATCAAATTATGAGAAAATAGCACCAATGGAATTACAAAAAAATTCTCAATGAATCAAACCCAAAGATCAACAAGATATCACATTGTGAAATATGAATTATCCAACTTACCAAAGGTAGATCTAGAGAATTATCAACACAACTTCAAGAATTTGCTTCAATTCAACCACAAGAATCAATTGCCAAAGCTTGGATGTAGAGAATTGATGAAGAAAAAGTGTTTGGATGAAGGTTTAGCTCAAAGATTAGTAAGCTTCAATGCAAAGCTTTCTAACTTTTCTTGAAAATGGAGTTTTGAGTGAATTTTGTAGATGGAGAGAATTGAGATATTTTTAGCAAAGTGATTTTGGCTATCAAAAGCTTGAAATTTGAATGAAATGAGGGCTCTATTTATAGAGTTTAGGATTAGGATTAGTGATAATTTGGTAATTGATTCTTGGAGCCAAAATTTGAATTAATGATAATTCTTTCAAACATTAGAGGGAAATTGGAGCCACAATTTGACAAGCTTAAAATTGCTGATTTTTTTCAAATTTTCACGTTGTGCAATCGATTGCACTACAATGCAAATCGATTTGCACAATATATTTTTTCAAAAATGGCATAAAATGCACTTTGTGCAATCGATTGCACTCTAGGAGCAATCGATTGTATAGTGAAAAAATGAAAATTTTTAATTCTTTTTCTTTGCAAATAAATATTTTAAAGAAATAATATCGGAAAACCTTATTTGTCGGATGCTTTGACTCGGTACCTACAAAACACAAATATGCAAAGACAAAGACAAATATTTTTGTATTTTGTTTACAAGTTAGTTAATAACACAAGAGCAAACATAAAGATAGGATGAAAATGTGATGAATTAAGCTATTTATTAATGGTTGTGACTAAATGACAAAATATGATATGAAAGTGCGACTGAAAAAGTTAGGGGCGAAATTTGGGGTACAACAGACCTTGCTCGAATAAGCGAGTTTTTCTTGATTTTGAAGTCTCTCATGCAAGCATCATTTTAAGCATTTTTTGATATTATTCTCTTTGTTTGAATGAGTGAAAGTCCTATGAAAATAGGCATTTGTTGATCATATATGTCATTTAATTTAACTTTGAAAAAAGTTACAGTTTCTAGTTTCATCCAAAATTTGTGAGTTACAATCAAAGTAAATTTATGATTTGGACATATTTTGAATCCTCATTAAATTTCAAGCACGTTAGATTTTTACTTTTTCTGACTTGGTTGATAAATAAAGAAATGAGAAAATCACCATGAACGGTATCATGAGGTTGAAGATGATGGTGGGTGGAGCGAAATTCATTTTTTCAAACTTTGGTTTATATTATATTTAGTTGAACGTGTTTTATGTTCGAATTGGCATTGCGCCCCAATGGTCGTGCTTTAGTATTTGTGTGTTTGTGTGTGAAGCGATAGGTCTGGGGTTCGAATCCCTCTCGCCTAAGACCTTTTGTTTGTTTTATTTTTTAAAACCATTTAGAAACTTGCTTCACTTTTGTATTTGTGGTTGTTTTATCTAACAAGCTACAACACGTGGCCTAGTGGCCATGGTTTTGTTCCTTGACCTCAAGGTCAGGAGTTCAAAACAATTCCTAATTTTTATCACTTGTTTTTCTTAATTTTCTTTCTATCTCTTTTTCTTTTTATTTTCCTTTTTAGTTTTAGTTTATTTCCTTATTTTATTTCTCTATTGATTTTTGTTTTATCAAACTTTAATATTTAAAACACAAAAAATATAATATTTAATCAAGATTTTATTTTATTTTATTTGTTTAAAATTTTAAATTATTAAAAAAAACCAAAAAAAAGTTTATTTGTTTAATTTATTTAAACCTTAGTGTTTCTTTTACTAAATCTTTGTGAATATTTTTCTTAAATGACTTTCTTAATACCGTGATGTATCTCCTTGAGTGTGACTTTATTTTTGAAATTTCTATACCATGATTAAGTGATGTTTAAGGCCATGAACTTAATTGATTCAAATGTTTTGTTGTTTTGTCTTAATGATTGTGATTTTAGGGTTTGGTTCTTTCCATGTTTAGTTAATCTTTACTATTTCTTTGAGATCTTGATTAATGTCTTGTTGGATTGTGTGAAGTGATCCTAAACCTAATCAATGAAGATTGCATGTTTCTTTACTTTGATATTGTTCTTAACGTTTTTGTGGTGATTATTAATGTTTATACTTCATTATGTTAGTACTTGTGTTCAAATCCAAGGACGGGCATTGTAGTTTTGACTTGATAGTCATGTGCATGTGTTTATATTATGTTCATCTTCATTGTGTTTACCTTTGTATGTAACCCTTGTGAATGTTCATCTTGTGTTTACCCGTTGTGCACTTAAGCCCTAATTTTAATTTCAAACTTGAACTTCTTTCATATAAAAATCCCTGACTTTATGTCATTGTATTTTCAAACTTTCTTTAATAAATGCTTCAATATAATTAAGAATATTAAACAATTTCAAAATACTAAGAAATATTCAACCTTATTCAAATCCTTTTTCCACTTGGCTTTTTAATTTAAATATTTTCTCAAAACATTAGACATGAATCATCTTTATAGTTGAAATGTAATTCTCCTACTTGCATGGAATTTATTGATACAATGTGATTCTTTTCCACTTAAGGGAGTTTAGTGGCATACTTGTTAATTTTATATCCAAGTTAGAGCCCTTCCATCTAAGATAATGCTAATATCCATCTTCTCATACTCATGAATGTTTAGTTGACTATTTTCCTTAAGATGACTATTTGTCTCTTCTCCTAAAATAAATCAACAAAACTTTTGTAATTTTTACCCCAAACTACGAGATTTTAATCCTTCATTGGTACAGGTATAAGACTTCATGTCTTTCCAAAAAAAATATAATAAAACATATTTCTTTTCTCACCTCCACACTCTTTTAGCAAACAACCAATTTTAGCCAAAAATAATAGATATTACAAGAGGTTCCTATAGAGTACTATAGATACAGAGGGTTCTAATACCTTCCCTTTGTATAACCAACCCTTGTTCCTTAGATCTTTTCTTTTTGCTTTACTTTTAGTTTTCGCTTCTTGCATTGCATGTTTAAATATAGGGTTTTGATTTTTTCCCTTTTCCTTGGAAACAATAAAGTCTAGTGGTGACTTCTTAATTTTGTGAGTCAAGTTAGTCAATAGCTTGGTCTCCCGATTTCTCAACCCGACACTCACCAATGAAGATTTTACTTTGGTATTCCAAAGTTTATGATGGTGTGAATATTATTGATAGTTATGGAGTATTTCCTAATGTGCCTCTTTTTGGTACAAACGAAGGAATCAACTACAATCGATCTTGGTTTTACGTCAGCTTAGGAAAGCTATGAAGGATTAACCAAACAACATTTTGTTGAAGGGTTTCTTTATTCAAGAATAAGTCGATTGTAAAATTTTGAAGAAAATGATCGTCCAAGCCTGGCATAAGATTCACAAAAAATGAAAGTAAGAGTTAGGAAATAAGGATTGTGTTGCTTTAGAGCCTTATACTCAGTGGGTGCAAGAAAGAGCTACTACAATCAAGATGCCTTATCCTCCTTAAAAGCCTATGTTTCCTAAAGATGAAGGAGTTTCTCTTATTCTCGTTAAAAATGTAAGAGGAGTTCAAGTTTATTTAACTCAGATGATGCAATAAAGAGACGCTTGGGAACATAAATTCAAAGTTGTGAATGCGTAAAATCTAGAGTTGCAAAAAAAGCTGAAATAGAAAGATGACCTACTTTTCCAAAAATACGCTTTAATCGAGCAGCATGTAAAGAAGAGGAAGATGGTGAAAGAGAATTTATTTTCCTCTAGCACCTTATCATCTCAGGCAAGGTCTAGTGCTTGGAAGAATATTGTTGATAAGATCTTGATCGAGAAAGTTGAAATGAAGATCGCCTCGATAGCTCAGATTAGGAAGCTCAAGAAGATGTTGCCGCATAAGGATGATTCTGCTTTAGTTGTGGTTTCTTCATATTATATGCCTTAGCTTATATTTTGTATTTAGGATTGCTTTGAAACTAGGTATTGAAGTTGTAATCTTTCCAGATTCTATTAATGAAATAAAAAGTTTGAACTTATCTTTTAAAATTATTATTACTTATGATGTTTTGCAATATGTTTATGATTCTTGAGTTCCTTGAAAACTTAAAAAGAAATTAAACAAGCATTTTCACGTGCATTTCATGCATCATACAACATATGGTCTTGCTTTTCACAAATTTTGTCAAAGTCTCATTTGTTTTCCTTTGTCTTTGTTGAAGACAAGCTATTTCATCGGTATAATACTCATGGAAGTATAAGATGCAAGATGGATAACATTGAGCTAGAGCGGAGGTAACTCCAAGAAGAGGTGACTATTTTGAGAGATGGTACAGATAAATTGACTACTTTGGTTGAATCTTTGGTTGCTTCCTAGCGTCAACCCCCTCCTTCGTCTCAACCTCAAGCTAGTGTGATCTCTGAGGTTATTTCTCCTGTTGTTTTTACTCCTCCTTCTGTTTCTCGTCAGAATAAGATGCCTCTTGGTTATCCTTAGGGTATGCCATTTAACTTTGTTCCTGAGAATTTCAATCTTGTATTTGAGGCTACTATGGTAAGTCAAGTTCCTCATTTTTAACTTGTGAGAGTTACTGATCCTCCGGTGGTGCATATTATACCACAAGAGGATCCTGTTTACCATGTTTCTCACAGTGAGAATGTTGATTTCTATGAGAGGATGGATGAATTTCAAGATCAGTTTCAAGAGTTGCAGAAAGAAATGAAAGCTATGAAGGGTAAGGAATTGTTTGGGAAGAATGCTAATAACTTGTGCCTTGTGCCTAATGTTAAGATCCATATTAAGTTCAAGGTCCCCGACTTAGAGAAATCGAGGGTAATTCTTGTCATCATATCCATTTGATCATGTAGTGTTGGAAGATGGATACCCATACCGATGATGATAAATTGTTGATAAACTACTTTCAAGACAGTTTGATCGGTGCTTCTTTGAAGTGGAAAATGGGGCTTAATAGCGCTCATATAATTTCTTTCAATGATATTAGTGAAACATTTGTTAGTCAATACAATTATAATGTTGATATGGCTCCAGACCATGATCAACTCAGTGCTATGTCTCAGAAAGATAAGGAATCTTTCAAAGAGTATGCCCAGAGGTGGCGTGAGGTTGTTGCTCATATTATCCCTATGATGGAGGAAAAAGAGATGACTAAGATGTTCCTTAAGACCCTTAGTCCATTTTACTATGAGAGGATAGAGGTTGTTCTCCCAATGACTTTATTGGGATGGTGGGAATGAGGATTCGTCTAGAAGAATTTGTTCGTGAAGGTCGTTTGTTTAAAGATGTGAGTTCTTCAGCTAAGAAGTATGGAAGTAATTCCAAGAAAAAAAATGAAGGTGATTCTAATTCTATTTCTCAAGGAGAGAGGAAAATGAGATCTAGAGGTGGAAGTAATTGTCAGAATCAGTATTCTCAACAACCTTAGATTGTTGTGATCACTCCAGTGGTTAATCAGAATCCAACTTATCAGACATATCAGTCATAGTTTCAACAACAACAACATAATCAACAATCAAATAAGAACCATCAAGACCATGGGAAAGCTCGGTTTGATCTTGTTCATATGACTTACATGGAACTATATCCTTCTTTATTGTAGAAAAGGTTAATCCAGACTCGGTTTCTGACAGCTGTTCAAAATCCAATTCCTTAGTGGTATAAGCCAGAAGCTAGTTATTCTTATCATCAAGGTGAGTCAGGTCAAGATCTGGAAACATGTTTTTATTTGAATTCTGAAGTTCAGAAGCTTATTAAATGTGGTATCTTTAATTTCAGAGATGTTGGGCCGAATGTTCAAGTCAATCATTTTCCAGAGCATGGGGGATCTTCCGTCAGTATGGTTGATACTTTTCCAGGTGAATGTCATATTTTTTTATGTTACTTTGGTGAGAACTTCATTGGTTGAGGTGAACACTAGATTGTGCCAAGTTGGTTATTTCAAGAATGATCATGTTGATTGACAGGTGTGTGCATAAAATCCGAGAGGATTTGCATTGGTAAAAAGAGATATTCAAAGCTTAATGGACCGGGGAATTTTGTAGGTCTGTGCTAAGTGAAGAGTAGATCGAGTAGTTGTCATTGTTCAAGAATTTGATATTCTTAACCTGTGGAAATCACTTATCAAAGCAAGAGTCCTTTGGTGATTTGTTTGTTGGGGACAATACCATATGAATCCAATAGAGTTGTTCCTTGGAGGTACAATGATACTGTTTAGGAAGATAGGAAGAAAGTTGTGATTGAGCCAGCTCAGTCCATTGATAATATAGTAGAAGCTAGCAGAATGACTAGAAGTGGGCTTGTGTTTGCATAAGCACCTCTTCCAAAGGCTTATTCTGGGTCAGCAAGCAAGAGTGTGCATGGAAAGTATCATTTTAGAGTTAGTCATGAACCAATGGTTGTTGGTAAAGATACTGAACCGAGGAAAGATGATGATAATGAAGAACTATTTAAGCATATGAGATGACGTGACTAAAAGGTTGTGGGTCAACTTCTTCATGCTCCTTCTAAGATATCTATGTTGTATTTTTTGTTGAATTTTAAGGCTCATTGGAACTCTTTAACGAAGGTGTTAGAGAAAGCTTAGGTTTATCATGATGTGACTGTAGACCAGTTTGATGGTGTGGCTGGAAATATTATCGTGTCTAATGTCTTGAGCTTTAATACCGAAGAACTCCCACCGGAAGGTAGGAAGCATAACTATCATTGCATATATACGTCAGATGTCAGGAAGATTCCTTCTACAATGTGTTGGTTGATACAGGTTCTTCACTTAATGTTGGATCAAGTGCTTACCACTATGCTAAAAGTAATTGTTGTTAGTGAGGACGCAACTTTATTTCCTTATAGTATGATACCTCATGGGTTGCACCTAAAGTGACGTTTGAAAGCTCCCTCTAGGCGCCATGGATTGGGATGTTAAGCTTATTATAATACCTAAGGGTGGTGCGTGATTTATTTATCCAACAATCTCCCCCCCCCCCCCTTCCAGTTTCACTCGGGGGGATTCGAACCCATAACCAGGCTCTGATTCCACTTGTAGGATCAAGCACTTACCACTGCGCTAAAAGAAATTGTTGTTAGTGAGGGTGCAACTTTATTTCCTTGTAGTATAAGCTCTCAGGGGATGTGCCTAAAGTTAGGTTTTCAATCTCCCTCTAGGCACCATGGGTTTGGATGTTAAGCCCATTCGAATCCCTAAGGGTGATGCTGGATTTCTTTATCCAACATACTCTTCATTAAAGACTAAAGTTTGTAAGGAAAGAGAAGTTGGTTATTGTGTATGGTGAACAAGTCTGGTTGGTTAGTAATATCTCATCTTTTAGGTATATATATATATATATATATATATATATATATATATATATATATATATATATATATATATATATATATATATGTTGATGCAGAAGTTGTTGGAACTTAGTTCCAAGCTCTCGATATTGTTAATGTTGTTCAGAAAAGTGGTGCATCCATTTCTTCATTAAAGGATGCGCAGTAGGTTCTGCAGAGTGGTCAGTTTGATGGTTAGGGGAAAGTGGTTGTGCTTCTAGATAAAAATAATAGAGTTGGTCTAGGTTTTTTACCCTATGTTACCAGAATATCATTCAAGCTTGAAGCTGCTCCCAGAATAATCCATGAAGTTTTCCATTGTGTTGGCTCCATTCATTATGGAGATCCAAGTGTTACTGCCATTGTTGAAGGTTCATATTCCGACGGACCTGGCTTTGTGACACATGGAGATACTAGCACTCATAATAAGAAAGTTTTCGACATTCCTAGTGTTATTCATGTGTCGAAGTAATATATTTTGTCTTTTTTAAATAATTCATTTCATTCTTCCCAAGGTGAAAGTGACTTTGTCAAGGCATTGTTTCAAATTTTAAGATCAATAATTAAAGATTATTTTGTTATCCAATTGTGCTTTTTTACTTTTTTTCATTTTTTTGGAAAATGGTAACTAAAAGAATTAATAAAAACGATTTCGATTACTGCATATTGCTTTCTCATATATCTGTTTTCTAAAACAAAGCATAAATCATATCTGAAAATTAACAAATCTTAAACCCATTGAAAACAATGACCTTGTTCCCTCTCCTAACTTTAAATTCCATGTATTTGATGCAGAAGAAGAGAGTGAGGAAGACGATAATATTTCAACAGAAATTTCTCGATTTCTTGAGCAAGAGAAGAAGACTATTCAGTCGTATAGAGAACCTGTCGAACTGGTCAACTTGTGTTCTGAAGAGAACATATGAGAGATCAAGATTGGGGAACTACTCAAAAAAGATGTAATGATTTGAAAGAGTGAGTTGGCGTGTTTAGATATTCCATGATTGGATATTAATATTGTTGAGCACCATTGGCCGCTTAAGCCAGAATGTTTGCCACTAAAGCAAAAGTTCAGAAGAACTCATTCTAATATGGTTGTCAAGATCAGAAAAAGGAAGTACAAAAGCAAATTGATAACAATTTTCTTGTGATGTCTCTTTATCCTCAATGGGTGGCCAATATTGAGCCAGTTCCAAAGAAAGACATAAAAGTAAGAATGTGTGTTGATTACAGAGATTTGAATAAATCCAGTCCAAAAGATGACTTTCCTTTGCCACATATTGATATATTGGCTGGCATTACAGCGAAATTCAATGTTTTCTTATTTAGGGATGGTTTCAATGTTATAATTAGATTAAGATGGCGCTCGAGGACATGGAAAAAACAACGTTTATCACCCCTTGGGGAACATTTTGGGTGATGCCCTTCGGCTTGAAGAACGCTGGTGCTACGTACCAGATGGGTATGACCACCCTATTCCATGATATGATGCATAAGGAAATTGAGGTTTATGTTGATGATAGATTTCCAAGTCCCAGACTTAAGAGGATCATGTTCAGTACTTGTTGAAGTTGTTTCAGTGTTTGAGAAAATGCACACTCTGATTAAATCCAAACAAATGCACTTTTGGTGTCTGTTCTAGGAAGCTGTTGGGTTTCATTGTCAACCAAAGAAGCATTAAAGTTGATCTAGATAAGGTTATAGATATTTGTGATATGCCTGCACCTCAAACAGAGAAACAAGTCAGATGATTCCTTGGACGTTTGTATTATATATCCAGGTTTATTTCTCACATGACTACCACTTGTCAGAAAATGTTCAAGTTTCTTCGTAAAGATCTGAGTATTGTATGGTATGAGCATTTTCAGAAAGCTTTTGATAGTATCAAATATTACTTGCTTGAGCCGCCTATTTTGATGCTTCCTGTGGAAGGGAAACCTCTGATTATGTACTTGACAGTTTAAGAAGGATTGATGGGTTGTGTCCTTAGTCAACAGGATGACACACGTAGAAAAGAATAGATTATCTACTGCCTGAGTAAAAAGTTTACAGATTGTGAATCTCGACACTCTTTTCTCAAGAAAACTTATTGTGTTTTAGCAAGGGCTGCTTATCGTCTCCGATAATGTATGTTCAATCATACTACTTGGTTGATATCCAAAATGGATCCAATCAAGTATATCTTTGCATAGCCTGCATTGATAGGAAGGATTTCTCATTGGCAAATGGTGTTGTTAGAGTATGATATTGAATATTGAATGCAGAAAGCCATTAAAGAAAGTATACTGGCAGATCATTTGGCTCATCAACCGATTAAAGATTATAAACCTATCCAGTTTTACTTTCTCGATGAAGATGTGGTGGCCATCAGAGCTAAAGATTGTGATGAACATGGGCCTAATGAAGAACTAGAACCTGGATCCTGTTGGGGTTTGATTTTTGATGGAGCCTATAATGCTTGTTGCTATGGAGTCAATGCAATTATAATCATTCCTCGAGGCTCTCATATTCCTTTTACTGCAAGGTTGTGCTTTGGTTGTACAAACAATATGGAAAAATATAAAGCTTGTATTATTGGTCTTGAAGAAGCCATTGATCTCAAGATTAATATTCCTGATGTATTTGAACATTCAACTTTGGTTATCAACCAAATTAAAGGAGAAGGGGAAACTTTTCATCCTGGTTTGACCCCATACAAAGAATATGCTAGGAGGCTGTTGCCTTTCTTTAATGAAGTCAACTTTCATCAAATACCTCGAGAGGAGAATCAGATGGCATATTCTCTGTCTACTTTGTCCTCTATGTACCGAGTGAATTTTTGTAATGAAGTACCTCATATCAATACCAGACGCTGGATAAGCCTGCCCATGTGTTTTCACCAGAACAAGAAGCGAATGGTAGACCATGGTATTATGATTGGAGTCCAGTAAAGACAAGAAGACTTTGAGAAGATTGGAGTCCAATTTCTTTCTCATTGAGAATGTGTTATACAAGAGCAATTACGACATAATCTTGCTTAGATGCGTGGATAGACATGAAGAAGACATGTTGAGGAAGGAAGTTCATGAAGGGTCATTTGGTACTCATGAAAATGGACATTGTAAGGCTAAGAAGATGATCATAGCAGGTTATTATTGGCTAACAATGGAATCTGACTACTGTCAATTTGTTAAGAAGTGTCATAAATGTCAAATTTATATGTACAAAGTGCATGTACCTTTGACTCCACTTATTGTTATTTCATCTCCATGGCCTTTCTCTATGTGGGGAATTGACATGATTGGCATGTGATGGGAAAATAGAAAGTGTATTATTTTTCCTTGCAGTAATAATAGGGAATTTTCCCCCGGAAATCGATCTCGAGGACTGCGTGTAATATTGAGGATAATGTGTAGTTCAATTAAATAAAAGATTTAATTTGGGATAAGGTTTTGAAATTGTCACTTAATCAACAGAAAGATAAAATGGCTTTTTAATAGATATGAGGAGCATGATATGGTAAGTGTGTGATTTGACCTTGTATTAACCTTTATTCTTGATCTCTTCAACAAGTTCATTACTTTCAACTACCGAATCTTTAGTTTGTTTTCCCCTAAGTCCTTAGTGAGAAAACCTTTGGTCCTTCATCCTAATACCTAAGTCCTTAGTGAATTATGATGAAACGAAGTAGTTATGTTATCAAGATTTTACCGGTGACCTATAGGGTATCCCTAGCCCTAGGTGATATCTAATATAGTCTAATTGTTCAAAAACCTTAAAAATGGTGGTCTAGCCCTAATGGTTAATCGTGGATCAATCCCTATTTATCTGATAGGAAAGGCATCAGGACATTGAACAATTAAATTGAAAAGAAACTATTGTATCAATACAAAGAATTCAAAATCAATACATTTGCAAATCATGGACACCCCGTAGCATTGGGGGGTTTAGCCTCTCATAGTATTAAAAAAAATACAATAATAAAATTAGACATTACAAAAGGTGAGGATTCTTCTATCTTCAATTTCTATCGCTCATGAAGGAATCTCTGTCTCCAAATCTCTTGAAAGCCCCAATCTTTATCGTTCCTAATCTTCTCCCGTCAAGAACTCCTTGTTTTCATCTTGGAAACTTGGCTAAATAGTGAATAATCCATTTGTCTCGATCCGAAATGCACCAAAACTCCCCTCTGGGTCCCAAATAGTGAAAAATCATAAAAACACTCAAAATCACGTCAATGGCCAACATGGGCGGCCGTGTCACTTGACACACCCTGACACGGGCCATGTCAGGCAACACAGGCACTCGTGTCACCCCCTGATTTTCCTCTTTGACAATAGCTCTCATCTTGACGCGACCCGTGTCAGGTGACATGGGTGACCGTGTCAGGTACCCTATATCTTGGTTTTTTAGACTTCTCTGAAACTCCAAATTTACACTTTTCGCACCAATTTTCCTGGTTTTATTTCTCTGAGCTTAAATAAAACAAAATACACAACCAACGTATAAAACATAGAAGAATGACATAAAACACTTGACAAAATAAAGAAACTATAACTAAAATAAATTCTAAAAGTTTGTGTAAAAACCACTGATCAGCATGCTTGATCCTAAAGCTTTGAACAAACATTAATTTATCCTGGTAGCTATTGATTACTTCACCATGTGGGTTGAAGCAGTGTCATTTGCTAATGTGACCAAGCAGGTTATTGTCCAATTTATCAAGAATCAAATCATTTGCCACTATGGTATTCCAAGAAATATTATAACTGATAATGGTTTGAACTTAAATAACAAGATGATAAAAGAGCTAAGTGAAAGCTTCAATATTGAACATCATAATTATTCACCTTACAGACCCAAGATGAACGGAGTTGTTAAAGTTGCTAATAAGAATATTACGAATATCCAGAAGAAGGTGGTCACCCACAAGGATTGGTATGAGATGCTCCATTTTGCTTTGCATGGGTATAGTACATTCGTTCATACTTCAACATAGGCAACCCCTTTTTCTCTTGCTTATGGCATGGAAGCATAGCTCCCCTTAGAGGTTGAGATCCCATCAATGAGAGACTTGATGGAGGAAAAGTTATAAAAGGCTAAATGGTGTCAAAATAAGTATATGATTAGTTAAATTTGATAGAAGATAAGAGAATGACAACCTTGTGTCACGGTTAAATGTACCATAGGATGTTGAAGTAGTCGTTTGATAAGAAGGTTTGACATCGAGAATTCAAAGAAGGAGACCTCGTTCTCAAAAAGATCTTGTCTTTCCATAATGATTCTCGTGGCAAGTGGACTCCTAATTACGAACACCCATATGTTGTTAAGAAAGCCTTCTCTGGTGGTGCAATGACTCTTACAACTATGGATGGTGAGGATGTTCCTCGTGTAGTAAATGTCAGTGCAGTCAAGAAATACTTCTCCTAAATAATCAAAATAACAGCTCGCTAAGTTTAAAACCCGAAAGGGTGACTTAGGCAAAAATGAGCGTCTCGACGGGCTGAAAAAACTTAAAGGGCGGTTAAGGAACAAATTAGAGACATAAACAGAAATATCCTGGTATATTTGAAAATGCGAAAGGGTAATCTAGGAAAATTTATGGATATGAAAACTAAATGCATCAGGCTAGACTTGATCATTTAAAGCAACAACAACATCATCAGGATGTCTTGGTTCAATCTCTCTTAATAGAAGCTTGATTACAGGAGTTCAAATTTGTTTGGGAGAATAGTGGTCATTTTATTTCAATGTAGCCTTTCCATTTACCGTTTTAAAACTTTTTAAATATCTATGGAGTTACGCCGTTTGTTGACTACCATTCTATTACTAAAATGTTGATCTTTCTCCAATTTATTTCAATTCTTACATACTTGTTTCTTTTTCAAAGTGTCATTTATTTTTTATAATAATCTTTGAAACAAAAGTAATAATAATAGTGTGTCTAAAAATTACAAAACATTTTCCTATAACTTTTGAATAAAACTAAAAGGAATGTCGGCATTTGTTAAAATATTATCAAATCTCAAAGTATAAAACTCAAATTCATCAGCATGCTTGTGTGGAAGCTTTCCCCAGCATGGTCGTTTGGAAGTTTTCCCATATCACACTTATTTGTAAGTAGCCCCCTGCAGATGTATTTGGTTTGATGCTTTTGTATCCCTAAGCGGGATATTATTGGTGGATCTTATTTTAGCTAGTTCATTGTTTCATGGTTGATTTGAGTTTCTATTATGGTGTTAAGTGTTTGGCGCTCAGTTTTCCCCTGCAAACTTCACTTTTGGTCTTTCCCACATACGCTGCCTTTGGTCTTCCTTGCGGATGTCATCTTCAATTTCCCCTAAGATGTTCCAGTTTACTAAAACAATGTAGGTTATGGGTTGCATGTTAATTTGAGCTTTCTCCCCATAGAGGATTGTTGATTCTGATGATGTGTCCTCAATATTCCCCTAGTGATGTATTCGGTATGTTGCTTCGGTATCCCTAAGCATATGTTAGATGTTTTATTTTTATTGCTACATCCCCAGAAGAGTGTTGATCTCAGAAGTTTTTTTGAGCTCCCTCAGTGGATCTTCGTATCTCAGTAGATCGTTGTTCCTCTGGTGTATTTTCCTTGTTTTCCCTAGTAGTTGCTATTTCTCGACAGATCTCTCACCCCCAGTAGAGTCCTTTTCATAAGAATATTTTTGCATAAGACATGCTTTGTGGCAGGATTTTTGTTTAGTTGAGTATTGGCGGAGTATTCGGTTTACTTGTCTTAGGGATTTCCCAGCCTTTTAGTGTATCATTTTGTAAGCATAAACATTATATGACATTGCATTACATTTTAACATTCATAATATCATCACCATGCATAGTCGAAAGCAGATTCGTGCTTATTTTCATCCCCTTGGTATCCTTCAATCTTTATCTTGGTGGTATTTCCCTAGAGAAATCTTTTCTTGGCTTCCCCGATGAAGTTCTCTTTTCCTTGGAAGCATGTTCTCATTGAAGTTGTTTACTTCTTGGTAATACTCCCTAAAGAGAGTACATTCTTATCTCCTCATTAAGATTGTGTCTCATGAGTAATTATGTTTCAGTTTTCCTTCCCATCACATTGTCGAGATGGAATAAATCCCTAGTCGAGTCCATTACTTGTCAGGTAGAGTCTTGTTTGACTGATTATCTTCAGTTTGTTCCAGGGTTAAACTTTTGTCTCTTTGTAACTTTTAATCTCTTAGGTTGGACTCATAGATATCGAAGAAGGTTTGCGCTTTGCATCCTTTTGGATCCTAGTTTGCTCAGCGAAGTTAATGGGTTTTGGAATTTATTTTCCCCCAACAATTGTCATTATGGTATCTCCGTAAGATTTCTATCAACAACATCCGACAATCTCCTTATTTGAGAATCTTTCTTATTCTTGGTATATCAATCCATTTATGCAGCAATTGGTTATCTCTCTATTCCCAGTAGAGAATCTTGTTGTGACTCAACATTTAACAAAACCAGATCATTCACCAACAGGTGGTTATCTCTTTATTTGAGAAGCCTATTGTGATCTACAATGCAAGTCAAGATTTCAATCTTCAGTAATCTAACCTGCTTAAATCTCTTTTGAGTATACCCCGATAGAGTTATTGATTTTTAATCCTCATTCATATGTGGTTCTTTCCATGGGGAATCCTTAGTTAAAGAAGAAACAGAGACCCGTTCCATGCGAAGACCAGAAGTTTTAGGAGTTTTGTTACCCTTTCTAGGAGGAATCCTTGGTTAAAGAAGAAGTTGAGTCCCGTTCAAGGTGGAATAGCAGAAGTTTTTGGAGGCTTATTATCAAATCAACTCTTTTCACTACCTTCATCTATGAGTTGGTAGTATACCATCATCTATGAGTCAGTGTTACTTTTTTCTTAACTGTCATCTATGAGTCGGTTGTATCATATTTCTCTATCTCCATTTATAAGTTGGTAGTATACTATCATCTATGAGTCGGTATTACTTATTTCTTAACTGTTATTTATGAGTCGGTTGTATCCTATTTCTCTACCTTCATCTATGAGTTGGTAGTTCCCTGTCATATATAAGTCGGTATTACATTTTTCTTAATCGTCATTTATGAGTCGGTTAAGTCTTGTTTACTGCCTTCATCTATGAGTTGGTAGTAATTCCTTTTTTTGATTGACTACTCATGGGATTGCTCCCCAGCGAGTCAACATATCTTTCCTTGTTTTTTGTCCCCAGTGGAGTTTTCCATTGTCGCTTGTTGCATCATGTCGTCCCTAGTAAGCTATATCTCCCTGAAGGACTCTTTTTTCCTTTTTCTCTAACAAATTCAAGTCGTAGTTCATCTATGCAAAGTTTGGTCTCCTGCAGAGCTGTTCCCATAGAGTCATATCATTTACATGCATATCATAATCATTTTTGCGGCATCTTAGGGCCAAAAATTGGGTCTTCTATATTTAAGTATGTTCAATATCGTCAATACGAAGAGTTTCAAACTTCAAATCTTCAGATAGAAGAAATTTAAATAGGATTATCTGTCATACCCTAATTTTTACCCTGATATTCCACCTATCATCATTTACATTTCATCAAGAGCACAAGCATGGTATCCTCCTAACCTTTGGGTTTTTCTTACGGGAGAGATAACCAAGCACCCTTTGTGTTTCTTTTTTCCTTTTATGATTTTTTCTTTACTAACCCTTATTGAAAATGCAAAAATATGTATTGCTTTGTTTGCTTTTTGTGCAAGGTAGGGTTTTCAAATCAAAGGATCAAGTTAAGTTGCTAAATTAGGTTTTTGATTCTCAAGTTCGCGGTTTGGTCAATAAGTGGTCCATCAAAGCTTATGTTTCAAGGCATAACCTATATTTTAGGTCATTTTCATGCCAAGATTCATTTAACATTGTTTGATCAAGAGAAGTTCAAGTATAATGCATGATTTTCCAGTTGATTCAAGTGGGGTTCATGAGTTTATTTCCATTCCTTTTCTCACCAATTTCTCAAGAAATCATCAAGAATATTCAAAGGACATTCAAGCTTCCTTCATTTTGTATTCAAATGATCATCATTAGGCCTTTGGATTCAAGAAAAGTCGAGAAAGTCAATTTAGAACATGGTTGATTGACATAAAATTCAAGAATGCATGTTATTTGCTCCAAACCCCATAACTTATTTATTTCTCAATAGTTTTGAGGCTTTCTTTGAGCCAGATTCCCCTTTTGATATCCTTTATAACTTTTCTCTAAGGGTCAAAATCCAATTCAGCCTCTAAGCCCATTAATTTTGGAAATTTCTCAAAGGCCACTTGTGCACAAAACTAGTGTTGTACCCCAAAATTTGCCCTCGCATTTTTCCTCAAGAAATCACAGCTTCAGGCGTTTCCTGATTTTTCAGACTGGCTTAAGAATCGGCCAAACGGACTTTTCTCGTCAATCAGACACAATTAGGGTTTTACTGATTCTCAAGGCTTTAGAATGTTTCAAACAGTTGGCTTAGGGTTTTGATTGATTTTTGGTTCAACTTTGATCAGGCGAATGTTCTTTGGCATTTAATCAGGAATTAGGGTTTTCGTGCGCGGTTCCTCAGAAAGATCTAATTCTACGATGCTTTGCATATTATTCCGAGATTTGGACTGAATCCGCATTGTTTAACTTAATCAGTAAAAGAATGCGTTTGGATTGAATTCACGATTTGTTTGACTGAATCAGTAAAAGGTTGCATTGGGTTAATTGATTGAAGTCAGTAAAGGGAAAAAGCGTCTGGGCAATTGTTGTGATTGATTGTTGTTTTTCTCTGAATGTTTGAAACGCCAAGTTTAATTGATCAAGTGCTGAAGCTTTGTTTATTTCATTATTTATTATTCTAAGATTAAATAGCTGGAATTTAATTTTCAGTTACTTTAATTTAAAGAACTATAAATAATAAATAAATAATTGAAAAAGGAGGAAAAAGAATTAATTGGATAAAGAAACTTTTATTGATTTTTAAATTAATTGTACAATTGTTTTGTTGTTTACAACAATGATTTTACATTTATTTAAATTTAAATAAAAATAAAACTATCCTATTTTTTCTAAGTATCCCTAAGTCTCCAATTCTTCATTCTTCATTTGATACCCCTCTCCACTCAATTTTTTATCTGCAAAAGAAAGGAAGAAAAGTCAAATAGCAGATAAATAAATAAAGAGACAGATAAAATTACAGTTCATCATTAAGGGCAACTGATTGGGATCAGTTAACCCTCTCTGCAAATCACGGGATTTCTCCCGGTTCACAAAGAGGGACGAATATTTATTTGCTAAAAATGAATGCACAAAAGTCAAAATTGCACAATTCAAAAATTGTCAAACTGCATAGTTCAATACAAACAGAAAGTCCAAACTGAATCACAACTTTCAAACCATCCAAAAACTGTCAAAGTACAAGTTACTGTCACAAGGCTACCCAAGCTATCAAAAAGAAGATTTGGAAAGATATCAAGAAGCACAAAATCTGGAAGATATGAAAGGATATGCAGTGAAACATGATATGCAAGCAACATACTCATTTTCATCATTTCCCAAGTTGCCCTTTCAGAAAAGCAAAAAGCATAACATATTTTAATGTCTTTGTACTGGAGAGAGAAGAAAAAAGAAGAAGAAAGCAGGTTACAAGGCTTTAGGCAGGAAGAAAAAATATAAAAAGAACTGAACACAGTACAGTAGGAGGAGGGCAGCAAAACAACCATAACAAAGATATCAAAGAGAGATAACCACAACTGTCAAAACCTTCCAGCCTAAGCATCCAAAAGGCCAAACCTGCTGAACAAAAGGCCAAGCCTGCTGAACCAAAGGCCAAACCTGCCTATTATCAAACAAAACATATAGACAGAAGAAAACCTGCAGCAAAGGCCAGTTCACAATAACCAGAACAAAGCTCATTAACCTGTAAACCCTTCAAAACCCTTACCATTCAACTCAAACACAAGAGGAAGCATAAACCAGATAAACTCACCACAAGCGTTAACCAACTCAAGAAAAGATCAAGCCTGAAACAATCAGTTCAAACCGTACCTGCCTGAACTGTAAAAGCCTAAAGAGCCAAAAACCTTGTCCTGTCTTAACCATCAACCTACAAACCTCTGTCAAGTATCATACCTGCCTAAGCATAAACCTGTCAAACGCCTTAAACCAACAAGCGTGGAACCTGTCAAGGCCTAACCTAAAGGCTTAAGCAAGCTTAAAACCAGATAACCTGCATATGCCAATACCTGCCTGTACAACCCAAGCATAAAACCTGCTAGGCCTTACCATTCCAAAAGAAAACCCTGTCAAGACTCAAACCTGCCCAGCTCAAAGCCTAAACAAAATTATCCAACATCACAAGCCTCAGAGAAACCCTCATCATAGGCGAATAAACCAAGAATTATCAAACATATTCAGATTGCCCACAGAAAGACGAGGAAAAGAAGCATTTCATACGCACGCTCAGGCAACCAAACCCTCAAGGCCCTCAGAGTACTCATCATAGGGCATTTTCAACAAGCACAAAGGCATCAATCTCAGCAAGCCAAAGAAGAGAAGAAGAAAACATTCCAAAAGGCAACTCATAGACGAGATAAAGAAGCATTTCAATAGGAAACTCAGTGGCAAACCAAGGGCCCTCAGTAGAGTCATCACAGGGCAATAAAAAAAGCAAGCAAGCATAATCATATCACAACTCAGAGTAGGCATTCGAGTAAAAGGCAGCAAAGCAAGAAGAAGAAAAGAAATGACATCAAGTTAGGGCTTTCAGAAACGCATCATAAAACCCTAGAATGGCAAAAAGGTAAAGAGTACCAGGAAGTTCATGAGTCCATCATCATCGCGCATACCCCTTCACCGTCGAGCCTTCTAAGCGCCTCCACCACTCCTTCCCCTCTTCAGTCAAGGTAGTTCTCTTTCTTCCCTTCCCTTTCATACCTCAAACAAAACAAATCAAAGCATTAATCAATAAAACACAGAATCGGGTTCAATAATCAAAGAATCACAGCATGCAAATCTAAAACGCCTAACAAGTTTGAGACAAGTCGTTACCTTGTGTAATCGTTGCCTGAGCAATCTGAGGGGAGAAGAGCAAACGGCGCTGGTGGCTGAGGCGAAAGGTTTGAGCTAGGCGAAGAAGATTGCAATCGGAGAAGACGAAGTGGAACTAGCAACGGCGCCGCTCAGCAATGTAACCCTAAGCTTATTCCAGACTGAACACAAAACAATTAACCCTAAGAAACATTGTTTGCATTTTGGGCCTTGCCCGTTTCAACCACCAAAGGCCCATCTTTTTCTTTTGTTCTAACTTAACACCCCTTTATTAAAAACTCTCCCCTTTTTATGAAGATTTAAGGTACTTATTAAAAAATACATAAGACTTAGAACAATTTAAAACATTTTTTTTATTTATTTATAAAAAGAATCTTTCTTTGTGCATTAATATATAAAATACATAAAAATATGTTTGTTTAAAACACTTTTTTTCATTATTTTATTTTATTAAAACTTATTCTAATTTGTACATAAATTCTTTTTAAAATAAATACATTTTCCTTTCTTAGAAATGTTTATACATAATCAAGACAAAATACCCTTTATATATATATATATATATATATATATATATATATATATATATATATATATATATATATATATATATATATATATATATATATATATATATATATATATATATATATATATATATATATATATATATATATATATATATATATATATATATATATATATATATATATATATATAAAATTTAATTAGAATTCAAAACATCTAATTAAAACATTCTTTTTGTACATATTAAGAATATACAAGATTACAAAAGATTAATTAAATAAATATCTAATTCTTTTCTTTAAGTTAAAACAATGCTTAAATGATACACATTCGAATTCATATTTTCTTAACCTGTAAATAATTACATATACAAATATACATACACGTATACACGTACACTTACACAATGTACTTATATTTGATACATTATACATTTGCTTATTTTTGTATATTCGTTACATTTACATTTGATCGATTCGATTTGGTTGTAATCTATTGGACATTACATTCCTAAAGTCTCATCCCCATTTGTAAATTTGTACCCCCACTCCCGGATACTTATTTTGTAATAGCATAGACTTTACATTTCCAAAATTTACCGCTTTCAAATTATACCATGGTTAGACCTAGGGTTTGCATGTACATAAAACAAAACGCTAGATAACCTAATAGAAGACAAATACATGAAATCAATACACAATCACACTTGAACCCCCTAGGGTAATCCCACATGTTGCCTTCCAAAATGGGCCATGCTTGCACGTCGAGTATCTTTGGCAAAACAAATTCAAATGATCATAAGTCCCTCGATGACGCTTTCGAAAGTTTCCTAAATGGAATGATCATATTCCCTTCAAAGCAAATTGCCAAAGACACTTGGCATCATTGCATTCATGGTCCGTACGATGACCCGCGTCCGTCCCGTTAAACATCCTAAACGCAATATTGTCCACCAAATTCAATGGTGGAACAAAATTGTTAAAAAGGGTTGAAAACATAGAGAAAACCTTTGAGTACAATAGGGTAGACAAAACTCTTAGTTACTTGAGATCAACTTACAAAAAACACTTGCCTTCTTTTCAAAAACCACCCTCCACAAACACTTTCAAAACAAACTCTCAAAACATTTGAAACATCTTTTCGAAAAGATACACACCTTTGTAAAACATTCGAGTAAAGAATTGTTACAAGGGTAGCCTAAGACGAGGCATCTTCTTCCAAAACATTTTCAAAAACACACACACACACACACCATTTTCAAGCAATCAAAAATCAAGGCAAGTGATCTAAAAACCAAGAAACTAAGAGCCCATGGATAACCATGGATGAAAAGGGTGCTAATACCTTCCCTTTTCATAATCTACCCCCCGAACTCACGAAATATCTTAAAAGGTTTTTGTTGTGCTTTTTAACCTTTCCTTTAGGATAAAATAAAAAGTCGGTGGCGACTCTTGCTCAACCGAGCAAGTGCGAATACAAATGCAAAACTCATAGTCAGTTCTCCCACCGTATCACAGAACTGGAGACTCTGCTGGGGATATACTTAAAAGTGGGGTTACCTTAGGGTTTAGATCACCTTTACTTTCTTGCTTTGATTGACTTGATTGCTTTATCTTTTGGGTTCTTGTTTGGGTTTGTTGTAAATCCTACACCCGGATTTGGGGCACCTTCTTAGGTAAATAGCAAAAAAACTGTGAGGGAACTGTGCGGGGTATACCGACACGGTTGAAGCAGTAAGCTATGTTAGTGTGACATATTTATGAGTACCGGTAACCCTTGAGTTCAATCAAGGAGAGTACGGGGCCGCTGAGTGATGTCGTGAAGCACTAACGAACTCTTAGAACCTTAATTGACCATCTTAGCCTTTTTAGGGGTAGTGAGATGACCGACTTTGGTGCAGTCCGAAGTTGGTAGATACTCGATACTACACTCATTTGAGGGTTGTTTTCTTGGAATATTTTGGTCGCCAGTTAAGTGGCTAAACCGAAACAATGAACACAGGAAACAATCCAATGATTTTGAGCTCCTTAGAACCCAGTTTCTATTTTAGGACAGGATGAGCCAACTAACTTCAAGAGGGTACTTACCTAAACCCTAAGCAAGCCTAAACCTAAGGACTTGTTTGCTTTGTGTGAATATGTTTGTTTGTATATACACTCACTTGTTTGTCGCATACATGTACATAACATTATAACATCATACCATAGCATTTTCAATAACCATTTCAAGGATCTCGAGGGTTCTTTTGATGCAGGGTTACATTGAACTAGACGTCTACCAAGGGGCAAGGGGTAAGAGGTTTTTCCTCTAACCAATGCCAATCAAAGTTCAAATGCAACAACTTGAATCAGTGGCTATGACCCACTCGACATGGTGAGCTTGATTCTCGTGGAAAGACATCCACCGATACAAAGTTCTCCAAACAAAGATCAAGTGCAACAACTTGAATCAGTGGCTATGACCCACTCGACATGGTGAGCTTGATTCTAGTGGAAAGACATCCGCCAGTGCAAAGTTCTCCAATCCAAGAGCAAAGTTCAACCTCTAACATTTTCTTGTGTTTACCCCAAGAGATCCTTGAAAGTATGCATCCACATATCATGCATTGCATTTTGACAGTCTTTCCTTTTTCAGGTTTCCTTACTCTCCTGCTGTTTATTTCAGTAAGAGATGGCTCTAGAAAGGTCTGTCAAAGACATCCAAGACCAGACTGCTCAGCTGCAGGAGATGTTCCTGAACTTGTCTCTGGGGCAAGAAGAGGTGAAAGCTCTCCTCACAAAGAGCTTGGAGAATTCAAACAATGCCAGGAGTGACCAGCTTGCGGAGTTGCAGTTTGATCTGACAACATTGAGGACCCAAGTGATGGGACAGTTGGTGGGCCAGATGGCTCTTATCCAAGACCTGTCTCAAAGACAAGAGGAACTCAGAGTTCTCGTCCGCCAACTGCTTCCAAATAACCAATTGGGGCAAATAGCTGAGGTTGAAGAGCAAGTCACCGCTCAACCTCCATCCACTCAAGAAGACAAGAGGAAGGCTCCTTCGCTTGCTTCAGGGTCACAAGCCCATCAACAACCTCGCCAGCATCAACGGGGTAATCGGCGTAAGCAAGAAACGTCGGGAAGACAGTTCACGGAGACTGAAATACCATCATTCTTCATACTGAAGCGCCTGTTGGAGGTCAACCTGCTTACCCTAAAGGACCCTCCTCAGAAGCTCAATATCTCCTCTCCTAACTATCATCCTGACGCATTTTGTGTTTACCATTCCTACAGCCCAGGACACGACACCAACGACTGTTGGGCCTTGAAGAACAAGATTCAAGATCTGATCGACATTGGAATGCTGGAATTCATGCCAGACGGTGAGATGAAAATCTTCCGTTAAGGAGTGCTCCACCTGAAATGACGAAGCTCAAGCTGAAAGACTTTTGTTTCTTTTTTGAATTTTCAAAGTTGTAATTTATTTTGCTGTCAAACAATTATCTGTTGATGTTAAACTCTGTTTTCATTAATGCATTGCATATGTTTGTCTTGAATTCATCCATGCGTTTCACTACTCTTATGCTTTTCTTTATGATATCTGACTCTTGATAAAAAGCTGCAAGCCTTTAGAGGGAGGATGACGAAGCAATACCATAATCTCATACAGTATGCTTTTGAACAGACCTTGCTGATGATGTACAGGCATTTCTTTCAATTCCCAAACACTGGAGTTATAAGGAAGTTAATCCCTAGTCAACCCCTTCGAGCCAAAGAAGTAGGAGTTTTCTGTTCTAAACAATCAAAACCTTTGATATAAACCTGGGGCAGGGTAGTCTCTCAGTTAATTCAAAAGAAAATGTGCATTGAAGTCGCAAACTCTCAGTTCGTAATACAACGAACGACGTCAAAGAAAAAGAAAAGCATTCCTTTGGAATCAAAAGACATGGGTGGTTCCCTATCACATAGACAATCAATCTCTCAAAAAAGAAAAAGCCCACTGAGCCAAAACCTGTAAAGGAAGCTCGAGAAAGCTGGGGCATCCCGCTGACTGTAATCTCGAAAATGGGAACAGTCAGGCAAAAGTTAGGGATAACAAATCAAAATCAAAATAGTGAGGTCATTACCAAATCCTCAACAACATGAAAAATGTTGAAAAAGAAAAAAGGAGATGATGACTGTCTCCCCAAATTCAACTGGTGAACCATCGCCCAAAAGTCGTTCCAAACTCAAGACAGAGTGTGACGCACAATTAACTGAGCTTAGGTATGAAGAACGTCACGAAGAGCGGGTGGGTATAAACATACTTTGAGCCTTTATCATTTTATTTCTTAAACCGAGAACCAAGCCATCTTACAACCCTTCAAAAGTCCTAATTGAAGCATGGGTTAGTTCGAAAGCATACTGTTACAAAAGGTATCCTGACTCCTGTAAGGCTTTGCTCTAAATCTTGTGTTGATCTGTCTTATAAAAAAGTTTTCTGCTAGAAAACGCATTTTGCAAAACTTCGAGACAAACATAAACTTTGCATTACTTGAATATCACTGTCTGCATTTGGCTTTTTGTTCGACAGCGAAGAATTTCATACAATGAATGTTCGGGGGAACGAAAACTCTCTCAGTAAGTTAAAATCACTTCAAGAGGATGACACTTCCATTACAAATCTCCTATCAGCAAGGGGCATGGCATGTCACCATCCAATTAACCTGGGGCAGTCCAGTCAAGGTCCAACAGATCTTTCAAAATCCAATTAACCTGGGGCAGTCCAGTCAAGTTTCAATAGATCTTTCAAAGTTCAGTTAACCTGGGGCAGTCCAGTCACGATTTCAAGAAATCTCTCAATTCGCAGAGTAATCTGATTCAAGACTCCTTCATCATCACCTGGGGCATTCGAATGTCAAAAGTGTTCAACAATTCCTTCATCACCGAAGAAGATTGATATAGTTCAAGATGTGACCCAAGTTTGGCGACATTCTATAACTCATTCAGACTTTCCTTCCAGATATAGTTCAAGATGTGACCCAGAGATGGCGACATTCAGTAACTTATTCCAGACCAACACCTGCAGCAATCAGAGGACTCTCGCAATCCCCAGCCAGAGAACCTTCCAGAAGCTAACTCCACTCAGAGTCAAGTTTCATTATCCCCAGCGAAGCTAAAACTTCCAGCTATCAATCCCCAAGCAGATTGAAGACTCTCATTCTCAGTTCCCCACAGAATATTCGTATATTCTCCGGTGAAGATCTCCTCAAGACAAGGATTCCCCAGTAGATTGGCAGACAAGCTTCTGATTTCCCCGGAAGCAGTCAAGATTCTTTTATCTTTAGCCATCCAGGATTCACTCATCCTCAGCAAGATAGCTTATCAGCTTACATGCGCATTCATCACCTTCATATCATAAACATTTACATTGCATCACGCATCATGACATTGCATAACAACTAACCCTTTACCTTTTCAGGTAAGATCAGTCGACAGACAAAGATCATCTTCCGAGATTCATCCAGAAATAGTTCAGATATGACCCGGACACGGCGACATTCTGATACTTATTCCAGATTCACTTTTGAAAGCAGTTTACGGATGCATCATCAGGAAACCCTACACCGGTTCCTCCTTTAACTTCAAGACTTCTGAAAACAGTTCACGAGTTCTCCAGTAACGGATGTTAACCTATCACTTGTTCAGATTCTTCTCAAGACTTCTGAAAACAGTTTACGGATTCTTCCCAACAACGGATGTTAATCTACCAACTTGTTCAGATGCAATTTTTGAAAACAGTTTACGGACGCTTCCCAACAACGGATGCTGCTCTGTTGCTTATTCAACTTCAAGACTTCTGAAAACAGTTCACGGGTTCTCCAGTAACGGATGTTAACCTATCACTTGTTCAGATTCTTCTCAAGACTTCTGAAAACAGTTTACGGATTCTTCCCAACAACGGATGTTAATCTACCAACTTGTTCAGATGCAATTTTTGAAAACAGTTTACGGACGCTTCCCAACAACGGATGTTGCTCTGTTGCTTATTCAACTTCGAGACTTCTGAAAACAGTTCACGGGTTCTCCAGTAACGGATGTTAACCTATCACTTGTTCAGACTCTTCTCAACTTTTGAAAACAGTTTACGGACGCTTCCCAACAACGGATGCGGCTCTATTGCTTATTCAATCTCAACTCCTGAAAATAGTTTACGGATTCTCCAAATATGGATGTCAATCTGTTGCTTGTTCGGACCCCCAATTCAGAGATGTTCCAAAACATGGGTGCCTTTCTGATACTCGTCCACTCACCATTGACATACAGTTCAACATCACCAAATGGCATCTTTAAGCCCATTCCCAGATGGCATCTATAAGCCCATCCTCCTACCAGCAGTCACCAAATGGAATCTTTAAGCCCATTATCAGATGGCATCTCCAAGCCCATCCTCCGACAAGATTCTGTCGCATCAGATGGCATCTTTAAGCCCATCACCAAATGGCATCTTTAAGCCCATTCACCTATACCATCACATCGCCGAGTGCAAATTTTCTGGGCACTTTAGTGTCCAATCTCCTTTTACCTTCGAGTCGCGAAAGGCAAACTTGCCAATCTAACTCTTCAGGTTCAAGAAGATTGAACAGGGGCAACTGTTGTACCCCAAAATTTTCCCTCGCATTTTTTCTCAAGAAATCACAGCTTCAGGCGTTTCCTGATTTTTCAGACTGGCTCAAGAATCGGCCAAACGGACTTTTCTCGTCAATCAGACACAATTAGGGTTTTACTGATTCTCAGGGCTTTAGAATGTTTCAAACAGTTGGCTTAGGGTTTTGATTGATTTTTGGTTCAACTTTGATCAGGCGAATGTTCTTTGGCATTTGATCAGGAATTAGGGTTTTCGTGCGCGGTTCCTCAGAAAGATCTAATTCTACGATGCTTTGCAAATTATTCCGAGATTTGGAATGAATCCGCATTGTTTAACTTAATCAGTAAAAGAATGCGTTTGGATTGAATTCACGATTTGTTTGACTGAATCAGTAAAAGGTTGCATTGGGTTAATTGATTGAAGTCAGTAAAGGGAAAAAGCGTCTGGGCAATTGCTGTGATTGATTGTTGTTTTGCTCTGAATGTTTGAAACGCCAGGTTTAATTGATCAAGTGCTGAAGCTTTGTTTATTTCATTATTTATTATTCTAAGATTAAATAGCTGGAATTTAATTTTCAGTTACTTTAATTTAAAGAACTATAAATAATAAATAAATAATTGAAAAAGGAGGAAAAAGAATTAATTGGATAAAGAAACTTTTATTGATTTTTAAATTAATTGTACAATTGTTTTGTTGTTTACAACAATGATTTTACATTTATTTAAATTTAAATAAAAATAAAACTATCCTATTTTTTCTAAGTATCCCTAAGTCTCCAATTCTTCATTCTTCATTTGATACCCCTCTCCACTCAATTTTTTATCTGCAAAAGAAAGGAAGAAAAGTCAAATAGCAGATAAATAAATAACGAGACAGATAAAATTACAGTTCATCATTAAGGGAAACTGATTGGGATCAGTTAACCCTCTCTGCAAATCACGGGATTTCTCCCGGTTCACAAAGAGGGACGAATATTTATTTGCTAAAAATGAATGCACAAAAGTCAAAATTGCACAATTCAAAAATTGTCAAACTGCATAGTTCAATACAAACAGAAAGTCCAAACTGAATCACAACTTTCAAACCATCCAAAAACTGTCAAAGTACAAGTTACTGTCACAAGGCTACCCAAGCTATCAAAAAGAAGATTTGGAAAGATATCAAGAAGCACAAAATCTGGAAGATATGAAAGGATATGCAGTGAAACATGATATGCAAGCAACATACTCATTTTCATCATTTCCCAAGTTGCCCTTTCAGAAAAGCAAAAAGCATAACATATTTTAATGTCTTTGTACTAGAGAGAGAAGAAAAAAGAAGAAGAAAGCAGGTTACAAGGCTTTAGGCAGGAAGAAAAAATATAAAAAGAACTGAACACAGTACAGTAGGAGGAGGGCAGCAAAACAACCATAACAAAGATATCAAAGAGAGATAACCACAACTATCAAAACCTTCCAGCCTAAGCATCCAAAAGGCCAAACCTGCTGAACAAAAGGCCAAGCCTGCTGAACCAAAGGCCAAACCTGCCTATTATCAAACAAAACATATAGACAGAAGAAAACCTGCAGCAAAGGCCAGTTCACAATAACCAGAACAAATCTCATTAACCTGTAAACCCTTCAAAACCCTTACCATTCAACTCAAACACAAGAGGAAGCATAAACCAGATAAACTCACCACAAGCCTTAACCAACTCAAGCAAAGATCAAGCCTGAAACAATCAGTTCAAACCGTACCTGCCTGAACTGTAAAAGCCTAAAGAGCCAAAAACCCTGTCCTGCCTTAACCATCAACCTACAAACCTCTGTCAAGTATCATACCTGCCTAAGCATAAACCTGTCAAACGCCTTAAACCAACAAGCGTGGAACCTGTCAAGGCCTAACCTAAAGGCTTAAGCAAGCTTAAAACCAGATAACCTGCATATGCCAATACCTGCCTGAACAACCCAAGCATAAAACCTGCTAGGCCTCACCATTCCAAAAGAAAACCCTGTCAAGACTCAAACCTGCCCAGCTCAAAGCCTAAACAAAATTATCCAACATCACAAGCCTCAGAGAAACCCTCATCATAGGCGAATAAACCAAGCATTATCAAACATATTCAGATTGCCCACAGAAAGACGAGGAAAAGAAGCATTTCATACGCACGCTCAGGCAACCAAACCCTCAAGGCCCTCAGAGTACTCATCATAGGGCATTTTCAACAAGCACAAAGGCATCAATCTCAGCAAGCCAAAGAATAGAAGAAGAAAACATTCCAAAAGGCAACTCATAGACGAGATAAAGAAGCATTTCAACAGGCAACTCAGTGGCAAACCCAGGGCCCTCAGTAGAGTCATCACAGGGCAATAAAAAAAGCAAGCAAGCATAATCATATCATAACTCAGAGTAGGCATTCGAGTAAAAGGCAGCAAAGCAAGAAGAAGAAAAGAAATGACATCAAGTTAGGGCTTTCAGAAACGCATCATAAAACCCTAGAATGGATAAAAGGTAAAGAGTACCAGGAAGTTCATGAGTCCATCATCATCGCGTATACCCCTTCACCGTCGAGCCTCCTAAGCGCCTCCACCACTCCTTCCCCTCTTCAGTCAAGGTAGTTCTCTTTCTTCCCTTCCTTTTCATACCTCAAACAAAACAAATCAAAGCATTAATCAATAAAACACAGAATCGGGTTCAATAATCAAAGAATCATAGCATGCAAATCTAAAACGCCTAACAAGTTTGAGACAAGTCGTTACCTTGTGTAATCGTTGCCTGAGCAATCTGAGGGGAGAAGAGCAAACGGCGCTGGTGGCTGAGGCGAAAGGTTTGAGCTAGGCGAAGAAGATTGCAATCGGAGAAGACGAAGTGGAACTAGCAACGGCGCCGCTCAGTAATGTAACCCTAAGCTTATTCCAGACTGAACACAAAACAATTAACCCTAAGAAACATTGTTTGCATTTTGGGCCTTGCCCGTTTCAACCACCAAAGGCCCATCTTTTTCTTTTGTTCTAACTTAACACCCCTTTATTAAAAACTCTCCCCTTTTTATGAAGATTTAAGGTACTTATTAAAAAATACATAAGACTTAGAACAATTTAAAACATTTTTTTTATTTATTTATAAAAAGAATCTTTCTTTGTGCATTAATATATAAAATACATAAAAATATGTTTGTTTAAAACACTTTTTTTCATTATTTTATTTTATTAAAACTTATTCTAATTTGTACATAAATTCTTTTTAAAATAAATACATTTTCCTTTCTTAGAAATGTTTATACATAATCAAGACAAAATACCCTTTTTTTATATATATATATAATTTAATTAGAATTCAAAACATCTAATTAAAACATTCTTTTTGTACATATTAAGAATATACAAGATTACAAAAGATTAATTAAATAAATATCTAATTCTTTTCTTTAAGTTAAAACAATGCTTAAATGATACACATTCGAATTCACATTTTCCTAACCTGTAAATAATTACATATACAAATATACATACACGTATACACGTACACTTACACAATGTACTTATATTTGATACATTATACATTTGCTTATTTTTGTATATTCGTTACTTTTACATTTGATCGATTCGATTTGGTTGTAATCTATTGGACACTACATTCCTAAAGTCTCATCCCCATTTGTAAATTTGTACCCCCACTCCCGGATACTTATTTTGTAATAGCATAGACTTTATATTTCCGCAATTTACCGCTTTCAAATTATACCATGGTTAGACCTAGGGTTTGCATGTACATAAAACCAAACGCTAGATAACCTAATACAAGACAAATACATGAAATCAATACACAATCACACTTGCACCCCCTAGGGTAATCCCACATGTTGCCTTCCCAAATGGGCCATGCTTGCACGTCGAGTATCTTTGGCAAAACAAATTCAAATGATTATAAGTCCCTCGATGACGCTTTCGAAAGTTGCCTAAATGGAATGATCATAGTCCCTTCAAAGCAAATTGCCAAAGACACTTGGCATTATTGCATTCATGGTCCGTACGATGACCCGCGCCCGTCCCGTTAAACATCCTAAACACAATATTGTCCACCAAATTCAATGGTGGAACAAAATTGTTAAAAAGGGTTGAAAACATAGAGAAAACCTTTGAGTACAATAGGGTAGACAAAACTCTTAGTTACTTGAGATCAACTTACAAAAAACACTTGCCTTCTTTTCAAAAACCACCCTCCACAAACACTTTCAAAACAAACTCTCAAAACATTTGAAACATCTTTTCGAAAAGATACACACCTTTGTAAAACATTCGAGTAAATAATTGTTACAAGGGTAGCCTAAGACGAGGCATCTTCTTCCAAAACATTTTCAAAAACACACACACACACACACCATTTTCAAGCAATCAAAAATCAAGGCAAGTGATCTAAAAACCAAGAAACTAAGAGCCCATGGATAACCATGGATGAAAAGGGTGTTAATACCTTCCCTTTTCATAATCTACCCCCCGAACCCACGAAATATCTCAAAAGGTTTTTGCTGGGCTTTTTAACCTTTCCTTTAGGATAAAATAAAAAGTCGGTGGCGACTCTTGCTCAACCGAACAAGTGCGAATACAAACGCAAAACTCATAGTCAGTTCTCCCACCGTATCACAACTAGGTTCATGACATGTTTGACCTAATGCCATACCTGCAAAACTGTGCCACGAACTCAACTTCACAAGCATACCATTTCCATCTCAAGCATCCTTTTGAGTTAGTTTTTTTTTTGCATTGTGTTCTCCTCCAGTAGAGGAACATTTGGCTCAAAGAAAATCACAAAATGCATGAGTAGAATTCATTTAGCCTAAGCATGACCATGGTGACTTGAACTCTATTTTGTACCGTGACCTATAATTATAAATCACGCTAAAATAAACTTGGGACCACCCAAACCATGTCCAAACTTGCTCCTTACCATAAAACACGTTTCACCTTAATGTAAAACGACCTGAAGAGAACCAAAACTCACATATTTCATGCCATTTCTCATAAGGTTTAGATCTAGAAATTTCTCAAATAGGTTCACATGTTTGGGATCTCATTTGGAACATACCATGACCTCGTCCATTCTCTTATCAGCAGAGCTTCATTTTTTCTTCATTTGCAAGCTTAGACAGCCACATAAACTCTGCTAATTTCACTCTCCAAACGCTCCAAAACTAGAAAAACCCTAACTAGGATTTTAGCTCATTTCAACTTTAAATCTCCACCCAGAAACCCCATCAGCATCTTCTAAATCTGTTTGAAGCATCATAGAAGTTCTGAACATCTTGCAACTACCAACTCGAATCCACAATTTTCAGACCTTAAAGCTTCACTTCGAAAAGGTAGTTACGAGTAAAATCCTTGAGCAAACAAGTTACCACTCTCTTCGTCTTCCTTCACTGCTCAAAAGCCCTTGCTCACCTTTTATTTATCATTTATATTAGTCATTTAATTTTACTTTGAAGCTTCTAGGTTTTCTACGTATTTATCCAAATTATCTCTACTTGGAGTGAATTAATGACTCCAATACAGAGAGATGAGAACGATGACGTGAGTAGAAGCTAAATTATGTGGTGTCTAAGCTTGAAACTCAGAGTACAAGGATTTGTAATTTTGGATAGAGGTTGAAGAAAGAGTTGAGCTTCGCGTGCAATGGTGCCAAATATTTGAATTTGTCCAATCAGATCATGACATGCGTGTAGTTGTTTCCAACATTTTCTTTTCTTTTTTTTTAATTCATTTGTTTTTACTTTCTTTCAAAACTGATTTTAAATAGCTCTAAAATGATTTTTCACTTCAACTTTTTTTCCATAAAATCACAAAAATATTTTCTACCACATATTTTACTTTCAGAATTTTAAAATGAGTTTTAGAAATTTTTTTATTTTTTCTCTTTATGTTCTTTTTAATTATCTTTAAATAATTATTTCTCCGTCATCTTGAAATAGTTTAGAGTCCAACTTTTGAGATCTTGATCCTTGGAGTTTTTCTAACTTTCTAAAATTTGTGTGGCTTTTAATTTGTTGTTTTGATGCATCATTTGAATTTTCTTTTTAGTTTCCATTTTTAAAGCATTTAAAAATAATTTAAAATTCAATTTAAATATTATTTTAATTGTTCATGATGACTGATGGTTTTGACTTTTGTTTGACTTGGTCAATTATGGTTGATTGAAGTTCATTGTGTTCAATTGGACTTTGGATTGATGCTTGATGAACTTTCTTCATTTCAAATCTACCATGAAATGACCATTTGGCAATTTTTAGTACTTTAGATTGATGATAAGTTTATCTCAAGGTATCATAAAGGATATGAATTGAATAATGATCCAATCTCTTTACATTTGTGCGTGATCAACTTTCCATCACTTTCTTCTTCTTCTTCTTCTTCTTTTTTCTTTTGTTTTGACTTGTTTTACATGTTTTAGGAGAATGATTTTTGTATCATTTCTATAACATGTATGACACAAACATTGCTATTGTCTGACCTCATATAGTTGTGACTTCTACATAAATCCAATTACAATTACTTAACATTGTGCTTAATCATATCGAATCGGTTGATTAAGTACTAAAACTAACATTAACTCCATATTATTGAGCTAATTTTTATCTTATGCACTTTACCTCAATGTCATTTAATTTTATGCCATTTATATTTTAAGTCATTTTAATTCATGTCATCTTAATTTTTGCTTTCATCTTTTTGTTATCTTTTGCTTTATTGCTTTCAAAAGACCAAAAACATTAATAAAGATCAAAACCTAAAAATTGTTATTCTTGGACTATGGACATAACATTTTCTTGGAGGTGGACTTTTGGACTTAGATCTAGAATTTTTGTTCCCATGCTTTGGAGTTTGAACCAGAGACCTTGTAAATTCATTTATAACATTGATCAACATTTGAAAACTTGGCTCTACTTTGGTTATTTTTCATCTGATGCTTTATGGGTTCATTTGAAACTTGACCTTGTCCTGAGATCTTTGAGCTTTGTGACTTTGTCTCAACTTTGTGACATTTATTTACTTTGTTCTTGTTTTCTTTTGGATTAATCCAAAGGAAAGGAATGGCTAAGTTTGACTAATGTCAATTTCTTGCTTCACCCCTGTTAGTTCACTTGCACACATAAAGACTTACTCTTATGCTACCTGTGATCGGTGGAAATAGAACTGACTGTTTTGAAGTGCTGGTTCGCAAAATGTCGCGGTAAGCAAGAGTCGCCACCGTCTTTTATTTTCTCCAACATGGAAAGGACAAAAGCACAGCAAAATTCTTTTTCGAGATGTTTCTCGGTTCGAGAGGTAGATTTATAGAAAGGGAAGGTGTTAGCACCCTTTCTATCCGTGGTTATCCATGGGCTCTTAGGTACTTGCTCACTATGTTTTCAAAAATGTTTGCTTTTCTTGTGTTTGTGGGTTTTGAAAAAGTTTGTTTTGAAAACTTTGTTTTAACTCTTGTATCAGTCCTCAAGAGTGTCATGAAGTGTTTGTTTGAAAACTTTTGTCAGAAAAGTGTAAGTGCGAAAAGTTGTTTTTCGTTTTGAAAGAGCAAGTACCTTAGAACCTCTACCTACTCAAAGGAAATTAAGCTGTGTAAATGTCCTTTAGATAGTACTATCCCACTATAGAGAAGTAGGTAGCACCGTCGTTGGAGTTTTCAGGTCAATTCAATTATAGGGACATGTGGTCACCAAAGCAATAGTAGGACGCCTTAGCGGTAACCCTAATGTCCTAGATCCTTTTTATCCGAGGCAACCGTTTCGAGGCAACTTGGATCTTTAGACAAGAGGGCGACCTCTAAAACACCCTATACTCAATGACCACGTCGAGGCAACCAAGTGAGGCGTACCCTAGGAGTGGCATGTGCGAGTGTGTCAGGATTCAGTTATATTATCTTTGAACATTTTATGGTGAGCTACGAGTTGATTTTAATTTCAGAGAAGTCTTGTCATGCATAACAGTTAATAGTTGCCGAAAGTAAATTGTGGAAAGTAAATCTACGCTATCACAAGGCGTCGGGTATTTACATCGCCAAAAACAAACCCTTGGAAAGTAAATTGCGAGAAAATAAAGAAAGCGATAAAGAGTCCTAATTACGCTATTACATCCTTGGAGCAATTACATAAATATGATCAAAATAATAATATGCGCGAAAAGAAATTAAATCAGAGAAGTCCTTAGGGTTTTGACCCTTTTTGAGAAAAGAATGAGTTTTTAATCCTTTTTGCATTTAATTAAACCTAATTCTAATTAATTAAATAAAATAAATATTTTTCAGTTTTTTATGTTTTAATGAAATAAAATAAAAGAAATTAAAATGGTCAAGAAAACCCTAATTCTAATTTATTTTATTTGTTATGAAAAAGTCAAAATTTAAACCTAATTAAACTAAATTAATTTGTGTTAGTATTTATTTACAAAAATAATAAATTAATAGTGAAGTTAATTTAAATAGTAATAATAAAAAAATATTGTTTTCTGAATTTATTATGAAAATAGTTAATTAAGTTAATTAAATAATAATAATGATAATAATTATTAAAAGGATTAAATGGAAATTAAAAAAAGAAAGAAAAAAGAATGAATAAACCAGGGGGTGTTGGGCCCAGAAGGAGGTTTGTTAGCAATTTCAGGCCCATTATTCTCAAGCCTGCTTTGACTTTGGTAATCATCTGCACGTGCATTGACCAGGTGTATGATGGTCATCCAGCTTTGGACCATTGGATCTGTGACTGTGGCCACTTGGCATGCTGAGGCGTGAGGTACATGGTAAACTCTTTTGGGCAACCTGCATGTGAACACATAGGAAAAAATAGAAACAAGGGATTTGGGGGACCTGGGATTCTAACCCAGGTCCCAATGGTTACCAGCCAGCGCATTAACCACTATGCCATTTGCATGCGTTTGTTATTATATCAATAAGTAAATATAATATTAAGAAATAACAATTATGCTGGAAACACAAAACAAGCGCGCGTTTTATTTGAATTAGCCAACCACATACTAACACGTCCTTCGTCTTCCTCGTTTGCCTGTAAAAAACACAGTTAGATAGCGGGGGGTTTTAACCCCCACAACCTGCAACCACGAAAAATAGCGAATAGGCGTATGATTAATAGAAATATTTCATGAGGATGGCTTTGTGTTCGTCTTGTTCTGACGGTTTCAACCATATGCCTTAGAGGTTCTAATTTTTCCTGGATAATAAAGCCCCAAATCCAAAGCTCGGGAACCCTAGAATTTGTCAATGGCAATTCTTGATTCTGTACACTATAAGTCAATTAACTGATACCATTAGTTTCATAAGGATTCAAGCAATGCAAAATGAACCATAAATCATGTTAAAAGCTTATGAATCATGAGTTTCGATTATGAGAAAAAAGGTCAAACTGTGAGACTGTAGGTGATGGTTTCTTGAGCTTTAATGCTTGGTTTTGATTGCAAAACGTCCCAGAGAGTTCCTGTAAGGTATTAGAAACCACAAAATGCTTTGAATCGTGCTAGAATGAAGAAAACAATTTTGAGTTTTCTTTGAATTTTATTGAATGGCTATGTCTTTTTTCTGCAGAGATTTCACGTATGCATGATTAGGGTTGGCTTATGTATATATAGGAGACTGAAATTAGGTCAAATCTTTGAGCAAAAATCCATGGAATGATGATTTGAATATATGATTGGAAATCATATATTTTTGAATCTTCATGATTGGAAAAAGTTGCCAAATTTGGAGATATTGCATCTTTGATTTGTACAGGAAATTGCCAGCCTTTTTAGGTCATTCTTGCTTCACAAAAAGATTGAAAAATCAAATCTTTGTATTTTCCTACAATTTAAATTAATTAAATGAATTAATATTGATTAAAAATCCAATTAATTAATAAAAAATAAGAAAATAAATTCAATTAAGCTTTATGGGTCGTGCATAAGTCATGGATAAAGTTTCAAGAAGAGATTTGAGGCCCATTAGCAAAAATAAGGTGTTTTGAGCAAAGTGGACTTTTGCAAATTCACAAAAATTTCCCAACTTCTCCAATGCATATCTTGCTCAATTTTGATCATATGAACATGTTCTTGGACATTTGGGAAAGGTCTTGAAGTCCTCTAACTAATGCCTTTGGTCCCATGTCATTTGGATTTACCAATCTCAAGTTATGGTCTTTGACTTAAAGTGCATTTTTGTTGACTTTTGAAATTGACCTATAATGTAGAAATTGATAACTTTTTATGAGAGAATTTCTTGGACTTGGAATGTGAAGATGAGTTGTAGGGAAATGTCATCCCCTTCAAAATGAGCATTGGATGGGATTTTTATGATGAACCATGAAAAAGTTATGCCCTGGTCAAAATAAAGTTGACTTTTCTGCTGTCCAAAAATAGTAACTTTTGCATCTTGATGATTTTTGAGCCATTCTTGTGGAATCATGATCAAGACTTGATCAAATGATGATTGTGACCTCAAAATAAGATGTTGACCAAAAATTCTGACTTTTGACTATAAAATGACCATTTTGCCCCTGTAGTTGACTGTGGATCAAATAGGGCTTTTGACTGTGGAATTTGGCACTGTGGGTCTTGAAACTTGGCATGTAGGTGCTTGAGAATATATGTAGGCATATGAGACTTGTTTGAGCCATTTGAAGATAATTCTTGACAAACTTTGAAGAATATGGGAGGGCAAATTTTGGGGTACAACACTACCTTACAATGAGACCACCTATTTCTTTTCCTTTACTTTATGCTTTAAAATAATCTCTTCATCTCCTCCCATTCTTAAATTTTCAAATTCTTCTCTCTTTTTCAAAACCTTCTTGTTTCAAACTCAAAACCACTTTTTAAACAAACCTTAACTTTGTCAAGTGATTTTCAAAAAAAAATTCTCAATAAATGCTAAAAAATACTTAAGCATACAAAAATCATTTCAAAAACACTATTAAACACAAACATAATCAAATTAATTATGTGCTCTTGCATTATTTTCATTTTTAACTTTTCAGAAAGATTAGAGATAAGACGTCTTCTTGTTGTGATGTAAATCTCTTGTTCCTATAGTATGATTGAGAGATATTGAAATTTTCCACTTGAATGTAGAGACATGCTTGTTCATTACATCCAAGTTAAATTTCTCCATCAAGATGATGCAACTATCCATTTTCTCATGCTTGTGGGTGATAAGTTGAGTTTTTTATTTGAAAATGACAAAATGTCTTTTCATTAAAATTAATCTAACAAACACCATATTGTTTTTACAAGAACTATGTGGTTCTGACTTCTTCATTGCACAAAGAAGGTACATAGGCACATGGCTCTCGAAGTCTTGGAGAATAAAAAAATAAAAATATACTTGTTTTCTCCAATCGCCAACCTTTTTCCAAATAATTATTTTATCCTAACACAGATTTTTAAGAGGTTCCTACGGAGTAACATAGACGTAAGGGGTTCTAATACCTTCCTCATGCATAACCAACCCCTGTACATAGATATTTTTCACTTTTTGGGGGTTTTATCGATATTTTCCCATTCCTTTGGAAGTAATAAATTTTGATGGTGACTCTTGCTTATTTTTTCGTATTAAGTTAATCAATAGCTTAATCTTAATTTTCCCCGCCGTGACAGGTTGCAAGTTAAACTTGGAAAAATATTTGGTGAAGGTTTGATAAGTGCCAAAAATAGATTTAATTTGTATGCACTTATTAAATTGCTTTACAAGTAATCAAATGAAAAACCCTTATTTATTAATGAAATGTGATTAAAAAAATGCCCATGTCACCATAAATCACAACATGAGATAATAGGAGAGGAAGATTAAGGGTGCAAGTGTTGTACCCCAAAATTTGCCCTCCCTTTTTCACAAGAAATCACAACCCTAGGGTTTTTCTCAGATTTTCAAGATTGGCTTAAGAATCGATCAAACAGACTTTTCTTTGGCAGTAAATTAAGAATTAGGGTTTCTCTCGCATTTCTCAGAAGAAACTGAATTCTCAGAAATTCAATTAACTGTCACATGTTTTCACACTTTTTCGAGTTTGCTGAAAGGTTACTGGTTGTTCTCAAGGCTTGTTTATCTGGGATAAGAGATAGGAGCTGAGATGGTCACTTGGAATATTCAGGTTTTGCCTGATCCAGGTTAACCAGATGATGTGCGTCTGTTAAAATGTTTGATTATTAATGGAATGAAATGCTTGCTTGTTTATTGGAATACCCAGTGCGTATTTTGATTGGAATGTTGTTGTAAGGTTACGAGACTACAAAGTTATTGGATTACTTAAAGTTTAAGTTATCTGTATTAGAATTGTTGGAATGCAATTTCAATTATTTTGATCTGAGAATCTTAAAGGATTAAGTGAAGATGCAGAGAGAGAATTGCAAAATATTGACAGTAGAAGGTTCTATTCAGATTGCCTTACAAAGATTTTTCAGATGTTGATACAAAAATAATTTATTATTTGAATACTGCAGGTTTTACAACTTATAGTACTTGAAAAAGTAAATTATTACAATTAATGGAAAATCTATCTAAGTTAAAAATCTAAGTCTAAGTCATTGCTCCATTGCTCCCATGCTCAAAGTCTTCTGCTTCCTCTGCTTTGTCATCACCCAAGTTGTGCTCACATGAAAGAAAAACAAATAAAAGAGGATTAGTACAGTTAGCTAAATAGAATTTTCAAACAAAAAAGAAAGAAAATATTCATCATTAAAGTTTGTCGTCCGGAATCAGAGTGTTATTTTTCATCACGTTTTATTTTTCTTTTCGCAAATCACAAGAAGATTTCTCTTCTTTGTTCACAAAGAGAAAAATAAAAATGCAAATTGAAGAATGCAAAAGCAAAATTATTCAAAAACATAGCAAGGCGCCAAACTGTACAAAGCAAGTTTACAAAGGCAAACTGAAGCATTTCAACTTAACCAAACAGCATGGCAAACAAAACTAAACATTGCAGCAAGTTACAAAGCAACTAAAACATGTTGTCTAAACATTGCAACAAGGCAAACCAAGGCAGCACAAACTGAATGCAAACGGTCAAGTAACCAAACTGAACAAAGCAAACTGGATGCAGCATACAATGCAGCAAGTTCAAATGCAGCAGAATAGCAGGCCAAAAGTACAAATGCAGTAGAATAGCAGGCTAAAAGTACAAAGCAGGAGGTAAACCAAATCACAAGCAAAAAGCTTGTCATAGCTTTTCATCATCTTCCAGCTAATAGGCAAACTTTTCAGAAAATAAGAAAAAGCAAAAAAAGTGCTTTGTCATTGAGAGAGAAAGAGAGAAAAGATATCACCTTTTTGGTGAGAGTGTACAGTTTGGCTAAAGGCTGTCACAAGTTACAAAACAAAGGAAAAGAGGATATAACTACATCAAACAGCACAAAGTTAAGAAAGAAAAAAAAACATTTTGTCAAAACCTGCACAACTCTCCCAAAACTTAAAAAAAAAACTTTAACAGTTTCAAGCAGTTCAAAGCACACAGCCAAGCTTGCAAAACTGTAACAATCCTGCTGAACAACTGCATAGCACCAAAATACTCAAAAAACCTGTAACAGTTTCAAACCATAACAAGCATGCCAAACTATAAACCTACAAAAGCATAGCCAAACTGCATAGCAAAACTGCATAGCCAAACTGCATAGCAAAACTCCAAGCCAAGCCTGAAAACTCACAAGTTAAAACCTGTTATCAAACAAATCACAAAAAACTGTGCAAAACATTTCACAAAACTCCAAACCTGTCATCAAGCAATAAAAACCTGTAACAGTTTTAAAACCACAAAATTCCAAGCCAACAGTCTGAAACTACAAACAAGCCAAACCTGCAGATTTCAAAACTGCACTGCACAACAAAACTGCACAACAAAAGCTACCAACAAAGTTTCAGAACAAGCTTCATCACAAACCATTATCAACCAAACCAAGTTTCAGAACAAACTATCCTCAACAAAATCTAAACCAACAAATCTGTTTCAGAACTATTATCATCATCAACATCCACTACCAATAATCAAAACTCAGTTCAAATCAGTTTAACCATCATCATCCAAATTCAAAGAGAGAGGAAAAGAGAATCAAAGTTCCAGAACAACAAGCATCATCATCAATCATTGTACAAACAAAGTTTTAGAACAATAAACAATCATCACCAAATCATTATCCAATCAGTTTCAGAAACCATCATCATCATTCAAACTCAAAGAGAGAGGAAAAGAAAATCAAAGGTTTCAGAAGAATAAAGCATCATCATCAATCGTTGTACAAACAGAGTTTCAGAAGCCAAATCAACAACCAAGTCAGAAGCATTAACGCATCATCATTCAAGGTGTAAAAGGGACAAAAAGAGATACCAGAAGAGTGCAACTGTCATCATCTTCTCCTCGCATCTCCGGCCGCCAAGGGAAAACCCTCTCAAAACCCTTTCCCCTCCACTTTCTAGAAAATCTCACAGGTAAGCTGCTCCTCAAACTCCTTTACTGCGTTTTAGGCATAAGCACCATAGGTTAAACAAAGAAACATGAACGAAGTAAATCAAACGAAAATTGTTAAAACAACAAAGAACGAACCATACCGTTTTAAAACAAAGCCTTGGATCGTTAGGAGAAGGTGAGAGAGGGAGAGGGTGTTCTGGCAACCATGAACGGAGGAAAAGATCAGAACAAACGATTGAGCGTTGAGTGAGAGGAAGAGAGGATGAAGGCAAGCGGCGCCGCTGTGAGATAAACAGGGAATAAACCCTAAATTGTTCACAAACCCTAAATTCTGAAGACCCCAACAAAAATGTCACAAAACTTTGGATTTGGGCCTGTCCGCCCCAAGCCCCTTAAGCCCATGCATAATACTAGCGCCCCCCCCCCCCCCCCCCCCCCCCCCCCCCGTTTTCATTCGGACCCCTTTTTTTATCTTGGGCCTAATCTCTACAAACCTTTAAGCCCATCCTTCTTTTTAATTTCTTTTCTTTTGTTTAAAACAAATACTATTGTTTTTTTTAATTAATTCATTTTAATTAATTTGTTTTCATTTGTTAATAATAAAACTAATAATATTTAAAAATTTTGATTTTTTTAATTAGTTTTAATCATTTCTCTTTTTATTATTTTTTCATACATTTAATATGAAAATACCAAAAAATAAATAAAGATTTTATTTAATTAATTTTCTTCGTTTAAACTTTTTATTTACATAATTAATAAAATACAAAAATAATAATAATAATATAATATTTAATCTTTCTTTTTTAGAATAGATTTTTATTTGTTTATTTTTAATTAAATACTTGCATTTCATAATATTATTGATTTCTTCATTTGTTATAACTTTGTATTGAATTGCGACAATTCGATTTGGTTGTAATACTTGATATTTGGACATTATTATTCTTGTGAGACTCATCCCCATTTGTAATAATTATACCCCCATTCCCGGATACTTTTGTAATAATTTAGACTTTTAATTTTCGCACTTTATGCTTTCAATTATGCCATGATTAGAGATTAGGGTTTGTATGCGAAAATCCAAAATCAAAACAAATAGCTTGACTAATACAAAGACAAAAAGCATGTAAATTGACAACACAATACACACTTGCACCTTTAGGGTTTCACCCACTTGTTGCCTTTAAAATGGCCATGTTATACATGTTGAGTATCTTTGGCAAAACAAAAACAAAACAAAAAGATCATAGTCCCTCGATGACACTATCTTGGTTGCCTATACAAAATGATCTAGTCCCTCAAACATTTTGCTAAAGATACTTAGCACAATTGCTATCATGGTCAATACGATGACCCGCGCCTATCCCGTTTAACATTCTAATACAAGGTTGTTTACCAAATGTAATGGTAAAACAACACTGTCAAAAGGGTTAAAAACGTATAAGAAAGATCTTTGAGTAAAATAGGGTAGACAACTCTTAGTTACTTGATCCAAACTTGCAAAACATCCTTGTTATTTTTCCAACACACCTCACAACACAATTTCAAAACATTTCCCAAATCAAACTTTAAAACATTGAAATATCTTTTCAAAAGACAAACACCTTTGTATATATTCAAACAAAAATCATTACAAAGGTTGCCACAAACGATGGCCTCTTTTCAAAATATTTTCAAAAACCATACACAAAGCAGCATTTCAAACAATTGGAAAAGCAAAGAAAATGATATAAACAAGTAACTAAGAGCCCATGGATAACCATGGATGAAAAGGGTGCTTGCACCTTCCCTTTTCATAATCTACCCCCCGAACCCAAGAAAATATCTCAAAGGTCTTTCCTGTGCTTTTTGACCTTTCCTTTGGATAAAATAAAAAGTCGGTGGCGATTCTTGCTAAACCGAAACATTTGCAAACACAAACGCAAAACCTCAAGTCAGTTCTCCCACCGCATCACAGCAAGCGTTGTCTGATGAATCATCAACATAGGATTTTCAATTTCTCTCTTATATGGATTAATTGTAAAGTTACGATGAGTAAGCGTAACTAATTTTCTCTTTTGATGTGGATATTCTATTATTTATGTTAGTATACCGACCATGTGTTCTATGTAATTTTTCTTAAGTTTTAATATTGATAGATTATTTGTTCTCAATGTTATCTAAAATATGTTTTTATTATATGACTTAATATTCAAAAGGTAACAGTCATTACTAGATTCAATCATGTCATCTATTGGATGTTAAAGTCTAGACATAGATTTAGATTTAATATTTTCATTTTTGTTGAAACAAAATATCGACATATTGGTTTATAAGCTGAGAGATTGTCTATTAGATAACATGATTTATCTCACATCGTTGACTCAGGCAGGCTATAATGAGAGTTGCATATGGTAATATTAATAACTGATTAGAATTTCATATTATTGGTCAAGGATGCTACATGATAATGGGTCAATGAACTCTAACCCTAATTTTTTTCTCACTGTTGAAATACTGAAAGCTCAGTTTTATTTCTTTTACTTAACATTTCAAATATTCATCAAAAAATCAATAATCTGATGAACCAAATTTAAATTAATAGAAAATATTGAATGATCTTTGAAAAATAACCCTCCATCCTTCAATGCAGACGGGTATGCTTCGTAGAAATAGAAGATGAAAATGTTTATAGAAAGGGTGGATTTCGATATCTAGTGCTCTTGTTCATACATATCTAGTTGATGATGTTCTGGAAAAAAATATAGAGATACTTGGACCAAAGAATATAAGGAAAAAGTGTAATGCGATTTAAAAACAAAAACCATTTTCACTACTGTAAGTTCCTTAGTTTTAAGGATTGGCATTAATTTTGTAAAAACAAATAGATCTGCAATATGTTAGATAGGATGTGTTAACTTGCTATCAGGAACAGATTGAGTAAGAAGTCATATCTTATGTTAGGACATGTTGAGTTGAAGGATGAGCATGCTACCAAGAACGGGTTGAGCAAGAAGTCTTCATGTTTGTTCAGAATCGTGTTGATCCAATCGCTGTCTGTGATTAAAGATGGATTGAGGAGGGCCTCATATCTAGGTGGGTCTTAGATAGAAATATATCACAGGTAGTGATTAAGTGAAAATTTGTAAATGGGCGAGTTTAGCTTCGAATTAATATTATCATATTGGATTTGTCCCTGGCTTGGTATGCCCCCAGAGTAGGAGAGTTATTCTGAACTGGGTTAACAATTCTAGTGTGTTATTTTTGCTTTTCAGTACTGTTTAAATTTTTTATACCTTGCCTATTTGTTTATGTCAGATCAGATCTCCCAACATGTCATAGGACATCTGAGTTCTGTCATACCAGAATTTTAATTGGTATCAGAGCAGGCATCTTGTCTTTTTCAATATGAGATCCATGAGGGATACTTTCTGGTGAATATGCAAGGTAGAAGGTTCTACTGAAAAGTTGTTTGAACTTGGAGATTTCATATTGTTATTTGAATGGTCCCTAGAAGTGGAGGATGGATTTTTCATGACAGGGTGTGTATTGGACCTGATTGTGTTATTTTCAGGCGTGTGGCTTTAATGGCAAGCTATTGTGTTGAGGGTTTGATTTACTTTCAAATACAGGTTATCTTTTTACACCAGGAGTTTGGTGTGTTTGTGCAAGGGTTTATGTTTTTTCTTGAATTTTGGTGTGGAGTTTTCTAGTTTGTATTCTGCTGCATATATATCTGATGGAAAACTCCTTGTGGTTTTGCGTGTTGAGTCCACAACACTCAGTTCTTCTCTGAAGGTGTATCTAATGGTGTGGTGATGCTTGAGGAGAGGTTCAACTAGCTTGTTAGAGTTTCCAAATATACTTGAGGTTTATCCCAAGTCCACTCATAAAGGCACTCTTATATGATTTTGTTGAAGATAGATCTTGTAGAGGAAATTTATTTTTGCTTCTAACCCTAAAAGGCCAATCTCTAGGGTTTGATAAAGGATCTCTTGGTGTGTTTCTTGTGAATGGAACTGATGTCCTACCAGATATTGGAACATCAAACCAGTAGATTATGCATAATCTTGTTGGATAAAGGTAGGACATAGTAGATTCTTGGGTGCTAAACAATTGTGTTTTAAATCACTTATATTTGGAACTTACTCTTGATCTAGAAGAGGAGGCATCTGTGTTACGTGTCTAAGAAGTTTCTTTGCTAGAAACATGTCTTAGATAAGTATGTTGGTTTGGACAGATCGACATATTGGGCACTCATTATATTAGTTTATTTCTGATCTAAGTTAGTTGGTATGCAGAGGTTGTGTTTTGTTTTCATGTGGAGGCTTGTTAAAGGTATCTCTTCCAGATCCTTCATATGTGGAGGTCAAGTTCAAATGTCAAGGACATTCTCTCTAGACATCTGGAAGATCCTTCTGATCAAAGGAGAAAGATTTATGGAATATTGTTTATGGCCATTGAACAAATTTTTTTTAGGGAAGTAATGGACTAACCACAAAATGTGAAGCGAGTGTATGGTTCTCAAGTAATTCTTAAAAGTTAATAAGGGGGTTCCTTAATCCGAAGCTAGAAGAACTTGAAGGAGTGTCAAATATAATGTCTTGACATCTTTGTATTAAGAATTTATTTTTCTAAATATTCCTGGTGGTGCTTTTCATAAATAGGATAAAGGGTGTTTATTCTAACTTGGTATTCTTATCAAGTCTATGAGAGCATGGAACTCTTGTTCTGTTGGAATAGTCATCCAAGAGATGTTAGAGAATTTGAGTTGTATCAACTGAATTTCTATGGTTAATTGTTGTCTACACTATGGATAGTCATAAAAATCACCTAGGATGGGCATCTCAGTTGTTTTTAGCAAGGAGGAGTAATATTTTTGGAACCAAAGGATTATGGTTTCCTAGTATTTATGGGAATTTCCTCTCTCTACTAGGGTTCTATTATACGGTATCCTCACATGATGGAACATGTGTTTTTTCAAGGACTGAAGGAAATCCTTGTGTGATGGAGAAACAAACTCATTTTGAAAAGTCTGTTTGTGATGACCAGTAAATTCTATTATTGTTGAAGTCTTCTCCAGATACCCATTGAGGGAATCTCCTCTTTAGCTTCATAAGGATGGCATCCAACACTTCAGAGTCAGACAGGAGGTATGAACATTGTGCTTTTAAAGAAATCTTCTTGAGGTGTACATGCTTTGCATGTATTTTGGTCTGTGTTGAAGATTGATCAGCTATTGGTGGTTGATCCTCTTGTATCCCTTGCAAGAGTTATGGATTACTATAGTGTCTCCAGACCATAGTTAATGGTGAAATCTAAGTGTTTGAGATTGATTTCGAATCAGATGTTGGAACATCTTCTCAAAGTGTGTTTTATTCCTTCAACCAAGGAAGTGTGTTTTTTGTCCAGAATGGAGTGAAAGGTCAAGCCACTGACCTAATCTAGAATTATATGGGATGTAAATGAATGTCATTAGTGGGTGCCAGATGTGTGCAGAAGAAGATTGTCAAACCAAATGTCCTACCTTGTGTGAGAAGGTAATCTTATTTGACAAATGGTAAATACTTTGATGGGAGCCGAGTATTTATTTATCCTCCAAGGAGGTTATGCATGAGACTTATGGTGAATGCTTTGATGGGAGACTAAGAATTTGTATGAAGAATTATGCAATTTTGCATTCTGCACATTGTGTTTCAGAGAGTATGTAAGAGTTTATTTCTTTCCATGGCATTCAGGTTTCTGGAAGAACTTGGATGAGTTGCACTGGTTGTTTATATTAGGAGCTTCTTACAGGATTTTTATGCATAATAAGTCCTTTGAATAATGATTCAAGAACCAATACAATTGGGTTCTATATTATGAAACTAATGTCCCACATGATGTCTTAACATCATGATTATTGATGGTTGTTTTGAATGCTTGAGATTGTGCGTGTGGAGTTTGATGTTCGAGCATTATTTTCAGAAGTGGCATTTTTGACTTTATGGATCAGAATGCGGAGAGTCTAATCATGTCTATGGTAGTATTCTTGGTGAATGCATGTCTACCTTGTTGAAGACTCCACTAGTATAAGTAACTACTAGTGGACGAAAGGGCAAAAGACTGATGACAGATACTGAGGTCTAAGCAGAGTGTTTTGATGAAAAAAATTTTCTTCTACTGCAAGTCACTCCAAAAAAGGTTTGGTGATCTGGATCTTAGTAAAAGCTTTTAAGCAAGCTAAGTGTTTTTGGAGTTTGTGAATGACTTCATGCCTAGTATGAATGACATCTTGCCTACTCTAAAGGTCATGATACAAAGTATGGTTATGAAAGGACAATGATCTAGATGTGTCCTTCAAGAAGTCATAGTTCCTGGAAGTATTCTTACAGAGTGATAATATTTGAATCTGGTTTGACTCTACTGAGGGAGTCGAGGTTCAGCATATGCGGGAAGTGCTGAGGTTTTTCAACTCGAGCATTGGTTATTCATGACAGGGGGAGTCATGTATTTTTATGTGGATTATTGTTGCAATGGTATAGATATTGTTTGGGTGATGTTCAAACTTGTGAAGATCTTATGCCTCTTGTGAGGGTGTGATGTCAAACAACATGTTCTGACATTATGAAATTTGTGGTGATCTTGACAAGGCATGGTGGGTTCTAGCCATGAGAAGTTGGATGATTAATCAGAAGTTCACATATCTCTCATGTGATTAATGTTTTAGTATGGGAGAATTTATTTTTCTCTATAGAGTTTTTATTGAGAGATGTCACAAATGTGATATTCTGATATCTTGGTGTGTGTCACTAAGTCTAAGTGAAAAGAGAACACTTAGAATCCAGTATAAGACAATAAGGTTGAAGATGTGTTGATTAATGAGCAAACAAAAGAAGATAGTGTCTTACTAGATATCAGGACATTATTCAGGACATGTTTCATTTATGATCAACAAAGGAGTTTTGTGGAAAGCTTGTTCAAACACGTGTCAATAAGCATTTTTTACTGTGCATGTGCATGTATTGGGACCTGTTTTTCTTAGAAGAAATAGTCCAGAGCTATTAAAGATGGTCAAAGTTGTTCTTGGACGGTTCACGTTGGTGTTTGGTTGAAGTGTCTCCTTAAATAACATTTCCCTTGACCAAGATTATTGCTATATTCAAGGATCATTATTTCTGAAGTAAATGAATAGCTATTTATAGAGGGTTTCCCTATCCTCTTTCACCATACAAGTGGTCATCATCATAATGGGTTTTATTCATATTTGGGCAAGCTGTTCCTGGGTCTCGTATTGTGAAGGCTTCCTTTGCCATGTTTTTGCTAAAAAGGGGGAGAAATGTGATGATCAAAGTGCTCAAGGTGCTTGGATGAATAATATTTAGGCTACTTTTACAGATCTATCAGAAAGATGACGAATAAGTTTTATATCATATGTCTACATTCTTTTTGTGACTTCTTATCTAAGTTATGAACACAGTTGTGACCTGTGTTTTGAGTTACCAAGAGTTGTGGTTGATTTGTCTAGGTCGACTGGTGGTTGCTGATGAAAAAGTGGTTAAGTAATCTCTTATGCCACCATTGGTCTTCTGTGACAAGGAATTATTCTTGGTTTGAGAGGGAGTGTCAGGTATCTTATTCCTCATGTACACTAAATGACTTCAGGATTTTCTATTCCTTTTATTGAAGGTGTTTTTCTTTGGTGATGGGTTTGGTACTACAATCGAGCTTACTGGAAAGAAGATGTCAAACAAAGATATCCCAACATCTTTACTGAAGACTAACTCCATGCTGTTATGCTGTTGTGATCAGTAGTTTCTGAGGACTACTGTAGGTAGATGTTTTGATTTATTGTTGTAATCTGGGTTGTAAATTTTATTATTTGTTTTAGCCAAAATTTACCAAAGGGGGAGATTGTAAGTTCCTTATTTTTAAGGATAGTGTTGTACCCCAAAATTTGCCCTCCCTTTCTTCAGGAAACCATCTTGGATTTTTCAAAGTTCCCCTGAAACAAATCCAAGTCCTGAGTTATCCTTTTGCCCAAGCAAGCCGCTTACAAGAGCAAGATGATCTCACGAACTCCAGAAGCAGCGCTTTTATCTTGAGAAAAATCAAATTCTAAGTATTTAGAATGCTTCTCTAAAATAAGTGTTTTTTAGAAAAATCAGCGCTTCAGAACTTCTGGACCCATTCCAGATGAAGACGGTCAGAAGTTGCAAGCTTGGCTCAGCGTGGTCAGAAGTTGGCTTTTCAGCAGCTACATCAGTTCAATCAGAAGTTGTAAACGTGGTTCAGAATGTAAGCCTCAAACAGAACATGCCCCTTCAGCAGTTACACAAGCTCAGTCAGAATTTGCTAAAGGAATGTAAGAGAAGCAGGAAAGTCTGAAGGCTCCTTCAGAACAGGTTGAAATCAGAAGATGAAAGGTCAGAAGAATGGGTGTTACACTGATACAAAATCTCTAAGTCCAGATTGTCCAGAAGTAAATCCAAGGAATGTACCAGAAAACCAGGAGAATTTCCAGAGCTTACTAAGACAACAGGTAGCCAAGGCCAGAGCATGGTTTACGCTGCTGATTCAACGCTGGTTTCCATTACCAGAATGTTGGTATTGACAGGTCTTGTCACCATTTAATGCCCATTAATGCTTCCAACCACTCCTGAGCATTCACGTGTGGCTTGGAAAACGCTTTTGCACAGATTCTGGCATGGGTCCTCACGCCACCGCCCACTTCAGAGGTCACTTCTCCCCAATCTACGCCTGCTGCTGCAACCTAGGCTGAAAGCTATCTGTATCACAACTTCCCAGGAATTTCTGTCAAAGAACAAATTCAAACTCTGTTGGCGCTTTAAATGTTCAAGGCATCCACAAGGATTTTGCCTATAAATAGAGAGTCTTCACCACTGCCAAAGACGTTCAAGAAAAGAAACAGAAAAATTTCTAAGAGAGAAATAGAACTCCTAGCAACACAGCATTCTGAAACTCTGCCAAAATCTCCAGCTTTGTTTCATAACTTTGAGTTTCTCACCTTCAACTTCATCAAATATCCAGTTCTTTTCTGTAAACCAAAAACACTATTTCTAAACTTCTGACCCTACACACGTATACACCTTTACTTCCCCTTTTCCAAATCTGTCCAGAACACCACCAGAACCAGAACCAAAAGCTAAACTTTCACTCACCAACTTTTCCAAACAGTCAGGTAAGCACCTGCTGACCCTCATCACACTGTTAAGCATCATCAGCTGTGCATTTTCAAGTAACATAATGTAAATATTCATGTTATTGCTGTTTATGTTCTGAGAATTTTCATACCTCAGAACGTTCTGAGCCAGTATAGGACTTGCCTGTGACCTTGGTGATTCTGACCTCTGAAACATTTTTTGTATCTGTTGGATCTGTTCCAAGTATGTTTCCTGTTTTGTGGAGTAACAACAGGATTGCAGATGTTCTGATTAGTACAGGAAAGAGCCAAGTGTTGACTTTGACGTTAGCACATCTGAAGCCTGTTTTGCTGTCAATGATATCAGAACCTCTGAGAGTTATTGCCTTTTCAGAAGAATCAGAACTTCTGGTTTCTCCACTAACAAACTTTTGTCTTGCAGCGTAGGGAAATCAGAACTTCTGATTTCCCCACTAACAAGGTTCTGTTTTGCAGGTGCTAGAGTCAGAAGTTCTGACTCATCCAGTTTCACTAACAGGTTGATCATCTGGCAGCGGAGCTGAGTCAGAACTTCTGATGACCTCCCAGCAGCGCGCGGGCTCCCTCTCTCTCTATATATATCTTGTTTTTTGCTATTTTCTTTTTTGTCTATTTTTCTCGTTGAACCCCCCATGTACAAATGTGTATCCCTCTCCCCTAATTGTTGTAATAGCGTAGGATTTTACATTTCCGCTTCTTATTGCTAGTAATTAGGACATGTATGGCAAGATAAAATCAATGAAATAGAAAAACCTAATTCAAAGGAAAAAACTCTTGTATGCAATAAAACACACTTGCACACTAACACCCCTAGGGTTACATCCACTTGTTGCCTTTCAAAAATTGGGCCATATTGCATGTTAGGTCTCTTTGGGCAAAACAAATAACTCAAATGATCATAGTCCCTCGATGATGTTTTTTTGCCTAAAATGATCAAAGTCCCTTAAAGAAAAATTGCCCAAAGATACTTGGCACCATTGCAATTATGGTCTAAACGACGACCCGCGCCTGTCCCTTTCACATCCTAACACAAAATTGTCCACAAAATGCAATGGTGGAACAAAATTGTCAAAAGGTTTAAAACATAACAAAAAATCCTTGAGAAAACTTTAGGGTAGATAACTCTTAAGTACTTGCCAATTTGCAAAGAAAACGCTTGCCTATTTTCAAAACACACTTCACAAACACTTTCAAAACAAACTTTTAAAAAACCTTGAAACATCTTTTCAAAAAGACAAAAGCCTTTTGTAAAACATTCGAGTAAAGAATTGTTACAAGGGTAGCCTATACAAGGCATCTTTTTAAAACATTTTCAAAACCACACACAAAGCACCATTTCAAACAGTTGAAAACTAAGGAAAGTTGATCTAAGCAAGTACCTAAGAGCCCATGGATAACCATGGATAGAAAGGGTGCTAATACCTTCCCTTTCTATAATCTACTCCCCGAACCCAAGAAATATCTCAAAGGTTTTTGCTGTGCTTTTTAAACCTTTCCTTAGGATAAAATAAAAAGTCGGTGGCGACTCTTGCTCAACCGAAACATTTGCGAAAACAAACGCAAAACCATAGTCAGTTCTCCCACTGTATCACAGAACTGGCGACTCTGTTGGGGATTGATAATTTGAAGTGGAGTAACCTTAGGGCTTAGATCACCCTCTTGCATGACTAATTGTTTGATTTGTTTGCTTTATACTTTGGCTCTATTGTTTGGGTTTGCAATCCTACACCCGGATTTTTGGAAACATTCATAGATAGCAATACGTTGTGGAAACTGTGCGGGGTATACCGACACGGTCGAAGCAATAGCTATATTAGTGCGACATATTTGTGAGTACCGGTAACCCTTGAGTTCAATCAAGGAGAGTACGGGGCCGCTGAGTGATGTCACCAAGCACTAATGACCTAGAACCTTACTTGACCATCTTGGCCTTTTATTAGGGGTAGTGAGATGATCGGCTTTGGTGCAGTCCGAAGTTGGTAGATACTCGATACTACACTCATTGAGGGTTGTTTTCTTGGAATATTTTGGTCGCTAGTTAAGTGGCTAAACCAAAACAATGAACGGTGAAAACAATCCCGTGATATTGAGCTCCTTAGAACCCGATTACTATTTATAGGATAGGTCTTTAAGCCAACTACACTCAAGAGGGTACTTACCTATGAAACCCCATGCAAGCCTGAAACTAGGGTTTGGTGTGAATTGCTTGTACATATTTTTTGTGCATACATCATAAACATCATGAAGCATCATATGCATTCACTAACCATTTCAAGGGTTTGGATCTTCATCTTTGTTCTTGTTTTGTAGGTCATGGAAATTCCTCGCAGAAACACCATCCAAGTCAACCTTGTGAGAATCTCTCCTCAACTCAAGGAGCTCACCTCAAGAATTCCGGAAAATTCATCCTTCAGTGAAAGACATGGTAGACTGCTCAGCCTAGTCAACACCAACATTGAAGAAGACATGATGAAAGTGCTATTCCAGTTCTTTGACCCTCTTCACCACTGCTTCACTTTCCCTGATTATCAGTTGGTACCCACTTTGGAGGAGTTTTCTCAACTCCTAAGAATCCCTATCCTTAACCAACTACCCTTCAACGGTACGGAAAAGGAACCAAAGCCGGAAGATGTTGCTCGAGCATTACATCTACAACCATCTGACATCAAGGGGCATTGGGAAACCAGAAGCGGAGTCAAAGGATTCTTAGCAAAGTTCTTGTTTGAGAAGGCACAAGAATGTTGGAACTCATTGGACCTACAAGCCTTTGAAGAGATTATGGCACTCCTTATCTACGGGTTGGTCTTGTTCCCAAATCCTGACCAATTGGTAGATGTCAACGCCGTCAAAATCTTCTTGTCCAGAAATCCAATACCAACATTGCTTGGGGACATCCTTCACTCATTTTACACACGAACAATGAGAAAGAGGGGTGTTCTCATGTGTTGTACTCCTATCCTTGCAAGGTGGTTTATTTCGCACCTTCCGCAATCTGTCTTGAAAAATGACCAAGGTACGAGGTGGTCCCAACGGTTGATGACTCTTACTCATTCTGATGTGCATTGGTGTTCTCGGTCCAGAGAAAATGTCATCATCATCGATCGTTACGGAGAATTTCCTAATGTTCCTTTACTTGGAATTATGGGAGGTATCACCTACAACCCTTGCCTAGCTTTGAGGCAATTTGGATACGCACGGAGGGATGGCCCTCATGATATGTTGATTCCTAGCCTAGTTTTTGACTTCGACAACGATGCACAAGGACTTCGCCAAAGATTCACCAGAGCTTGGGGAAAACTCAACAAGGTTGATAGCAAGACTCTAGGACACAAGAACTCCATCCCTCTTGAGCCCTATCTCAAGTGGGTACGAGCCCGAGCCCAAAGTCTAATGATGCCTTATCCTCATGTACGCCCAGTGATTAAAGATCCCGTCAATGAAGGAGAGGTCCCCTACACCATCCTACATCCAAACATGCCTACATCGTGGGAGGAAATGCAGAAAAGTTGGATTCAGCTCAAGGAGGAACGGAATACTTTCGAAGCTAGCTACTACGCCAGCGAAAAGAAGGTTCTAGAGCTTACCCGCCGACTCCACGAGCAAGAGGCCCTCAACACATACATCGCACCAAAGAGGATGCGCAATGTCTTTCTGCCTTAAGAAGTTTATTTTGTAATATTTGGCCCATGGGGCATTTATGTACTAACAAATTTCTTCTTATTAATATGACTTGCGTTCTTCTTTGTCTGAAACAATTTTGAATGTTCTAAATCCTTGAATGCATTGCATACATCAGCATACCATTCATCATGTGCATAAGCAGGTCTCACTCCAGGTTTCCTTATCTGTCTGCTATTTATGTCAGTAGGATGGATCTCGAGCAAACAGTCAAAGACCTACAAGCTCAGAATGCACAGTTCCAGCAACTCCTGATGACCTTGGTTAAAAGCCAGGAGGATATCAAGACTTAATTGGGGAATAAGGACCCAGTGAAGAAGAGGAAAAAGAGGATTGGGGTGGCTACTTTGGGGAGAAGATTTGACAGAGAAGCTCGGAGAGTGCTTGAATTTCCTCCTACTTCTGATGAAGGGACCAGTAAAAGAGATGGAGTTGCGGTGCCTTTCGAGTCTGATGCAGAGGAAGAAGAGGTTGAAGAGGATGAAGATTATTCTGACCAGCAATATCCTCCAGCTGATGATAAATACAAGGGTTTAGAAGACAGGTTGGCCGCCATGGAGCTACAAAGAGTACCGGGTTTGGATTTTGAAGACTTGGGTTTGGTCGCCGGGATTGTGATTCCCCCCAAATTCAAAGTGCCAGTGTTTGTGAGGTATGATGGGCTGTCCTGTCCAAAAATGCATCTCAGGTCCTACGTGAGAAAGATTCAACCTTATACGGCAGATAAAAACCTCTGGATTCATTTCTTTCAAGACAGCCTGTCGGGAGCTCAGTTGGAGTGGTTTTATCATCTAGAAGGAACCAGCGTCAGAAATTGGGAAGATTTGGCCACCGCTTTCTACAAACAATACCAGTATAATTCTGATCTTGCTCCTACTCGTACCCAACTTCAGGGTATGTCACTAGGAACAAGTGAGGGATTCAAAGAATATGCACAAAAATGGAGGGATTTGGCTGGCAGGGTGCAGCCTCCTTTAACCGATCGTGAGCTCGTTGATATGTTTCTAGGGACCCTATCTGGGCCATTTTTCAATCATCTAATTGGTAACTCTTCTGCGGGGTTTACTGATTTGATCTTAACAGGTGAAAGAATAGAAGCTGGCATCAAGTCCGGAAAGATTCAGAAGGGTGTTGCTGCAAGTGTTGAGAAGAAGCCTTTTAAGAAGGAGACAGCTATGGTATATTCTCAGAGAAGAGCAGGGAAGATGGAGCCTCGGCCAACTGTGGGGGCCGTAATGATTCAAAACACTCCAAGTGAGCAGCCTCGCTATAACCGGTCCAGACTAAATCAGCAACGAGTGGAACGGCCACAATGGCAGTTCACCCGTATTAATATGACTCCAGCACATATGCTTCCCCATCTATTGAAGTTGAACCTTGCCACCATCAAAGAGGCGCCAAAGAATGTGAATACGTCCTCTCTGCATTATCATGCCAATGCTAAATGCGCCTACCATTCAGACAGTGTTGGACACGACACCAATGATTGTTGGGCACTCAAGTATAAAATCCAAGACCTGATAGAGGCTAAGGAGGTAGAGTTTGACGCTCCAGAGAAGCCTAATGTGATATCTGCACCCATGCTGAAGCACGGCCGAAATGTCAATGCCATTGAAGAAGATTTGTATGTTGCTGATGTCAGTAATCTGACTACTCCACTGCTAACCATTAAATTGAATCTATTGAGGGCCGGGATCTTTCCGGGATGTAAGGAAGACTGCTATTGTTGCTACTTTCTGCCGTTTGATTGTCCGCTACTGAAGAAAGGCATCCAAGGCCTTATGGATAGTCGACAAATTTTGTTCGAAAAAGTTTCTGCTGTTCCAGTTCATACTGAAGATGTCTCAATCATAACCATTCACGCCAATCTTTCCAAGGCCGTCAAAAAGCCTGTTAAGATTACACCAGCTGCAAAATCTGTCCCTTTGAAGATAACAATGCCAGGGCCTGTTCCCTATGTTTCTGAGAAGTCGATACCTTGCAACTATGGCGGTGACATCTACTACCATGGTATCAAGCAAATCGAGGTAATTGAAGAATGTTCGGATGATGAAGAGGCCAGCATTAGTAACATTGCAGGCACCAGCAAAATCACCAGGAGCGGGAGAATATTTTCTCTAGAGATTGCCCCTCCAAGAGCAGTCTTTGGACCCTCATCAGCTAACAAGGTCGTCCCTGCACCAATAAAACTTTCTGCTAGAACTCCTCTGATTGAAGACATTGTTGTTCCTAGTACTGTCTCTCCTTCCGCTGATGACAAAGGTAAGGAAATCCAAGATGAGCCCGTCAGGACGAAGGCTCAACCCTTAGTAATCCCGGAAACCTCCAAGAAGGAAATGAACGAGATTTTGAGGATAATCAAGAGAAGTGATTACGATGTGATGGAACAGTTGGGGCAAACCCCCTCCAAGATCTCCATGCTGGCACTACTACTTTGCTCAGAAGCGCACGCTAAAGCCCTGATAAAATTCCTGAAGGCAGCTCATGTGCCCCAGGAAACCTCTGCGGATCAATTTCAAAATTGCGTGGCTAGCCTGACTACGGACAATGGATTAGGTTTTTCTGATGCCGACCTAACCCCTAAAGGCAGAAACCACAATGATGCTTTGCATATTTCAATCGAGTGTCGCGGAACCACCCTTGCACATGTTTTGGTTGATACCAGTTCGTCGCTGAATGTTTTGCCTAAGAAGGCCTTGGACCGACTAGATTGTGAAGGGTTGGAATTGAAGCCGAGTGATATTATTGTCAGAGCTTTCGATGATTCGAAGAGAATGGTCCATGGAGAGGTTGAAATTCCCATCAAGATAGGTACTGAGGTGTTTAAATCCACTTTCTATGTGATGGACATCCGTCCATCATACTCTTGCCTGCTGGGTAGACCGTGGATACACCATGCTGGGGCAGTCACCTCCTCCTTACATCAGATGTTGAAGTATCCTGTCAAGGGAAAGATCATCATTGTCCATGGCGAAGAAGAGTACATGATTAGCCACTTAAATTCTTTCCGGTATGTGGAGGTTGAAGGAGAGTTCATTGAGACACCGTTTCAACATTTCGAAGAAGTCCTTTCTGAAATAGCAGTAGCAAAGTTGACGGCTGAGACACCGAGACAGATGGCCAGGATGGCATCTCTGGAGGACGCAAGGGCCGCAATAAAAGAAGGGAAGAATTCAGCATGGGGGCAGTTACCCGACTTTCCGCATAAGACTGACAAGTTTGGATTAGGGTTCACAATCGCTGGCCAGAAAGCTATGCGCCGGTCGAAGATTGAAAGGGCGCCAGTCAAAATTTCTCCCTACGGAATCAACGCCCTGGAAGAGGAGGACAAAGAAAGCAACATTGAAGAGTGGATTTATCCAACTGTCAAAGGAGGATTGAGCAATTGGGAGGCTAAGGACCTTGTCCCCATCACTTTTATTCACCAGTAATTTACATGTTAAACATTTCCTATTTCGTCTGTAATATTTACTTTCAAACAATCCGTACACTATCTTTTCACCTCCTGCCTTGCCCGGGGCATGTAGGTCCGCTTGTAAGGGTTTTGATTATTTTTCATATCCATATGCCATGTTTAATGATTCATTGGACGTTTTTCATTTGACAAACTGCTTATGTTCATTTTCTTTCCTTTTGCATTTTTTGTTTAAGGATGGCTATCCCTTACACACACCCACACTCACCAATGCAGGTACCCATCCACTCCGGATTCCATGGGTGACTATTCTGATGTATCTTTCAATAACTCTGAAGATCTGGTCAATCTAGCCGAGTATGAAGATGACGAATGTTGTGAAGTACCCGGGGAACTAGCCAGATTTCTGCAACAAGAGGAAAGGGCCATCTTACCGCATGAAGAGCCATTGGAAACTGTTAACTTGGGAACCGAGGAGGATCGGAAGGAGGTGCAAATGGGTGCCAATCTGGAACCAAAAGTCAAGGAGCGCTTGGTACAGTTGTTGAATGAGTATGTTGAAATCTTCGCTTGGTCCTATGAAGACATGCCAGGTCTAGACACAGACATCGTGGTTCACCGTCTCCCCACAAGAGAGGATTTTCCTCCAATCAAGCAAAAAGTTCGCCGGATGAGGCCTGACATGTCCGAAAAGATCAAAGCGGAAGTAATGAAACAATTCGATGCTGGCTTTCTGGCTGTTACGTCCTATCCTCAATGGGTCGCTAACATCGTGCCAGTACCGAAGAAAGACGGCAAACTCAGAATGTGTGTGGACTACCGGGATTTGAATAAGGCCAGCCCTAAAGATGATTTCCCGCTACCTCATATTGACATCTTGATCGACAATACAGCTCAGCACAAAGTGTTTTCCTTCATGGATGGATTCTCGGGCTACAATCAGATCAAAATGGCCCCCGAGGATATGGAGAAAACAACTTTTGTCACACAATGGGGCACTTTCTGTTACAAAGTGATGTCGTTCGGGCTGAAGAACGCAGGGGCAACTTATCAACGCACCATGGTAGCTTTATTTCATGATATGATACATCATGAGATTGAAGTTTACGTAGACGATATGATAGCTCGGTCACAAACAGAGGAAGAGCACCTTGAACATCTAGAGAAGCTGTTTGCCAGGTTAAAAGAATACAAGCTCAGGCTGAATCCAAGTAAATGCACTTTTGGAGTTAGGTCTGGTAAACTCTTGGGATTCATTGTAAGCAACAAAGGCATTAAAGTCGATCCCAAAAAAGTAAAAGCAATACAAGAGATGCCTGCTCCCCGTACTGAGAAGGAAGTTAGAGGATTCTTGGGGCGCTTAAACTATATTGCCAGGTTCATCTCACATCTGACTTCTACCTGTGAACCGATGTTCAAACTCTTGAAAAAAGATCAGGTAGTGGAATGGAACGACGATTGCCAAGTTGCTTTTAATAGAATCAAGGAGTATTTGCTAGAACCTCCTATTCTGATGCCACCCGTCGAAGGAAGACCATTGATCATGTATTTGACCGTCTTGGATAACTCAATAGGGTGTGTGTTGGGCCAGCATGACGAGTCTGGTCGAAAAGAGCATGCTATTTATTACCTTAGCAAAAAGTTTACCGAAAGTGAGACTCGCTACTCACTGCTCGAGAAAACTTGCTGCGCTTTGGTATGGGCTGCTCGCCGACTAAGACAGTATATGTTGACTCATACTACGTTGTTGATTTCCAAAATGGACCCTATCAAGTACATCTTCGAAAAGCCCGCCTTATCTGGAAGGGTAGCTAGATGGCAGATGATCCTAACTGAGTACGACATCCAGTACACCACCCAAAAGGCCATAAAAGGGAGTGTACTAGCTGACCATCTGGCTCATCAAGCTATTGAAGATTATCAACCCATGAGATTTGACTTCCCGGACGAGGACATCATGAATTTGGACAGCATTGAAAGTAACGGACCATATGACGGACCCGAAAAGGGATCCCGATGGACCCTGTACTTTGATGGTGCTTCAAATGCACTTGGAAATGGTATTGGCGCAGTACTCATTTCTCCGGAAGGTTGTCACACACCTTTCACGGCCCGACTTTGCTTCAGCTGCACAAACAACATGGCCGAATATGAAGCTTGCATCTTTGGTCTCAAGGCTGCTATAGATTTGAGAATCAAATCTCTGGTCGTATTTGGAGACTCAGCTTTGGTCATCAGTCAAATCAAAGGAGAATGGGATACCAAGCATCCTAATCTTATCCCATACAAAGAACATGTCCTGACATTGTTGCCTCACTTCGAGCAAATTACCTTCGAGCATTTCCCGCGAGAAGAGAATCAGCTAGCAGATGCCTTAGCTACAATGTCCTCCATGTTTAAACTCAACTGGGATAGCGAGGCTCCCCAAATCACCATCAAGCGAATGGATGGACCTGCACATTGTCACGAGATTAATATCGAAGAAGTAGTGGAACAACCCTGGTTCCATGAAATCAAAAGATATCTCGAGACTAGAGATTATCCCGAAGGAGCTTCCGTAAATGACAAGAAGTTCTTAAGGAAATTTGCTGCCAAATTCTTCCTGAGCAACGGCATCCTTTACAAAAGAAGCCATGATTGCGTATTGCTCCGATGCATAGACAAGGCTGAAGCAGAGTTGATCATGACTGATATACACAGCGGTACATTTGGCACCCACTTGAGCGGACACGCAATGGCTAAAAAGATCCTAAGGGCAGGCTATTACTGGTCTACCATGGAAGCAGACTGCCATCAACATTCCCGTACTTGCCACAAGTGTCAAGTCTACGCCGATAAAGTTCACGTCCCTCCGGTCCCTCTCAACATTCTGACTGCTCCTTGGCCATTTGCGATGTGGGGCATTGACATGATTGGAGAAATCAAGCCCACGGCTTCAAATGGACATCGCTTCATCCTGGTCGCCATTGACTATTTCACCAAATGGGTCGAAGCAGCTTCCTTCGCCTCTGTCACTAAGAATGTGGTTGCCCGCTTCATTAAGCAAAATCTCATATGTCGGTATGGTGTTCCAGACAGGATCATCACAGACAACGGTACAAATCTGAATAACACGATGATCACTGCATTATGCGAACAGTTCAAGATTTATCATCACAATTCATCTCCCTATCGGCCGAAGATGAACTGTGCTGTTGAAGCTGCGAACAAAAACATTAAGAAGATCATTCAGAAAATGACAGTCACTTACAAAGACTGGCATGAGATGTTACCGTTTGCTCTACATGGATACCGTACGACGACACGTACTTCAACTGGGGCAACCCCATTTTCTTTGGTTTATGGCATGGAAGCTGTTTTGCCTATGGAGGTCCAGATCCCTTCTCTAAGGATTATGAAGGATGCAGGTTTGAATGAAGATGATTGGATGCAGACCCGACTTGATCAACTCAATCTGATCGATGAAAAGCGACTTGCTGCTATATGCCATGGTCAGACGTATCAAAAGCGGATAATCAAGGCCTTCAATAAGAAAGTCAGACGTCAAGTGTATCAAGTCGGAGACCTCGTAATCAAGCGGATTATCTTGCCGCAAAGTGATCTCAGGGGCAAATGGACTCCTACATATGAAGGACCATTTGTGATCAAAAGCATATTTTCTGGTGGTGCAATGATTCTGACCACCATGGACGGTGACGATTTGCCGCACCCTGCGAACGCAGACATAGTCAAAAGATACTATGCATAAAATAACCCGACAAGTCGAAAACCCGAAAGGGCGGCTTGGGCAAAAATGGGCATCCCGGTGAACCGAAAACCCGAAAGGGCGGTTCAGGCAAAAATTAGGGATAAAAACAACAACAAAATCTGTACACCCGGCAAGTTGAAAACCCGAAAGGGCGGCTTGGGCAAAAAGGGGTTTCCCGGTGGATCGAAAACCCAAAAGGGTGATTCAGGCAAAAGTTAGGGAATTAAAGCGTATGGCTATGTCTCGTCGGATCACTTCAAAAGACAATCTCTTCATCAACCGGTTCCAGGCTTCTGATCAATCCAGTCATCGTCAAACAAAGCATTGAATGGACAGATATTCAGAGTTGTGAAAGCTATAGTGGAATGGAATCCCATGGAATTATTTCACATAGCCATCTTTATTTTGTATAAATTTTTCAAATATTTACGACAAAATCCTCTTACTAGGATGATTGTCTCCTTTGTACAAATATACTCAAAGAAAATCAATAAAAATACTTTTCCTAGAAATTTGTGTCATTTCCTTTTCTTTTCTCTGGCACTATTTGTTTTATTTTGAGAAACGTCCAATGTTTTGTTAAATAGGCATATGCATTTGAAACATAATCATTTTCTTATGAGTCGGGAAAGAGGATTACCGATAGGTCAAAGGTACAATTGGATATCTTGATACCCTTCAAAAGGAAGCCCCCGAGAGATTTGGAATCCATATCCCTAGCAAGTCTTGAAGCTCACCCCCAGTAGATTCTGGAAGCTTATTCCCTGTAGAGTACGGACGTCTCTCCCGAGTTTTATTCAAAGTTATTCCTCACAAAGCCTTATAACTGGGTTATCCTCAGCTAACAACCACGGAAGATCGCACTCGCCAAAATTCTTCCTATCCCCAGCGGAGTTCATCAAAATTCCCCAGCAGTAACTTATCTTTGCAAATCCCTAGCCAGAGAATCCTCCGGAATTCAATTCCCCTCAGAGTTTAAGCTTCAGTGTCCCCAGCCGAGCTAAAGCTTCAAATTATCAATCCCCAGCGGAGCCAGACTAATGAACCTTTTCCCCACAGAGTTTTGGGAGGGTAAATCTTGAGTTCCCCAGTGAAATCGCCAGAGTTACCTCCCACCGAACTGAAGATTCCCGGTCTTGTATCCCCAGCATAAGTCTGCTAGATTGGTGCTCCCCAGTAGAAGTCATCAGGAATTCCCCAGAGGTTTGGTATACAACCCAAACTCCTTATTCCCCAGTCACAGCCAAGGAATTATTCTTCCCGGCAGCAGTCAGGATGTTTTTTATCTTCAACCATCCAGGATTCATCTATCCCCAGCAAGACAGCTCATCAGCTTACACGCGCATTCATTACATTCATATCATACACATTGATATCACATATATCGCATCATACATTTCATGCAACATAATTTTGTGTCTAGCTAACATTTTGTCCTTTACAGGATAAGAATAAAAAGCTGTCCTGAACAGTTTCAGATGCAGTTTTACACGGACTCATCATCAAGTAACCCTACACCGGTTCTTATTCAACTTCAAGATTTCTGAAAACAGTTCACGGGTTCTCCAAGTAACGGATGTTAACCTATCACTTGTTCAGATTCTTCTCAAGAATTTTGAAAACAGTTTATGGATTCTTCCCAGTAACGGATGTTAATCTATCGACTTGTTCAGATGCAACCTTTGAAAACAGTTTACGGACGCTTCCCAACAACGGATGCTGCTCTATTGCTTATTCAACTTCAAGATTTCTGAAAACAGTTCACGGGTTCTCCAAGTAACGGATGTTAACCTATCACTTGTTCAGATTCTTCTCAAGACTTCTGAAAACAGTTTATGGATTCTTCCCAGTAACGGATGTTAATCTATCGACTTGTTCAGATGCAACCTTTGAAAATAGTTTACGGACGCTTCCCAACAACGGATGCTGCTCTATTGCTTATTCAACTTCAAGACTTCTGAAAACAGTTCACGGGTTCTCCAAGTAACGGATGTTAACCTATCACTTGTTCAGATTCTTCTCAAGACTTCTGAAAACAGTTTATGGATTCTTCCCAGCAACGAATGTTAATCTACCAACTTGTTCAGACTCTTCTCAACTTTTGAAAACAGTTTACGGACGCTTCCCAACAACGGATGCTGCTCTATTGCTTATTCAACTTCAAGACTTCTGAAAACAGTTCACGGGTTCTCCATGTAACGGATGTTAACCTATCACTTGTTCAGATTCTTCTCAAGACTTCTGAAAACAGTTTATGGATTCTTCCCAGCAACGGATGTTAATCTACCAACTTGTTCAGACTCTTCTCAACTTTTGAAAACAGTTTACGGACGCTTCCCAACAACGGATGCTGCTCTATTGCTTATTCAACTTCAAGACTTCTGAAAACAGTTCACGGGTTCTCCAAGTAACGGATGTTAACCTATCACTTGTTCAGATTCTTCTCAAGACTTCTGAAAACAGTTTATGGATTCTTCCCAGCAACGGATGTTAATCTACCAACTTGTTCAGACTCTTCTCAACTTTTGAAAACAGTTTACGGACGCGTCCCAACAACGGATGCCGCTCTATTGCTTATTCAATCTCAACTCCTGAAAATAGTTTACGGATTCTCCGAAACGTGGATGTCAATCTATTGCTTGCTCAGACCTCCGATTCAGAGATGTTCCAAAACATGGGTGGCTTTCTGATACTTATCCACTCACCATTAACATACAGTTCAACATCATCAGATGGCATCTGTAAGCCCATTCCCGACGAAGATCTGTCACATCTCCAGATGGCATCTATAAGCCCATCTCCCTATCCGACACCTTTCCAAATGGCATCTATAAGCCCATTTCCGCCATCACATTGCTGATACTCTACTATGCGAGTGCAAATTTCCGGGCACTCTGGTGTCCAATCTCCTTTTACCTTCGAGTCGCGAAAGGCAAACTCGCCAATCTAACTCTTCAGGTTCAAGAAGATTGAACAGGGGCAACTGTTGTACCCCAAAATTTCCCTCCCTTTCTTCAGGAAACCATCTTGGATTTTTCAAAGTTCCCCTGAAACAAATCCAAGTCCTGAGTTATCCTTTTGCCCAAGCAAGCCGCTTACAAGAGCAAGATGATCTCACGAACTCCAGAAGCAGCGCTTTTATCTTGAGAAAAATCAAATTCTAAGTATTTAGAATGCTTCTCTAAAATAAGTGTTTTTTAGAAAAATCAGCGCTTCAGAACTTCTGGACCCATTCCAGATGAAGACGGTCAGAAGTTGCAAGCTTGGCTCAGCGTGGTCAGAAGTTGGCTTTTCAGCAGCTACATCAGTTCAATCAGAAGTTGTAAAAGTGGTTCAGAATGTAAGCCTCAAACAGAACATGCCCCTTCAGCAGTTACACAAGCTCAGTCAGAATTTGCTAAAGGAATGTAAGAGAAGCAGGAAAGTCTGAAGGCTCCTTCAGAACAGGTTGAAATCAGAAGATGAAAGGTCAGAAGAATGGGTGTTACACTGATACAAAATCTCTAAGTCCAGATTGTCCAGAAGTAAATCCAAGGAACGTACCAGATAACCAGGAGAATTTCCAGAGCTTACTAAGACAACAGGTAGCCAAGGCCAGAGCATGGTTTACGCTGCTGATTCAACGCTGGTTTCCATTACCAGAATGTTGGTATTGACAGGTCTTGTCACCATTTAATGCCCATTAATGCTTCCAACCACTCCTGAGCATTCACGTGTGGCTTGGAAAACGCTTTTGCACAGATTCTGGCATGGGTCCTCACGCCACCGCCCACTTCAGAGGTCACTTCTCCCCAATCTACGCCTGCTGCTGCAACCTAGGCTGAAAGCTATCTGTATCACAACTTCCCAGGAATTTCTGTCAAAGAACAAATTCAAACTTTGTTGGCGCTTTAAATGTTCAAGGCATCCACAAGGATTTTGCCTATAAATAGAGAGTCTTCACCACTTCCAAAGACGTTCAAGAAAAGAAACAGAAAAATTGCTAAGAGAGAAATAGAACTCCTAGCAACACAGCATTCTGAAACTCTGCCAAAATCTCCAGCTTTGTTTCATAACTTTGAGTTTCTCACCTTCAACTTCATCAAATATGCAGTTCTTTTCTGTAAACCAAAAACACTCTTTCCAAACTTCTGACCCTACACACGTATACACCTTTACTTCCCCTTTTCCAAATCTGTCCAGAACACCACCAGAACCAGAACCAAAAGCTAAACTTTCACTCACCAACTTTTCCAAACAGTCAGGTAAGCACCTGCTGACCCTCATCACACTGTTAAGCATCATCAGCTGTGCATTTTCAAGTAACATAATGTAAATATTCATGTTATTGCTGTTTATGTTCTGAGAATTTTCATACCTCAGAACGTTCTGAGCCAGTATAGGACTTGCCTGTGACCTTGGTGATTCTGACCTCTGAAACATTTTTTGTATTTGCTGGATCTGTTCCAAGTATGTTTCCTGTTTTGTGGAGTAACAACAGGATTGCAGATGTTCTGATTAGTACAGGAAAGAGCCAAGTGCTGACTTTGACGTTAGCACATCTGAAGCCTGTTTTGCTGTCAATGATATCAGAACCTCTGAGAGTTATTGCCTTTTCAGCAGAATCAGAACTTCTGGTTTCTCCACTAACAAACTTCTGTCTTGCAGCGCAGGGAAATCAGAACTTCTGATTTCCCCACTAACAAGGTTCTGTTTTGCAGGTGCTAGAGTCAGAAGTTCTGACTCATCCAGTTTCACTAACAGGTTGATCATCTGGCAGCGGAGCTGAGTCAGAACTTTTGATGACCTCCCAGCAGCGTGCGGGCTCCCTCTCTCTCTATATATATCTTGTTTTTTGCTATTTTCTTTTTTGTCTATTTTTCTCGTTGAACCCCCCATGTACAAATGTGTATCCCTCTCCCCTAATTGTGGTAATAGCGTAGGATTTTACATTTCTGCTTCTTATTGCTAGTAATTAGGACATGTATGGCAAGATAAAATCAATTAAATAGAAAAACCTAATTCAAAGGAAAAAACTCTTGTATGCAATAAAACACACTTGCACACTAACACCCCTAGGGTTACATCCACTTGTTGCCTTTCAAAAATTGGGCCATATTGCATGTTAGGTCTCTTTGGGCAAAACAAATAACTCAAATGATCATAGTCCCTCGATGACGTTTTTTTGCCTAAAATGATCAAAGTCCCTTAAAGAAAAATTGCCCAAAGATACTTGGCACCATTGCAATTATGGTCTAAACGACGACCCGCGCCTGTCCCTTTCACATCCTAACACAAAATTGTCCACTAAATGCAATGGTGGAACAAAATTGTCAAAAGGTTTAAAACATAACAAAAAATCCTTGAGAAAACTTTAGGGTAGATAACTCTTAAGTACTTGCCAATTTACAAAGAAAACGCTTGCCTATTTTCAAAAGACACTTCACAAACACTTTCAAAACAAACTTTCAAAAAACCTTGAAACATCTTTTCAAAAAGACAAAAACCTTTTGTAAAACATTCGAGTAAAGAATTGTTGCATGGGTAGCCTATACAAGGCATCTTTTTAAAACATTTTCAAAACCACACACAAAGCACCATTTCAAACAGTTGAAAACCAAGGAAAGTTGATCTAAGCAAGTACCTAAGAGCCCATTGATAACCATGGATAGAAAGGGTGCTAATACCTTCCCTTTCTATAATCTACTCCCCGAACCCAAGAAATATCTCAAAGGTTTTTGCTGTGCTTTTTAAACCTTTCCTTAGGATAAAATAAAAAGTTGGTGGCGACTCTTGCTCAACCGAAACATTTGCGAAAACAAACGCAAAACCATAGTCAGTTCTCCCACCGTATCACAGATAGGTATTAATTATTGTAAAACAAATATAGCAGCAATATGTTAGATAGAGTGTGTTTACTTGCTAACAAGAACATGTTGAGAAAGAAGTTATATCTTATGTTATGACATGTTGAGTTAAAGTGTTTCAACATCTAGAATAACATGTCGGATAAGATGTCCTATGAAGGAGCATATCACATCGTGTCTGAGCTGAAGTGGATAGTTAGATTATTTTATAATTTGAATGATGCAGAATATTTTGGGAATTATGCAATCCTCTGTGGCGTTGATTTAAAGGTAAAGAAGAATCAAAGAAAATATATAGTTTCTAAATTTTGAGGCAATTTAGGAAGATTTGATTGAAGACCTATTTTGTAGCAGGATTTTCTGATGTTTGTAATAGCCAAAGAGTTGTTACTTAAAGGCCCAAATCTAGTTGGGTATAGGTTATAAATGTAAGATTTGTAACCTAGGATTGGTACCAGCCGAGAATGGTAAAGATGTAATCATTAGGGCTGAGTCTGTTAGCCACTCTCTAGGAGAGTTGGTGCGTGTGAACGACTCGAGTTGTGAGATAGTCATTGTGTTCTCACTCAGAAACCTGTAGGTAATGAGTTGAGTATTTTTCTTGGAGGAAGCTTTGAAGCAACTCCAAGTTGTGATCTTATTCAAGAGTCTTGGATAGAGATTATCATGGAAGTGTGTCTTCTTGTTTATTCAGAATTGTGTTGATTCAATCGTTGTTTGTGATTCAATAAGGATTAAGGAGAGCCTCATATCTAGGTGAGTCTTAGATAGAAATATAGAATGGGTAGTGATTAAGTGAGAAGTTGTAAATGGGGGAATTTAGCTTATAATTGATACTATCATAGTGGATTTGTCCCTGGCTTAGTATGCCCCTAGAGTATGAGAGTTGCTCTGAACTGGGTTAATAATTCTGGTGTATTGTTTATGCTTTTCAGTACTATTTTAATTGTTTATACCTTACATGTTTGTTTATGTCGGATCAGATGTCCCAACATATCATAGGACATCTGAATTATGTCATACCATAATTTTAACTACCACTACTGGCATTGATGAAGTCTTGCATGTTTATCACTACGATACTACAAAAGAAATGAGGGAGACTCTTTAAGTTACCCTTGAAGGTACAAAACAGGTAATAGGGGTAGAATAAACACATTGACCCATAAGTACAAGATTTTAAAAAGGAAACCTAAATAAAACATTCAAGATAATGAAAAGTGATTTATTCGCATTGTGAATCATATGAGAATTCTAACTAAAGTTTTTCAAAATGAGGATTTAATTATAAAAGTTACTTGATGCTTAAAGCATAGTTTGAAATCTTAATTCATTGTGATATATGAGTCTAAGGACTTGTCTTGGATGGATTTGGCTACCGTGTTTGGAAAATTGAAGGAACATGAAATGAAGAAGACGACAAAAGAAGAAAATTATTGCACTAAAATTAACAAAGGCCAAAGACATGGAATCAGAAGATGAAGACTACAAAAGTAAATGTGATGAAGACATGGATCTCATGTTTCACAAATTCAAGGAATTGCTAAGGCATAAAAACCTCCAAAGTTCCAAAATCAAAGTAAAGAAAGATCAACTTTCAGTCCAACTTTCTTCTAGTGTGGAAAGAAATGTCACATAAAGACAGAATGTCCGAAGAATCAAAGAAAATCTAGAAGATACCCAAGACCATAAAAAGACTCATAAATATCTTACATTAGATGCGACGATAATGACATGAACTCCTCTGATGAATCTGAAAAAAGAAGAAACTTACTTGTGTCCCATGCCAATCCAAGAAGAAAATAAGGTAAATAATCTAATTTTTGAATTTACTTACAATGATTTATTTTGTATTTGAAAAATTTTAGATAGGAATTCAAGTAAATTAAAACACATTATTTCTACTTCTAAGACTACTATCTCTTCCCTTGAAAAATATTTTTTTTGGAAGAAATAGATAGCCTTATAGAGAAACAAAGTATTTTAACTCAAAACTTTTCTTCCCCTTCTTCTCCTTCTCGTGAGGATTAAGTTAAATTTACCTAGAGTGAATAATGCAGTATTTTGAATAATAAAGTTAGTGATCTGCATAACACATTTGATAAGTTTATCAAAGGAATCGATAACTTGAATCTTTTTCTAGGTAATACAAGAGCATATGACAACAAAGTCGACCTAAGTTATGAACCTGAAATGATATTAAATTTTTTAGTAAAACATGTCATGCAAATAAGACTTCCAAATAAAAAGTTCTTAAATATAATTGTTGGAATAAAACTACTCATGCCACTCTATTTTGCTTTGTTAAGAAAAGTCATGATAGTAAAAATGTATATTCACCTTCTCCCATCTACAAATAATACTCCCTCCGTCTCATAATACATATCTTATTTGAGCTCTACACAGTTATTAAGAAAATGATTAGATGTATTAATTTTAATGATAAAGTTAGTATCATTTACTAAAACATCTTTATTTGTTATACTTAGTGGAGTTGTTGAAAAGCGTGAAATTTAATAGGGGATATAGTAGTGAAAATAGTAATAAATGTTGTATTAGTATTCTAAAGAGATATTTATTTTGAGACATACAAAAAATACAAATGAGACACTTTTCATGAGACGGAGGGAGTATCATGAAAGGAAAATGAGAAATATGTTTACTTCATATTACTTATATAATGATAATATGTATTCCACTAATGCAAAAATATCAAAAAATATTTGGATATCAAATGTCAAAAAGTTAAATTATGGTGCAGCTATACTTGATAGCTCAAATTCAAAATGTCATAACGAAAGTGATCATTCAAATAATATGAATAAATAAATAAATATTTTATCTTGTTTAACTCTTACAAGAGAATACGTTTCTTCCTATGGTAACATCAAAGGTAAATCTATTGGACGATTACTGGTAGGAGTCCTAATCGTATCATTGAGTTGTTCTAGTTATTGTAATTTTTATAACACAATTTACGTATCTTTAATTAAGTTATGTATCAAATTTAATATAGTATCATCTAATTATTCTATATGCAAGATCTTTAAAAACTCAAAAATAAAATTTATTTCTTCAATTAAAACTTTTTTGAAAAGTCCATGACTATAGAAGAATTCATACATGTTACATTTGATGATCTGACCTTTTTGTAGTAGTGTACTTATTTTGAATAACACTCTAAAATATCAAAATAAATATCAAGATAAAGAAAAGGGTCAAGATCAAAGAGAAATGAATAAAAATATGAAGAAAAAGACCAAATTCAAATGAACACCAATCAAAATGAAAAAACATGTAACAACCATCAAAATCTACCAAAGGATTGGATGACACAAAGGATCATCCCATCAAGAACGTCATTGGAGATATTTCTATAAGGGTCACAACCCAAACCTCCCTTAATTAGGTAGGTAACCATATGGAATTTGTTTCCCAAATTGAGCCAAAAGACATCAATGAAGCTCTCATTGACAAACATTGGTCTCTTTTTATGTAAGATAGGTTAAATCAATTTGAAAGAAACAAAATTTGGAAAATTTTACCTAAACTTTATCTAATTCAACGGTTGAAACCAAATGGGTCTTTCGCTAAAAGCTTGAAGAAAATGCAAAAGTTTTAATAAAAAAAGTAAGACTCTTTACAAAAGGATATAATCAAGAGTAAGGCATAAATTTTGATGAAATTAATGCCCTTGTAGATATATTAGATGCCATAAAATACTTTCATATTTCTCATGCATTTTGAGTTTTAAAATATTCTAAATGGATGTAAAGAGAATATTCTTGAATGGTCACATTCAGATGGAAGTATATGTTCATCAGCCTCACAGGTTCTGAACTAATCTTTTCCTAATCATGTATTCAAGCTTTAAATGGTTAACTAGGGTTTTAAATAAGCCCCTAAGGCTTGGTATGAGCGTTTGTGCAAGTTTCTACTTGAAAAAAAAAAATCAAAATATGAAGGTTGATATAACTCTTTTTTATCAAAAAATTGAGCATGGAATTTTACGTGTGCAAATTTATATCGATGATATCATATTCAACGCTACTAATAAGTCATTGTGCAGGGAATTTTCTTATTTTATGCATAATGAATTTGAAATGTCTATGACGAGAGAGTTGTGGTACTTTTTGGATTAAAAATCCACCAATCAAAGTAAGGCATCTTCATTAATCAAGCTTAATACTGAAAATAGCTACTACAAAGATTCGACATAGATAAAGAAAAGCCAGTCTCAATTCGATGAGTACATCACGCAGTTTAGATAAGGACAAAAAAGGGAAAGCAGTTGAAGAAAACAAATATCGAGGTATGGTAAACTCTCTCCTTTATCTTACTGCATATCATCTTGATATCATGTTTGTTGTATATTTGTGATCACGTTTTCAAGCAAACTCAAAAAATCACACCTCATTATGGTAAAAAAAAATTATGAGATATATCACTAACACACCACTTATGAGTTTATGGTAACCATATAGAGGTATTTTACTTTAGTTGGTTATTGTGATTCCGATTTTTCTCGTTGTAATTTGGAGCATAAAAATATATATGTGGTACGTTCCATTTGCTTGGAAACTTGCTTGTCTCATGGAAAATCAAGAAAAAATCAAGTGTTACATTATTAAGAGTAGAAGTTGAATATATCACTAGTGGTAGTTGTTGTGCACAAATTATCTAGATGAAACAAAAATTAAGTGATTACGAAGTAAATCTAGGAACTGTTCCCATAAAATGACACAATAATAGCACCATAAATCTCATAAATAATACAATATTTCACTCTCATGCTAAACACACTGGGATCTTGCACTATTTAATTAGGGATCATGTCAGAAAAGGGGATTGGATAACTGAGGTTTTGTCTTCATCTAACTAATTGGAAAATATTTTTACAGAACCTCTTTCCAAAGAAAATTGATTAGAAATCTTAAATCAATCATGCATGGATTAATATTTTAAGTGTTTCTTCTCCTCCCTCATTTCATTCCATTCTCAAGATGATGTATGTGATCTACATGCTTTTTCCCTCCTTTTTGATAATTTCAAATGAGAGAAGTATATTCTCATGGATATTAGAGTATACTCTCTTTACACGTGAGGGGGTTTAACAACTCTAAATATTCTTATCTATTTTTTTTTACTATTTTACTATATCCCTAAGATATATGTTATCATCATAAAAAAGAGACGAGAATATTGATTTATGTGTTATGTAGGTAGAACCATCATCTGGTTTTGATGATGACAACTATCAAGTATTTTAAAAGATGACAAGCTTCATATGTCAAACAACGTTTGATGTAAATGATTCAAGAAGTTCTTGGTGTTAAATGTCAAATAGGGAGTTGATTGCAATTATTCAATGATGCCTGATGATGAAATCTAAATAATATGTCACAAGCCTCAGTAGTCAAATATATTAAGTTGTAATTGAAATTTCTTAATATTGTTGCAGTTAGAAGGTTTGTGTTTTGATCCAGCACAAAAACTCAAATTTAAGTTAAAGGTTGTTTGAGTTGATCATATAAAATATAAAAGTTGACTTAATTGGAAATTTAAAGGGTTTTTATTTTGGGATGGAGTAGTCCAAGTGATGTAGGAAAATCTAGGATAAGTCCTAGGTGCAATCTTTATATCCCTTGTCTCCTTTACTTTCAATCTTTTTTTTTCCTTTGTGTTTTTCTTATTTCCATTTTTCGTTGTTATTCATATATTTGTTTGTTTATACTTACATAAAATTTTTAAAAATCAAATGATTTTATAAATAATTTTATAATTTTTAATATTACAAGTCACCTATCCCCCTCGTATGTTTGGAGTTAGTTGGTCAGCACATAAAACATTGGATAAATGACAAAATTTGTAGAGGAATAGTTGGAGTTAGGCACAGAGGCATGGTAACAAGGGATCAATGATGATGGATAAGAATTGAAATAATGAATCAATAGATGAAGAAGAGAGAAAATATGAAATATATTATGGAATGAAGTTGAGAGCTTCAAAAGTTTATTTCTCCTAGTAAATTATGATCGTTACAAGTCTACTTATATTAAAAATAATCCTCATTCAATCTAAGCTACACTTGCACACAGTATAGAAAATTATGTTTTAAGTAACTAATTCCTAACAACTATTTTAACCAACTAATAATCTTGTAAGCTATATTTTAACTACGCTACACATTCATATAATTTATCATTGCTTGTAGTACAAGCATGTTTATTACTTCGATGTAATAAAAAAACTATTCTCGAGTATTTAAGAAAGCACTCGATAAAAAAATTTCCTATGTAAAAATTAAAAAAAAAAACTAAAAAAAAGGCCTACCAAGTCTATCATGAACCGTATCTATAAAAACAGACAAAGGAGCTTCATTCCACCATATAAAACTTGAATGAAAATACCTAGAAGCTAATTTGTCTGTACAATGGTTTCCTTCTCTAAAAAAATGGGACAAAATGAAATTCAAGCTATGAGTTTTGTGAATATAGTTCAACCATATATTCTTAAGGTTCTAGGGCACAATGTTGAGATTGTTAGGATCTAAAGAGACAAACTTTGAATCAGTCTCAAAATAAAGGTGTCTCTAATTGTTATCAAAAGATATTTTAATGGCTTCATGACTCCACTGAATTCTACATGCAGAGCAGCGGCCAGGCTCAGGTTTTCAGTGAAGTAACTGATGAGATTGAAGGAATGGTCTCTGAAAATGCTACCGAACGTAGCAAGGGCTGAAGCACCAAAAGCGGTTTCATCGATAATTCACTTTATCCATGAATGAGGTGGGGGTTTCCAAGTTACTTCAAAAATATTGGGGGCTTTGGGAGGATGGGACTTAATCGAGTAAGCTTTCAAAATTCAAAATCTCTGATATTGTTGGATGGGATACAAGAAAATTAATAATATTTTCTATTTATTATAAAAAGGATAAATAGGAGAAATCTCAATTAGATTGATACTCTTAGGCCTAACAACCTAAAAAACACTTCAAAATAACATATTATTAAAACTACAAAGCAGAACATACATCTTGGAAGAATTAGGTGAAACTCAAAATAGAAAAACTTACAAACAATTGTATCATTAAAGAATTTATTAGAAAAATTACAATGTGGGATATAACTCTATGAAGAAAAAAAATAGCATAGTGTATGCAAAGAAAAAATCTCAATAGAATGTAAAAGAAGATAAGTTACATATATTCCTAAAGAATTCTTTGTGCTAATCATTGTCACTACTATAAGTAAAATTTTATTTATAAATTTATTGAATAATCGATGTATTTAATCTATGTATTGTGACTATATACATTTGTTATTAATTAAATTTTAAAATGAACTATTTCTTATATTAATGAATGGAAGAAGTCACTCTTAATACAATTGGGTAGATTTTCTCACCCTAAATGAAGCATTCATAACCTAAAGTAACTAACATATATATATATATATATATATATATATATATATATATATATATATATATATATATATATATATATATATATATATATATATATATATATATATATATATATATATATATATATATATATATATATATATATATATATATAAAAGACTTTAAAATAAAAATTTACAGTTTGATGAAGACAGTTGGACCATCTGAGTTGAAGCTTACATTGCACAATCTCTATATTAAATAAATCTTGATAAAGAAGCATAAAATCACATTATAATGAAATGTTAAACTAACCTTTTCCATAAGCAATATCAATGGCAAGAATGACAACCATGAATCCTACATAAATAAAGTTAAAGATTAAAAAAATTAATAACAAAAAATCTTATAAAAGAATCTTTAAAGTCTCTAAAAATCCAAAGACAAGTGGAGAGTCAAGAAGATCTTTTAGATGAACCTTCATTCTTACATATTAACTCTCACTTAGGAGGAGCAAGTTAGTTAACTTAAATGGTTTTATGAGAGACTAGAGCATGTCAATTAGTACAAATATTTTAGATAAGTTGGTGGATAAGAAAATATTTTGCTTAATTTTATATAACCCAGTAGTTTGATTAGTTTAAATATTGTCAAACATGATATAAATGAATGTATTAGACCCATTGGGCCGAAATTCATAATGAATTCAATACACCAAAATACTGAATACACAAGTTTATATATAGAACTTAGGAATATCCTAACAAACTCCTAAAGTCCATAAAAACCCAACTAACCCAATAATAGATAAAAGATCAAGAAAATAATCAATTTTGTAATACCCCCATAAGCTTGAGGGTGAATGGAATGAACCCCGTGCTTAGAAAGATTAAACTGAAAGGGCTTTAGGTCGAGAGGTTTCATGAGAATATGAGCAACTTGTTGAGCTGAAAGGACTGATAACAAATGAAAAAGACCGTGTTGAAGCTTTTCTCGAACAAGATGACAATCCAAGTCTATGTGTTTGGTGCGCTCGTGAAAACAGGAGTTTCTTGTGATATATGATAGGAGTATAAGTCGCTTTGTAGCCTAACAGTCCAACAATTGACAAAAGATCTAGAACATATTTGGGCTGAGTCATGTTAATGCTGGATGTGCTTCTTGTAACTTGCAGCCCAAGAAAATACTTCAATGTGCCAAGGTCCTTGATATGAAAATAATGGTTCAATGTGATTTTGATATGTTGAATGATATCTAAATTTGTTCTTGCAATTACAATATCATCAATGTATATCAGCAGTACAACAAATGAGGTTTTAGATTTGTGAATAATTAAGAATGATCAACAACACGTTGTGTAAGATTATTTGAAATTAAGACACTAGAAAGTTTTTCAAACCATTACATGCTAGCCTTTTTTAAACCATAAAGGGATTTTAATAATTTGGATAAGAGGGTTCACTCCTTTGGGTAAAGTCATGTAAACCTCTTCATCCAAATCACCATGGAGAAAAACATTATAAACATCTAGCTGATGAAGATGTAAATTTAAAGAGGGAGCTAGAGCAAGTATAAGCCTTACAATGGTGAGTTTATCAACTAGAGAAAATGTGTCAAAGTCTATAGAGCAACTAACCTTGCTTTGTGACGTTCTATAGATCCATCTACATGGAATTTGGTTTTGTAGACCCACTTACATCCAATAGCCGTTTTACTAGGAGGAAGAGTGGTATATATCCAAGTTTTGTTATCTCACATGGCCTGAATCTCTATTTTAATGGCTTTGATCCAATGACGATGAGAGAAGTCTTTATTGTAAGTGTTTGGGTCACAAGTATTAGTAAGGGCATTAATGAAACAATAGAATGCATGTGAAGTGTAACACCCTAATTTTCTATTTAGTTGTGTATTTGATTAACTTATTATCGGTTTAATTTTGTGAATAAATGATTATTTGAGGTATGTTGTATGTGACACGTTAGTTGGGGCGAAACCATCGAACACTTGGGTTAGCATTAGGAAATAATGTATGTGATGATAGAATCATTTTATTAGTGATAATTATATAGAAATAATAGAATATTAGTAATCGGGCCTAATGAGGTATTGTGAAGAGTAATGGGGGGGGTTGTATTAGTAAGCCCATTAGTGGTTACTAGAGTTTGTTTTGTTAAGGGTTTGATAAAAAGAAAAAGAAATAAGAATTAGTGAGAGGATTAGCAAAAGAGAAAAGAAAGTTTTCATGAGAAAAGAAGAGAAGAGCGAGAGAGAGGAAAACAGGCAAGAACACAAAAGTTGTGGAATCTACCTAGAACAAGGTAAGGGTGAGTTTTCATTTGGTTATTAAGATTTTTGATAATGCATGATGGCTAGTGGCATGTATTAATATTGATTTCTCTAGTCTTCCATATTTTGAATTGCTTAGGTTTTGATTGAGAGTCCATGGAATTGGTATGTGATTATGTTGTGATGTTGGTGTTAATAAATATATGTTGAATACGTGTTTTAGTAACTTAAATTGTGACAAATTGGACGTTAAAACATGTTTTGGTTGAAGAAGTTAGCATTGGGACTAAGTTTTCATCGCAAGTTTTTTTGAAAGAATCAGAGAGCCCGTTCAGCACAAGGTTAGATCGCTTAGCACGCTAGGGTATATAATAAGCCCGTTTAGCACAAGATAACGTGCTTAGCACAAACTGGGAGTTTAATTTTTGTATTTTTATTTAATTTATTTGGAATTATGTATGCTTATATTTTATGCTAATTTATACTTAATTTTGGAGAATTAAAACTATATGATATGATGATTTTTGAAGCTCCTTTTGATCAAACATGAAATTTGATTTGTGTGCTTTAGATTTGTGTTTTTGATTGGTTGTTGAATCATAATGACATTATTGTACATTGTTACTATGTTTTATTGTTATGGCTTGGCATGGTTGTGCAATGAGTATGAATTGCATGTGAATAATTCATGAGTATGTGTATGTATATGCAAATGTGTGGTAATTCATGTGTGATGGATTACTGAAGATATACATGGATGTTAAGATTATAGAATGGTATTAATTGCATATAGTTGTTGTAATTGCACATGCATCATTTGTGTCAAGAGGCATTCTTGTTAATTACGTCGGAGCTAGTGACTTGTCTTAAACCTAGATATGGGTTTGAAAGCTTAAAGAACAAGCTTTTTGTATGTTATTGGTCTAGAGGACATACCTGGTTTAAAGTAAAAACTGAATAACAATAACAGAGATTGGTACCACATGCATGAGCATTGTATTGGATTCTTACATCGAGTCACAATGTGATATTGTCATAATATGAAATTATGTGCACTATGTGAGGCTTGTTGTGTTTTGTGAAATTATGAAGATTATGAGAATGCGGGTGATGTGTTATTTACAAAACAATTGAAGTGTGAGAATATTTATTTGTATGTATGTTTGATATACATTATGTATTATTATATAATTTCGATAATTATGTGAACTCTCACCCTTCTTTTGGAATGATGTTTTATACGATATCGCTCAGGTATTGAAGATTAGAGTTGCTTCTAGCAAGAGATTAGCTGGAGGAGTTAGTTGTTTTATTTTCATAGTTTGGATTGAGTCATGCTCTGGTCATGTAACACTGGAGAAACGTTTAGATTCATGTTTTCTTAAGATATACTTTGTATACTCTATTTTATTTGTCTTGAATATTTTGAGTTATGTGGTGATTTGGCTCTTATGCCTAAGGTATTTCAATAAAGGGGTTTGATTAAGAGACTTCATTATTAATTGTTTGAATGAGAATTATTCTGCCGCTACATGTTATATGAAATTGTATGAGAAGAATGAATTTAAATAAGTGTTAATTGAGCATGACATGTATTTGTGATGTATGGAGTGTGTGTGACACCCTTGTTTGAAACGCATGTTATATTTACTCTGATTTATGATGTATTATTATGCGGGGTTTTAGAAGGGTCTTACATTAGTGGTATCAGAGCCTGGTAGTTCAGTTGATCAAGTTGTTAATGTGTTTACTCTCTTTTATATTCTATATGTGTATGTGGCAATATTTGTATTGTTTGTTCTAATGAGAATTTGTTTCTTGAAATTCTCATAACAATGGTTGGAGGAAGGAATGATCATGTGATTGTTGAAGCTTTAGTAATGAAGGCTGGAGCAATTGGGCAGAATCTGCATGTCAATATGAATGTTGGGAATAACAATGATGATGAGTTTCATGCTTTGGGGAAGTTTCAGAGAAATAATCCGCCAGTTTTCGAGGGAGCGCACGGACCTAACAAGGCACGGGTATGGCTGAAAGTGATCGAGAAGATATTTTGAGTCATGAAATATTCATATGCGCAGAAGGTGAAGTTTGGCACCCGTATGCTTGAAAATGAAGTTGAGGACTGGTGGGGTAACACTAGTCATAGGTTTGAAGAAGAGGGAATTGAGGTTACTTGGACTGTGTTCAGAGAAGCGTTTTAGGAGAAGTATTTTCCAGAAGATGTGCATGGGAAGAAGGAAATTGAGTTCCTTAAGCTGAACCAGAGTAACTCAACTGAGGTAGAGTATTTTGCAAGGTTTGAAAAGATTATTAAGTTTTGTCCTCGTTATAATACTGCTAATGCTGAGAGATCTAAATGTCTTAAGTTTGTGAATGGTTTGAGGCCTGAGATCAAGCAAGCCATGGGTTACCAGCAGATTACATGATTCTTTGAACTGGTTAACAAGAGTAGGATCTATGATGAAGATAGTAGAGCTCTTTCTTCTCACTATAAGATTTTGAACGAAAAGAAGGAAAAAGGTCGATTCAGAGGAAAGTCGTATTTGACTCATGCTGATAAGGGGAAACAGAAGACTGGTTATGACAAGAAGTCAAGTGAGGGAGGAGCTCTTACTCCGGTTAAGTGTTATAAGTATGATATTGAAGGACATCATGCTCCAGAGTGCACAAGTGTTGAACTGAAATGTTTCAAGTGGTGGCAAGCCAGGTCACAAGGCTTTTGAGTGAAAGTGTGGTGCGAAGGTGACTTGCTACAACTATGGTGCACAAGGGAAAATTAGTACCAAGTGTGATAAACCAAAGAAATAGAAATCTAGATAGAAGGTGTTTGTTGTATCAGGTTCTAAGACTACTGTTGAAGAGAGGTTAATCAGAGGTATGTGTTTCAATAATGGTACACCTTTGATTGCTATAATTGATACCGGAGTGACACATTATTTTATTTCTTTGGATTGTGTTAAGAGACTAAATCTTAAGTTATCTGATATGAATTGAAGTATGGTTACTGATAATCCTTCTATGGGATCAGTGACTACTTCGTATGTGGGTTTGAACTATCTGTTGAGTATTTTTGAAAGGTACTTCAAAAATGACTTAGTGTATCTTTCGTTAGATCAACTTGATGTTATCGTTGGGATGAACTGGTTGGGAGTCAACCATGTTTATATCAACTATTTTTCTATGACAATTATTTTTCTTGAACCTGAGAAGGAAGGAGACTTGTTTATGCCTGCTAAACAAGTGAATGAGTCGGTGCAGGATGGTGCCAGGATGTTTATGTTGATGACAGCTTTGGATATTAGTGGAAAAAGAGTGATTGGTGATATGACAGTTGTTCATGATTTTATAGAAGTATTTCCTGAGAAGATAAGGGATTTACCACCGGAGCATGAAGTGGGGTTTACGATTGACTTAATTCTAGGTACTAGTCTGGTATTAATGGCTCCATATTGTATGTTAGCATCGGAATTGAAAGAGTTAAAAAGTCAAATTGAATATCTACTTGAGAAGAGATATATTCATCCGAGTGTGTCATTATGAGGTGCATCAGTCTTATTGGTTAAGAAGAAAGAAGGTACTATAAGGCGTTGTATGGACTACAGACAACTAAAAAAGGTGACTTTCAAGAATAAGTATCCACATCCGAGGATTAATGACTTGATGAATCAGTTGGTTGGTGCAAGTGTGTTTAGTAAGATAGATTTGAGATTTGGGTATCATTAGATTCATATGAAGGCTGAAGATATTCAGAAAACTGCTTTCAGAATGAGGTATGGTCACTATAAATATTTGGTGATGTCGTTCAGTGAAACCAATGCACGGAGTGATTCATGGAGTACATGAACATGATTTACCATCAGTATTTGGATAAGTTTTTGGTTGTTTTCATTGATGATATTTTGATCTATTCGAATAGTGAAGAAGATCATCCTGAGCATTTGAAGGTTGTGTTAACAATGTTGAAGGAGAAACAGTTGTATGCTAAACTTTCTAAGTGTGAGTTTTGGTTGAAGGAAATGAGTTTCCTTGGCCATGTGATTTCAAGTGGAGGAATCGCAGTTGATCTGTCGAAAATGGAAGTTGTGTCTCAGTGGGAAGCTCTGAAATCTATTTCTAAGATTAGAAGTTTTCTTGGGCTAGCAGGCTATTATCGGAAATTCATTTAAGGATTTTCCAAGTTAGCTTTGTCGTTGACGCAGTTCACTAGAAAGGGTCAAGCATTTATTTAGGATGAAAAATGTGAAAAGGGTTTTTAAGAACTTAAGAGGAATTTGACAACAGCTCTTGTTTTGATTTTGCCTAATCCGGCAGAACCGTTTGTTGTATATTGTGATGCTTCATTTATGGGATTGGTCGAAGTGCATGAGAGGAATTATCCGATGCATGACTTGGAGTTGGTTGCTGTTGTGTTTGTATTAAAGCTTTAGAGGCATTATTTGTTCGGATTGAGATTTGAAGTGTTTAATAATCATAAGAGTTTAAAACATATCTTTGATCGGAAAGATTGAATATGAGGTAGACGAGATGGTTAGAATTTTTGAAAGATTATGATTTTGGTTTGAATTACCATCTGGGTAAAGCAAACATAATAGTTGATGCATTAAGTAGGAAATCTTTACATTTGACGATGATGATGGTGCGTGAATTAGAAATGATTGAAATTTTTTTAGATATGAGTTTGATTTGTGGAGAGACATCTTATATAGTTAATATTCGGATGTTGAAGCTTACTAGTGGCATTCTTAATGAGATTCAGGAAGGTCAGAAATTTGATTTGGGTTTGTTGAATCGGTTGACTTTGATCAATCAAGGTCAAGGTGGTGATTTTCGGATTGTTGAAAATGGTATCATGAGATGTCATGATAGAGTTTTTGTTCTGGATATAGTTGAACTTGAAAAAAAAGTATCCTTGAGGAAGGGCATCGTAATGGATTAAGTATTCATTTGGGTGCTACGGAGATGTATCAAGATTTGAGGAAAATATTTTGGTGGCCCGGTATGAAGAAGGAAATTGTAGAGTTTGTGTATTCTGGTTTGACTTGTCAGAATTCAAAGATCGAACATCATAAACCATCCAGTTTGATGCAACTGTTATCTATTCCTGAGTGGAAATGGGATAGTGTATCGATGGATTTTGTGTCTGGTTTACCCCGAACACCGAATAATTTTAAGGCTATTTGGGTTATAATGGATAGATTGACAAAATATTCTCACTTTATTCCAATGAGAATGGATTATCCATTAGAGAAGTTAGAAAAGTTGTACATTGAGAGGATTGTCAGTTTGCACGGTATTCCATCTATTATTGTATCAGATAGAGATTTGAGGTTTACTTCAAGATTTTGGGAGAGTTTGCGAAATGCTTTGGGTAAAAAGTTGTAGTTGAGTTCTACTTATCATCCGTAGACAGATGGTCAAACTGAGAGGATGATTCATTCGCTTGAGGATCTTTTGTGAGCTTGTGTGATGGAAAAGAAGGTGCTTAGGAGTGGTATTTTCCTTTAATTGAGTTTACTTACGATAACAGTTTCCATTCGAGTACCAAAATGGAACCGTTTAAAGCATTGTATGGTAGAAGGTGTAGGACGACATTGTGTTGGAATGAGTTGGGAGAGAGTGATGTGGTTGGATCTAAGATAGTCCATTAGACTACTGATAAAATTAAGATGATTCAGGAGAAGATGAAGATTTCACAAAATCGTCAGAAATGTTATCATGACAAGAGGAGGAAAGCACTTGAATTCCAAAAGGATGATCATGTGTTTTTGAGAGTTACTCCAATAACTAGTATTGGTCGAGCATTGAAGTGGCGTAAGTTAATGCAACATTTTATTGGTCCATACCAGATTTCAGAGAAGATTGGAGATGTGGCCTATCAAATTACTTTACCACGATCGCTTTCTAATCTTCATGATGTATTTCATGTATCTTAATTGAAGAAATACATTGCAGATTTGTCTCATATGGTCCAAGTAGATGATGTGTAGGTGAGAGATAACCAGACTGTGGAGACATCACCTATGTGGATAAGGGATCAGGAGTTCAAGCAGCTTCGATATAAAGATATTTCCTTACTGAAAGCAGCTTGGGGAGGACCGAAGGGTGGGAATATGACTTGGGAGCTCGAGAGTCAGATGAGGAAGTCATATCCTGATCTGTTCATTTGAGGTAATTTTCGAGGGAGAAAATCCTTTTAGTGGGGGAGAGTTATAACACCCCCATTTTCTATTTAACTGTGTACTTAATTAACTTATTATTATTTGGTTTTTTAAATAAATGATTATTTGAGGTATGTTGTATGTGACAGGTTAGTTGGGTCAAAACCATCTAACACTTGGGTTAGCGTTAGGAAATAATGTCGGTGATGATAGAATCGATTTAATAGTGATAATTATATAGAAATAATAGAATATTAGTAATCAGGCCTAATGAGGTATTGTGAAAAGTAAAGTGGAGGTTGTGTTAGTAAGCACATTACTGGTTACTAGAGTTATATTTGTTAAGGGTTTGATAAAAAGAAAAGAAATAAGAATTAGTGAGAGGAATAGCAAAAGAGAAGAGAAAGTTTTCACGAGAAAAGAAGAGAAAAGTGAGAAAGAGGAAAAAGGGCAAGAATGAAAAATTTGTGGAATCTACCTAGAACAAGGTAAGGGGGGATTTTCATTTGGTTATTGGGATTTATTGATAATGCATGATGGGTAGTGGCATGTATGAAGATTGATTTCTATAGTTTTCCATGTTTTGAATTGCTTGGGTTTTGATTGAGAGTCCATGGAATTGGAATTTGATTATGTTGTGATGTTGGTGTTGATAAATATATGTTGAATACATGTTTTAGTAGCTTAAATTGTGACAAATTGGATGTTAAAACATGTTTTGGATGAATAAAATCGTATTGGGATTGTGTTGTCATCGTAGGTTTTTTTGGAAGAATCACAGAGCCTGCTCAGTAAAAGATTAGCTCGCTTAGCGTGCTCGGGTATGTAATGAGCCCACTTAGCGTGAGATAGTGCGCTTAGCGCGAATTGGGAGTTCAAGTTTTGTATTTTTCTTTAATTGATTTGGGATTATGTATGCTTATATTTTATGCTAATTTATGCTTATTTTTGGATAATTAAAATTGTATGCTTGTTGCAACGGTAGAGCGACAAACAAAAAGTAAAATAATATTTTTACCGGGTGATATATGTTATATTGTATCATGTCCATAGAGATTGGTCATTGAATTTTTGTTCGACAAATCATTCGTTAATGATTTTGGGGATAAATGGGTTGAAAAGAAAAGTGCTAAAATTAAAAGTTATACACAAGTAGAATTTCATCATTCGAATAGGATAAAACTATCGAATTTGTATTTCGTCTACCCCATCAAATACTTAAACTTACTACCAAGTTGTACTTAACCTTAATTACTCGTCATTATCATCATGTATCGCTCACACAGAGGTCATTTCTAACACAGAGCAAGATATTAATTGTGTCGCTCCATGTCGACGATCTCTCAGCACAACATAAAACAATATGGAGGCATTAAGTGTCGATACCTAACTGATTACTAAGCCTAAATCTATCTCTAGAATCTAAGCCCAACGGATATTCATCCTAAATCCGGATTCAGTTCGTCCATCTCTACAACGACTCAAACCCATACACTTAGAGAGCTAACAAGGATAAACATCAATAAATATTTGTAAAGAAAGTTTCATAAAATATCGTGAGCAATAAATATACATATAATCAAGGTAAAGTTACATACCAAATCCAACAAATAATGGTTACAAAGAGAGGAAGATGAGAAGAAAACAGATTCCCATCGATGTCAAACATGATCCATAAAGCTCCCGACCTCGGATCATCCATTTGCAAGCCATAAATGTTGTTGTCTAAGCTCTAACTATCAAAAATGAAGGTGATGGAATTTGGGAACAAATACCCTTAAAACTATCCACCCAGAAATGAAATGAAAAGGAAATATAAAGAAATGCCATTCCACGATAATCGCCAGGCGAAATAAAGTGTCGCCCGACGACGTCTCTTATTCACTTGGCCTAGGATAAGCCACGTCCTCAGCAGGTCAAAAATATCCTCCATCGCTTGGAGACAGAAAGCTTCACCTGGAAATACCTTTATTCCCCGTCTGGCGACGCAGCAGCGAAACAAGGCAGGAGGAAACAACAAAAATGGATCTTCAAATTTCGCCCGACGACGGTCTTTTTCTCCCTGCGATCCATGACAGTCTAACAACTTCTGTTGCTTTCCTATATAACTTCCACTAGCTCCAATATTTCTCCTTATTCATTTATTGATCTAAAAAATTCATCTTGGAGCTTTATTTCTCTTGCTCCAACAATGCTCAAATACCTAAAAAATGAATATAAAATTATCAAACGATACACTTTATACAAGAAAACGAATTATACATAAACTAAATGTATTTATACATAAAGTTGGGTTATTCAACTGATACTAACAACCAAGAGTCGATAAGTGCAACAAAAAGTATATACAAAAATAACTACAATTTGCACTTATCAAAATCTCCCTAACTTGAATTATTGTTTGTCCTCAAACAAGGCCAAACAACTCAAAGAACAAAGAAACAATAATCAAAGAATCATGAATCAATAGGTTTTTAAAACGGAAAACAAATGTATGGTTCTGTAGCGGTAGAAATGTTCAAGACTAAGCCATTGGATTCACTAGACTTTATACAAATCAAAATAAAAACCGCCACCGCGCTTTATTGTTTCCAAAGGAATGGGAAAAGAGCGAATAACTCAAAAAGAGGGGGAAAGATTCAAGGTAAGGGAGTTGGTTATGCAAAGGAAAGGTATTAGAACCCTAAACATCTACGGTACTCCGCAGGAGCCTCTTTGTAAAAAATATGTATATTTTGGCTATAAAAAACTGTCATATAAAATGGATGGTGGAGGTGAGAGAAGAAATATATATTTTATGATTTTTGCACCCGCCGCGGTTGTGAACCTTTAGTGCCTACGTATCACCTTTCATGCAATAGGGGATCAGGGTACACGTAGTTCCTCTTTTAAAAATTAAAAACCCAAATGTGTTGGTTAATTTTATAAGATAAAACATCATCGTCATTGTCTGTGTGGAAAACACACCTACTACCCACAATCATGAGAAATGAGAATTTTCATCATCTCAAAGTGGAGGCTATGGCTTGGATTTTAAAATCAACAATGCCTCACTCAACACCCAAGTGGAAAATATCTCTCTTCACTATATATTATAGAAGTATAGTTGTTTGCATCACTACAAGGGTTGACAAGAGTTCAATCCTTTAAGAAAAGTTTTAAAGATAAAAGCCAAAGTGGAAAAATGGTTTAAAATGAGATTGATTGACTTTTAGTCTTCTCACAAAAATTGTCAAGGTATTATTAAGTTGATTGGAGTTTATTTATGAAAATATTTTGAAAAATGCATGGATATAAGTCCAAGTTTATTATGAAAGTGGTTCAAGTTTAAAAACAAGAAGAGTTTTCAAAAGGTGGAATAAGATTTTTGAAATTAAAGAAGATGAGAGGAGAAGAAGGGACTATCCTAAAGCATAAGGTGAAAGCTACTGATAAGAACCATCTAACCAACAAGAAGCCAATACTTGACATTATGAGCCAAGATAGAATTCCCATTCCTTGGATTGAAACCAAGCAAGCAAAAATACTATACCCCTTGAGAGAACCAAACTTCAAGTGTATTAAGTCTTCATAAAAATTGGGCAGAGTAACGGCTATATACGGGTGAATTTCATATTACAAACAAAGGGTTTAATCACAATAAACTGCACACAAAATAAACAAACAACCCAATGTCTTGAGGCAAACCTCAAGAGCTCCAGACAAAATAATCAGATAAGATCACAAGGTCTCCAAGATAAGCCAAGGTTTCTAATCCTAAGTCCAAGAAAAGTCCCATGCTCCATAATGCCAAGGATAGTAGCCAAATAGTCCAAGTACCATTAAAGATTTTTTAGGGTTTATGTTGATTATTAAGTATCTTAAGAAAGGAAAAGAAAAGCTCAAGTGAGCAAAGTACAAAATGGCAAGAAAATAAATGCTCAAATGAGCAAAGATGAAAATGGCATGAAATGTTAATTCTAAAAGTAAATAGTACATAACCACCACAACCACTTCCATATCTTGAAATTTGAGAGAACTATGCCCCTGGTGGCCAATATAAACAAGGCCTTGTCCAAACATAACAGCTTCTCCAATCAACCCCTTGTACTTTTGAGTCAAATCTAATAACCTTGAAATGTGATGAACCCAAACAAACTTTGCCATGCCATTTCTTCCAAAACCACTCCAATGGTGAGGTTTTAACCTCTCAAGCTTTTATTGGCTAGGGCATGGAAATAAACTCATGAACCCATGGAGTGAATTGTTAAATCTTGTGATACGTTGGGAGAACTGACTATGGTTTTGCGTTTGTTTTCGCAAATGTTTCGGTAGAGCAAGAGTCGCCACCGACTTTTTATTTTATCCTAAGGAAAGGTTTAAAAAGCACAGCAAAAACCTTTGAGATGTTTTCTTGGGTTCGGGGAGTAGATTATAGAAAGGGAAGGTATTAGCACCCTTTCTATCCATGGTTATCCATGGGCTCTTAGTTACTTGCTTAGATCAACTTGCCTTAATTCTCAATTGTTTGAAATGGTGCTTTGTGTGTGTGGGTTTGAAAAATGTTTTGAAAAGAAGCCAATGTGGTGGCAACCTTTGTAATGATCCATGTTGGGATGTATACAAAGGTGTATGTCTTTTGAAAAGGTTTTCATTTGTTTTTTTGAAAGTTGTTTTGAAAGTGTGGTTTGAAAAATAGGCAAGTGTTTTGTTTTGCATGTTTGATTCAAGTGACTAAGAGTTTGTCTACTCCTAAATTTCTCAAAGATTTCTCCTATGTTTTTAACCCTTTTAACAATTTTGTTCCACCATTGCATTTGGTGGACAATCTTGTGTTAGGATGTGAGAGGGACGGGCGCGGGTCATCGTTTAGACCATAATTGCAATGGTGCCAAGCATCTTTGGGCAATCTTTCCTTGAAATGGACTTGATCATTTTTTAGGCAACTTTCGAAAGCGTCATCGAGGGACTATGATCATTTGATTGTTTTGTTTTGCCCAAAGAGGCCTAACATGCAATATGGCCCATTATTGAAGGCAACAAGTGGAATACCCTAGGGGTGCAAGTGTGATTGGTGTTGTCCATTTTCATGCTTGTTTATCTTGAATTTAGGTCAAACTATTTTTGTTGTTTTTGATTTGCATACAAACCCTAATTCTAACATGGCATAATTAGAAAGCATTAAAATGCGAAAAATAAAGTTCCTAAGTTATTACAACACAATATATGGGAAGGGGAGTACAAATGTTCAAATGGGGGGTATTTTGACAAGGAATTTAAACCTAGACTATTACATCAAATTGGGAATTATCAAATCATTTAATATACAATAATTAAACAAAAAGGGAATAAATATGCAAGATGCAAAAATGTTTTTTTATATGTATGAAAAAAAGTGTTTTTTATATGTCAAATAAACAAAATAAAAAGTATTATTTTTTTGGAGTTTTTATATATTTAGGGCAAAATCCTAATTTATTAATTAAAAGGTATTAATTGTTTAATATATACAATATTTATTAGTTATGTACAAAAATAAAATAAAAATGAAGTATATTTGTAAAAAAGGTGTTTTTAATATTAAATATTAATAAGAATAAAAATGAATATATTTTGTATTTTTGTCCTAAATATTCTAATAAATATATATGTATTTGTATTATTTACTAAATATATATTATATATACAAAATAATAATATTTAATATTTATAAAAAAAAGTATATTTTATATAAAATATTTTCAGAAGATAAAATAAAATAAAAATTAGAAAATAAATGTGTTTGCATTATTTTTTTTAGTTATTTTAAATAATAGTATTTATATATTATTTATGTACAAAACTAAATAAAGACTAATAAATATCAAAATAAATGCAAAAAATATGGAAAAATGATTTTTATATTTTTTCATACTTAAATAAAAATATAGAAATAAAATCAAAAGGAAAAAATGGAAAATGATAAGTAAAAATCAAAATGGGCCAGGGGGATTCAAAAGTAAGAACATGGTGTGAAAAGGAAAAACATTCCAGGCCCAGCCCAGAACGTATCTTCTTCAACCTCCAGCAAACCTTGTTCAAAAAACGCGCGCTTTGTACATGGATTCAAACATCCTGATTCCTGGACTTTTAATGAAAACTCACAACACAAAAAATGTCAAGCATCTTCTCACGAGTTCATACATATAAAGAACATGATTTAACTCTCAGAAATGAGAGAGAATTTCTTCTCCCCCAATTCTTGACCTAGTTTTTGTTCCAAGTTCAGACATCAAATTCTCATAGCACACATAACATAAATGAAAACTAATTATATGGGCATGTTCAGGGCTATGAATGTGACATAATTTCTTCACAAACCTAAAGCTAACAATGCCTGGATAGAGAGATAGAAGTCCATGAACTTACCTGTTCAGTTGGAATCGTATCTGATGATGGAGGTGTTTTCAATGCAAGGTGATGATTGGTACAGCTTCCTTGATGTCCAGGGATGCTATTCCAAGCTTTACTTTGTTTGGAAACCAAGAGAATCGTGTTATGGAACTTCAACTGCAAAACAGAAAAATGAAAATGGTGATGTTGATTGGGAGTGTTACAGGTCGTGTTTGAGGCTTGGAATAGTTTCAAGGGATGATGTGGGATGTGTTTGAAGTGATTTTAGCAAGAATGCATGAAAGGATTTAGCTATGGAACTCAATCTGCAGCAGGTACCCTGTTTTGGCAGTTTTAGTGTGATTCTGTATTTGAGAAGGCAATGGAGATGGTTGGCTCGTGTTTCAGCTTAGGTTTGATGATTAGAAAGTGTTTGATAACTTTGCTTAAGGTCTGGTTCACAGGAATGAGGGTTGTGTCTTGTTATGCTATGTTACTTCAACTTTAAGCAACAAAGTGTCCACTTGAGTTTTAGACTGATAGAGGCCCCCCTAATGTGCTGCATACCTTGGCCTTGATCAGTGTAATTAGTTCATAAACTTGTGCCAAAAGGATTTGCACTGTACTTTCTTGGATTTGCTTTTGACATAAAGCCATACTTTTCAAAAATGGATATTATGCTTTTTCTAAAAATGGCTTAATCTTCCATGTAATGCTTAAACACATAAAACAAGGCCTTGGCACAATGAGTTAGCATTAAATTATTGAGTTCAAATTGGATATAGGACCTGTAATCAAGGAATGCAAGCTGAGTTCAAAATGGCACAAGTGTATGAACATGTAAATTGACCAAATCAAAAGTGAGTTTTTCCCAACTTTCCAAATTCGATTCTCCCTAACCATGAGGTTGTTTGATGAGTTCTTGGACATTTTGGAAAGCTTGGAATGTGTACTACAATCCATATTAGAAATTAAAATTGAAATTCCAAGTGGAAGTATGTGAAAAATGGTCTTGAAGTTAGGCAAAAATCCTGCCTAAAATGGTTCAAAATTTCTCTAAGTTAAGAATGGTTTGGTGCCCTTGTTCCAAAAATTATAACTTGAGCTACAAGCTTCTTTTGAGGAAACTTTGTGAATAAAAGTTGTAGATTTTGAAATGGACTACAACTTTCATGTTTTGACTTTTCCTTGAATCCAAATGAATCTTGGTGAGAAAGTGGGACAAAGTTAGGAAAAAATTAGGGTTTTTCATAACTTAGAAAAATTCTAAGTTATGAAAAATCTTCATTTCAAACCCTAATTTGCAATTCTTGATTTCTTGATGAACAAGATTCATGATTTGGCATGTTTTGATGAAAAATGAATCTTGACACTTGATTTTGACCAAAAAGTCAAAGTTTGACTTTTCAGTATACAGTCAAAATTGATCAATTGACTGGGAAATTCAACTGTCAATCTTGTGCATTTGGTATCTTTTGAACTTGTTGAGTATGTCAAGACAATTCCATGGGGTCCTTGAGTCCATATGTGAGTTTGGTTTGCCATTGGCTAGGTCAAACAGTCAAAAATTGCCTTTGTGCAGTCAAAACCCTAAAAATGACCATTTTGCCCTTTTGGTGATCTGATCAAATTTCTTGTGGAATTGTGATCCAAACTTGATCAAATGGTCCATGTGAGTCCATAATGTTGATGTGGGTCAATTTTCATGAGATTTGACTGTCAATTGGCCACAGTTGACTTTTCCCCAATACAGTTGATTTCTAGGTCAACTGTCCAATTGACTGGGCAAAATTTGGAATCAAGACTTAAAACTTGGTATGGATAAACTTGGGAGTCCAACATGAAGCATGAAAGTCATCTTAGGCATTTTAGGTCAAGATATCTTTGTGCAAACACAAACCCTAATTTGGGTCAACAGTGCAAGGAGAAGTCTTGAGCAGAGGAAACCCTAACTGGATCTTGAGCTCCAAGGGTCTTGTGATGAGAAAATGTTGAGGAAATGGGAGGGAAAATTTTGGGGAACAACAGTTGCCCCTGTTCAATCTTCTTGAACCTGAAGAGTTAGATTTGCAAGTTTGCCTTTCGTGACTCGAGGGTAAAAGGAGATTGGACACTAGAGTGCCCGGAAATTTGCACTCGCATGTTGGAGTATCAGCAAATGTGATGTCGGGAATGGGCTTATAGATGCCATTTGGAGAGACGGTGGATAGCGAGATGGGCTTATAGATGCCACCTGAAGGCGTGACAGAACCTTGTCGGGAATGGGCTTATAGATGCCATTTGGAAGTGTTGATCGCATAAGAGATTCCTTAGCGAGAACTTGTGTTCTTTGAGAAAGACAGATGTTTTCCTGGCTTGTTACAGGGGTTGATCTTCAATCTCATCATGAAGACATGCCCTGGCTAGATACAGGTGTCGAGTCTACAATCGGTTGCTCACAGATGTGCCCTGGCTGGATACAGGTATCGAATCTGGAATTAGTCGTCAACAGATATGCCCTGGCTGGATACAGGAATCGAATCTGGAATTAGTAGTCTACAGATATGCCCTGGCTGGATACAGGAATCGAATCTTCAAACTCTTCAGATGTGCCCTGGCTGGATACAAGAATCGAATCTGGAAATAGTCGTCAACAGATATGCCCTGGCTGGATACAGGAATCGAATCTGGAAATAGTCGCCAACAGATATGCCCTGGCTGGATACAGGAATCGAATCTTCAAACTCTTCAGATGTGCCCTGGCTGGATACAGGAATCGAATCTGGAAATAGTCGTCAACAGATATGCCCTGGCTGGATACAGGAATCGAATCTGGAAATAGTCGTCAACAGATATGCCCTGGCTGGATACAGGAATCGAATCTGGAAATAGTCGTCAACAGATATGCCCTGGCTGGATACAGGAATCGAATCTGGAAATAGTCGTCAACAGATATGCCCTGGATGGATACAGGAATCGAATCTGGAAATAGTTGTCAACAGATATGCCCTGGCTGGATACAAGAATTGAATCTTCAAACTCTTCAGATGTGCCCTGGCTGGATACAGGAATTGAATCTGGAAATAGTCGTCAACAGATATGCCCTGGCTGGATACAGGAATCGAATCTGGAAATAGTCGTCAATAGATATGCCCTGGCTGGATACAGGAATCGAATCTGGAAATAGTCGTCAACAGATATGCCCTGGCTGGATACAGGAATCGAATCTTCAAACTCTTTAGACGTGCCCTGGCTAGATACAGGAATCGAGTATGGAAACTGATCACTCACAGATGTGCCCTGGCTAGATATAGGAATCGAATTTGGAATTGTGACAGTTGAAAGTAGTTGTCTTTTGGGTTGTCTTTTTCCATGAAAAGGCAAAACATCAATTGTATGCAATGTCACGATGTATGAAATGCATGATGTCATGATGTTCAACATGAGATAGTGTTGTATGCACTTTATCATGTATGTAAGCAAGATGTATGAAATGTGAAATGTTTATGAATGCATTTTCGTCTAGGAAAATAAATCCTTGACGACCGGCCGGGGAATTAAATCCTGGGCTGACGTTGAAGAGTAGAGCTCTTTGCTTCCGCTGGGGATTATGGTTGCAAGAATATACCGGTAGGAGAAGATGACTCCGTTGGGGAATAAACTTGTTGGAGAGATTACTCTGAGGGGAATTACTCTGTGGGAAGAGATACTTCGCTGAAGTTTTGATGGGAGCTCTGCCGAGGATTTCAATGATGGACTCCGTTGGGGATGACAATGTTAAACTCCGCTGGGGATGACAATGATAAACTCCACTGGGGATGACAATGATAAACTTCGCTGGGGATTCTGTTGATAAGTTATGTTGGGGAACTTTGATGAACTCCGCTGGGGATAGGAAGAACTTTTCCGAGGACGATCTTCAGTGGTAATTAGCTGAGGATAACCCAGTTATAAGCCCTTGTGAGGAATAACTTTGAATAAAGCTCGGGAGAGACGTCCGTACTCTGCAGGGGATAAGCTTCCAGAATCTACTAGGGATAAGCTTCAAGGCCTGCTGGGGATATGAATTCCACTTTCCTGGGGAAACCTTCAGACTGTACTGGTAAATGGTTCCACTGGGGTGTCTGTATTCCGCCGGGGAACAATCTTAGATCAAGACTGCTGGGGATGCTTGCTGATGAATACCTATACTCCACTGGGGATGTTGATATCTTCTGGGGATACCCAACTTCCTTTAGGCTGACCGTAGACTAACTCTTTTGGAGGAGAGTACTGCTGACTTGCTAGGGGAACAGGGTGCCTATGGTAGCTGACGATAGACTAACTCTTCCTGGGGAGAGTATTGCTGAATCTTGTCTTAATCTGTGGGGGAGTTTGAGATAACTTGGTCACATTCTTCAGTTGAATCTACCTTGGTACCTTGGCGGACAGAGCAACTAGACTGCCTGGACAACTCTACATTGCCCCTATTTCTGATGTCACCTGTAATTAGTCTTTTGTTTCATATGCAAGTATTTATGAATTAGCAATTTAATGTCAAATGTATATATCAAAAATGAACATTGGACGTTCTTCGCAAGACAAAACAGAACAAGGAAAAACAATTGGTAATTTGTTTGGAAAAGTGAACTTGTATTGATTTTGAAATTTGCCTGTAAATAGGCGTTTTTTGTACAAGAGGCCGACGTCCTAGTAAGAGAACACCGCCGAATAACATAAAGTTTATACAATTTTGAAAAGGAAACAAAACAGCTATGTGCACAATATTCCCACTGGGTTCCAACTCTGCTATCGCCTTTATGTCTTCAAGCGTCTCATCACTTTGCTATTTAGTCGAAGATGAAGCTGATTGATCGATGCCGAAGTCTGAACCAGATAGTTGATGCCGAATTCTGGATGCAAGGTGATCCAATGAGACATAGTGTTATGCTTTATCCCTAACTTTTGCCTGGACCGCCCTTTCGGGTTTTCAGTCCACCGGGATACCCATTTTTGCCCAAGCCGCCTTTTCAGGTTTTCGACTTGCCGGGTGTACAGATTTTTTCATTGCATCCCTTATTTTTGCCCTAACCCTTTTGGTTCGCCGGGAAGCCCTTATTTTTGCCTAGGTATGTCAACCTAGCGGGTCTTTTATTCATGCGTAGTATCTTTTTACTATGTCTGCATTGGCGGGGTGAGGAAGGTCGTCACCATCCATGGTGGTCAGAATCATGGCTCCTCATGAGAACACATGTTTAACCACAAATGGCCCTTCGTACGTAGGGGTCCATTTGCCCCGGGGATCACTTTGAGGAAGGATGATGCGTTTGATTACCAGGTCCCCAACTTGATACTCTTGTGGTCTGACTTTCTTGTTAAATGCCCTGATCATCCGTTTTTGATACGTCTGACCATGACAGATAGCAGTGAGTCTCTTTTCGTCAATCAAGTTTAATTGATCAAGTCGAGTCTGGATCCAGTCATCTTCACTCAAGTCTGCATCCTTCATTATCCGGAGAGAGGGTATCTGTACTTCAATCGGCAAGACTGCCTCCATGCCATAGACCAAGGAAAAGGGTGTTGCCCTGGTTGACGTCCTTGCTAAGGTACGGTACCCATGAAGAGCAAATGGTAACATTTCGTGCCAATCTTTATAGGTCACTGTCATCTTCTGCACAATCTTTTTGATATTCTTATTAGCTGCTTCTACAGCCCCATTCATCTTCGGCCGGTAGGGAGAAGAGTTGTGGTGTTGTATCTTGAACTGTTCGCAGAGCTCAGTGATCATCTTGTTATTAAGATTGGTACCATTGTCTGTAATGATTCTTTCTGGGACGCCGTACCGACAGATCAGGTTATGTCGAATGAAACGTGCAACGACGCTCTTGGTTACGGTGGCATAGGAGGCTGCTTCCACCCACTTCGTGAAGTAATCAATTGCTACCAAGATGAAGCGATGCCCGTTGGATGCCGTCGGTCGGATCTTGCCGATCATATCAATGCCCCACATTGCAAAAGGTCAAGGTGCCGTCAGGAAGTTCAGAGGAACCGGAGGGATGTGCACCTTATCAGCATAGATCTGGCATTTATGACAAGTTCGAGAATGTTGGTAACAGTCGGCTTCCATTGTGGACCAGAAATATCCTGCTCGAAGGATTTTCTTTGCCATGGTATGTCCATTGGAATATGTTCCGAATGTACCTTCATGCAATTCTACCATGATCTTCTCTGCTTCAGCCTTATCCGCACAACGCAGTAGAGTTGAATCATGATTTCGTTTGTAGAGAATGCGGTTGCTGAGGAAGAATTTTTCCGCAAACCTTCTCATGAACTTCTTTTCATTGACCGATGCGCCTTCGGGGTATTCTTGAGCTTCCAAATATCTCTTCACCTCATGATACCAGGGTTTCTCGATTACTTCTTCGGCCTCAAGATCGCAGCAGTATGCAGGTTTATCCAACTTCCAGATAATGATCTGGGGAGCCTCATTGTCCCATTTGACTTTGAACATTGAAGACATCGTAGCTAGTGCGTCCGCTAACTGATTCTCCTCTCTTGGGAAGTGCTCAAAAGTTATCTCTTCAAAGTGGGGAAGTAAAGTCAACACATACTCCTTGTAAGGAATAAGATTTGGGTGTTTCGTATCCCACTCGCCTTTGATCTGATTGATCACGAGAGCGGAATCTCCGAAGACACTCAGAAACTTGATCCTTAAGTCGATTGCAGCTTGAAGACCCATGATACATGCCTCATACTCTGCCATGTTGTTGGTGCAGTTGAAACACAGTCGGGCGGTGAGTGGAGTATGAGTTCCTTTGGGGGATATGATTACAGCGCCGATTCCATTACCCAAAGCGTTCGAGGCTCCGTCAAAATGCATAGACCATCGGGATCCTTCCTCAGGTCCTTCATCCGGTCCGGGTACTTCACAATCAGTTACTACCATGATATCTTCGTCCAGAAATTCAAAGTTCAATGATTGATAATCGTCCACAAGTTGGTGTGCCAAATGGTCTGCCAATACACTTCCCTTGATGGCTTTTTGATTCGTGTACTGGATGTCATATTCTGTCAAGATCATTTGCCATCTTGCTATTCTTCCAGACAGAGCAGGCTTTTCGAATATGTACTTGATTGGATCCATTTTTGAAATCAGCAGAGTAGTGTGAGTCAGCATATACTGTCTCAGCCGGCAAGCAGCCCATACTAGAGCGCAGCAAGTTTTCTCGAGCAGTGAGTATCGAGACTCACAGTCGGTAAACTTTTTGCTCAGGTAATAAATAGCATGCTCTTTTCGGCCAGACTCGTCATGCTGCCCCAGCACACACCCCATTGAGTTGTCAAGTACTGTCAAGTATAGTATTAGAGGTCTCCCTTCAACCGGAGGCATAAGAATGGGTGGTTCTTGGAGATATTCTTTTATCTTTTCAAAAGCAGCCTGACATTCATCGTTCCAACGTGCTACTTGATCTTTCTTCAATAATTTGAAGATTGGCTCATAGGTAGCAGTTAGATGTGAGATGAATCGGGCGATGTAATTCAGTCGTCCCAGAAAGCCTCTGACTTCTTTCTCTGTCTTGGGAGTCGGCATCTCTTGTATGGCTTTCACCTTGTCAGGTTCCACCTGAATACCTTTATCTCTTACAATGAAACCTAGCAATTTTCCAGACCTCACCCCAAAGGTGCACTTGTTTGGGTTCAACCTCAGCTTGTACAACTTCAGTCGGTCAAACAGCTTCCGCAGATGGTCAAGGTGTTCTTCCTCAGTTTGGGACCTTGCAATCATATCATCGACGTACACTTCAATCTCATGGTGGATCATATCATGAAATAAAGCAACCATGGCACGTTGGTAGGTTGCCCCAGCATTTTTTAACCCGAATGGCATGACCTTGTAGCAGAAGGTGCCCCACTGAGTCACAAAGGTAGTCTTTTCCATATCTTCATGAGCCATCTTGATCTGATTATACCCTGAAAAACCATCCATGAAGGAGAACACCTTGTGTTGAGCAGTATTGTCAACAAGAACGTCGATGTGAGGTAAGGGGAAGTCATCCTTGGGGCTTGCCCTGTTTAGATCCCTGTAATCGACACACATTCTGACCTTACCGTCCTTCTTCGGCACTGGCACCACATTGGCAACCCACTGAGGGTAAGAAGTCACTGCTAGGAACCCGTCATCGAATTGCTTCATAACCTCAGCTTTGATCTTTTCGGACATCTCTGGACGCATACGGCGGACCTTTTGCTTTACCGGAGGGCAGCCCTCCTTTGTAGGCAGGTGATGAACCACAATGTCGGCATCCAAACCAGGCATGTCTTCGTAAGACCAAGCAAAGATCTCCATGTAATCATGTAGCATCTGGATCAATCGTTGCTTCACGCTGAGCTCTAGATTAACACCAATCTTGACTTCTTTTCTATCTATCTCAGTACCCAGGTTCACTGTTTCCACCGGCTCTTCATGCGGCTGAATGGCCCTCTCTTCTTGGAGCAGCAGTCTTGCGAGTTCACCAGGCACTTCGCAATCATCTTCACCTTCGTCTTCGGCCAAGTTGATCGGATTTTCGAAGTCATAACTGGCAGTAGCAGAGCTGTTACCAGTGAGATCCAGAGTGGATTGGAACCTGTATAAGTGAGTGTGTGTAAATATAGCTGTTTTGCAATATATAACACAGAAAGAAAAGGAGCACAAGATTTGAAATACAACAAACGTCCAATGTTTTGATTAATGATATATGGAAATTTCATACAAAAAGCCCTCACAAATGGAGCCACGGTGCCCCGGGTAGGACACCGAGCCAATAAAAGTTTCAACATATTATTTTGTTACAAATTGAAAATCAAAAGAGTTCATTACTTCGTGACAAATGTAATAGGTGTAAAATCCTTTGCCGTCCAGTTGCTTGGTCCGTTGCTGGTTGTTGGATAGATCCAACTGTCAAACTCTGCTTCCTCTACGTCCTCCTCGATAGCATTCACTCTTGGGTTGGTGATGAACACCGGAGCCTTTCTGATCCTTTCTTTGCGAACATCCCTCTGAGCCTCTGCAGTGAAGCCCAGCCCAAACTTGTCGGTCTTTTGAGTGAAGTCAGGAAGCTGACCCTAGTTTGCGCACTTGCCTTTCTCGATCATAGCCCGGGAATCCTTCAAGGAAGCCATCTTCAAAGGAAAGTCTTCTCCAACCACTGTCTCAGCTGACGCCAATGTTGGAGGTACCTCTTCAAAATGTTGAAAGGGGGTTTCAATAAACTCCCCGTCCATCTCGATATACCGGAATGAATTCAAGTGACTAACCATGTATTCCTCCTCACCCTGCACAGTAACAATCTTCCCTTTGACAGGGTATTTGAGCTTTTGGTGTAGAGTGGATGTTACCGCCCCAGCCTTGTGAATCCAGGGTCGTCCCAGCAAACAGGAATAAGATGGACGAATATCCATTACGTAGAACGTTGAGTCGAAGACTTGGGAACCCACACGAATAGGAATGTCTACCTCACCGTGCACCATCCTCTTAGAACCGTCGAAGGCTCTAACAATGATGTTACTAGGTTTCAATTCCAGGCCCTCACAATCCAACCGATCTAAGGCCTTCTTGGGAAATACATTCAGGGAAGAACCGGTGTCCACCAACACGTGTGCGAGAGTAGTGCCCCTGCATTCTATAGAGACGTGCATGGCATCATTGTGATTTTTCCCTTTGGCGGTAAGGTCTGCATCCGAGAAAACCAAACCATTGTCAGCTGTCAAATTAGCCACACAGTCAGTGAACTGATCTGCAGAGGTCTCTTGCGGCACATGGGCCGTTTTCAGAAATGAAATCAGGGCCTTGGCGTGGGCCTCTGAGCATAGCAGCAATGATAGCATAGAGATTTTGGAGGGGGTATGCCCCAGTTGTTCAACAACATTGAAGTCACTCTTTTTAATGATTTTAAGGATTTCCTCCATCTCTTGTTGGGAGGCTTTGACAGCAGTCTTTTTTGGTGCCTCCGTCTGGGAAGGCAAATCGGTAGCAACTTCTTTGCCCCGAGCATCAGAGGACTCGGCGGCAGTAGTAGACACAGGAACTTGATTTGAAACATGCACACTTGCGGGTGTGATGATAAGAGATTTTCGGATAACTGGTGGCGCAATGTCAGGCGAGAAAAGCCTGCCACTGCGAGTAATCTTGGCGGGACCAGTGATGCTACTGATACTGGTACCGGTGTTGAACTCCTGCTTCACTCCAAGCACATACACGTCTGCCCCATAATGCCATGGGACAGCCTTGTCAGATTCATAGGGGAGGGGGCCCGGAACAGTAATGGTAATGGGTGCAACAGACATAATTTGGACTGGATTCCTTGGGAGAGCCTTGGTAGGATTGTTGAAAATTGTGACGACAGATACTTCTTCAGCGGAAACAAACGGAACAGCAGTTTTCTTGAACAGAATTTCTTTGCTATCCATCAGGCTTTGGATGCCTGATTTCAGCAGCGGACAACCAGTAGGGATAACAGCACACAGGAGGCAACCCTTGCTACAACCCGGAAATAAACCGGCTAGCAGTAGGTTCCTCTTAACAGTCCATAGAGGGGTAGCAACATCATTCACCGAAACAGCATACAAATCTTCCTCAATGGCATTTACTCTATGCTGGGGCATAGGAGCAGTTACAACATTTGGCCTCTTAGGCGCCTCAAACTGAATTTCCTTCGCATCGATAAGGTCTTGAACCTTATTTCTCAGGGCCCAGCAATCATCAGTAGTATGCCCGGGGCTATCAGAATGATAAGCACAGCGGGCATTTGGATTATACTTAGGAGATGTAGTATTCACGACCTTCGGAGCCTCTTTGATGGTCACCAAGTTGGTTGATAATAGTTGCGGTAAGATTTGTGACAAGGTCATACTCAGCCGAGTGTATTGCCTCTTGGGCCTCTCACCTCTTTGTTGATTGTACTTCTGAGGAGCAGCAACAGGTTTTGAAATGACCAAGGCATTGACGGCTTGGCGACTTTCTGGCTTGACTTGTCTTCTAGGACCATAGACTGCACTAGCTTCCTTCTTGAAAGGTTTCTTCTCAATACTTGCGGAGGCGCCTTTCTATATCTTTCCTGACCTGATGCCAGCTTCTATCCTTTCACCCGTCAGAATCAAATCCGTAAACCCAGCGGAGGAATTACCAACCAGATGATTGAAGAATGGACCAGACAAGGTCCCTAGAAACATGTCAACCAGCTCATGGTCAGTCAATGGAGGCTGCACCCTGCCAGCCAAATCTCTCCATTTTTGCGCATATTCTTTGAACCCTTCGCCCGTTCCTAGAGACATACCCTGAAGTTGGGTACGCGTAGGAGCGAGGTCAGAATTGTATTGTTATTGTCTATAAAATGCGGTAGCCAAATCTTCCCAATGTCGGATACTGGTTCCATCTAGCTGATAGAACCACTCAAGTTGTGACCCCGAAAGGCTATCTTGGAAAAAGTGGATCCAAAGATTTTTGTCTGCCGTGTAAGGTTGGATCTTCCTTACGTACGACCTGAGATGCAGCTTTGGACAGGAAGCCCCGTCATATTTGGCAAAGGCAGGCGCCTTAAACTTGTGTGGGATTACCACCCCAGAAGATAACCCTAAATCTCCGAAATCCAGCCCTGGCACATTCTGAATCTCCATGGCACTCAAGCGGTCCTCTAATTGCTTGTACCTGTCAGTAGCAGGAGGGTATTGTTCGTCATTATAGTCCGTCTCGTTGTCAGAGACTGCAGGACTAGGAGCCCCTCCCCCTTGGGGACTGTCTTTCTCTATAGAGGAAGTAGTTGGATCAGCCTCGTTATGGAGTGTGTTCCCGAACCTGCGTCCAGTATTGAACAACGCAGTCCTCTTCTTCTTCTTCTTCTTTAGGAGCAGAGCCTTCAACTCTTGTTGACCTTGGGCCAAGCTCATGACCATCTCATGAAACTGGGCATTATGGGCCTGGAGGGCCTTGATAGCTTGCTCACTGGATGATTCTGGATTCATGATGACTGTTCAAAATAAACAGCGAAGAAGACTAAGCAACCTGTAGAAAAAGGGGTACCTATTATGCACATGATGCATGAGATGCTATCTATGCAATGCATTCAAGTATTTTAGAAATTCACAATCGTTGCAGACAAAAAGAACGCACGTCATATTAATAAGAAGAAATTTGTTAGTACATAAGTGCCCCATGGGCCAAATATTACAAAAATAACTTCTCAAGGTAAAAAGACGTTGCGCATCCTCTTTGGCGCAATGTAGGTGTTAAGGGCCTCTTGCTCATGGAGTCGGCAGGTGAGCTCTAGAACCTTCTTCTCGCTGGCGTAGAAGCTGGCTTCAAAAGTGTTCCATTCCTCCTTGAGTTGGATCCAACTTTTCTGCATCTCCTCCCACGATGTAGGCATGTCAGGATGTAGGATGGTGTAGGGAACCTCTCCTTCCTTGACAGGCTCTTTAATCACAGGGAGAACATGAGGATAAGGCATCATTAGACTCTGGGCTCGGGCTCGTACCCACTTGAGATAAGGCTCAAGAGGGATGGAGTTCTTGTGCCCCAGTGTCTTGCTATCAACCTTGTTGGGCCTCCCCCAAGCTCTGATGAATCTTTGGCGAAGTCCTTGCGCATCGTTGTCGAAGTCAAAAACTAGGTCAGGAATCAACATGTCGTGAGGACCATCTCTTCGTGCATATCCAAATTGCCTCAAAGCTAGGCAAGGGTTGTAGGTGATACCTCCTCTGATTCCAAGTAAAGGAAAATTAGGAAACTCTCCACAATGGTCGACGATGATGACATTTTCTCTGGACCGAGAACACCAATGTACATCAGAGTGAGTAAGAGTCATCAACCGTTGGGACCACCTTGAGCCTTGGTCATTCTTCAAGACAGATTGTGGAAGGTGCGAAATAAACCACCTTGCAAGGAGAGGAGTACAGCACATGAGAACACCCCTCTTTCTCATTGTTCGTGTGTAAAATGAGTGAAGGATGTCCCCAAGTAATGTTGGTATTGGATTTCTGGACAAGAAGATTTTGACAGCGTTGACCTCTACAAGCTGGTCAGGATTTGGGAACAAGACCAACCCATAGATAAGGAGTGCCACAATTTCTTCAAAGGCTTGCAGGTCCAATGAATTCCAACATTCTTGTGCTTTCTCAAACAAGAATTTTGCTAAGAAACCTTTGACGCCGCTTCTAGTTTCCCAATGCCCCTTGATGTCAGAAGGCTGTAGATGTAATGCTCGAGCAACATCTTCCGGCTTTGGTTCCTTTTCCGTACCGTTGAAAGGTAGTTGATTTAGGATAGGAATTCTCAAGAGTTGAGAAAATTCCTCCAGAGTGGGTACCAACTGATAGTCAGGGAAAGTGAAACAGTGGTGAAGAGGGTCAAAGAACTGGAATAGCACTTTCATCATATCTTCTTCAATGTTGGTGTTGACTAAGCTGAGCAGTCTACCATGTCTTTCACTGAAGGATGAGCTTTCCGGAATTCTTGAGGTGAGCTCCTTGAGTTGAGGAGAGATTCTCACAAGATTGACTTGGATGGTTTTTCTGCGAGGAATTTCCATGACCTACAAAACAAGAACAAAGATGAAGATCTAAATCCTTGAAGTGGTTAGTATATGCATATGATGTTTTATGATGTTTATGATGTATGCACAAACATATGTACAAGCAATTCACACCAAAACCCTAGTTTCAGGCTTGCATGGGGTTTCATAGGTAAGTACCCTCTTGAGTGTAGTTGGCTTAAAAACCTGTCCTATAAATAGTAACCGGGTTCTAAGGAGCTCAATATCATTGGATTGTTTTCATTGTTCATTGTTTTGGTTTAGCCACTTAACTAGCGACCAAAATATTCCAAGAAAACAACCCTCAATGAGTGTAGTATCGAGTATCTACCAACTTCGGACTGCACCAAAGTCGGTCATCTCACTACCCCTAATGAAAGGCCAAGATGGTCAAGTAAGGTTCTAGGTCATTAGTGCTAAGTGACATCACTCAGCAGCCCCGTACTCTCCTTGATTGAAATCAAGGGTTACCGGTACTCACAAATATATCGCACTAATATAGCTATTGCTTCGACCGTGTCGGTATACCCCGCACAGTTTCCACAACGTATTGCTATCTATGAATGTTTCCCAAAATCCGGGTGTAGGATTGCAAACCCAAACAAGAGAGCCAAAATATAAACAATCAAATCAAACAATTAGTCATGCAAGAGGGTGATCTAAGCCCTAAAGTTACTCCACTTTTAAAATTTCTCCCCAGCAGAGTCGCCAGTTCTGTGATACGGTGGGAGAACTGACTATGGTTTTGCGTTTGTTTTCGCAAATGTTTCGGTTGAGCAAGAGTCGCCACCGACTTTTTATTTTATCCTAAGGAGAGGTTTAAAAAGCACAGCAAAAACCTTTGAGATGTTTTCTTGGGTTCGGGGAGTAGATTATAGAAAGGGAAGGTATTAGCACCCTTTCTATCCATGGTTATCCATGGGCTCTTAGTTACTTGCTTAGATCAACTTGCCTTAATTCTCAATTGTTTGAAATGGTGCTTTGTGTGTGTGGGTTTGAAAAATGTTTTGAAAAGAAGCCAATGTGGTGGCAACCTTTGTAATGATCCATGTTGGGATGTATACAAAGGTGTATGTCTTTTGAAAAGGTTTTCATTTGTTTTTTTGAAAGTTGTTTTGAAAGTGTGGTTTGAAAAATAGGCAAGTGTTTTGTTTTGCAAGTTTGATTCAAGTGACTAAGAGTTTGTCTACTCCTAAATTTCTCAAAGATTTCTCCTATGTTTTTAACCCTTTTAACAATTTTGTTCCACCATTGCATTTGGTGGACAATCTTGTGTTAGGATGTGAGAGGGACGGGCGCGGGTCATCGTTTAGACCATAATTGTAATGGTGCCAAGCATCTTTGGGCAATCTTTCCTTAAAAGGGACTTGATCATTTTTTAGGCAACTTTCGAAAGCGTCATCGAGGGACTATGATCATTTGATTGTTTTGTTTTGCCCAAAGAGGCCTAACATGCAATATGGCCCATTATTGAAGGCAACAAGTGGAATACCCTAGGGGTGCAAGTGTGATTGGTGTTGTCCATTTTCATGCTTGTTTATCTTGAATTTAGGTCAAACTATTTTTGTTGTTTTTGATTTGCATACAAACCCTAATTCTAACATGGCATAATTAGAAAGCATTAAAATGCGAAAAATAAAGTTCCTAAGTTATTACAACACAATATATGGGAAGGGGAGTACAAATGTTCAAATGGGGGGTATTTTGACAAGGAATTTAAACCTAGACTATTACATCAAATTGGGAATTATCAAATCATTTAATATACAATAATTAAACAAAAAGGGAATAAATATGCAAGATGCAAAAATGTTTTTTTATATGTATGAAAAAAAAGTGTTTTTTATATGTCAAATAAACAAAATAAAAAGTATTATTTTTTTGGAGTTTTTATATATTTAGGGTAAAACCCTAATTTATTAATTAAAAGGTATTAATTGTTTAATATATACAATATTTATTAGTTATGTACAAAAATAAAATAAAAATAAAGTATATTTGTAAAAAAGGTGTTTTTAATATTAAATATTAATAAGAATAAAAATGAATATATTTTGTATTTTTGTCCTAAATATTCTAATAAATATATATGTATTTGTATTATTTACTAAATATATATTATATATACAAAATAATAATATTTAATATTTATAAAAAAAAGTATATTTTATATAAAATATTTTCAGAAGATAAAATAAAATAAAAATTAGAAAATAAATGTGTTTGCATTATTTTTTTTAGTTATTTTAAATAATAGTATTTATATATTATTTATGTACAAAACTAAATAAAGACTAATAAATATCAAAATAAATGCAAAAAATATGGAAAAATGATTTTTATATTTTTTCATACTTAAATAAAAATATAGAAATAAAATCAAAAGGAAAAAATGGAAAATGATAAGTAAAAATCAAAATGGGCCAGGGGGATTCAAAAGTAAGAACATGGTGTGAAAAGGAAAAACATTCCAGGCCCAGCCCAGAACGTATCTTCTTCAACCTCCAGCAAACCTTGTTCAAAAAACGCGCGCTTTGTACATGGATTCAAACATCCTGATTCCTGGACTTTTAATGAAAACTCACAACACAAAAAATGTCAAGCATCTTCTCACGAGTTCATACATATAAAGAACATGATTTAACTCTCAGAAATGAGAGAGAATTTCTTCTCCCCCAATTCTTGACCTAGTTTTTGTTCCAAGTTCAGACATCAAATTCTCATAGCACACATAACATAAATGAAAACTAATTATATGGGCATGTTCAGGGCTATGAATGTGACATAATTTCTTCACAAACCTAAAGCTAACAATGCATGGATAGAGAGATAGAAGTCCATGAACTTACATGTTCAGTTGGAATCGTATCTGATGATGGAGGTGTTTTCAATGCAAGGTGATGATTGGTACAGCTTCCTTGATGTCCAGGGATGCTATTCCAAGCTTTACTTTGTTTGGAAACCAAGAGAATCGTGTTATGGAACTTCAACTGCAAAACAGAAAAATGAAAATGGTGATGTTGATTGGGAGTGTTACAGGTCGTGTTTGAGGCTTGGAATAGTTTCAAGGGATGATGTGGGATGTGTTTGAAGTGATTTTAGCAAGAATGCATGAAAGGATTTAGCTATGGAACTCAATCTGCAGCAGGTACCCTGTTTTGGCAGTTTTAGTGTGATTCTGTATTTGAGAAGGCAATGGAGATGGTTGGCTCGTGTTTCAGATTAGGTTTGATGATTAGAAAGTGTTTGATAACTTTGCTTAAGGTCTGGTTCACAGGAATGAGGGTTGTGTCTTGTTATGCTATGTTACTTCAACTTTAAGCAACAAAGTGTCCACTTGAGTTTTAGACTGATAGAGGCCCCCCTAATGTGCTGCATACCTTGGCCTTGATCAGTGTAATTAGTTCATAAACTTGTGCCAAAAGGATTTGCACTGTACTTGCTTGGATTTGCTTTTGACATAAAGCCATACTTTTCAAAAATGGATATTATGCTTTTTCTAAAAATGGCTTAATCTTCCATGTAATGCTTAAACACATAAAACAAGGCCTTGGCAAAATGAGTTAGCATTAAATTATTGAGTGCAAATGGGATATATGACCTGTAATCAAGGAATGCAAACTGAGTTCAAAATGGCACAAGTGTATGAACATGTAAATTGACCAAATCAAAAGTGAGTTTTTCCCAACTTTCCAAATTCGATTCTCCCTAACCATGAGGTTGTTTGATGAGTTCTTGGACATTTTGGAAAGCTTGGAATGTGTACTACAATCCATATTTGAAATTCAAATTGAAATTCCAAGTGGAAGTATGTGAAAAATGGTCTTGAAGTTAGGCAAAAATCCTGCCTAAAATGGTTCAAAATTTCTCTAAGTTAAGAATGGTTTGGTGCCCTTGTTCCAAAAATTATAACTTGAGCTACAAGCTTCTTTTGAGGAAACTTTGTGAATAAAAGTTGTAGATTTTGAAATGGACTACAACTTTCATGTTTTGACTTTTCCTTGAATCCAAATGAATCTTGGTGAGAAAGTGTGACAAAGTTAGGAAAAAATTAGGGTTTTTCATAACTTAGAAAAATTCTAAGTTATGAAAAATCTTCATTTCAAACCCTAATTTGCAATTCTTGATTTCTTGATGAACAAGATTCATGATTTGGCATGTTTTGATGAAAAATGAATCTTGACACTTGATTTTGACCAAAAAGTCAAAGTTTGACTTTTCAGTATACAGTCAAAATTGATCAATTGACTGGGAAATTCAATTGTCAATCTTGTGCATTTGGGATCTTTTGAACTTGTTGAGTATGTCAAGACAATTCCATGGGGTCCTTGAGTCCATATGTGAGTTTGGTTTGCCATTGGCTAGGTCAAACAGTCAAAAATTGTCTTTGTGCAGTCAAAACCCTAAAAATGACCATTTTGCCCTTTTGGTGATCTGATCAAATTTCTTGTGGAATTGTGATTCAAACTTGATCAAATGGTCCATGTGAGTCCATAATGTTGATGTGGGTCAATTTTCATGAGATTTGACTGTCAATTGGCCACAGTTGACTTTTCCCCAATACAGCTGATTTTTAGGTCAACTGTCCAATTGACTGGGCAAAATTTGGAATCAAGACTTAAAACTTGGTATGGATAAACTTGGAAGTCCAACATGAAGCATGAAAGTCATCTTAGGCATTTTAGGTCAAGATATCTTTGTGCAAACACAAACCCTAATTTGGGTCAACAGTGCAAGGAGAAGTCTTGAGCAGAGGAAACCCTAACTGGATCTTGAGCTCCAAGGGTCTTGTGATGAGAAAATGTTGAGGAAATAGGAGGGAAAATTTTGGGGTACAACAAATCTCATTGCAATTACCTACATGTACAACAAGCAAGACAAGCCAACATTGTATTTTATTAGTTAAGTGAAGAAAACAAAACAATATTAATGATCACAAAAGGAACATAAGTCAAGGTGCTTGGTAATTACTCAAAAGGAGCAAAGCTCAAAGTAGGGAGAGGAACCAAGAATCCTAGTGTGATCTTGTTGTGAGTGAATCAACATGGTATGATAAGGGATCTTAGGGGCAAAAATTGGGGTACAACAGGTTCAAAATAAAAACGTACACACAAGACAAAAACTTACCACTAAACTACAACTATAACATGAAAATGAAACAACTCCTAAATACAAAGCACATGTAAAAAATCATAAAATAATACAATGTTCACAAGTGAATCACACCTAGCACACATTTCATCGGTAGATGAAAAACACAAAGATGAGGTGCTCAACTCTCACCTAACAATCTTGCTAACAACAACTAAATTATGCATTCATCAAAGCAAATTCATATGGAAAATTACAAAAGTAAAATCACAAGGGCTTCAAAGGTTGTAACGTGGTCGGGTGGACAAACAAGAGATAATTCCTAAGGCTAATTGAAACAAAAACTTTCCTAAACCTAAGGGAGTGATTAATTCACTAAAGATTCAAACATAAAATTCCAATTAAACTTTTTTCGAATCCCAAATTTCACACCAAAGCACCATACTTATTAACACAACATTATTCGAACTCTTTTTGTTTTTCTTTTTCAAAGCTTTTTTTATTTTTTTTCTTTCTTTTTCTCCTCTTGATTTTTCACATTTTTTTCTATTCAGCCTCATAGCAATCAACCAATAAGTACACAATTATTTTTCTCCCCAACTTGAATTTAGCCGTATCATTATGTGAATACTCCCTACATTCTAAGGCAAGGAAAAAATTCATACAACAACACAAAGTTGAGGGCTCATAAAAAAAAAATTAAAATCCATTCAAAAAGTGAATTCAATACTCATAGACAAGCATCAAGTTCAAACAACATGCATAGTGACAAAAGGCTCAAATGGGTTACAAATGATCACACACTCACAAGGTGAAATTGACTATTTGGCTAGGTGGTTATGCTCAAAATAAAACAAAATGTCTTGATAATATCATGCTTTCACACAAATCAACATAAATGCAAGATTAAACATAAAAAATTGAGTTAAGACAAAATTGTTGGTCTCCCGTGCATATACTAAATAATGGAAAGCAACCTCACAAGGTTTTAGTTCTAAAGTGATTCAAAAGTGAACACAATTTGCAAAAGAATGAATGACATGAAAATTGTACAAAAGAAAAGTCTCATAAACATGTTATGTTCTAGAAAGCGACAAATGAGTACTTGTCATGTACCAACTTCAAAACACTATCATTATCATAATGCAAGTTGAAAAATTCAGACTTGGAAAATCTCCTCTAAATTCCTCAAGATATCAGACCAAAATTGGAGTCCAAACAATAATCAAAATAATTAGAAATATAATACTCCTACAAAATTTCAATGTACAAAATTTACAATATATACAACGAACAAAACTCCTCAAGCTAAGCACGACAAGATTTCGGAAAACATAAATTGATATAACAAAGCAAATACAAATAACAATATGAAAGTCGGATGAAAATGAATGAACAAGTTGAAAAGTGAAGATTTGAAATTCATAACATTTCCTTGTTTCAAGTTGTTAAAACATAAATCACCTCACACATAAACAAATACAAACAAACATGCTTGTTTTACTTCGTAAGCTCGATGCCTTTATTCGGCAAGCTAATAACCTCCTTTATTGAGAGAATCTTCCATGTGGTGGACTGCACTCCAGCGTAGAAGGTTCGATATGGCACTCATGTGCTAGAAGTCGAAGTTGATGACTGTTGGCTAGAGACGTGTCAGAAATTGGAAGCTACAGGTGAAAATGTCACTTGGGTTGTGTTTCGTATGGAATTTCTGAGGAAGTATTTCTCTGAAGGTGTTTGTGGTAAGAAGGAAATTAAGTTCCTTGAGCTAAAGCAATGGAGTATGTCGGTTTTTGATTATTCTACAAAGTTTGTTGAGTTGTCTAAGTTTTATCCGCACTACAGCAAGGAAAATGTTGAGTTTTCAAAGTGCATCAAGTTTGAGAACGGGTTGTGCCCGAAGATCAAGAATGCAGTTGGATACTAGAAGATCTGTGTCTTTGCTGATTTGATTGATAGTTGCAGAATCTATGAAGAGGATAATAATGCTCACTATAAGATTATCAATGAGAAGAGGGGTAAGCTCCAACAAAACCATGGTAAGCCTTACGATGCCCCAACTGGTAAAGGTAAACAGAAAGTTGCTCAGGGTTAGAGAACTAGTAGGGGAGATGCTCCTGCTAGTGTGGTTTGTTTCAAATGTGGAAAACAAGGGCATAAGAGTAACGTGTGTACTGCTGAGGTGAAGAGGTGTTTCCGTTGTGGTAAGACAGAACATGCTATATCTGAGTGCAAGCATAAGGAGATAATTTGCTTCAATTATGGTGAAGAAGGACACATTGGTAGTCGGTGTCAGAAACCAAAGAAGGCACAAACCAATGGAAAAGTGTTCGCTTTGGCTGAGAATAAGATGACTAATAAGGACAAGCTCATCAGAGGTACATGTTTCATTAATAGTACTCCTTTAATTACTATTATTGATACCAATGCTACTCATTGCTTTATTGTTGCTGATTATGTTGAAAGATTAGGTCTTATGTTGTCTTCTTTGAATGGAGAGATGGTCGTTGATACTCTAGCTAAGAGATCAGTGACTACTTCTTTTGTGTGTTTAAGGTGCCCATTATTGATATTCGACAGAGACTTTGCCGTTGATTTAGTTTATTTTCCTTTAAGTGGGTTAGATGTGATCTTAGGTATGAACTAGTTAGTGCATAACTATATTCATATTAACTGTTATAACATGTCGGCAGGGTTTTCTACTTCTGAAGAGGAGGAAGCTGGTCTGTTATCTGCTAGACAGTTGTGACAGTTGATGCAAGAAGAGGCTCTGGTATTCTCGTTAATGGCGTCACTATCTGTCAAGAATCAAGCTATAATTGAGGAATTGCAAGTGGTGCGTGAATTTCATGAAGTTTTCCCTGATGAAATTCATGATGTACATCCAGAAAGAGAAGTCGAATTAGCTATTGATATTGTACCTGGTACCAGACCTGTTTCTATGGCACCATACCGGATGTCTGCATCTGAGTTGTCAGAATTAAAGAAGCAATTGGAAGATTTACTTGAAAAGAAATTTGTAAGACCAAGTGTATCGCCGTGGGGAGCTCCAGTGTTGCTAGTAAAGAAGAAAGATGGAAGTATGAGACTTTGTGTTGATTATAGAAAATTGAATAAAGTGACGATTAAGAACAAGTATCCACTTTCAAGAATAGATGACTTGATGGATCAATTGGTGGGTGCTCGAGTGTTTAGTAAGATTAATTTAAGGTCGGGTTATCACAGATTAAGGTGAAGGATGAAGATATCCATAAGATGGCTTTCAGAATGCGTTAAGGACATTATGAGTATTCAGTGATGCCTTTCGGTGTTACTAATGCGCCGGGAGTATTTATGGAATACATGAACCGTGTCTTTCATACTTATTTGGATCGGTTTGTAGTGGTTTTCATTGATGACATTTTGATTTACTCTAAATTGGAAGAAGAGCATGCATAACACTTAAGAATAGTATTGTAAGTTTTGAAAGAGAAGAAGTTGTATGAAAAGTTGTCTAAGTGTGAATTTTGGTTAAACGAGATTAGTTTTCTTGGTCATGTTATCTCAGGTATTGGCATTGTTATATATCCATCTGAGTAGATGTTGTGTTGCAATGGGGAACTCCAAAGTCGGCTATCGAGATTAGAAGATTTTTGGGATTAGCTGGTTATTATAGAAGGTTTATTGAAGGTTTTTCTAAGTTGGAACTTCCGTTGACTAAGATGACTTGTAAAGGTAGAGCTTTTGTGTGGGATATTCAATGTGAAGAAAGTTTTACAGAATTGAAGAAGAGATTGACGTCGGCTCTGATTTTGACATTACCTAATATGGGAGAACCTTTTGTGGTATATTATGGTGCTTTTAAGATGGGTTTAGAAGGTGTGCTTATGCAGAATGAAAAATTAGTTGCTTATGCGTCAAGGAAGTTGAGGACTCGTGAGAAGACCTGTCCTATGCATGATTTAGAGCTTGCTGTAGTTGTTTCTGTATTGAAGATTTAGAGGCATTATCTTTACGGTTCTAGATTTGAAGTAATTAGCGACCATAAGAGTTTAAAGTATTTGTTTGATCAGAAAGAATTAAACATGAGACAACGAAGATGGTTGGAGTTGTTAAAGGATTGTAATTTCGGTTTGAATTATCATCCAGGAAAGGCGAATGTGGTGGTTGATGCGTTAAGTCGAAAGACCTTACATATGTCATCAATGATGGTTAAAGAGTTGGAACTAATTGAACAGTTCAGAGATATGAGCTTAGTTTGCGAGGTGACACCGCATAGTGTTATGTTGGGGATGTTGAAGATTAATAATGATTTTCTGGATAATATCAGAGAATATCATAAGTTAGATGTGAAATTGGTAGATTCAATGGTTGGAGTCGATCAATCTGAGAATAATGATTTCAAGTTATATGCGCAAGGTGTGTTGAGATTTCGTAATCAAATTTGTATTCCTGATGATGCGGAAATGAAGAAAGTGATTCTTGAGGAAAGTCATAGAAGCAAGTTAAGCATTCATCCGGGACCTACAAAGATGTATCAGGATTTGAAGATTTTGTTTTGGTGGCTTGGGATGAAGAATGATGTGGGTCGGTTTATGTATGCATGTTTAACTTGTCAAAAGTCGAAATTTGAACATCTGAACCATGCAGGGTTGATGCAATTGTTAGAAGTTCCAGAATGAAAATGAGATAGCATTTCGATGGACTTTGTGACGGTGTTACCTAATAATTCAAGAGGATATGATTCAATTTGGGTGATTGTTGATAGGATTACAAAGTCGACTCATTTTATTCCTATTAACATCAGTTTTCCAGTATCAAAGTTGGCAGAGATTTATACTAGTGTAATTGTGAAGTTGCATGGTATTCTTTTGTGGATTGTGTTGGATAGAGGTCTGAGGTTTACTTCAGTTTTTGGAAGAGTTTGCAAGAGGTGTTGGGTTCTAAGTTAAGGTTGAGCTCGGCGTATCATCCTCGGATGGATGGTCAAACTGAAAGGACTATTCAGTCGTTAGAAGATTTCTTGAGAGCATGTGTTCTTGAGCAGGGAGGTTCATGGGACACTTATCTTCCATTAATAGAGTTCACTTATAACAACAGTTACCATTTTAGTATTGAAATGGCACCTTTTGAAATGTTCTATGGTCAAAGATGTAGAACTCCTTTATGTTGGCATGAATCTGGAGAAAGTGTAGTGCTTGGATCTGAAATTGTTCGAGAGACTACTGAGAAGGTGAAGTTAATTCTAGAGAAGATGAAAGCTTCCCAAAGTAGACAAAATATTTATCATGACAAGCGAAGGAAAGATTTATAATTTCAAGCAGGTGACCATGTGTTCCTGAGAGTTACATTTGTGATTGGTATTGGGCAAGCATTGAAGTCTAAGAAGCTCACTTCTTATTTTATTGGTCTGTATCAGATTTTCGACAGAGTTGAGAATGTTGCTTATAGTGTGGCTTTACGCCTAATATATCAAATTTGCATGATGTTTTCCATGTGTCACAACTCCAGAAGTATATTTCAGATCCATCTCATGTGATTCATATGGATGATGCGCAAGTAAGGGATAATCTCATGGTGGAGACGATGTCTGTACTGCTCACGGATCGTGAAAAGAACACTCTAAGAGGCAAGGAGATTGATTTGGTGAAAGTAGTCTGGCTAGGAGCTGCCGAAAAAGTATGATGTGGGAGTTAGAAAGCAAGATGCGGGACTCATATCCTGAGTTGTTCAAATGAGGTAAATTTTTGAAGACGAAAATATTCTAAGTGGGGGAGAGTTGTAACGCCCGTTAATTTAATTAATTATTTAATTAAATTATTTTTGGATTATTTATTGAAAAGTGTGAGATATTGAGATTTTTTTGTATAAGTTGTTATATTATTAATAATTAATTAATTAGTTGATTAACAATAATAATAATATTGGAATTAATGGAATAATTGTCTTGGACCTATTTTATTGGTTGGAAGTAGTAAAGTAAGGGTGTGTAAGTTAAGCCCAATAGAATTGATGTTATAAGGTTAAGCTGACACAAGAATTTGGTTATTTGGTAGAATAAGAAGTCTTGTGCGTGACTGTGTGAAGCTGCATAGAAGAGGAGTAAGGTTGCACGGTTGTCGAGTGAAGATTGCACGATTGTCGAGCAGAGCAAAGCAAGGTTGTCAGCTGGGAGTTTTGTAGAGCGGCCTTCAATTCAGGTAAGGGTGGGGTTCTGACCTTATAATTGGATTTGTGATGTATGTTATATGGGAATTGGTCGTTTGTATGATTGTTGTATGTTTATGTTTTTGGACCTGTTATAGGAAGTTGCTTGTTAGTCGTGTTGTGGGCCTTTTGAGTTGTTTATATAATTATACGGTATAATTGATGAATAGGTTAGTGTAGATTATTTCTTGTTGATCTGGTCATTAGATTGTTGTATCTTCCAATCGGTTTACAGGAAATTAGTAAATTGTTGATGTGGTCGTTTTAGGAAGGTTTTTGCGTGACTGTCTTGTACAATGAATGAATTTGTTGATAGGAAATATAGTTACCCGTTGTTGTGGTATTCTGAGCGGTTGGCCGAAAATTATGGGTTGTATTGATGTGGTCGTTATGACGTCGTATTATTCCATGTTGTCAGCGAGAATTAGTGGTCGAGGAGGATGCTGATGGTGTTATGTGTCGAGCGACATGTAGGCTGCAAGGTGTGTCGGGGAATATATGTGTTGGATGTCGAGCGGCATTAGGCTACAAGGCATGCTGAGAGCATAATATTATTGTCGAGCTGGACGAAGTTGCAGGCTATGTTGAGGAGCGCAAATTAGTTGTTATTTTGTCTTGGTTGCTGTGTATGTCGAGGGGCACGTAGTCTCCCTATCTCTATTGCTCGTGTATGCTGTTTTGGTCGATACCAGTGTTGTGTAAGTTATTATGAGTTGAGAAAATTGCATGTTGATGATTTATGTTGAGATGCCTCTAATTATGGGCATATATCAAGTTGTAGGCTTATGGATAATGTTGAATTAAGTTGAATTATTATTGTTGTTGTTATTACGTTCATGTTGTTAATGCATACATAGCATATCATGTTGGAGCTGATGCTCGTTAAGTTGACCTAGATTGGCAAAATATTAAGTTGAAGGCTTATGCCTTGTTGATGCCTCTATTTATTGGCATATTTCTAAGTTAGGAGTTCTGCTCCATTGGTACCATATGCATGTGCATAAAAACAAGTCGCATTTCATGTTGCATCCTGAGTTGCCGTGTTGATGAATTAATTATGTTAAATATTGTTAAATAGCTTCGAAGTGGTGATTTTGTATGAACTCTTTCTAACATATTATTTATCATGCGTTATATTATAATGTTCGATATCTCACCCTTTCTGTTTGAATGTTACCCATATGTTGGTAACGTGCATGTAATCCAGAGTGAAGGCGGTTTACCTTTAGTAGTTCGAGTCAGTGTCATTGCTCTGATACGTAACACTCGGGAGGATGAACGCCTGTTGCTTTATCGTTGTTATTACTCCAGTTGCTGAATTTTAAGTTGATTTTCGTCATGTAATTGTTATTTGGAGATATTTCAGTTGGATAAAGATGTTATGCCCTTTTTAGTTGAATAATATGATTCCGCTGCGTAGTTATGAAAGTTGTTGGTTTCAAAGTATTAATTTATGTTATTGTTGATTCATCCAAGTGTAATGTGTTATATATCTGTAATGAATGTCGTTGTTTTAAGTTGAGATTGTAGCATCCTGATTTAATTGCTGAATTTTTATAATAATTGTCGGGTAGAATTGAAGTATTACAGATAACTCTTTGTGCTATTTGGGTAACCTAAGAAAAATACACTTACTAGCTATAGGATCAAGTTTGTCGATATGATATCTCTAGATATAGTGGTGGTGTAAGTAAGGCTATCAAAGGTTCTTAGGTGATCAAAGGAGGGTGGTTCATTAAAGAGCAGTTCAAATGGTGTTTTGTTGTGAATAGTGGGACTGTACAATCTGTTTGTCAAATAAGTAGCATGACATAATGAAAAACATCAAAAAGATTTAGATAATTTAGCATGGAAAAGAAGAGAGCAAGTAACATTCAACAAATGTCTATGTTTTCTTTCTACGGTAGAATTATGTTGATGTGTCTTAATGCAACTTCTTTGATGCAATATGCCTAAAGATTCACAGTATGATGGCATGACAAATTCAATTCCATTGTCACCGTGTATGGTTTTAATTTGACATGAGAATTGAGTTTGATAGTATTCAATGAAATTTTGGATATGATTTCTAGTTTTAGATTTATGATGCATCAAGAATGTCCATGTATAATGTGAAAAATCATCAACAATAATTAAAAAATATTGAAAGCCATGAATAGAATGCATATTAATTGGACCCCATATATCCATGTGAACCAATTCAAATTTGTGTGAAGTAATAGATATGCTAGTGGGAAAAGGTAAATGGGTTCCAAAGTGGCAAGTATCACATAAATTTTTTTTATGGTATTTAATAATAGAAAAGGAATTTGACATAGGTCATCGGTCTCATTAAGAGAAGTAACAAAATTATTAGAAACATATTGAACATAATAAGTTGTGGTGCAAGTGTGTTAAGCATGATTGTGTTACGAATCATCATGTTGGTAGACGCATCCCGAATGATACAAGAATTGTGAGAAATGGATCTTGTAGTAAGATGTTTGACATTGTCGAGAAATATAAATGAGGCTAAATTGAAATGCATGGATGAATAGAACATTGTGAATATGCAAATAATTATCGAGTATGATAGTGCCATAAAATTTGGCTATGAAAGTATTGCCATTGGGAAAAATGATTCTGATGGGTTGAATTATTTTAACAGTGGAAAACAATTTGATATAGGGGAAAACATAATCAAAACCCACTGAATGAAGAATTCACATATGAGTACGGTTTAGGGTATTACATGTATTGTAGATACCAGAAATCATGTGAGGAGAGTCAACGGATGAAGGTTTTTCTGAATTGGAAGTCTGAGCATCTTTTTTGGATTGTTGAAGAAGGAGGAGTAAATGTTGGTAGTCTTCTCTTGATAGAATTCCTTGGTTGTTACAGTTGTTGGTTGACCAAGATTATGTGGCACGTTTGGTGTTCCTGTTGCGATATCTCAAAGGAAAACCATGCTTGAAGTAGCAAGTATCAATGGTATGGTTGGTTTTGTTGCATTTTGTGCAGAGCATGTTGGTTTTAGGGTGTCCATGCCCCTTACCTCGACTTGTGTTGTTGTTGTTAGCAAACATGATGGTAGAGGTAGAAGCAATAGGTAAAGAAACTTCTTGTTGGGCAATAAGAGAGTAAACCCGACTGATGCTAGGTAAGAGATCAAGGAGCAAGATTTGATTACATATATTGTGGTAGTTGTCATTTAATCCCTTAAGGAAATAGTTAACATACTCTAGGTGTTGTAATTGTGCACATCTTTGGAAAGATCACAAGTGCACAATGTATGACTAGAACAAGAAGGAGTTGGACGAAAATCTTTGAGTTGATCCAACATAATCTTGAGATCTGTAAAGTATTGAGAGGGAGAATGATCACCTTGTTTGATAGAATGGAGATCGCGTAACAAATATGAGAAAAGAAAGTGATCGCCCTTTGTAAATCTTTCGTAGAAATCTTCGTAGAGTTTGAACGCATAGTAGAAGCAAATGGTGCTCTAAACGATGTGGGGAGAAAGCGTTTGGTTAATCCATGAGAGTACTATATTTTTTCCCGATCCCATAGTTCGAAGTTGTTGTTAGAGAAATCAGATTTTTGAGAACTCCATTGATGAGATATAGCTTGTTTTTGGAGGTGAGCATGCGAAACATCAATTTACTCCGGTTATGGTAGTTTGTATCATATAGAAGAGGTACGACGAGGATGGAAGAAAGTTTTTCACAAGGATGGATGTAGTAGGGTCTTCTAGGGTTTTGTGTGGGATCTTTAGGTGTGTTGGTTTTCGAAAGATCAAAAATGAATCTTGATTTTCTATTTGTTATGGTCGAATTCATAATCGGAGGCCATCGAAACTAAGAATAAGGGTGTGGCAATGGAAAGGAAAAGAGAACCCTAGAAGGAAAATTGGGAAGAAGAAAGGCTCAGAAAGAAAGGGTTTTGTATCTCTGATGTTATATTACGAATAAATGAATCAGACCCATTGGACCGAAATGAAAAATGAAATTAATACACAAAAATATTGAGGTTTTAACTTACCACCACCTAAATTGTATCAAAAGACTATAATATCCTTGGAAAAAATTTCTAAATCTTTTAAAATTCACTCGAATATTGCGCAAATTTCCAAATTTCACCAGCGATACTGGAAATTTACAAAATCTACCAGAAATTCTTGAAAAAGTGAGTGATATATCAGAAACTTTGTATTTTTTGGAAAATTTTCCTATAAACAATGGAATTTCCAAAAGTTTTTACCGTAAATTATGGAATTTCTGAAAGGTTTTACCGGAAATTATGAAACTTTCGGATTTTTTAATCCAATTGTACCGGTAATTCAAAAAAAATTGAAATTTTCCAAAATTTTTGGTAGTACTAGATTAGGAACTTGGAATCGACCTTCGTTAACTGATTTTTGTCCTTTTATAATTTTATAGTGGGGACCACGGGGAATGAAAATACCATTGCTGACAGGATCACTAATAGAGCGGCAGCACGAGCTGGGGAAGATGTGGCAGAGCCTTCCCATCTACGGGTTGGACGAGTAGCTCAAACCATTTCTCACCAAAAACATTTGGCTGAGCAGTCCCAAGCCGAGTTCCCGCGCTTCCCGACATCAAGAAGTTATAGTTGATGAGGTACTTGTTGTTGATCAGGTGCCTATTGTTGGTGAGGTACTTGTTGTTGATTTGGTACCTCTTGTTAAGGAGGTACATGTTGCTGAGAAGTTATATGTTCTTGAGGAGTTACCTATTACTAAGGAGGTGCTTGTTGTAGAGGAAATGCTAGTTTCATATGCAGATGTTGCTAATGAGGTGGTTGCAAACCTATTGTTGATGATGATACTCCTACTAGTGATGATATAGATGTTACAACTTATTCTTCTACAGAGGCATCTAATCACACTGGTGGAGCGTTTCTGGGAGGACCCAGTCACCGATTCGTACTCACGGAGTATGTTGACCATGTTGCATACAGATTATGGAAGGGAAAGATATATATATATATATATATATATATATATATATATATATATATATATATATATATATATATATATATATATATATATATATATATATATATTATGTTTAAATTTAGTTTATTTATTATTGTTCGGTGATGTGTTGAAAGTTTACTGATAATTTTTTAACTTTTTTTACAGGACCGTCAGCTGGTGAAGGTGACCTCCCATAGTTCAAAGATGAAGAACTTCCCACACAGTCGGATGCATGAGCAGATCAGGCGTGTTGTTTTTAATTTGGGTCTCCTAGAGTTTTTCGACTGCTCACTAACCATGCTTGACGCTTCACTTTTGATTGTTTTTGTTGAGCGGTGGCACAAGGAAACATCTTCCTTTCATCTTCCATTTGGGGAGTTGATTATCACTTTGGATGATGTCACATCCTTGTTTCATCTTTCCATCGCCAATAGACTCTTTACTACTCTTATTATTAACCATACGACAACATTACTAACAGGTGTACATGATTTACAAGTCATTGTTGTCATCCCACCTGCTGTCGGGCCTTCTGATGTTGTGGTGTATTTTGATGTTGGGGTTTCTGAGGCTGAGGTACACGCAGACGACATGCCTCCACCGCTACCTCCACTAGGCACAGATAACCAGGAGCTCTTGTAGATGATCGCTATTATTATGGATAATCTTATGGGATAAGTAAACCTAGTTGATGAGGTTTTTACTTGATTATCTTTGGCGGCACACATAGCCCGTGGGGGCCTATTTAGTTATTTGATTTGACAGTTGTATTCTTTGTATATTTGTGACCTAGACTACTTGGCACAATACTTTTATTACATAATATTTTGTCTATTACATGTTTTGAAGATAAACATAACTTTAAACATTATAACAAACATAAATTAAAAATAATGAAACTTGAAAACCTAGACCCTACTAGATGATTCTGGACGTTTAAACGTCTTGATTATGTCATCGACAAATATTGAAATCTTCGCATTAAACTTGGTCGGTCCCCTAGTTACCCTACGACGAATTGATCTCGACGTGACTGTCAAATCTTCATTGATCTTCAACTCAATAAGGTTGTATTTCACCCTTCCATTTATATCAATTGAATCTTCACAAAACTCGATATTTCTCACTTTTCTGTTATCGGTATCAAACAATAATTCATTCAACTTGGATGTTAAGTTGATGAGAAATATGGTGCCATCCAAAAGCTTGAACTCAACAGAAGGTTTGTCTCTGTTGAAGTACACTTCTATCTTAATCAAAAAGTGAGAAAAAACATTTTGAGATGTTTGTCTCAATAATAAATTACTCTTATTTATACAACATTGAATTTATTCTAAACCATACAAAATTATTGATACAATTATGAACGTACAAAACTGACGGTAAAATCCTAATCGTTAAAATTTTTGAATAAATAAACTATCGAAAATTAATTGAGACTAAAAGCCAATTATAAATATGCAAAAACAAAAACATTTAAAGAATAAAGGATATACGATGAATGTCAACAAAAGCATTATTGCAATGGTAACCTGACACACCAATGGTGAATGATATATAGATTATAGTGTAACATAGACATGGTGGTTTCTTGGGGTGGAAACATTATGTTAGGCAACATGAAAGAGAACATGTCCCACATTAATTATCCTATTCCTATTCCTTTACCTTCTCTTTATTTATTATTAGTGAATGAGTACTAAATTAAGAGATAGACGTACATTAACCTTGGTACTATAGCTAGGAGCCAATGGGTTGAACTGAGTAGTCACTTTCCTTTCTGCAACTCTAAGGTCGTGAATTGTTGAACCAACATGTATTTATATTAAAGGACCCTCACTAAACCATCACTCTAGAATAACCATGTGACTTCCACGTGATAATCTGCTACCATGTGTCACAAACCCTAACGAATTACTCTCTAACTAAATATAATATAGTTAGTGGATTCTTCTCAAAATCGAAGGTTCTAATTCTGCTAAATGAAAATAATTCTTGTGTTGAATCAAATTTATTCACAATTATTTTTTGAATTAGTCGATCATATTAGTCGAATAAGTTTTAAAAAATACATAAGTTATGGATTTTGATTCTCTTTCCATATAGGCTCTCTACATGGTTGGAACAGATTTTGAGTCTCTTTCCAATATTGTATATGTGTGTTCATTATCACCTTCGTTGCGTCCGCACGATCCCATTATTTACATGATTGTTTATCAAATCCTGCATGACAACCACGTATCATCTCTTACACGAAAGCTTTAATCTAAAAAAAGCTTTAAAAAAGTTTGGGCTTATATGATTTACTTTTTATGGGCAAATAATGAGTTTATGAATCTCATGAATTGTCACTACCACACTTTCTCCTTTTCTAATATGTGATCCAAAACTTTGCATAATGGAAACATATTACGTGTGATTGTTGGTATCGACTTCAATTTTGTTGAAAATTTCTAAGTCAAAAACAACAACGAAATCAAAATTTTCAAGATCACCAAAGAAAAAAAATCACATCTCCTTACAAAATTTTAGGATATTAAATATATGTATCATCTCTCTTATAAATATAATATTTTATTCATTCATAGATAATGTGAGATTTAATCACTCACATTTGAATTAAAGAATCTCTTTTACAAATTTGAGTTTCACCTCCTATAAATTAATCAAACACATGATTGTTAGAAATCTACTAAAGTTTATGGAGAATTTCTATCAAAAATTAATGAACAAGATTATTATCAATTCATAATAATAATGTAAGAAAGAATTAATCCAATTTTTTTTTTATTTTGATCTAATAGTTGAGATTGATTAATTTATTATTGAAGAAATTTTAGATCTTTAAAAATACATAATTTTTATGTCACTTTTTGGCTACATTACTCTACCCTAGATCCTAATAAACATTTTTTAATGAAATAAAACCAAAATGAAAAATTATGCTTAAACTCTAATGTACATAGTAAAATTATAGTTGTGTAAGTCATTTTTTAAATATTTTTTTATTTTTATTTTGTATATCGAAAGATTTGTAAAAGAGTTTCGGAGCTCAATTTTTTATTTATATTTTTTAATTTTTAGGGACAGGAGAATAAATGTTGGGGGTAATGGGGTAAAATTTTCTTTGATTTGGCATCAATAATTATAAAATAAAATTCCATTCAAAATTTGACTGATTTAAATAAGTAAATGATAAATACATATTCAACTAAACTTCTCACAATTGAAATATAAGAAAATATATCAAGAAAGTCCCAAGCATCTTCCAAAATACTAGATCTTGTAATGTCAGTCTCTCCTTAGCCATGATGTCTATTTTATTTTCCCTTCTTAAGGCAGACAAACAACAGTGCAAAGGAACAGCATATTTTTTGGAAAAAATATAATTTCAAGTCTATTTTAACTATATAGTACTACAAAAAAAAAAATGTAACTGTTGATAGATAGGGACCAAGCACAACACTTTAATGTGTCGTGTTCCAACTATTACAAGTAAGTAGCAAAATTATCTTCCCTATACTTTCAACTATGCTTTTCCCTTATAGTTTAATTTTACTATATAGACCACTACTTCATTTCCAATATATTCATCTATATTCATTAAAGAGAGTGAAGCTTAAGAGTGGTAACTTTTTCCAATAGGACATGTATATGTCCCACTTTTGTACTATAGTTTAATGGAAAGTGTTGACATGTAGTTAGTTATTAACAGATTTTGTTTGAGTTTGATTCTTGTTTTCCTTTGGTGGTATGTGCCTATTAGACTATAGGTTGACAACTTTTGCAGATATTTGTTTAGTTGTAATTGTGAAAGTGGTTTCAATTATTTATGTCTATTTTGATATTTTGTTAAAGTTGATTGTTAACTTTTAGAGATGGAATATTGGTATGATGTTTGTTATTAAGTTTAGGAAAGGAGAATATTATACAAGAATTTTATTTTTGTAATGTATCATTTTGGTCTCTAACTGCTTAAGTTTCTATTTTAAAAATGAAATGAAGTATTGTATGTTATTTTTATACTTAAATCAAGTTTTAATAAAAATATTTTGATATAAATTGATTTTTTTTTGTTTTTGAGTGAGATGATTTATACATGAATTCAATGTGTTGCTACATTATTTGTGTCAACACGTAATAGAATATATCACATGTTTTTACTAACAAAAGTTTCAAAATGAGATAAATCGATGGGAATGAAACTTCTTTTTACATGAGAAATTGTTACAAGTAAACAAGCCATCAATAAGATAAAAGTAAGTTCTAATTCAAAAACTTAAGAGATGAAACTTGACTCACTCTTTATTCTTATTAAAAGAAGTTTCAATTTAATTTAAAGTTTGATAATCAATTAAATAATATAGAAAATCAAATTTTCATATTTTATTTTGGTTTATCGATTAACACATGTTTTTAATCGATTAAATCATTGAAAAGATTTATATATTATTTCTTTTTTTAACTAGATTCTTTAATATATAACATGAGTTTCTCTTCAATTTAAAACACACAAGTTTTTAGAATAGGAATTTTCTCTCAATCTTATTTAAAGTTCTTTTTTCACTAAACTTCCCTTATTGGTAAGAGAGTAAAAAATTACATCTGAAAATTCAATTATACTACTGTCGTGCTAAAAGTATTTATTTAAGAGTGTATTTTTTTAGTGATATTTTTGTAATAAAATTTGAAGGTTGTAAGCTAAAAAATTTATAAAAAAAACTTAGGTGAAATTTATTGAGTCGAGCCTATGTAAAAAATTTGATTGTTGTCGTAAGGTTTGTGGATTGATTTTTTGCAAAATCTCAAATTTATGGAAAAGGTTGTTTGTGATGATCCCGTAAAAAACTCGAAATTATTTTTAGTTGAATAGATCAAATGATTTATATTGAACTAAAATAATTCGTGTGATTTTTTTTTATCACTTATTTCTTTTATTTTATGTTTATCTATTTTATTTCCGTTATTATTTTTATGCCTTTCTCTTCTATCTTATTCAAGGACTTTACTTCTATCTTATTATTTCTTCTAACGTAAAAGTTTTCAAAATCAAAATTTCTTATAAACTAGTATTTTAAAATTTCAAATATTATAACTCTCTCCGTTCCACCTTTTTGTATTTGAAGTTATTTAATCATTAATTACGACATAAATAACTTGGTTTTATACACATTGACTTTACTTGAGACCAATACATCTCTTATGCTACTTATTGGATTAAAACTTGAGTAATTTGATCTCCATAAGTTGAGCCTTGACTCAAAACAAATCATTTACAAATCAAATTAAAATTTTAAAAAAAATCATTTTTATTTTATTAAATTATAAATTCTCTTCAACTTTTGATTGATTCTTGACGAACAAAATTTTACTTTCAAACTTATGAGAGATACCCATATTTATTATCCAACACACTTTTTTAAAAAGGAAAAAACTTATATACAATTCTATAGTGTAGTTCTATTACTATTTTCCAATGAAAATATGATAAATCTACTTAAATATCGTTTAAGGAGTGAAAATGGAAAAAATTATATATATATATATATATATATATATATATATATATATATATATATATATATATATATATATATATATATATATATATATATATATATATATATATATATATATATATGAGAAAATTATACACTTATCATATTTTCATTAAAAAGTAGTAAGAATCGCTCCTAAAAAATTATACTTAAATTTTCTTCTTTTAAAAAAATATTATATTAAGTTGAAGAATAACTTGAAGAATTATATGAAAAACTAAAATAGCTCATAATTTTAAATATTTTAAAATTTATGTATACATAGTGTTCTAAAAGTAAATACTTTTTAACTTATTAATTATATTTATTATTTAGAAAAATCATAATTAGTGGAAAACATCAAAATTTAAGTATTCACAAACTTCAAACTCACTTTTGTAGTGCTCTAAATTTAGTTTTTAGATCAAGAGTCCTGCATATTTCTCCAATATGGATTTTCAACATTGTAATTCTTTTGGGTCTTAATTTCAACAATGGAGATTTATGTACGTGGGCCTTTCGAAATGGGTTGTAAGGCCTGCGGGTGTTGATAGTATTATATCCATCCTTATTCTTTTGTACTCTTTGCTTTTTAATATACCACCTATCATTCTCTTGAATGGGTTATCAAATGTTGCTAAAGGTATTGTTGAGTTTGGTAGATCTAGAACTTTTTTCTTTTCAAGAGTTTTTTAATCCAATTGATTCATAAAGAAAATTCACTTTTTGTTTCTCTTCTTCATATAGGGTTGTTCTACTTAGAATAAACAATGTTTTTGAATTTGAAATCTTTAGATATTCAACATTCATAATATATCTCTAAAGTTTTTGAAAAAGAGGGTTTTGTATATGAAATATTGTTAATGGTGTTGGAATAAAAGTGGTTTGTACTATATCTCTAAGTTTTGATGATAACAAAGTATTTAAAAAATAATTGAGTATATTAATATATGTTTAAGTGTGCGTGATAATAGACTAACATTTATGATATAAACTTAGTACTGACACTGAAAATGAACATTAAATAGAAGCTAAAAGATCTAGAATCTGAAGGATCAAAATCTGAAGACTCTGATATAAAGGAGGTCAACCTATGAAGATCAGACTCTAAAGAAAATCAACCTCTAAAGATCCAAACTTTAAACTCAGGCTCTGAAGGAGGTCAACACAAGGATCAAGAAGACTCTGATAGGTCACTATCATACTCAGAGATCTTTTTGTCTTCTTCTGATCACGTGCAGATCCAAACAAAAATCTACTCATACGACTAGGATGCAACTGATAATTCCTCTTGTAGCAATAGGAAATTCAAATCTCTTTCAACTATATTAACCATATCAAGAAACATTACAATGTCAATGATCAAGTTTCTACCAGACTCACTTGTGCAAGATCTTTTCTTCAATGACTTTTTTTTGTCTCTCTATATAAGAAGCTGAAAACTTAAAGAAAAATAACTAATCCTTGACAATCAAAAGAGATGTTACTCTGTCAAATCAAAAACACAAGTTTAACTTAGAATTTATTATCATATGTATATCTTAAAAATTCTTATTTTTATGTTGTATTCTGTTTGCACCTCTGATTGTATATTAAGTGTAATATTTAAACAAATTTTATCTGATTAGGATAGATTATTATAAGTATCTTGTTTGAGCATCTGAAGTCTCTTGCTTGTGTGCTTGAGTATTAAAAGTCTCCTGCTTATGTGTTTGAGCATTGGAAGTCTCTTTCTTGTGTGCTTAAGAAATTGTAATTAGTAGTGATTATAGTGAAATCCCTTGAAAGTGCAAAGGGACTTAACTACTCTCGTTTTGTGAGAGGAACCAAGATAAAATTTCCTATTCTCTCTTTTTTTTTCTCTATCTCTAAACTTGTTTTTATCTGTTGCAAACACTTGACTTTGTATCATATTTTAGAACATGTGTTTATAATCTGATAAGAGTGTTTTACAAAAGAAAGAAAAGGCTAACACAATTCACACTTTTATTGTATTTTTCTCACCTTCAGTTAGCGTCAGAGCTTGTTTTTTACTCTAAACACTTAGCAGTGGTATAGAAAAGATCCTGAGAAAAAAACATGCCCGGTGGTGATGAATATGATGTTAGTACTAGTAACCATGTTGTGAACTATGATTATACTGCTTCTGAGAAGAACAACTATACTTTTAAACCTCCAACCTTTAGTGGAGATTCTACAAACTTTGAATGGTGAAAAAGTAAGATGTATTATCACATCATAAGCATTGATGATGAATTATAGGACACTCTTGAAGATGAAATTACTATTCCAGTTGATGGAGTAAGAACGATTGTTGATGGAAAAAGTCTCTCAACTGCTCAAAAGAAGATCTATAGAAAACATCACAGAGTGTGTGACATTTTGATAGATGTTTTACCTTACTCTGAGTACCTCATGATAATTGAGAAGTATACTGTTAAAACTATTTGTGAATCTTTGTGTGCTACCTATGAAGGAAATCAAAAAGTGAAAGAGGAAAAGAATAATCTTTTGGTCCAATAGTATGAAATGTTCAGAATGAATGAAGGTGAAAAATATTAAAACGATGTTCTCAAGGTTTCCAGTTTCTGGTATTTGGACTTCATGTTTTGAACAAAAGGTATACAACTTTTAATCATGTCAAGAAGATTCTTAGTAGTTTTCCTGTCAGATATAGACCAAAGGTGACCTCCATCCAAGAAGCTAAGGACTTGAACTAAATAAGTCTTGAAAGTTTGATAACAAAACTCCAGAGTCATGAGATGGAGCTCATAAGAGATGAACCTACAAAGAAATCCAAGTCTCTTTCCTTGAAATCTATTGGTTAATCTGCTAAGTCTCCTCAAGTTTTGGAACCTGAAGAAGCTACTCTATAAGAGGTTCTAAAGAAGGACCATATGATAAAGAGATGACATTTTTAATCAAGATGTTTGTGTATCTGGCTAAGAAGAACAAAAGGTCATCGGGAAGAAGCAGTGGTTTCGGGGGATCAAGTTACAGAGACAAGAAACATGACTAGAAGGGATTCTTCAACAGTAAGAAACATGGTTACTTTATTGCTAACTGTCCAGAGTTGCAAAAGAACAAGTCAAAGAAATGAAGCTATCAGAAGGACAACTTCAGAAACAAAGTCAAGAAGAGTCTCATGGCAACATGGAATGAAATTGACAAAGAACAAGAATCTTATAAAGATGAGGAAAAACATCTTCAGACACAAAATCTGACATAGATTCTAGTTCAGATTCTGAAGAAGAAGAAGAAGAAGAGGTATTTTCTAAACTATCATGTTCTGGGTTAATCTCTTACTCAATACCTTATGGGTCGTTGTCAAGAAAAATCAGACACATCAAAATTTTGAAAAAGAAATATGAGCTAAAGGAAAATGAATTAAAATATCTTCAAACTAGAAATGAAGTTTTAGAAAGAATTCATATTGCTCAAATAAAAAAGATGATTGATAAACCTCTAGATGAGCATGAAGTTGCTCTTAAGGAATTTGTCATAAATGGATTTGATAGGAAAAAAATAGCATATATTATTTATGGTATAAGCAAGATCAAAGGAAAGGGGATTGGTTATTCACAAAACCTTCCAATCCAAGGATGGAGACCTTGGTTAAACCAATGAAACCTTGTTGTTCAAACTCTACTCATAAAGGGCTATATTCCTACTTTGTACCTGTTGTTGACAAAGCAAAGGTTCTTAACCAGTACGAACCAAAGACTATAGAGTCTAAGGTTCTGAATAATTCATAATATAGTACTTCAAAGTCAAAGGTTATGAAGAAACAAGAACCAAAGAATCACAAGTCAAAAGTTTTGAACAGACCAGAACTTAAGACATCAGAGTTTAAGGCTCTGAATGATTCACAACCAAAGGCTAAGACTAATCCAAGACACAAAATTTATAAACCAAAAGTCTTGAATGATCCTTATTTCTATTACATTAAATCTAAGGTACAAAATAATAAAAAGCCTTTCAAAACTAACCCCAAAGGACCCATAAGATTATGGATACCTAAATCTGAAATTGTCTTTGAATCGGATATGTTTTAAGGGAGAAGCAAAACAACAGTCATGGTACCTGGACAATGGCTGGTCACGACATATGATAGTAGAAAGGCATATGTTCCAAACCCTAACTCTGAAAGAGGGAGGAACTATGGGGTTTGGAGGAAACTAGAAAGAAATGATCATTGGTACAAGTACTATTGGTAATTCTTCTATTTCAATTAATAGTGTTTGATTAGTAGATGGTCTGAAACATAACCTACTGAGCATTAGTCAATTTTGTGATAGTGGTTATGAAGAAGTGTTTAATAAGAACATTTTTATAGTCATGAATGAGTATGGTAAGTTCATGGTGTTGAAAGGTAAGAGAAAATGCAATGTTTATAAAATTAATTTCTTTTAATTGGCTAATCAGAAGGCAATTTATCTTCTACCAGTGAGTGATGAAAAGTGGATATGACACAGAATGTTAGGTCATGCTAATTGGAGATTAATCTCTAAACTTTGCAAGTTAAAACTTGTCAAAGGTTTGCCAGAACTTAACTGTCTCTCAGATGTTCTTTGTGAAACATGCCAAGTAGGAAAAATTAATAAAAGCTCTTTTAAAACAAATAAAATTGTCTCTACCTCCAGACCCTTAGAACCACTTCACATTGATTTATTTGGTCTAGTTGGTACTGCATCAATCAATATGAAGAAATATGGATTAATTATAGTTGATGACTATAGCAGATGAACCTGGGTCAAATTCCTTAGAAATAAATATGAGTCATATAATGTGTTTAGTATCTTCTGCATATAAGTACAAAATAAAAAGGAATACAAAATTTTAAAAGTCAGAAGTGATCATGGAGGAGAATTTGAAAATGAGCCATTTGAAATCTTTTGTGAAAAACATGGAATTTTTCATGAGTTCTCTTCTCCTAAAACTCTACAACAAAATAGAGTTGTAGAGAGAAAGAATAGATATTTACAAGAAATGGCTAGAGCCATGATTCATGAAAATAATTTACCTAAGTACTTGTGGGAAAAAGTTGTAAGCATAACATGTTATGTTAAGAACATAATCTATATTAGACCTATTCTGAATAAAACTTCATATGAAATTTTTTTCAATGGAAGAAAGCCAAGTATTTATTATTTTCATCAGTTTGGATGTACATGCTACATCTTGAACAACAAAGTCTATCTAAATAAATTTGATGCTAAAGCTCAAAAGGGTATTTTCCTAGGATACTCTGAATGCTCAAATCCATACATAGTATATAACTTTGAAACCAAAATGATTGAAGAGTCAATACATAAGAAATTTGATGACAAAGAGCATGACAATAAAATGTCATAGCTAGTTGAAATTGTTTTCATAAATTTATGTATCTGAAGACACTACAGAAGTGGTCACTACTATGGAAAACACATACAATAACGATTGTGAAACACATATAATAACAGTGGGACGTACATTATTAGGTAGTGTGTGATTGTATGTATGTTGCTTTACACTACGTGAAAATGGCTGCTGTGATAAACTATGTACAATACTACAAATGATGCATCTAACATTGGACGCAAAATGTGTTTTACCTCGGAAATAGAAACAAGGTAAATAAGGTCGTCACAAAAAGTAAAGACTTATCACCTTGGTGTTTAAAATAGAGATGTCTAATGTTATTAGCGCATGGGTTTGAACCCCATCTTCTGCACTTTTATTATTTACAAAAACTAGCGCCTTTTTTATCTCGGTTTATTAGAAAACTGATGGGTTATTTATTTATTTAATAAAAATTGTTACATTATTTACCCAGGATATTACATTTTTAAACAGAAAAAAACAAATTGTCCATGAAGATCATATGTTTGATCCTAAATTCCTTTATATTCTGGGGAAGATCAAATGCATGGGAAACTTTTCTCCAAACCAAAATAAGTATTCTCTATGACTTTTGCTTGCATTTGTTTATGATATGAACAAAAAAGGGTTAGACAAAAAAGGGATGTTAGACAAAAAAATGGTTAGATGATTTTCTGCTCAAATAAATTCTTAAGAGAACAAACCTTGCACCCAAGTAATTTTCTGCTCTTACAATTCATCATAGAGAACTTTTCATGGCAAACATTCTTGCAAACCTTACACCCAAATAATTTTCCATTCTTAAATAATTTTCTTACATTTGTTTCTGATATGAACAAAAAAAAACATAAGGCCTTGTGTGCTTTGTTTGGGTGTGATTATTTGCCAATAAACTTCAAGAGGATATTTACCAATAAACCTCATGCAAGCCTAAACCTAAGGCCTTGTGTGCTTTGTTTGGGTGTGATTATTTGCTCATGACATCATGACATCATGACATCATGCCATAGCATTTTACTAACCATTTCAAGGTCCTAAGGATTTATCTTTGTTATGTTTTATAGGATATGGCTCCCGCTCGCAGAAATACCATCCAAATCAACTTTGTAAGAGTGCCTCCTCAACTCAAAGAGTTAGCATTGTGATACCGTGGTAGAACTGATTGTTAATATACTGGTTTTGTATTTTTTGTTCGCAAATGTCGCGGTAAGCAAGAGTCGCCACCGACTTTTCTTTTATCCAACAAAGGAAAGGGTGAAAAGAACAGAAAAAGACCTTTTTCAAGATTTTCTGAGTAAGGGGTAGATTATGGAAAGGGAAGTTGTTAGCACCCTTTCCATCGGTGGTTTTCCACGGGCTCTTAGGTACTTTCTCATTTTTGAAAATTGTTTGTGTTTGTATGTTTTGAAAGATTTTTGTTTGTGTAACTCGTGTATCAGTCCTCAAGAGTGTGATAAAGCGTTTTTTAAAATAGTTTTTGAAAAGTGTGTAAGTGTAAAAATTCAGGTTTGAGCAAGTACCTAACAGTTATCTACCTACTCAAAAAAGGATGTTCTTTTCCTCCTACCCTTTAGATAGTGCTATCCTACTGTTAGTGAGTAGGTAGCCCTATCTTTGGATGTTGAGGGACAATCGAAGGGACATTTTACAATCACAAAGGCAATTTGTGGAGACGCTTTAGCAATTTTCTTTTAGGGACTAGATCATTTATCGAAAGGCAATTGTAGGGTCATTGAGGGACTATGATCTTTTTTGATTTATGGGTCTTTACTAAAGCGTTCCTGCCTCATGATTGTTTTATTTAAAGGCAACCAAAGTGGGAGATACCTTAGAGGTGCGCATGTGCAAATGTGTTGAGATTCAATTATTTTTTGTCTTTTTGTTAGGTTAGCTTACGATTAATTGACTGTATCTTGTCATGCACGCCTAAGTTACTAACAATTATATATACAGAAAAATAAAATGTGGAAAGTAAAAATCTAGACTATTACATGGCTTTGGGAAGAGGGATTTACATTGTACAATGCTTTAGGAAAAAATAAAGAAAGCAATAAAAAAAAGTCCTACTTAATCTATTACATTAAGGTATACAGTTACATTATTATAAAAAACACGAGAACAAGAATAATGCGCGTGAAATGAATATTACTTCTAAAAGGAACCTAAGAAAATACTAAGTAAAAAATCTTTTTGATTGTTTTTTTATTCAAGAAAATAACTAAATTAATTATTATAAAGTCTATTTAGAAAATTAACTTAGGAAAAATAAACTAAACTCTTTTTGTGGTTTTTTTTATTATGAAAAGAAAGTAATTGGACTTAAATTCTAATTCATTTTTAATTAAGAAAAAGGTTAAAGTTTTAATTAATTAATTAATTAAAAAAATTAATTATTTAATTAAAAAAATCTAACCCTAATTTTTTATGAGTTTTTTTATTATTATAATTAAAATGATTAAGAGATGAAATAATTAAATAAAGCAAAAAGAAAAGGAATTGGGCTTGACGGCTGAAGTAGAATGGGGGGGTGCAATTGAAATTTTGCTAAGCCCGGATTGTGAAGCCCAGGTCCATCCTTGGATCCAGTGTGGGCAGTACTTGATGGTACATGGTATCTCATATTCTAGATGTCATGCATTCCATGTAATTCCTCTAACCTGCTCTAAGGATATCCAGGAACTCATATACACACATTAGAATATTCAACAATTAAAAAAATAGAGATTCGAATTTGATATTATACCAAAATGGTGATAGCTTGGATCCGGTGATCTGGGACCTTTCAAGCTTTGAGGATGGTTGGAACAAGTCCCTCGGAACCTCAAGAGCAATGTATGATTACTAGTTCGGACCAAAAGTACCTGCAAAGTGGGTTTCAAATTTTTACCGCTTTTGATAATTTTGTAAAAATGGTAGAGCTCTCTCTAGGCCGCGTAGGCATGTTGAAATGCTTGCTAGATGCCTGTTTATATAGAGAGGAATGAGGAGACAAGAAAACAAAGGTTTAAACAACCTAAAAACAAACGTTTCAAAGTCATGAATGAAATTTGTAACTTTGGCCAGAAACAAGGAAACTTGTCCTTTTTGAATTTGAATGAATGTGGACACCTTTGCACGAAATTTTATGGGCCTAGGCTGTCAAAAACATCAACCCAAAGCTCAAATCCCATTTCCAATTATTTTATACATTTTATTTTATATTTATTTGAAATAAATTAAAATAAATATGACGAAAATAGTTAGCAAATCCAAGGCATGGCAAGAATAATTTTAGAGGTCCTCTATAAACTTAGGAAGATGCTTGAAGTCCAAGAAATTGAGCCCTTTCCTTAAAACTTCAAATTTGCTCAATGCATAATTCTTGAAAATTCCCAAATTTTCCCAACTTGAGCAAGCCCTAACTTGCTCAATTTTTATCTCATGATGATGATTTTGGACTTTTTGGAAATCCCAGGATGTCAACTTAAATCCCTCTTTTAATCAATTTTGCATTTGAATATTTTATCTTGATGTAAAAGGTCTTGGCAAAAAGTGGCTTTTGTTGACTTTCTGAAAATGACCTGTAATATATGAGCTTGTATCTTTCAAATTGTGGATTTCTTGGACTTGAGGGATGAAGATAAGTTATAGGTAATTGGATTCTCTTCAAAATGAGCTTTGGTAGGAAATTTCTGATAAAGTATGAGAAAGTTATGCTTGGTCAAAGTTTGGTTGACTTTTCTTATAGAAACCTTAATTTGCCATTTTTGACTTTTGATGAATTAGGAGCTTTTCTTGAGGAATAATGACCAAACCTTGATCAAATGACGAATATCACTTCAAAATGTTGATGTTGACCAAAAATATTGAAGTTTGACTGTACATGGGCCACAACTGACTTTTGACCTAACACAGTTCATTTTCCAATACTTAGGCAATTAACTAAGCAAACTTGTTGTGCAAGGCATGAAATTTGGCATGGATGATATTGAAGACATATTAGGACCATGGGAAACATTTGAGACCATTGGAGCTCAACCATCTTGATGAAAATTGAAACCCTAGTTGGGGGTTAATTTCCTTAGGAGGAGAATTGTCTGGTCAATTCTTGGTCAACCTTGAGCAATTGAGGACTTCTAGGAATATATCTTGTGTGAAAATCGGAGGGAAAATTTTGGGGGTACAACAGATGCCCTATTCAAACTTCTTAAACCTGAAGATTTAGATTGGCTTGTTTGCCTTTCGTGATCTGAAGGTGGAAGATGATTGAACACTAGAGTACCCAAAAATTTGCACTCGTCCGAAGTGAGACTGTTGGTGAATAATATCGGGAATGGGCTTACAGATGCCATTTAGAAAATATGACAGAAGACTATCAGATATGGGCTTAAATATTCCACCCAAGGAATATGATGGAGAGTCCTCGGAGATAGGCTTAAAGATGCCATCCAAAATAGATGTTGACTTCGTAAGAAGTCTCTTTACGAGGATTCATGTTCCTGCTGTCCGAGGAGGAGTCTGCTGGGGAATGTTTTTTTAGGGGAATCGAGTCTAGGAGCTTTGGTTATCCATTAATCTACCGGGGAGTCATCCCTTGACTGAAGATACGGAAGTGAATTGCTATCTGGTCAGGATCCAGGCTTCGTAGTGACTTGCTAAGGCTGATAAGGCTGACTGCTATCTGGTCGTATTCCAGGCTTCACAGCGACTTGATGGGGAAATGAGATTAAACTATTGTCTAGTCATACTCTAGGCTTTGCAGTTTCTCAAACTAGAATAGAAATCAGAAAAATCTTAGTGTCGATTTAGCTGAACCAGAGAAAGGATCTATCGGAAAAGAATCAGTAACAAATCAAAGGTCGATTCAAACTGAACCAGCAGAGGTCTTGATTTATCTTTGACTGGATAAGAATCAGAAAAATATTAGTGTCGATTTAACTGAACCAGAAAAATGTCTTGGATTACATTCAACTGGAATAGGAATCAAAGAGATCTTAGTGTCGATCTGACTGAACCAGAGAAGGTCTTTAATTAACTTTGACTGGAATGGAAATCAGAAGAATCTTAGTGTCGATTCCACTGAACCAGACAAAAGTCTTGGAGTATCTTCAACTGGAATAGAAATAAGAGAGATCTTAGTGTCGATATGAATGAACCAGAGAAGGTCTTGGATTATCTTCAACTGGAATAGGAATCAGAGAGATCTTAGTGTCGATCTGACTGAACTAAAGAAGGTCTTGGATTAACTTTAACTAGAATGGAAATCAGAAGAATCTTAGTATCGATTTGACTGAACCAGACAAAAGTCTTGGAATATCTTCAATTAGAATAGAAATCAGAGAGATATTAGTGTCAATCTAACTGAACTAGAGGAAAATCTTAAATTAACTTTGATTGGATAAGAATCATAAAAATCTTAGTGTCGATTTAACTGAACCAGAAAAAAGTCTTGGATCATCTTCAACTAGAATAGAAATCAGAGAGATCTTAGTGTCGATCTGACTGAACCAGAGAAGGTCTTGAATTAACTTTGACTGGAATGGAAATCAGAAGAATCTTAGCATCGATTCAACTTAACCAGACAAAAGTCTTGGAATATCTTCAACTGGAATAGAAATCAGAGAGATCTTAATGTCAATCTAACTGAACCAAAGAAGGTCTTGGATTAACTTTGACTGGAATGGAAATCAGAAGAATCTTAGTATCAATTCGACTGAACCAGACAAAAGTCTTGGAATATCTTCAATTGGAATAGAAATCAGAGAGATCTTAGTGTCGATCTGACTGAACCAGAGGAAAATCTTGAATTAACTTTGACTGGATAAGAATCAGAAAAATCTTAGTGTCAATTTAACTGAACCAAAAAAATGTCTTGGATTATCTTCAACTGGAATAGAAATCAGAAAGATCATAGTGTTAATCTGATTGAACCAAAGAAGGTCTTGGATTAAATTTGACTAGAATGAAAATCAGAAGAATCTTAGCATCGATTCAACTGAACCAAACAAAAGTCTTGGAATATCTTCAACTCGAATAGAAATTAGAGACATCTTAGTGTCGATCTGAATGAACCATAGAAGGTCTTGGAATATCTTCAATTGGAATAGGAATCAGAGAGATCTTAGTGTCGATCTGACTGAACCAGAGAAGGTCTAGGATTAACTTTAACTAGAATGGAAATCAGAACAATCTTAGTATCGATTTGACTGAACCAGACAAAAGTCTTGGAATATCTTCAACTGGAATAGAAATCAGAGAGATCTTAGTGTCGATCTGACTGAACCAGAGAAGGTCTTGGATTAACTTTGACTGGAATGGAAATCAGAAGAATCTTAGTTTCGATTCAACTGAACCAGACAAAAGTCTTGGAATATCTTCAACTGGAATAGATATCAGAGAGATCTTAGTGTCGATATGACTGAACCAGGGAAGCTCTTGGAATATCTTCAACTAGAATAGAAATCAGAGAGATCTTAGTGTCGATCTGATTGAACCAAAGAAGGTCTTGTAAGGGCATCTTTCTGAGGAAGATCCTGAGATAACCCCTTTTTATACGTAGCTTTTGAGGAGACTACCAGGTCACATAAGTAGTCAACGGTGTTTGTTTATTTGATCTTTTCCTTAAAAAGGTAAAGAGTTAGTCGTACTCAATGTCATGATGTATGAAATGCATTGTGTGATAATGTTCTCAAAATAAATGAGATTATGCTATGTGCAATGTGCATGTGCATGCCATGGTATGAATATGGGATGTTGTCATGATATTCCTCAGTCTGGGGAAATAAATCCCGGACTATTTCTGGAGAGTAATAGGAAGATGAATCCTTCATTTCCGCTGAGGATGGTGAATGGATATGATTTGCCGGGGATTTCCTCTTTCTGTTTGAGAATACTCTGTCGGGGATTGACTCTGCTTGAGGGTAACTCTGTGGAACGAGCTTCCGTAGTTGGAGAAATAAACTCTACCGAGGAGGAGGTTTTATGAACTGTTTGAAATTATAAAACTCGGTTGGGGGATACAAATTTCTGCTCTCTAAAGGAACTTCGCTGGAGGAGGTAATTCCTGCTTCGGGAAGGAGAGATCAAAACTCTGGTTATTTCTACTCTGTGGGGAACATAGATGTCATGGGGTCGTATGCTGAGGACGTAGTGGTGACTTCACATCGGGAAGTTTCTGCCCCTGTACCTTATGGAGAAAGTACCTACAGAGGCTTTGTGGATGGTTTGAGTGTCGTCCCAACTCATGGGGCGCTGGGTAAATGATGATCAGGATGATAAGTTTTCTACTGATAGGCAAGTGACAAGATGAAGGGACATAGTCATATGCTTTAATCCCTAACTTTTTCCTGGACGGCCCTTTCGGGTTTTCAGTCCACCGGGATACCCTTCAAAATGAGCTTTGGTAGGAAATTTTTTGATAAAGTATGAGAAAGTTATGCTTGGTCAAAGTTTGGTTGACTTTTCTTATAGAAACCCTAATTTGCCATTTTTGACTTTTGATGAATTAGGAGCATTTCTTGAGGAATCATGATCAACCCTTGATCAAATGATGGATATCACTTCAAAATGTTGATGTTGACAAAAAATCTTGAAGTTTGACTGTACATGGGCCACAATTGACTTTTGACCTAACACAATTAATTTTCTAATACTTGAGCAATTGACTGAGCAAACTTGTTGTGAAAGGCATGAAATTTGGCATGGATGATCTTGAAGACATATTAGGACCATGGGAAACATTTGAGACCATTGGAGCTCAACCATCTTGATGAAAATTGAAACCCTAGTTGGGGGTTCATTTCCTTAGGAGGAGAATTGCCTGGTCAATTCTTGGTCAACCTTGAGCAATTGAGGACTTCTAGGAATATATCTTGTGTGAAAATGGGAGGGAAAATTTTGGGGTACAACAAGCATTAAGGGTTCCTGAAAATTCCCCGTTCACTAAAAGATATGTCTGACTTCTCAATCTGGTTACCTCAAGCTTTCAAGTAGACATGATGAAGGTGCTTTTTCAGTTCTTCGACCCTATACACCATTGTTTCACATTTCTCGATTATCAATTAGTGCCCACAATGGAATAATTCTCTCAACTATTGGGAATACCAGTCCTTGACCAAATACCATTCACCGATTTATAGGAAACTCCAAAGCCTGAAGTTATTTCCAAGGCATTACATTTGAATAGTACTGACATTGTAGCTAATTGGGAAACAAGAAGCGGGGTCAAAGGCTTTTTGGCTAAATTCCTGATGGAGAAGGCTCGTTCGTTTTTGGATGTTTTGGATTTACAAGATTTTGAAGAAATCTTGGCCCTTCTAATATATGGTTTGGTTCTCTTTCCTAACCCTGACCAACTCATAGATGTGAACACTGTCAAAATCTTCCTTATCGCAACCCGATGCCTACATTGCTTGGGGAAATTTTGCACTCTCTTCATACTCGCACTATGAGGAAGCGAGGGACCCTCATATGTTGATTGCCTTTGCTGGCTAGGTGGTTTATTTCTTACCTTCCTCGATCAATATTGAAGAATGAGCAAGGCTTAAGATGGTCTCAAAGGTTGATGTCACTTTCTCATTCGGATATCCATTGGTGCTCTCGATCTCAAGAAGACTTTACTATCATTTATCATTGTGGGGAGTTCCCTAATGTTCCACTCTTAGTAATTATGGGAGGTATTACTTATAACCCTTCTCTAGCCTTACGACATTTTGGCTATGCTCGAAAAGATGATCCCCATAACGCACTCATTCAAGGAATTGTATTCGACTATGAGAACGATGTCCGAGGTTATCATCGAAGGTTTATGCATGCTTGGGGAATGGTAAGAAAGGTTGATAGCAAGACTTTTGGGCATAAGAATTCCATCCCTCTTGAACCTTATCTCAAGTGGGTACAAGCTCGTGCTCAAAGTCTCATGATGCCATATCCAGCCATCCTACCCGTGATAATGGAGCCTATTGCCGAATGGGATGTTCTGCATACCGTTCTCCATCCTAGCATGCCTACCAACCTCGAATAATTGAAAAGATCATGGATTCAACTCAAGGGGGAACGAGACACCTTTGAAGCTTGATTCCATGCAAGCGAGAAAAAAGTGTTGGAGCTTATAAGGAAACTTCACGAGGAACGAAGCCTTAATGATTACATTGCACCAAAGAGGATGCGTCCGTAGGAGACTTGAGTCTTTTGTTTTAGGATTTCATTTTGTTGTCTCTTTGAGGCCTTTTTGCTTTTTCATTGTAAGCCCAAATGGCAATTGTAACCTTTGAACTTATTAATGCAATATTTGTTTTGGTTTCCTCTTTGGCTAAGCAAATTTAAATCTCTTAAAAGTCCTTGAAAACATTGCATTCGCATAACATGCATCATATCATAAGCAGGTTTTCCGAAACAACTTTCCTCATCTTTCTACTATTTATTTCAGTATAAGATGGATCTCGAGCAAACCGTCAAGGACTTGCAGACTCAACACTCTCAGTTCCAAGAAACTCTTCTCAACTTGGCAAAAGGTCAGCAAGAAATGATGGCGCTTCTTGTCATGAAGAAGAAGACCAAGAAGAAAGTTGTTATCAACATTGGGAAGAGGTTCAAAGGCCCTGCTCGATAATTTCAAATTAAAGAGGTTTCCTCTGAGGAAGATGATAATCAAGATGAAGACGCTAGAAGCACCCGTGCTAGGGTGGAAACAATCAAATCTCTGAAGATGAGGATTATTCTGATGAGCAATACCCACCGGCCGACGATAAATACAAGCAACTAGAAGATGTAATTAAGGCTGTAGAGATCCAAGCCATTCCTGGCTTGGACTTTGGAAACTTGGGTTTGGTACCTGGGGTAGTCATTCCCCACAAATTCAAGATCCATATCTTTGCCAAGTATGACGGTGTCTCATGTTCGAAGCATCATCTCAGATCATACATCCGCAAGATCCAACCACATACCACCAATAGGAAACTATGGGTGCACTTTTTCCAAGAAAGTCTATCTGGAACGCAGTTGGAGTGCTTTTACCAATTGGAAGGGACCAATATCCATACCTGGGAGGATATGGCTGCTGCCTTTTACCGCAAATACCAATATAATTCTAATTTGGCACCAACCCGTGTGTAATTGCAAGGCATGACCATGGGTTCAAATGAGGGCTTCAAGGAGTACGCCCAAAAGTGGAGAGACCTGGCTGGCAGGGTGCAACCACCTCTAACTGATAGAGAATTGGTAGACATGTTTATGGGAACATTGAATGGTTCTTTCTTCAACTTACTGGTTGGAAGTTCATCATCTGGATTTACTGAATTGATCTTGACTGGTGAAATGGTCGAAAGCGGAATTAAAAGCGGGAAGATACCCATGTCCTCCACCTCTAATGTTGTGAAAAAAACATTTATTGGTAAAAAGGGAACCAATGTCGTGTATGGGTCAAGAAGCCATACGAAGAATGACCGTCATTATTCAGTAGGGGCAGTATTTATTTCCAACCCAACTCCAACTCAACAACCGCGTCAACAAAATAACCAATGAAGGATGCCCAGAGAAGACAATTTACTAGAATCAATATGAAATTATCTCAAGCTCTGCAACACCTATTGAAGGCTGATTCGGTAACACTACGAGATCCCCCTTCTAACCCTAACACAACTTCTCCAAAATATAATCCCAATGAAAAATGTGCTTTCCATTCAAATAGTCCCGGACATGATACCAATGACTGTTGGGCATTAAAGAACAAAATCCAAGATCTGATTGACAACAAAACAATTAAATTTGATCCTCCACCGACTCCCAATGTGATCACCACACCCATGCCCAGTCATGGTAAGGGTGTCAATTCTATTGAAGATGCCTCTTTTGTTTCCTCCGTCATTGATTTAATTACTCCTTTAATGATCATTAAAAAGAATCTGTTGAAAGTCTGTGTATTTCCAGGATGTCTTAAAAGTTGTTACCATTATGATGTGTGAATTAATGGTCGCACATGGCTGAAGAAAGGTGTCCAACACATGATGGATATCCATGAAATTCTATTTGAGAAAACTCCATTTATGAAAAGTTTAACCAAAAGTGTATCTCAATAGTTTGAAGACGTGTCCATCATTACTATTTCAAACACTCCTATTAGGATCACCTCCAAAGGTCCTATTAGGATTTCTGCTGAACCAAGAATAACTCCATTAATTATCACCACACCGGGGCCAGTCCCCTACTCTTCTAATAAGGTTGTACCCTGGAATTATGGGGTGGAAGTATATTACCATGGTATTAAACAAGATTCATTGATTGCTAAAGATGAAACTACTGACATTACAAACATTGTTGGATCAAGTAAAGTTACTAGGATGGGGAGGATCTTCTCTCCGAAGATCTCACCTCCGACAACCACTACTACACTCATTCTTATTACTGTTGTTAAACTTGTTGCTGATACTCGAGGAAAGGAAAAAATGGCTGAGCCTGCCAGGATGGAGGTGCCCACAAATGATATTGCAGTTGAGGACCCATCTACCAAAGAGATGGAGGAGATTTTAAGAATTATCTGAAAAAGTGACTACAAGATAGTGGAATAGTTGGGGAAGACAGCCTCGAAGATTTACATGTTGTCTTTGTTACTATGCTCCGAGGCACATGCCCAAGCCCTATTAAAATTCCTGAAAAACGCACATGTCCCACAAGAAACTACGGCTGACCAATTTGAAAATTGTGTAGCAAGCTTGACTGCTTACAATGGTTTGGGCTTTTCAGACGCATATTTGACTATGGCAGGGAAGAATCACAATAAAGCTCTACATGTTTCCATTGAATGCAAAGGCACCACCTTAGGACACGTGTTAGTGGATACAGGGTCCTCCCTCAATGTTTTACCAAAATGTTCTTTGGAAAGATTGGACTGTGAAGGGCTGGTGCTGAAACCCAGTGATATTGTGGTGAGATCCTTTGACAGGTCAAAAATAATGGTCCACGGAGAGGTTGATCTCCCTATCAAGGTTGGGTCTCAAGTATTCAACTCAACATTCTATGTGATGGATATCCGCCCATCTTATTATTTCCTGCTCAGATGCCTGTGGATTCATGGGGCAGGTGCGGTTACCTCCACACTACATCAAAAGTTGAAGTACTTGGTCAAAGGAAAATTGTCACCATCTGTGGGGAGGAAGATTTTATGATCATTCATTTGAATTCATTCAAATATGTTAAAATAGATGGTGAATTCATTGAAACCCCTTGTCAAGCATTTGAAGTGGTCCCTCTCATGATTGTTGTTGCCAAGGCCATTCCTGTCACTCCCAAAGCTGCTAAAGATACACCAAGGATGGCCTCTCTCAGAGATGCTCATGCCATAGTTGAAGATGAAGGTTGCACCATTTGGGGACAACTTCATGATATCCCATATAAGTCAGACAAGTTTGGGTTGGGATTCACTTCCAAGGCTCAAAAAGAGGTTTGACATGCTCGTCTTGGGAAACCGCCTCTCCATATTAGCAACAATGAAGTTAATGCTCTCGGAGACTCTGACAGTGACTGGGATGGCTAGATCTACCCAACTGTTGGTGGAGGACTCAACAACTGGAAGGCCAAAGACTTTATCTCCTTCAGCCAGGAGTAATTATCATTTCCTGTTTTTATTACTTTGAGAAATTTGTCTATAATTTCAATTAAAACAATGACTTTAAACCATGTGCCTTGACCGGGGAACAATGGTCCATTTGTTAAGGGTTTGTCATTTTCATATGCCATATGCTCATTTTAATGAAAAACATTAGACTATTTTTCATTCAAATTTTGTGCACTTTGTCTTTCATTTACTTTACTGCATTTCCATGTGACCTTACATGCACACACACACACACATTTGCAGATCCATATCCACTCCGGATCTCATTGACAATGATTCTGCTATTTCCATCTATGACTTTGAAAATGCAATCTATCAAGCCAAAGACGAAGGTGAAGAAGATTGTGAAATACCTGGGAAACTCTCCAGACTCCTGATACAATGAGAAAAGTTCACTCAACCGCATGAAGAACCAATTGAAGTGGTAACTTGGGTACTAAGGCAAATAAGAAGGAAGTCAAGATTGGCGCTATCCCGGAAGACAATGTCAATGGCAGATTAGTTCAGATGTTGCATGACTAAGTTGAGGTGTTTTCTTGGTCTGCAGTTTTTATTTTGCAAACCCAACTAAACTGAATCAAACCACATTATGTTAGAATCTAAATTTTTCTTAAGTTATATCCAGATCAAACCTAAATCTATTATACGTTAGCCTTATGATTACGAACAATTTTCTCATCCTTACACTTATAGTTTCAGTTTGAGTCTTCTCAAATCTCTCCTAGAATTATCGCGCCATCTTCGCCACATTCATCTTGCCCATTCTTCTATAATCTCTACTCTCTTATATTCTTTATTTTTCACCTTCTCATTTTTATGCAAATTTCCCCTCTTTCAATTTCGTTTTTATCACACATCTTCTTCTCTAATCCCTCCTCTCTTATGTTCTTTCTTTTTCATCTTCACTAACTCTCATCTCTTCTATTTTTTTTTGTTTCATTATAATATTTTTAATATTATTTTATGAAATTATTTTATGTTTATTATTCCACTTTTATCTAATCTAATTTTTACATACTAAATGGGAAGTTGTTGTCCAAATATGATGAGTTTTGTTGTTATTTGGTAGTGTATGAATGACAAAATACAAAGTTATGTTATCATCTATATGTGTATGTATGACTCAATAAAATATTTGTAAAAAACTGAACCAACCGAACTGAATCAAACCATTTTGGTTTGGTTTGGTTCGGGTTTTTTCTAAAATTCAACCGAACTAAACCAAACCACACGTCTTTTTATCTTGTTGTTCGGATGACTTTTAGCGTAAAAACCGCCCAAACTGCACCGTAAACACCCCTAGTCTTGGTTAACCTCTCGAGGAATCAATGTTTAAATATAACGACTGATCCTCAACATTATTTAAGAATAAATAAAGTTTAATCAACGACAAGTTAAGATATTTAATGGATACTTGGATATATATATATATATATATATATATATATATATATATTAAGGGAATTTCTTTTGCCGCCTAGTGGTCTTCTTCTAGACCTCAGGTGAAAAACTTAAAATACCCCCAGACTTCGCATGTGCAAATGTGAATGTACTATATTGTACAATAACAGGTTACTTCGCATGTGCATCTGCGAATTAACCCATAATTTGTCAAAAACAGGGTGAATTCGCATGTGTATATGCGAAGTTACCCATAATTCCTCCTTTCGCATATGCACATGCAAAGTCTCTGTATTGTATTTAACTAAACAAATAGAACAGATCCCTCAAACCCTTTTCTATTCAAACACCAAAACTTCTCATTTTCTTCTCCAAACCCTAACATTTCTACTACTAAAACTCACACATTTTTACTCATCTCTCCATTTCAACTCTTTTCAAGTCATCCCAATTCAACTCCAAGCTTTCAAATTTGTGTAAGTTTTCTCCAAATTAATTTGATTCACAATGCAATCTTGTAATAGTTTATTAGGTTAGTTTATTAAATAGTTAAATGTAGTTGTTTGGGTGACAAAAATGACATTTCAGTGTTTTAGGGCAAATAAGCAGCCTTGGAAATGGTCGTGCGCAGGGGGTTTCACATTTGAACTTGCGAAGTCACCCTGGACCAGTTTCGCATGTGCACATGTGAATTCTTGCATGAGTTGTTTTATTTTTAAAACCTAATAATTATAATTATTTATTTCAGGAACATGCGTGACAACCAGGACCAGAGCAGGCGGTTGAGACAAGGCAGTCCAAGCCAGACTGTCTCGGCTCACCGAGAGAGACATGAGCAACAGGTTAACCAGGCTCGAGGACGGGGTCAGATACAAAGGGAGCAATTGGATCTAGCTTCCCCTTTTTCACCGAGGAGTCGTCCGTATCAGGCGTCTACCTCTCATGCGCATGATTAGGTACCTGATGAGGCAGAGGTTCTAGAAGAGTTTGTGGTGCTTGAGGTGGATGAGGTATCCGAGAATGTTGTAGGAGCATGGCTATCTAGGAGGGCCATATGACACCTCCCTCTAGATTTACTATCATGATCATACTACTCGACATTATTGGGAAAGAGAGGTATATTTTTGGTTGCACTTTTTCATTTTATATTTTTTACTCAAAATTACGATTGTAACAACTATTACTTTTTTGTTTCAGGAACGATCACTCATAAAGCATGTGAATCACTCGCGAAATTTTTTTGATTTGTTTAAACCTGCAGCTGAGTGGTTCCATGCTACTGTGTTTGGATCTAGACTTGTCAGATTATGATGTATAAGTTACAATACTATAAGCACTGGCATGCATATGGCTTTTGCTGAGAGGTGACACAAAGAGACGTCATATTTCCACTTTCCTATTGGGGAGATGACCATCACATTTGATGATGTTGCTTGCTTTCTCCACCTACCTATCAGAGGCAGGTTACTTAACCGTCACAAGATAACACGAGCTGAGGCAGTTGAATGGATGGTTAAGTATCTGGAAGCTTATCCGTTCAGGGAATTTGAGGACTGCAGAGCCACTAATGGGGCACATGTAAAGTTCTCCCACCTGAAGGATCTATATGAGGAACACCTGGTTCCAGCATTTGGGTGCCCATAATAAGGAGGACGAGGTTTTTGTTCAGTTTCACCGAGACTGTTCTCTACGGTGTTACTATATGCTCTTGGTTGGCACGTCCATCTTTGTAGACAAAAGTGGGACCTATACGGATGTGACATACCTCTTGTATTTTATGGACCTGACTACAATTCGTGAGTGGAACTAGGGGGCTGCTATTTTGGTATACCTCTACCAGAAGTTGAAAAAATCAGAAGATGAGACAACTCACTAGCTCATGCACACTCCTCACTATACCTTTCATTTCAACTATTAAATTTAATTTGTTTTGATTAATTTGTACTTACATGTTATGTTATTGTTTTCGCAAAGCTGGATCATCTCTCACTTCCATCGGATTCATGGTTTTGAACCATATCTAGTTTATACTGACGATATACCAAGGGATACAAAGTATGTCTTCCACAGAGGGAATCATAAAGTGCCACCTTACCAGGTGTATCTTGATCATACTAATCATGATGCCATCAAATGGACGCTATTTGAGGATTACAGGGATGTTGTCCCATTCAATTTCATCTCATTATACTCTAGGTGGCTAGCATGTATGTCGAATCTTATGACCAGGTATCTTCCGGAGAGGTGTATCCGGCAGTTTGGTTATGTACAGATGTTACCGTGATCTCCTTTTCATGATGCTCCCAACACCATTGTCCGGTGGGATCTCGATTCCATCTTCTAGGATTGGGAGAATCATTTGGTGCCACAGGAGTATCAGATGATGTCGGCATCTGAGAGTTGGCATTGTGTAGAGGGTTACATGACATGGTTCTTTAACATGTCACACCCTATCATGACACTAGATGGTCATGGACGTCCACCTAGGCCAGCTCATGAGGAGCTATTTAAGAACCAACAAGATGAGGATGACCATGCCACTGTGTGTTATCGGTCTGTCAGCGGATACACCTATTTGGCCATGAGGCATTGGATTCCGGTATCATCGAGAGGGGTGGTCCTGAGGAGGTTTCCATAGTTTGGAGGATGGTCAGTGAGGCATCTAGTACGGCTCAATACAGTCGGCAGAGGAGGTCATAGGGGGTCAGGATCAGGCATATGCAGTAGCCTATGTTATGTTTTGTTTTTTGTTGTTGGTGTAATATTTTATCCGCACTTACTTTCCAAACAATTTATGTAAAAAATCATGTCTGAACATCTAATTTAATCATTATGTCCATATTGTTATGCTCGTTTTATATTTTCGAAAAAATCGTAACAAATTTGTCCAATTATAAAATTGTGGAATGATGTAGTTTTAAACAAAAATGACACAAATAGATGAAGTTTCGCATATGCACATCCGAAATCTTTTTCTCAGCAGGTTTCACATGTGCACGTGCGAAACAACCTCTAAACATGCTAAAAATGGTTTCTTCACATGTGCACATGCAAAAAAGGCTGAGAGGTGACTTCGCATGTGCACGTATGAAGAGTATTTTCAGGTTTTTAGTTGTGAAAATCACCACTACTATGTGTAAAGAGAAATTCTTATATTTTAATTATAACAATATCATCTCATTATGATATTCGTTATTTTACTGTTGTTATACTTTATGAGTATTAATTTAAACCTTGAAATCGTTAACTTAAAATTCTTTTTTAATTGTTGAACCATTTTAATATCACCATGTTTTTATGAATGCAATAAAATTCTTTAACCGTCAGAAGATTGAGCCAACTTATGTACAAACTTTAAATAATAAATAGGCTTAAATTCACTTTTGGTCCCCCTAGTTTGGAGTTTCTAAAGAAGTAGTCTCCCTATTAAAAATCAGCGAATTTTGTCCCTTTATTTAGCATGTCTTGACATCTACTTGATCCCCCACCCATTTTATATGATGTGTCATATATTTTAATGAGGTGACATTATAACACTCAATCCATGTCACCATTACTGTATATTTTATGAATTAATCCAATAGTTTAATTAAAATCATGTTATCAATTGAAAACAACATTATTCTAATTGAAAACAATATTATTTTAATTGAATTAAAATTAATATAAGTATCAGAGAGAAACAAATAATCTTGTTCATCTTCTTCCTCTCTATTGAAGCCATTGTTCAATGTCTTCCTCACAAATCCTACATCCTCATATGTCGCATCAGTTTGGCTTCATCCATGGCAACAGATCTTTAAGTCATTCGCGATATGTCTGCAAGTGTGGTCTCGATGTTCCGTTGATGACGACTTGGAAGGATGTGAACCCAGGTCACCATTTCTATGGATGTGGTATGTATAAGGTATGAATCATTTTGTTATTCCTCCCTTGTGATTGGTCTGGGTATTCATTCATCTTTGTCTTTGTTGATTTGAATAGATTCAAGGATACAAAAAATGCACACATTTTTCTTGATTAGACGAGGAGATGAATCCTAGGGAAAAAGAGTTAATATTTGCACTATTAAAGAACTTTAATGAGGAGAAGGAGATGGTCAACACCTATAAAGCAAAGGCGAAAGAATTGAAGATGAAGGTTAAGATCATGAAGAAGTAATTGAATATTAATTGGATATTGGTTTTTGTCATGTTGTTTGTATTTGTTGGAACAACATTGATGAAATAGGGTATATTTTAGTAGGTTTTATTTTGTGTAATGGTGTAATGGTTAGGTCTGTTGCTGTGTAATGGAGTTACGGTATAATGGTTAAGTCTGTTGTTATGTAATGGTGTAATAGTTAGGTCTATTATTGTGTCATGATATAATGGTTAGGTCTTTTGATAGTAATGTACCTTATAATTGACTCTTATTTGACACAATTTGACTTCTTCTGACTTGCAATCCTCTTTGTGATGTAATGTTTGATGCCTTCCAACAGGGTGATAATGGGCTTCTCCCTTGCATCCAAAATTGCCTTATTGAATGTCTCACACATGTTGTTGACCTGTAAATCACACTTTGAATAAGTGATGAAGTGTGATCTACTCCAATGGCTAGCAGATATATCCACCATATCTTTTCGAGCTTCCTATTTCATTTTCTTCATTTTCAGCATTGCCTTTTCCCATGCAGGAATTGTTGTTGCTCTAGTAGCTTCCCAAAGTACTTTCTTGGATGCCAACCTAAAGTGTCTCTTTTTCCAGTTAGCATACAAATACTAAACACATAATCTGCACTTTACATTGACACTAATGCCCTGAGCAGCTGGAACAAGTTCCTGTAACAACATAACAACTATTAGTGTAAAATGCATAATGTAAACAAATATGTTAGTGTAAAATGCATAATGTAAACAAATCAACATTACCTTTTGTTGGTCTGATATAAATGGATAGGACCTCTGATTGTAAACTTCTAAATCATGAAGAAGGAAGTCCAAAAACCATTGTCATGAGTCCTTTATTTCAACTTCTACTACAACATATGATATTGGTAAAATCTAGTTATTACCATCCATCCCTACTGCTGCCATTAACTGTCCACCATAATCTTCTTTGAGGAAGCATGCATATAAACAAATTAGTGGCCTACATGTCAGTGCAAAATCTTCGTTGCAAGCCTCTAAAAAAATATAAATCCTTTCAAACACATGCAACTCATTATTATCACCACATTGTATTACAACAGTACTATTGGGATTGGATTTCAATACCTCTTGTCCATAAGATCTCAAGTGAAAGAATTGATCAATACCAACCCCTTGAATCAACTCCATTGCTTTCCTCTTGGATCTATATGCCTGGTCACAAGATAGTTTAAATCCCCACCTCTCAATAGCTTCAGCTATAAGGCCCGCATGTTTCATCTAGGGACTATGTCTAAGAGTTGTGGCAAATCTTTTGGCAAGCCACTTTGTCTTTGCACTCTTGTTGGCCGCAGTCCTATGGCATGAATGTTGATCAATCAAACTCACAACTTGCAAAAACTGGTAACCAATTCTCTTATTGAACCTCATGTAGAACTTACAACCATCAGTGCATTTCGCCACAACCCTTTTGGAATCATTTTTTAGAATGTATACATTCTTTTGATTTTCCATAACATAGTCCTTCATTACATCCTTAATCATGTTTTTGTTAATAAACATCATACCTATTTGAAATTTCATCCCCTCATCTGATTTATAAGTAGGATACTTCATCCCCTCCTCATCCTCATTATCACTCTCAGGTGGTGCATATAAATGGTATGAGTCCTCACTTTCCTCGTGTTCTATCTCAGTATGAACTTTCAGGTTTTGGGAGCTAGAAACTCCACCTAATGTCTCTTGGGGAAGAACCTTTGTCCAGTTTATCTCACTCACATAAGATTCTTCACTAAATTGGAAGTCATTATCCTCAAAACTACTCTCATTTGCAATATAATCCTCAACAAAGTTATCTTCTTCAACATCATTACCTAATCCAGGCTGAACATTCTTAGCAATGTTAGCATCAATGTTATCTTCTTCAACATCATTACCTACTCCAGCCTTAATGTTAACATCATCACTATTTTCATTTTTTAAACTAGTGCAATGCACATCATCATCATCCTCAATGATAGCATCTAACTCACTCTCATTACAAATTCCAGGAATTTCCAATTGATATATATCAACTACATCTTATCCTACCACATCTTTTGAGAATTGCAGAACATCTGAATCATTGTTCAATGGTGTAAGACCACAAGCGAAACTATATACAGGGTTCCAATACCACATGCACTTAATATTTGCATAACTTCAATTTCCATGTATGACATGTAGTCTACATCCTAATCTCATTCCATCTCAGTAACTTATCCATTGACATGCCACTTAACAGGTTGATGAACTAGTTTCCCCCTATGGTGTATCCTCAACCTAACTTTAGTTATCTTAGCAGGCCTGATAAATATTCAACAAAAAGAAATTAAAATCCATGCAAACAACACAGAAACATAAATAAACACAAACAAACACACGGGACAACATCAATGCATAAACAATACTCTATCAGTCGAGACCACAAACAAATAAACACATCAAACACAAAAGGGGACCACTGGTAATAGCAAAGGAGACAAAAAAACATATATCATACAATACTTAACATTATCGGTCGTCATCTTCGTTGGATCACGTTTCCGTTCGCAAAGGAAACTTCTGAACTTGAGGGTGAAGGTGAGTGGAAACGAAGATTAGGGCACAGGCGCGAATGAAATGGGATTAGAGTTTTTTATAAAGAACCTGAAATGATTTTAATTTTAATTTAAATTAAAATAATGTTGTTTTCAATTAATAACATGATTTTAATTAAACTATTGGATTAATTCATGAAATATACAGTAATGGTGACATGGATTGAGTGTTTATAATGTCACCTCATTAGAATATATGACACATCATCTAAAATGGGTGGAGAATCAAGTAGATGCCAAGACATGCTTAATAAAGGGACAAAATTCACTGCTTTTTTAATAGGGGGATTACTTCTTTAAAAACTCCAAACTAGGGGGACCAAAAGTGCATTTAAGCGTAATAAATATTTATTGACCAATTTGAGAAAAAGTATTGCAATTGCAAGTTTTTTTTTTATTATTTGTACATCATATTCATCCTATTGGTTAGGCCCATTAAATATAAACATAGTCTATTTAAATAGTTTAATAATTGTACTCAATTTTTTTTTTGCAATAATATTTAGAAAACTATTACCCAATTCTATGCACCGTTTGTTATTTTCTCTAAGTCTATACCCACAATTAGTTTTCTTCTGATTTAACTAAATGTCAAAAAAAAAATATTGTGACAAAATTGTCAATATAGTGATCTCAAGTTTTTCTGCATATCAATAGTTGAATGTTATATAACATTTCAGAGAAAAGTCAATATTTAAAGATGTGGAGTTACTGAAAGAATATTTATATATGCATTATTTTTTCTGGAATGACAAATAATTATATAGATAAACAAAGACAAAAAGTAAGAGATATATAGTTGAGTTAATGAACCACATAAGATGTACATAAAGCATACAAAAGAACAAAAATCAAACATTAAACTGAATGAGAAACGAGAAAAAAGAACCTAAAACAAATTAAAGCCGCTAACGGAAGAACCATACTAGAGCCTAGGAAGAATGAACCACCATCGAAAAAGTAGAAACCTTCACACATAGCTTAGGACCACACTTACAAGAAAACCAGAATACATGCTTGTATCACTATGGACGCTAGAAAAATAACAAGCACACCACACGACCTACCAAGCAACCATTTCTAGAAAAGCAAGATACACTTATCTTCCAATGCCTCATTGTCTATCGGAGATCTTGTAAAGATAAAATTATTCATGGTTTTTTTATAAATTCCACACCACTAAATGTCAAATCATGATAAGACCACCCTTAATCCTAGTCAAATTCCTTAAAGAAAAAACATATTAAGCAAAGATAGAATATCACTTGGTAAGACAATTCTTCTCCCTTACCATAAAAAAAAATCCTATACCACAAATGATGCAAAAATAGAACAAGTAACAAACAAGTAAAAGATTGACTCTAAGGACATGGCATATTACTCACCAGAAAGACTAGTGTGGGATTTAAAATGACTCGCCTAATATTCAGATTCTCTCTGGTCGAGATATTATCTTGGAGAAGTTGCCAAGAAAAGACTACTAGTTTTTAGGGAGGCCAACTACCCCAAATGGAAGCTACCAAACAACTGACACTAGAATAAGTGGAAGAAATATAAGTAGAGACTCAAAAATATTGTCATAGGTAGAGATGATTGTGTCAATATTATTCTCTTTTGTCAATCAACACCAACAACCTCTCTCCAGTGAGAGAGTAACACTTTGACTGGTCATGATAAGGCCATCCACCAAATCTTGGTCATAGTCAAAGAGAGGGCTCATTCAGAAAAAATTATAGACGCTGACCCCATTTTCCTAAACACCAATATTAGCCAAAATACTCCTTTTTTGGTCAAAGATCTGGAAAAACTTATCAAAATTAACTTTAGGAGGGATGGGCTATTGGACATGTGACTTTGCACACAAGATGGGGGTGAATTGTGTGTTTCAGAAGAACCTGAATTTTAAAAACTTTGATAATTAAAATCAGAGTTTGCAGAATGTAAAGTGCATAAGTAAAAAGTATAAGGGAAGATAGAAGACATCGGGAGTTATACAGGTTCAGTCAAAAACAACTCAGTCCTTTTTGTTGGATTAAAATATCCAGCGTCAACCTTAGGGATTCAAATGGCTTAACATCCCCCCATGGGCGCCTACACGGGTGTGTTAGGTGGGCCAAATAGGCCCATTGTTGGATTCACTATAAGGAAATAGAGTAGCACCTTGTCTACAAGCAATTACTTTTAGCTCAGTGGTAAGTGCTTGATCCTACAAGTGGTATCAGGGCATGGTCATGGGTTCGAATCCCCCGACTGACACTGGGGGGAGATTGTTGGATTAAAATATCCAGCATCAACCTTAGGGATTCGAATGGCTTAACATCCCCCCATGGGCGCCTACACAGGTGTGTTAGGTGGGCCAAGTAGGCCCCTTGTTAGATTCGCTATAAGGAAATAGAGTAGCACCTTGGCTACAAGCAATTGCTTTTAGCTCAGTGGTAAGTGCTTGATCCCACACTTTCCCCAAGAATTGATCTTGAGAGTATCCAATAAAATTAAGAGATTTTAGTAGGTTGAACCCTCGAACTCTTTTATACAAGGAAAAATCATGTTTTTGGCCAACTTCTGACCAAACAGAAAATAGGGGAGAGAAACAATGAGTCTTCCTTCCAAACGATTGATCGAAGAAATTAGTCTATTTTCCATAAGCTTCATACGAGTTTAGCTCCACCCGAACGAACAATCCACAAATGGATAATATGTTCAACCAAGGCATAAAAAACTCCCTTGGTGAAATTACGAAAATACCCTTCTAGAATTACAACTTCTTCACTTACAACATGACTTTCTCGAAAAAACACTCCGGCTAAACTTTTAGTGAGTGAAAGTAAAAAATAATAATTTTTGAGAGAGAGTGAGAAATGAGGAGTGAAATCATGTTTGAGGAGTGAAAAAGAGTGGGAAGAGACCTATATTTATAGGCTAGAGGTTGGCATAAAAAAGGAATAGTTTTAAGGCTTTTTATGACTTGCCAATTGATTGGCAATATTCACCAATCGATTGGTTGGCCTAAACTAATCGGTTAACACAGTAGAAATGGAAGGAAAATATATTTAGTCATTAACCATCATTAAGATGTTGTCCTAATCACTTAGGGCTTATTTCTTAACTATTCCAATTGATTGAAAGAGTGTCACTTGATTGACAAAGACAAAAATAATTCCTCTAGAGCTTTTCTGACAATTCCTAACTCATCTAGCACGACTTCAAGGCATTTTTGAAAATGTTTACTTGAGAAAAATAAGTTTAAAAACAATTTTATGTGTGTGTGATTTATCCATGTAATTTTACAAGAATGCTCTTATGCTTTACAATATGTTCACTCAGACGTGTCAAGGCAGGCTTTCAAATATTTCAAGTCTTGTCAGATGTTTTCTTTCTTGTAGACACTTGCTTGAGTTCAATTGAGATAAGGCATGAGTTAGATTCCATTTTATTTCCATCATTATAGAGTTAAGTCCATTAAATCCTAATAATTTAGTTTGCATCTTTATCTGCTTTAACCGCTTATGCTTGACTTGTCATTAATTCTAGTTGTCATCATCAAAAGTTGTTGTTCTCATTAAAGGTATATCACCTGAAAGTTAATCTGAAAAACAAGGTTTCACACTCTCCTCCTTTTTTATGATGACAACAAATATCTTAGGGAGGTGGTGAAATAAAAAAATAAAAGTATTTGGAGTAATCAAACTCTCCCTCAATTGAGTAGAATGTTTAATCCACTACCCTTGAGAGTATACTTCTCCCCCTTTATTGAAATAAAAAAGGAGGGTAAAGATGCAATGTAATAATTTAAATATGTAAACATAGAAAAAAAAGAATTTAAAAACATCACTCATATAATTAATTTAAATTTCTAGGAACTGAAAGTATAAAAGGGAAATTTTGCGGAATTAAAAGTAAAATGGGAAATTGAAAGAAATGGAAAACATAAGCAACTAAGAAATAATTAGTTCATCTCATCGTCATCACCATCATTGCTTGAAACTATTGGAGAAATAAGTTTCCTTCTCTCCGTTGTTTCAATGAGCTTGTTGATCTTTGAATTCATTTTTCTTTGCTCTTCACAAATATCATTTAGGGTGATTGAGGAGGATGGAGAAAGGTCATTGTTTCTTTGTTGCCTTGATATTTTTTCATGGTAATGGAATGAGTTCTCTTCCTTGAATAACATATCCCATTGTGCTTATAATCCATTCTCTTATCCTTGTGTGCAAGAATTCCCTTTCTTCCTCTTCGAAGTCATAGTTGGTGTAGGCCAAAATTTTGGTGATTAGTTTGACGTATGGTAAAGTGATATTTTTCTTTTTGTTCTCTAGCATAAGATGGAATATGGAATCTACCCAATTTTTCTCAATTTGGTTTTCTAAAAATCGAATTGCAGGAACATATGATTTATGAATGGTGCTAAAATTACTTTTTCTTGAAAATATGACATGATTCATAGTATAATGAATTAGCCTAAGACGGACAAGGAAAAAATTGATGCGATATGAGATTCCAGATGAGGAGCCAATTAAAAGAGTGTGAGCACAAGTATAAAAATTAACTTCATTACAGTCGAGGAAATCTAATTATAATATTGCTCGATGAAAGGTATGTTGCAAATTCTTGAAAAATCAATCCAGAGTACCTATCTTGAGGTTTCTCAAAACAAAATCTCTCAGTCTTGCAAAGTTGAAAGCTTCCATGAATGCACAATCTTTGAAGATTTCCTCATCCAAGAAGTAAGAGATATACAATTCTCTTTCAGCATAATACCGATTGAAATTGTTCTCTTGAGCTTGTGTAGAGAAATCATCAGAGAAGTAAGATAGTCAATATTGGGAGGATCCAGTTCTTTTTAGGCCACTTGAAGGTGATGATGGACTATTGAGATACCTTAAATTTTTCTAAATCAATGCACAAGAGAGAGTAGGATGAGAAGAGAAGAATGAAAAAGTTACCTCTATATATAGCGTTTGCCCAATCGATTAGAAGGATGTGCCAATCGATTGATAACCTCAAAAATTACTAGATAGTTGTTGGAAGTAGCCGGTGCATTTTTTTCTCACTCATCTAGGCGTTATGGTGAGCTCCAACGTTTAATTTTGTGATTTTTGAGTTGATCCAATCGATTGGACGTTAGTGCCAATCGATTCGTTGTCCCATTTTCATCATACTTTGTTTCGGGCTTGTATGTCCACTCCTGTTTGGCCTTATTTGCACCCATTTCTATAAAACACTTGAAACCTTATCTTTTGGGTTAGAAAATAATTTATTAAGATGAGAAAAAATTTAAATTCCCTATTTTTAAGGATTAATAAAAGTTATCTGATAAACATTTTCCTTAAAGGGAAAAATAAATCATATTATGGTGTATCTTTCTCTACACATCATTGGAAGCGAGAGTTGATATAATCAATGAGATGAACAAGTCCATTAAAGATATATCCACTCAACTGATCACTAAAGATCGTAAACTTTGAGTTATTTTGAAAATGCTTGTTTTGATCACTGTGATTGATATTTTCCATCATCGTTCATCTTTGGATCAGAGGTTTCATAAAAATTGTATACTTGGAAGTATACTTTTGCTTTGTACAACTCCAGTGATAACTCTCTTAAATCTTCGGGCTACAAAGCATACTTGCAAAACACTTACAGTTTCACCTTTAGATCTTTTTAGTGTACAAAAAAATGTTTCTAAATGACCATCTATTTTATAATGTGTGCATTTATAAATTGGACGATTATTTTTCTTATGATCTATACCTTTACTGGGTTTTATATCCCTTTTGAATCTTAGTCCATTTTTGTTTAAGGAAGACCTTTGACTTGATAAGATTAAATCAAACTTTTCTTCCCCTTGGGTAAATTTACCTAGGGTTTCATGAAAATCAACTACTTCCTTTTTTATGGAGACATAAATCTTACATTATTCTCTTGAATTTATGATCTTAGTTATTTATATCTTGAATGATTTATTGATTTTTTTCAAGATATCTTACAAACTCCTTAAGACCTAGGTTGCATTCTCTCAGTTTATCATTTTCTTTCCCTAACTGAGCACTCATTCTAAACAGTTGTTCATAAGATTGTTTAGTTACATGATTTGTATCTACTTTGTAGGTTGCCTTTAAGAAAACTTCATCTTCTTTGTTGGAAGAATATTCTTTTATGTTTCTCCCTGACGTTGATGTCTCTCCTCCTTTTCTTCTTTCAAAGATTTCACTTAAAGATACTTCTTCTCCATAATTACTCGAACATGGGGTTCACTATAAAAAAAATCATTTTAAGGCACATAAGTTGTGATGGATCTTTGAAAACCACCCTCTTATGTGTATTACAATGGTTCCTATGGAGGTTTTTTGCAACTGCCCTTTGATTTAAAAAAAAAAAAAAGGAATTTCTTATTCCACCTCATGCTCAAAAGATAGACTCTATTGCCTCAACTCACGCTGCCGCCAAATCCACCAACATCAATTACTTTAGTGAATTGAAGGAATAGGGAAAACCATTATTAACCGGTTAGTTGTCTCAAATCCTAATTATCTTCTTTTTCATATTTGTATTTATTTTTGAAAAAACCTTCCTACTCCATTCACTAACTCATAAATTGCAGAAACTTTGCTTCTCCATTCACTAAACTTTAGATTATTCTTAATTGCATAAATCTTCCTTCTCTAGGCTACATATGAGACAAAAGGTTTGATATTCAGATGGTGACATGCTACGTTAGGGTCGACATCGAGCATTTTATTTAAGAGACTTGCGAAGAGGTTGACGTTAACTCTTAGGCACTTGATGAGGCCTCTCCATACTAAGAAGGTCTTAGTTAATTATACTTAGAAGATCAAATTAGATTTTCTAATAATATTTTAGAAAGTTACTAACCAATTTTAGGTGTATTTTTTTCTTTTCACCAAGTCTATACATTGTATAAGCTCTCATTTACTTCTCTTTTGATCTAACTAAGTGCCAATATTATTTTTTACAAAAATGTTTTTTTCAACCATACAAAAATGTCAATACAGTGACATCAAGTTTATCACCGTCTTAATAGATGAATGTTATAATATTTCAAGAAAAAAAGAGAACATAAGTTGAATATTTTGAAAAAACATCAATAGTTGAAGATGTGGTGTCTTTCGTTGAATGCATTGTTTTCCATTTTTTTAAGGGTTAAATATATAAGAGATCCTTATAAATATACGACCCTACAATTTTAGTCCCTTTAAGATTATCTTTCAATGAATGATCCTCACAAACTTTTTCGTCCTTGATATTGGTTCCTCCCGTTAGACTGGCATGCCATGTGGAAGACTATTTGGCAAGAATCTGAAAACATTTGAAATTGAGGAGGTTTTAAACCTCCTTTAAACTAACCCAGGAAAAAAAGAAAATATTAGTTCTGAATTTTTATGGAACACATTGCAAACAAGTTTTGCAACAACGATTATAACACACATCATAATGATCTAACTAGTTCTCTATAACTACCCATCCTTTTTCGGAGCATTCTCCTCTCTCTTCGCTCACCTCTTCCACACTCGTCACAATCTCCCTTCCCTTACTGTTCCTTTCTCTTCCGTCCCCTCCCTCGCTTTCAGCGTTGAAGATTTATGCATTCAAGGCCTTCAAACATGTTATCTTCTTGACTTTCTTCCTCCAAAGGAATTCCTTTTCCAACTTTCCCATCATTCAAATTGAAAGTTGCAAGTAGGTTTAATTGTAATTTTATTGTAATTTTTCTCAAATTTCATGTGATTTTGATTACTTTATAGGATTATTGGGTTTGATCATATGAAATCAGTGCTTACACATGTTCCTTCTGCAAATGAGTATCCTAAGAATGTTATGATTTATGTTAACCTTGACAAGAGTAGCTCTAGAGTTGTTTATTAATACTTTACCAACAAATGCAAGGATATTATAACTTCTAATGTAACTAAGAATTTTAATTCTTTTATTCCCTTTAATGCAACAATGACTGAGATAGAATGATGTTTGGATACTAGGGCTTGGTTTCAAATTTGGTGGACGAAAAAGATAAAGATTGTGTGGAGAATATTCTTAGGTATATTGAGCTTGCCTGATATTAAGCCCTTTAACAATGGAAGAGAATAAAACATTTCTTAAGTTGATTAGTTATTTGAAGTGACCATGATTAATACAAACTCTGAGCCTTTCTGTTAGACTGTCATAAAGTACTAATGCAAAATTTATGGCTATGGCATCCATCTATTTTGTTGCTTACTTGCTTTTATGTGCCTTGCTAACATTACAAAAACCAAAAACATTTGTATTTTTACTCTTTGTGTAAATTGTTGTCAATTTATCTCTTGTTATTATGTAATGGCTACATTTTTTCTATGCTTGAAAAAAATACGTATTACAGTTGATGGAATTGAATGTTGAAGAGTTAATTGCTATTGATGGAATTGAGTTAATTGCAAGCTACATCGAGAAGAAGAAGAGTTAATTGCAGTTGATGGAATTGAGTGTTAAAGAGTTAAATAAGTCTTGCCTTTGTTTTTGGGTTAGTTTAGAGGAGGTTTAAAACCCATCAATTTCAAATGTTTTTAGATTTTTGTCAAACTATCTTCTACGTGGAATGTCACATCAGTCTCTATTAGTAAAAACTAACAGGAAAGATCATTGTTTCGGACAGAAAAATTTGCGATAACCATTCATTAAAGGAAAATGTTAGAAGAATTAAATTTATAGGATTACATATTTATAAAGGCCCTAATATTAGCTCTTACACACTTGATGAGGCCTTTCCATATTAAGAAAGTTTTAATTAATTATACTTAGAAGATCAGATTAGTTTTTCTAATAATATTTTTTTAGAAAGTTACTAACCAATTTTAGGTGCATTTTTTCTTTTCACTGAGTCTATGTGCTGTCTAAGCTCTTATTTACTTCTCTTTTGATATAAGTCAATATTATTTTTTATAAAAATGTTTTTTCCGACTATACAAAAATGTTAATACAGTGATATCAAGTTGAGTAATGCTATTTTTACACTCAAATCTTACATCAATACTTACATCCAATACTATTCACTTTATTTATATTTTATTAATCAATTTTATTTTACCACTAAAAATTATTGTGTGTATGTAAATAATACTGTTCATAAATATATTTTTTATTAAAAAAATATTATTCATTATAAATACGATGAACAATGCATATGCGTAAGGATTAGTGTCAATTGTTGATTTCAACCTAGCATAGTTAAACTTGAAAAAGGTTTAAATTCTCTAAGAACATAGGAAACTGACATTCAAAATAAATAGATAATTGGTACTAACAATGACTAAACCCTAGGTATTAGATGAACCTTCAAAGGATTCTTCATGACTATTGTAAATTGCAGCTTCTCCAACAAATCAACCTCAATTCCATCCACATTTCTCCACTCAAAATTCCAAACAAAATTTGCAACAAAATACTCCAAGTGCAACAATGATAAACCATATCCAGGACACATTCTCCTCCCCGCCCCAAACGGCATCATCTTTATCTCTTTACTCCCCATTATATCAAAACTATCGTTATTCATAAACCTCTCCGGCTTAAAACTCATAGGATCATCCCAAGCAGAAGCATCCCTCCCTATCTCAGCCACCAAAAAATTAACCGATGCAAAAGTAGGCACCAAATAACCATTTATAACAACTTCTTTTGTTACTCTATGAGGAGCAACATAATGTAGTGGTGGATGACGCCTTAACCCTTCCAAAATCACAGCTTTAAGATAATGCATTTTTCTCAAATCTTCTTCTTCAATTTCCTTCTCTTCTTTATCACCAATCACCCTTTTAATCTCTTCCACAAGCTTTTCTTGTATATCTTGGTACTTCACCAAATTCGCCATGATCCATTCTAATGCGGTTGAAGTTGTATCTGTTCCCGCGTTTAGAAACTCGGAACATAATGTGCAGATTTTACCATCATCAAGTTTAATCTTTTTATTATCTTCCTCCAACAATTCCAAATCCAACAATGTATCAACATAGGATAAAACAAATTCATCATATGGCTCATTGACATTGTTGTCTATGTCTTTACTTAATCTATCTTCTTTGATTTTTCTTCTAGCGTTTATATAAGGAATCAACAAAGCTTCTTGATCACTCCTCAGCTTCAAAAACTCCTTCCATCGGTTCCGAAATAATATCTTTGTAATTTGTGGCCAAAAATTTAAAACATTGTATCTAGAAAAATTAAGAAGCATGACACGTTGACTTTCTTCGATTTCTCTTATTTGATTCTCATCTAGTTTATCGCCAAAACACATGAGAGCCAACAAAGAGAACATGCCATATCGAAAATGATCAACGACGGAAACATATTTATTTTCGTGCGAATCATATTTGAGACGTTGTAGAAGAATGTCTAACATCCATTTGCGCGCTTGAGCATAGGATTTGATTTGTGAAGGATGGAGTATTTTTGAAGTGAGGTTGCGTCTTAAAAGGCGCCAAATGGGACCGTAGAAGCTGAAAAGGATGTCATGTTGATTGCTGCTAATTATTTTTTTTGTTGGTTCGGCCTTAGGCCGATCCGCGAAGATGGTGCTATTTTGAATTAAAGCTTGATGTGCTAGAAACCTATTTGCAATGAAAATGTCTATGTGAGAACCCATTTGAAGAGTAAAAATTGGACCATATTTGGCATTAAGATTTTGAATAAGGGTTTTTGGATCCTTAAAATATTCTTGTAGCAAAGTGAAGGTTCCTATGAAAGGTACTCTTGGAGGTCCTGGAGGTAGGGGAGATTTAGGGGAGATAAGTTTACTTATGAATCTGAGAATTAATGAAAGAATAAGACACAAAATTGTTATTACTAACCAAGTTTCCATGCAACTATGTGGCATGTAAACTATTTTTTGTTCTTGTAATTTTGTTATGTAGGTTTAATTTTACATTGGTAACAACACAACATGACTAAGAAAAATACATGTGGGAGAAACTGTTTATGTTTTAGGATCATAATTAATGAGATTTATATAAGATTTTGATAGATCAATACTTTGTCCACGTTATTTCTCTCTTAACATTCTATTATGTTACAATTTGTAAATGTCATAAAGAAAACAATGAATTATAATGAAGTTTTACATGAGTAACTGCAACGAAAATGTAAAGTACAATTTTGTAAAAACAAATTAAATCTAATTTTTAGTTTTAGTAAACAACTGTGGTTTGAAAGAAGTTTAAGTTTTTTTATAAAAAAATGAAACTATACTAAGAATATGTAATGATAAACAATTCATGAACAATGAAACTGACAAGTATTATTAAAAAGAAAAACAAAGAAACATACAAGTATTATTAAAAGAAAACAAAAGAAACTTATATTTAAAATTTAAATTCATTTATTGTTATTATAAAAATAGAAAAAATTAACATGTGCCTCAAGAATACAAGTTAATAAGTTATTTGTAAAAATATTTTATTGGAACGCGTGTATTTAATATTTTAAAATTTTAAATATAATTTTATTATATTTAAATTTTTCTAAATATAATATCCTTAATATATGTTCTAAGAGCTCATGTTGGCTAGAGGTGGTAAAACGGATTGAGCCCGCCGAATTGACCCGTTTGATCTGTCTTTTTTGGTTGGTTGAGCTGAGGTTTTCGGCTCGGTACTTTAAGTTGGCCCGTCCCGCCTAACCCGCTTAAAAAAACGGGCCGAGACGGGATGGAGCGGATTTTCTCCGCGGGCTTTTTGTTAAAACTTTTACTCTTTTTATTAAGAATTAAAACAACTTTAATTATAAAAACAACACTTATCTCTTAGGATTGTATTATAAATTATTATACAAACAAATTGAATTATAATTGTAACGTTCTTTCGATAACTTTCTAATACATGCGTTGAATGAAAATGATTGAAATAAAAGAACAAATGTATGACATGCATAATTATTAAGTTTTCAACATATTAGCTCAGATATTTTCTTTAGAAATAGATGTTGATTTTATGAAAATGATGAATTTGATTAGTGTATACGTGTGATAAATTTAGGATTTAACTATTAAAGAATCTGTCAATATAAGAGTCTATATAATGTAAACAATGAGAAAGTTCGGTGTTGATATTTTACGTATTACTATTTTATACATTGTGATGTTTTATGCAATGTTATTGTTATCATTGTTGGTTTTGTGTAAATTCTAAATTAGGTTCTTTTATTAGTTAGTTTTTAAATAAGATTAGGATGATATGTATTGTTTATTTATTTTGATATTTTTTATTGTGTTTGAGTTTTTTTTTTTTTTGTAATTGGTCTTTATTTATTAAATTTTTTGAATTGTTTTACTACAAGAAATGTGTTCTCCAACGACATAAAGTTGTGACGTGATTATCACGTGGCTAAAAAAAAGCAGTTGCGACGTGATAATCACGTCACTATAAATTTATATATTAAAAAAAATCAACATAACGTTCAGCTGCAGAGATTTTTTTTTTTTAATGAAATTTGTTGCGACGTGGGATTCACGTCGCTACAAAAAAGTTAAAATAAAATAAAACAAAAGTTGTAACGTTCAGATGGAGAAATTTTTTAATTTTTTTAAAAATTAAGTTGTGACGTGTTTTTCACGTTGCAACTTTTAAGAGGGAATTTATTTTGTTTTGACTACAAGTTACAATCTTTGGGCAGAGTGGGCGAATATTTTATGACCGTTAAGTGTGTTGCGACGTGAAAATCACGTGGCAAGGTTGCGACGTGATTTTCACGTCGCTACGTGGCGTATATCTCCAAATCTCAGTTTCATTGTTTTACAGTTTTTCATATTGTTATCACTTCTTCTTCTTCCTCTGAGTTTTCTATTTTCTTCTCCTCCTCAAATCATCTCAAATCTTCCATTAAATTTCTTTAAAATTTTTCCAAAGCTACAATTTTATTGATACTGGTAATTATATTATATGATATAATTTTAATATGTTGATATTATTTTGTTTATTTTTTATTATATTTACTAATACTAATTTTTGTTCAATTTGTTTTGTCAAAATTGAAGAACATTGAACAGTTTAGAAAAAGATTGAAGAAGAAGATTGTTTGAAGGAGATTAAAGAAGAGGTTAGAACATTATGTTAATTTATAAATTATTTCAATTTTTATATATAAAATTAATATATATAATATTAATTTTAGTTTATTCTGATTTTAGTTAATTTTAGTTTATTCTGATTAATATACATAATATTAGTTTATTTTAAAACAGAATTTTAAAAAACAGAATTTGAAAATATTATTTTTTAAATATATAGACTAAACTTTTTTATATATATTTTATAAGAAAAATAAAATAGAATATTTAATATATTTATTAAATGTTTAGAATATATATATATATATATATATATATATATATATATATATATATATATATATATATATATATATATATATATATATATAATTTCAAAATAGTTATGAAATTTAATTATAGTTACTATAGTTAAATATTTATTTATGGTTAAAATATAAATAAAATATGATTACATTTTATATTTCTTAAAGATAATATCTTTGTTAAAAAATTATAGTTAATATATATATATTCAATGTATTTATAAAATGTTTAGGATATATATATAATTTCAAAATAGTTATAAAATTTAATTATAGTTACTATAGTTAAATATTTATTTATGGTTAAAATATAAATAGAATATATTATATTTTATATTTTTTAAAGAATAATATCTTTGTTAAAAAAATTATGGTTAATATATATATTCAATATGTTTATAAAACTTTTAGTGTATATATATATATATATATATATATATTCAAAGATATTATTCTTTAAGAAATATAAAATATAATTATATTCTATTTATATTTTAACCATAAATAAATATGTTTATATAATGTTTAGGATATATATATATATATATATATATATATATATATATATATATATATATATATATATATATATATATATATATATATATATATATATATATATATATATATATATATATATATATATATATATATATATATATATATAATTTCAAAATAGTTATAAAATTTAATTATAGTTACTATAGTTAAATATTTATTTATGATTAAAATATAAATAGAATATAATTATATTTTATATTTCTTAAAGAATAACATCTTTGTTAAAAAAAAATTTGGTAAATATATATATTCAATATGTTTATAAAATGTTTAGAATATATATATAATTTCAAAATCGTTATAAAATTTAATTATAATTACTATAGTTAAATATTTATTTATGGTTAAAATATAAATAGAATATAATTATTTATGATTAATATATTTTTTTATGGTTAATAATAAGATAATGATTGTATAAATGTGTAGTATGGAATATTATCGGTATGGTCGTAGTTGGATGTACGATAGATTGTATTCAGGAAGACGTGCACTTAAACTCCGTTTCATAGAAGGAGTTAATGAGTTTATCATGTGGGCGTTTGCTCAGGAATGTTGTCGAAGCGAATGAGGAGTTAGATTTACCTGTCTTAAATGTGAACGTAGACCAATAATTAGTGACCCGGAGAAAGTAGCACGTCATTTGCATAGAAGGGGTTTCATTGAAAGTTATTGTGTTTGGGCGTATGATGGTGAAGAAATGCCGAGTAACGTACCTGAGACTAGCAACACATATGCTTCAAGTAGTCGACCACCTATCGAATTTGAGGAAAACTTTAATCTGATCGGTCAAATGGCTGAGGATGCTTTTGGTGTGAATGTGATATATGATCAACCTGAAGATTTTGACGGGGAAGAGTTGTCGAATGAGGAAGCGCAAAGATTTTATCAGTTGTTGAATGATATGAATACGCCTTTGTTTGAGGGGTCGTCGGACTCAAAGTTATCAATGTGTGTGAGATTATTGGCCGCCAAGTCAAATTGGAATGTTCCTGATCAATGTTTAGAACATTTCTCAAAAATGATGTTGGACTCCACCGCAACGAAAGACAACTTGCCTACAAATTTTTATGATGCAAATAAGTGGGTGTCAAAGTTGGGTTTAAAAGTAAGAAAGATTGATTGTTGCATTAGTGGTTGCATGTTGTTTTATGATAATGAGTTTGGTACTCAAGATGGATTGTTGGAGGAATGCAAGTTTTGTAAGAGTCCGGGATATCAAGTTCGCAGTAGAGCCATTAACAGCAAACAAAAGCGTGTAGCAGTAAAGTACATGTTTTATCTCCTGATAATACAAAGGTTAAAAAGAATGTTTGCTTCAATGCACAGTGCAAGTCAAATGACATGGCATCATAAAAATCAAACAAGTTCAGGCACTATGCGACATCCATCTGATGGCGAGGCATGAAAGCACTTTGATCAGACACATCCTGATTTTACCGCAGAACCTAGAAATGTCAGGCTTGGATTATGCTCTGGTGGTTTTGCCCCATATGTGCAAGCGTCGAGAAGTGTGTATTCTTGTTGTCCAGTTATTATAACTCCTTACAATCTCCCTCCTGAGATGTGCATGAAAAAACCATACATGTTTTTGACGTGCGTCATTCCAGGGCCTTCCAGTCCAAAAGTCGGAATCGATGTGTAGTTACAACCTTTAATTGATGATTTGAAGAGGTTTTGGATTGGAGAATAGACTTATGATATATCCTGTAAACAAAACTTTACTTTGCGAGCTGCCTTGATGTGGACCATTAATGACTTTCCAGCATATGGCATGTTGTCTGGTTGGGGTACGCATGGCAAAATGAGTTGTCTGTATTACATGGCATACACCAAAGCGTTTACGTTGGATAAAGGGGGGAAAAGCTCGTGGTTTGACTGTCACCGCAGATTCCTACCAACAAATCATCCATACAGAAGAAAAAAGACAAACTTTAAAAAAGACGAACGAGTAACAAATTTACCTCTGCCTCGATTGTCACCAGGTGATATATGGAATCAAGTTTATGAACTACCAAAATTTACAGATACTGGCAAAGCATGTAGAATTGAAGGATATGGAGTCACACACAATTGGATAAAAAGAAGTATATTTTGGGACCTCCCGTATTGGAAAGATAATTTGTTGCGCCATAATCTTGATGTTATGCATATTGAGAAGAATTTTTTTGATAATGTATTTAACACAGTGATGGATGTTAAAGACAAAACAAAAGATAATGAGAAGGCTAGACAAGACAAGAAAATTTGGTGTAACCGGAAAGAGTTGGAGTTGAAACCTCAACCAAATGGAAAATTATTAAAACCCAAGGCTTGTTTTAGTCTTACTTCCCAAGAAGCTAAAGCATTTTATCGATGGTTAAAAGATTTGAGAATGCCAGATGGGTATTCTTCAAATTTAGCAAGGTGTGCCGACGCTAACACGGGGAAGTTGCATGGTATGAAAAGTCATGATTGCCACGTTTTTATGGAACAATTGATATCAATGGTGTTTGGTTCACTACCCAAATATGTGCTTAATTCACTAACTGAAATTAGTCAATTTTTTAGATATATTTGTGCATCAGCTTTAAGAGTGGATGACATCATTAAGTTGGACCGAAACATTCCACTCATTCTCTGTAAGTTGGAACAAGTATTTCCGCATGGTTTTTTTGACTCCATGGAGCATCTACCTGTGCATCTTGCATATGAAGCTTATCTTGGTGGATCTATTCAATATAGGTGGATGTATCCGTTTGAAAAGTTCATGGGTGATTCAAAGCGATCAGTAAAAAATAAAGCTAGAGTTGAAGGATCTATATGTGCACATTACTTGCATAGGGAAACATCACATTTTTGCAGCCATTATTTCAATCACTTGATGTTAACTCCTAGAATCATACGGAATCCTATAAATATCAACGAGAGGATTCAATTCACATTATCAGTCTCCGGGCTTCCAGGTCATCCCTATGGAAAGAAGGGTGTGCATTGGTTGACCCAAAAAGAAATGCAATCCGCACATGTCCATGTCTTGATCAACTGCCTTTAAGTTAAACCATATCTTGAGTAAGTATACCCCAAATGTTTAATTTTATTTACAGTTTTAATATAAAACTTATTATCTTGAAACTTATAGTGTGTTTCTTTTTAGGGAATTTAGCATCGCCTATTTTCATAGTGCCGGGGTACAATCAACATCCGGTGTCATCCATGCTCAATTTCCAACATGGTTCAAGGAGAGATTGTCTAACATTATTGCAATGACTCTAGAAATACTCCATTTGAGAAACTTGTCTGAAGGTCCTGTTCAAAGCGCAAATGAATGGCACACATACTTCGTGAACGGATATAAATTTCACACTGAGACATGGACTGAAGGGAAAAAACCATAAACAGTTGTGTGTTTGTAAAAGGAGTTACAGATGGCGGTGAAGATGACTTCTATGGCTTTGTTAAACATATCTATGAGTTGGTATACAATTACTTGGACTCGGAAAATAAAGTTGTCTTGTTTTATTGTGAATGGTATGGTTCAACTAGAGGCACAAAAATAGATAAGTCATATGGTACTGTTGAGATTCAAATGGATCAGAGGTACAATGTGACCCTTTCATAATGTCACATATTGTTAGGCAAGTTTATTATGTTCCTTATCCTTCATTTGTACCACGTAAACGAGGATGGTGTGTTGTAATAAAAACAAAACCGCTGGGTCATATTGAAACTGGCGATCTAGTGGAAGATGTTTCTTACCAAGTTGATGAAGTTGAGCAAATTAATGATGTGATTGCAGATGAACAAATTACAAGTTTGTCTGAAACAACAGTTGAGGGCCATCAAGTCGATGCGTCTATATTGTTGGTTGATAATAATATGGACGAAGAGCATGATGAAGAGTTTGGATCCGAGGACAATATCACATCAGATGATGAGAATGATATAGATGACGAGCATGAAGATTTAGAATAATGAACTATTTATTGAATGTGTTAATGAATATATATTGATGAGAATAATGAATCATCTATTTAATATGTTAATGAATATGTATTGAAGAGAATGTATTTTTCAAATTTAGTATTTTTGTTTATGAATATATATATTAACTGTGTATTCTATATAAATAGGTAAAATGTCACATCGAACTGATAAGAGTAAGGATAGTGGTAAAAAAGTACCAACGCCCGAGGTTAGTAACATGTGAGGCACCTCAGTCGGCCATATGCCCTCCCTCGCAAAGTCAGGTCGATCCTATGTCCATGGCCAGTACTCAGACTTTTGTGCCATTACTCTCCTCTCAGAGTATGCCATTTCCATCTGAGAGTTCTTCTTTTATTAGCCCGTATGGGGTACCATCTTTTGTTAGGCCACCTGGTTTTCTTTTCCCGCAGACCCAGATGCCCTCATCTTTCCAGCATTTTAGAGGACCCACTTTTCCACATCTCACACAGATGCCCTCATCCTTCCAGCATACTGGAGGATCCAGCACCCCACATCCCACACAGATGCCCTCATCCTTCCAGCAGACTGGAGGATCCAGCACCCCACATACCACATAGACTGGAGGATCCAGCACCCCACATCCCACACATACTGAAGGATCCCGCACCCCACACCCCACACAGACTAGAGGATCCCGCACCCCACATCCCCCACATGTACCTGCACATGAGGATGATCACGCGCAGCCAGTTGATGATGATGATCATGTGGATGGGGATGATGATGTGTTAGATGGAAATAATCTTCGAGGGAAAGATGATCCGAGTGAGATTCATGTCATTGACGGGAGATTTTGGATTTGGCCCGAAGGAAACTCGTAAATTTCTTATTTATAAATTTTTATTTAAGAATACATTTTTATTTTTAATATAAATTTATATTTAAGATTGCCAATTCAAATTATTGTTGTTTAGTTTTTCGTCAAGTCGGACTGCTGCCAAGGTTATAAATTATATAATTCAGCAGATGTATAAACAATTTTGGAAGATCTTCAGATATATAAAAAATAAAGAAGTTTGGTTTAACAAATTTAAGGTATAATTAATTTTTTTAGTTATTGTTATTTAAATGAATTTTTCATTATAATTATCTAACTATTCATTTTAATATCATACAATTTTGCAGGAAAAATGTGTGTGGGACCCATTGAACGAGAAGATGATAAAAAAATTATTATGGCAGAACCTCAAGACGACTTTCTAACATAATGCGGCGAGTTAGAGAGCGTTAGGAACTTCAGGGTATTCGTCCCAATTGGATAGGGAAAGAGATTTTTGAGGAACTTCTTAAATATTGGGAGTCACCCGAATTTCGGGCTAAATCTGAAAATTTTAAGAAGATGAGGGCATCTGAAAAATGGGGCCGCGTTAATGCAGTTAGAAGTATAAGTACCACAGAGCATGTTCGATGCATGGTAAATATTATCACTTTTTAAATTTATATTTTGATTCATAATATATTTTTTAAGTAATGTTAATTTTACTATTTAGACCAAGAATTTGGGGAGACCTCCGTTGATGATTGAGTTGGTTAAAAAGACTCGAACAAAGAAAATCGGAGATTTTGTTGACGAACGCACTCTAAAGGCTTTCGTAAGTTATTTAATTTAAGTTGTTGTTTAATTTTTTTTATTTAATGACAATTTTGTGTCGTGATTATCACGTGGCAACTGATAAACTGTGACGTGAAAATAATATGGCAATTGTCAAGTCGTGACGTGAAAATCACGTGGCAACTTTTTTAATATAATATAATATAATATAATTTAATTTAATTTATTAAATATTTAACTTAATTTTTTTTATTGAATGTATAGGAGAATTATCAGACATTGCTCGCAAATTTTCTGATTCATAATCCTCAATATACTCTAGGAGAGGGAGAGTCGCTTCATCCAGATGTGGATTTATATATTTGGGATCAAGTCATTGGTGGAAAAGGCCCTAACGGTTGCTTTTTTGGTGGTGGAAATTTGGCGGGCTCCTTGAGAAGTGGGGATAGAACTCTATTTCAAAGAGTTAGAGGTGGGGAAGGAGGGTCACGTCAACCAAATTTGACACTGTAACAACTTGAAACGGTAAAACAATTGGCGTTAAATGAGGCGAGACGCGAGTCAGCACAATGTGAGGCGGCAATGAAAGCCCAAATGGAGGCCCAAATAGAGACAATGAGACAAGATCAACAACGACAAATAGAGGTCATTGCGAAGAGGCAGGCTGATATGGAGCAACAAATGCGATAATTTATGCAAGGGTTTGGTGGAAATCAAAACTTTCGTGGTCAAGAGCCGAAAGATGACGAAAGCGAGGATGATTTTGACATTGACAATTATACCAACTAAGATGACCGTAAACTTAAATTTTTTTTATTTATTCACGTTTAAATTTGTGTATCATACTAATTAATTAGTTCTTAAATTTATAATTTTAGTTTATTAATTTTATCATATTAAATTTAATAAATTGAATTTATTATATATTGAATTTATTAAATATTGAATTTATTATATATTGAATTTATTATATGTTAAAGTTATTAACTTAATTTATTATATTGAATTTATTAATTAATATTATTAATTTAATTATTTATATAAAGAAAAACAAATCTAGTTATTAAATTTAAAAAAAAAACCATTAGCGACGTGAATTTCACGTCACAAGTTGTGACGTGAAAATCAGATTTAGTGACGTGAAAATCACGTGGCAAATAAAGTAATTTTTACACTGTCCCACCTGCTTTTCCTGCAAAAGTGGGCATTCCTATAAAATATGTTGCGACGTAATTTTCACGTCACAACTTTGTGACATGAAAATCACCTCGCAAAAAATTTTCCACCCTCTCCCCAGCCACGTGATCCTTCACGTCGCTAATAATTGACTCTGACATGAATTTTTAAGTTGTGACGTGAAATTCACGTCGCAAATGAGAGTTTTTTTGTAGTGTTTGGACTTAAGACATCTTGAAGTTCTATTATACGTTGTTAAAAAAATTTCTTTATTAACCTCTTTAGTAATAATTAAAAAAAATCTAAATTATGTATTAAATCAAATTGTAAAATTTAAAAATTGGCGGGCCGGCCCGCCAACTCGTTAATAAACGGGGCGGACTTGAATTTTGAGCTCGGACCCCTATATTGGCCTCCTCAACCTCACCCCATTTTTAGATGAATTTAAACGGGACAGACTTAAATGAGACGGACCACCCACCTTACCACCCCTAATATTGGCATGACCCTATAAAAATTTAACATCATTATGGTTAATGTGTCGTTTAGCGGACCAATGACTTTTTGCCTACTATATTCAATTGCACTTTTGACCAACTATTATCTGATATAACTGATTGATATAAATGATTTTATTTTTTATTAATAAACTTAATACATTCTTTTGTATTTTAGATTTCACTTTAATCTCTTATTTAATAAAGATTTATAATAAATTCCTCGAATCACATTTCGTTATTTAAGTTTAAATCAAAACTATTTTAAATTATTAACCATTATTTATCTACATTTTATTTTTATCTTAATCCTATTCTTATTCTTATCGTAATATTATATTATTTTATCTTAATCTTATCTTAATTTTAATTTTATCTTTAATTTTATCTTTATATATATATATATATATATATATATATATATATATATATATATATATATATATATATATATATATATATATATATATATATATATATATATATATATATATATATATATATATATATATATATATATATATATATATATATAAATTCAAAGTGGTAGAGTTGTCCCAACTCTGACCATGTTTTATCATGATAACAATTCTTAACAAAAACATAAATCTATAATTACAAATTTGATCCATATTAAAAATATAATAAAACTAATAAATATTATAATAATAATAATAATAAAATAATAATATATTCAATGACGACCATTAATAATAATAATAAAAATAATATATATTAATATAATATTTAACTAATAATAATATAATATTCAACCACCACTACTAATAATAATATAAATAATAGATTACAATATAATATTCAATTAATAATAATAATAATAATAATAATAATAATAATAATAATAATAATAATAATAATAATAATAATAATAATAATAATAAGCTATCACGATTAAAAATAAAAATATTTATAAAAATTATAATTTATTTATATATTATACAATAGTAGGAAATGAAAAAATTTGAATACAATTTTAATATATATTAATCATTAAAAAACTTTATAAATAAATATTAATATATTTTATATAAATAATTTTTAATAAATAAAAAATTAAAAAAAATCTAAATACAATTTTAATATATATTCATCATTTCTAAAATATAAGTTATAAACTCTCTCTCTCCTAAATTTTAGATTTAAATTTAAATAATAATTTAACTTTTTGAGTCGCAAATCTATAAATTTAACATATAGAATTTCTACGATCCATAAATTTTAACATTTAGTGTGATAATTCTAATTGTATAATAATTTCTTTTTAAAAATATATATTTGATAATTTAATATATTAATACAATTGTAAATTATAATTTAATAGATATTTTATTAACTTACAATATAATTATGTTAATTAATAATCTAATTTGGTTTTCATACTATAACTTCTTCTCATCCATGGTATTGTCATTCAATTGACACTTAGGATATTACTGTCGTATCTTAAATTTGTTCGCTTTAGTGTTATAGTCGAAATTATTTTTAAACTTGAGTTCTACAAAATTCTTTGGTTTATTTACACTAATATTTTAGGGTTTTGTAAATATTCGTTTTCAAATTAATTTAATAACATAATAATTTATTGCAAATTATTTATATTTTTAAATATCAAATAATTGCTCATCTGCATATACTTTTAATTGACTATTTATTTTAAATAAATAAACATAACACAATTATTGGTAAGGAAACATAGTTTGGAACTGTTTATTTATTACTAACTTTATTTTTATTTTTAATTATTTTCAAAATCATAAAAATCATGTTTTTTCATTATTAAATTATTATTTTCGTATTTTTTAATTAGTGAAATTTCAAAAAATAGATTTTTTTTTACATTTTTTCAATTTTTATTTTAAAAATAACCAAGAAATTATAAAATAAAAAATATTTGAAAAGATTTTGTTCAACTTTAAAAATGTTGTAGTTTTAGGATAGTTTTTATTTTTAAAGAAGAAATCAATATAATTGATTAAATATGTCAAGAATTGAAATCAAATTAAATTTGGTTTTAATTTTAATTATATTAGTTAATTATTTGATTATTACCTTTTCTTATTTAACCTAATAGAGTCCAAATTTTACATCGGGAGAGGCCAATTCCATACAAAAAAATCCACAACGTACATATTTCACACACACTCCAAATTTCTCTTCAAATTATTTCCAAAATCACACACAAAAAAACCTTGTTTTTCTAAAGTCAAACCCTTATTTTATTATTTTTTTTAATCTTATTTTATAGATTATCTCCACCATTCACACTTACCCAATTTCTAATATTCACTCATACACACGAAGAACCCTCTTTTTGTCAAAAACCAAATCTCACAAATTCTCTTTTCTTTCTCACGTAAATTATCAATTTCAATCAAAATGCAAAAGCCATGAACAACAACTTTCAACCGTCACCGTCAACCTTACCTCAAACTTGTTTTATCCTCTAACAAACCAAAACCAATTTCTCACTAACCTCTAACATTTAACCAGTAATCAAAATATCACATTCAATCCACCAAAACTCATATACCAATTCCATACAAATTCATCTTCCTTCGAACTTCCGACAACGATTCCGCACGACCACGTCGGAGCCACGACATCTCGAGTCACTGTATCTACCTTTGTGTCACATACGCGGTCGTCGTAGGTATGTTGCCCATGTTTGAATCATAGATCTTGGAGGTGTTATTTGTCTTTGCAGATTTTGAGGCAAGATTGATGGAAGATGGAAAAGGGAGGTTTTTTTTAGAAGAAAAAGATTAAAGATGTAGAGGCAGCAAAGAGAGATGATTCGCATAAGAATGAAGAGGATTTTCTTTTCTGTTTTTCTAATCCATATATGTTGTGTTATTTTTTTCTCTTTCCTTAAAAAAATCCTCTGCCACTTGTCAATCATCCACTGGTCGACTGGTATACATTGTGAAAAGTCAAATACAAAACTCTCCTCACCTATGAAAGATGTTATGGTGCTGTTGGTTCGCTAGGCTGATTTGGAGGATCAAACAGGGTAGCACCCCCTGTTTCCAAGTAAGTAATCTTGTATATTTTTATAACTTATTTGATACGTTTAATTAGAGATTTTGTGTGATATTGGCCTGTGAGACCTAATTTTTATCTTTTGATTACAATAATCTATTACTATTTGCTGCGTAACTCAATCCTACACCCTCTGTCTTTTTAGATTTGAATTCAATATCTGAATTCAGGCCTTTCCTATTTACACACTTTTATTTTACTAGTTTAATATAAAACACACTCCCTCACGTTTTTATTATTTCAAGTATTTCTTTTTTATATTTCTTATTTTAATTTTTTTATGTACTTAATGCTATTTAACATTATTTTATGTTCATAATATTATATCATTTATTATTATCACATAAATACTATTTCTTTTTTCAAATTCATAAAAAATATTTATTATCTTGATTTGCATTAAAAAATGATTTTTTAGCATACATTAATAAGATATTTTTGCAATTAATATAAAAAAAACATTTAACCAAACATCAAATTGTTTTCCGCATATTAGATTAACCCAAATATTTTTCCAATATAGATTAAGTTAATATTTTACATCAAAATATTAAAACTCGCGCGATTCACCAAATTACTACATCTGCAAGAGATACGTGGCCAATATTTGCCCACGTGACAAGGAGACTGTATCAGGCTCCTCCCGCTCTACGTCTCAAAACAAATAACCAACATCAAAAATATTTTTTAACTAACATAATCAAACTATAAGATATTTTCGAAAAAGGATTAAGGAGAATAATTTTCAAAACTAATTGCGAACTGCGTCTACGATCACTCAATTTACAACCCAGACAAAGTTCAAGCATAGTTCGAATGCAATTCTACGCAATCTTATAAAAAACACCAACCCACAGCGAACTACAAAATGGGACTATGATTCCTCCTAAGAGGATACGTAGACATACGATTAAAATCGTGGAGAGTCCCCCTAACTAAAATTAAAACCCTTTTCCATAATTAATAATAAAAACCCTATTTCATATAAACGCGCTTCTAAACCTAGTATCCTTGTGAATAAGATAGATGAGGGGTGCCTAACACCTCCCCCTCGTCTAGAACGGAGTCTAAATCTAGAATCTCTAAACTTTAGGGTTATTCTTTTATACTACCTTCCTTTAGGATAAAAATGAAGGGTGGCGACTCTGATTTAAAAACCAGTTGCAACAATTTCCACGCCTCAACCCATGTGATTAAAAATTATAGACCCTAGTGAGAGAGAGAGAGTCGATGCTAAAGTAGACCTTTACGCGAGGGAATGCTCAGCTGCAGGATTGGCAACAAGTTGACCTCCTGTTGGATCCATCATGTTCAGGGTAGACTCATCGAGGCCTGATAGAAGGCAAAGAAGAATAATTAGGGGAACCTCCCAACCAAAAAATCGAATGAAGAGTAGTCGAACCAATAATTTGTAAAATTCTACAAAAAATATTATAGTGTTAATCTTTTTCTTTTTGTAATTGCAACACATATTTATTAAGTCATCTACGCAATATCTTATAATGTTATTATTTTTTATTTGACTTTATATATTAAGTCATTTACGCAATATCTTTTAATTTCAAAACATATTTTTATTATTTTGCAAACATAATCTAGATTATGACATACAAGATAATTTTATATGCAAATAAAAAATTTAATATCAACTATTATAAAAAAAAATGTAGTTTTATTTCTAATATACTTGTGTGAAGCACGGGTCGATGATTTAGTAATATATAATTAAAACAATATTCTTCTCTCTTCTCTAAACCCTAGCCAATAGCCTTTTTCTCTTCTCGCTTTCTCTTTCTCTTGCTCAAACTCCCCATATCTAGAATTTTGCACGACAACAAAAACAAGTTCCTCATAAATCTATAATTTTGCAAGAAGTTCAAATAAAAGATCTTGTTTTCAAAGTTTCAATTTTTATGGAGTTTTCTTCTGATTTAGCAAATTGGTCTTGTAAATCTGAAATTTTGTTTTGCACTTGTTAGTATAAAGGCAATGTTTCATTGTTTACTTTTATATTTTGCAAGAAGAAAATATAATTTTCATAAAGATTTATGTTCAAATGATATACACTTGCTATTATCAAGGGATGTACATTCACTATAGTAAAAAATCACTGGAGTCACACATTCAAGCATTATTAGCCTCCTGATTATGATCAAACAATTTTGATTTAAAAGCAACAACATCAGTTACAGTAAGCACATAGAAGTACCAGAAAAATATATCCCTGAAGCTCACCTAATACACAGATCAGGGTGTCTGCTTTGATACCAATTGAAATTATGGAACTTGCAATACATGTTAATACCGATGCTTCAGCATCAGAACACGATGTCAAGACAAATGTTATAACATTTAAAAACTTACAAAACATATTTATCAAACTATAAATGGCGTAGAATTTTAAATTCCAGAATGATAAAAACATAGTCAATTGTTAACCCAGTTCTGTGCAACATCACCTACATCTGGGGGATACCAAGTCAGGAAGGAATTCCACTACAATAGTATTAGTTCAAAGCCTAAACAGTCCCAGTTTATAACTTCTCTCCTAATCACTATCTTGTGCAACTTCTACATAGAAATCACCATCTAGATATGAGAAATTCCATCTCACTTCCAATCACCTCAGTGATAACAACAATCACAAACCTTGTGACTAAAAACAATGACCAAAACAGAATAATATACTTCCAACATAATACTTAGTCTTGCTTCAAAGCTTCAACTAAGAACAATACTCAACATATTTTCTGGTGGAGCCATGATCTTAACCATTATGGACGGTGACGACCTTCCGCACCCTGTAAACGCGGACATAGTTAAAAGATACTACGCATGAAAAAGACCGACTAGGTTGACTGGATTAGGAAAAAATAACGGCATCCCGGTGAACCAAAAGGGTTCGGGTAAAAATTAGGGATATACATATGAGAAAAAAATCTGTACACCCGACAAGTCAAAAACCTGAAAAGGCGGCTTGGGAAAAAAAGAGTATCCCGATGGACTGAAAACCCGAAAAGGCGGTCCAGGCAAAAGTTTGGGATTTAAAGCGTATAACTATGTCTCGTTGGATCACCTTACAGCCAATCTTCGGTATCAACTGTCAAGCTCAAGTGGTACTAATCAATCCAGTCAGCTTCGGGCAAGCATCAAAGAGATGAGACGCTCAAAGGCATAAAGGCAATAGCAGAATGGGAACCCAACATGATTATTTTACATAGTTGTTTTCTTTGTATGCCCTTTTGTAATGTTTTATTCTTACAACGGAATTCGGTTACTAGGATGTTCGTCTTCTTGTACAAAAACACTTATTCAAGTTAATACAAAGTTATCCCTTTGAAAGTACAAAACTATTTGTTTTTATTTTTCTGTTTTGTTTACGAAAACGTCAAGTGATTATTTTTGAACATATGCTTTTGAATGCGATTACTGCTTACAAATATACGCATAAAAAAAAGAAAGACAGTTACTAATGGCTTTAAGAAAAAGGACAATATCTAAGGGCCATCGACAAAATCCCCGCAGATATTTCCTCCAGCAGATACCTTCTTTGGCAGGTACAGAGGTAGAGACATCCTACTACAAGGTCACTGCCATATTATCAGTATACAACTTAATGGTGTCAGGTGTTCTCATATCCCCGGCAGATCCAAAATCTCAAATTACTGCTCCAGAAATTCCCCAGTGAAGTCATCAAGCTTCTCAGGATTCCCCAGCAGGATTTCACAAAGTCTCAAAACATTACACGGATTTTTCCTTCCCCAACATAGTTTATTTCTCTAACAATGGAAGTTCATATCCCAGCGTTTCAACTTCAACAAATTTGAAGACTTACATTCTTTATTCCCCAACAACAACCAGGGATTCATTTTCCCTAGTTCAACAATACAACAGTGGAACAACTGACACATTCATACATTGCACTCATACATCATTTTACAAATATCATGGCATATGCAGCACAAATGCATATATCACAATCTCATGTATTTTGAGAGCATCATGCAATTCATACATCATAACATCGCATGAAACTGACTTTAACTTTTAAGGTTGAATTCACAGACAGACGAATACTATTAATTTATACAGCAGGTCAAAGATTAATGCCCGAAACCAAAAGGGGAAACTATCTATACGACCAAGTGGTCTGAACTCCCGAAACAAGACGGGTTTACCAACAAATACATCAGGCCACAGATTAATGCCCGAAACCAGACGGGGAAGCTATTTATGTGACCAACATTGCCAAGTCCCAGATTAATACATGTAACAAGCCAAGACAACTATATGTGGACGACTAATTTTATATTAATACTTGAAACCAGACAGGAAAACTATCTACATGAGAAGATCGAAGATTAATACCCGAAACCAGACGGGAAAACTATCTTCCTCTTTCTAAGGTAATACCTGTAACAAGCTAGGATAACTATCTGTGGACGGCCGATTATAGATTAATACCTGTAACAAGCCAGGAAAACTATCTACATGAGAAGATTGAAGATTAATACCCGAAACCAAACGGGAAAACTATCTTTCTTTCTAATGTTAGAGATTAATACCTGAAACTAGCCGGGACAACTATCTCAACGACCAATAAAAACAAGTCCCGAATTAATACCTGAAACAAGACATGACAACTATCTGTGGACGACTAATTTGTAGATTAATACTTGAAACCAGACAGGAAAACTATCTACATGACCGAATGAAGCAATCTTACACAGGTTCCTTCTCATTATCTATATGCAGTCTAACACGGACTCATCCTGAAGCAATCTTACACGGGTTCCTTCTCATCATCCAGATGCAGTCTAACACGGACTCATCCTGTAGCAATCTTACACGAGTTCCTTCTCATAATCCAGATGTAGTCTAACACGGACTCATCCTGAAGCAACCTCACACAGGCTCCTTCTCATATATCTCCAGATGTAGACTAACACAGACTCATCCTAAAATATCCCTACACAGGCTTTTTCTATTACATTTTCAGATAATGGCTAATTCCATTATCCCCAGCAAGTCGCTGTGAAGCCTGGATTTCAACCAGAAAGCAGCAAACTCTTATCTCTCAAGTACAAAGATAATTCCTCAGTAGAGCCATGGACAATTAAGGTTCCTAGACTCTATTCCCCACAGAGTTTTCCCCAAGCAGGAGAACAACATAAATCAACCTTCCCCAACGGACTCCTCCTCAGACAGCAGGAACAGGCATTCCCTACGCAGTGACCTCTTATGAAGTCAGCATCTACCCTGGATGGCATCTTTAAGCTCATCTCTGATAATTCTCAGTCATATCTTCCAAATGGAATCTATAAGCCCATTCCCTACACGATCAACCATCACATCATCGAGTGCAAATTTCTGGGAACTCTAGTGTTCAATCATCTTCCACCTTTAGATCACGAAAGGCAAACAAGCCAATCTAAATCTCCAGGTTTAAGAAGATTGAACAGGGGCAGCTGTTGTACCCCTAAATTTGCCCTCTAATTTTTTCCAAGATTTTCTCTTACATGGGTGATTACAAACACTTGCTTATAGAAAATAAGAATTTTGAAGATAAACAAGGTATCTTAGATTGGCATTAGGACAAGGTGTCTTCGATTAGCATTGGGACGAGGTGTCTTCGATTGGCATCTGAGCAGGTTGTCCTTCAATTGGCATCTGGACGAGGAGTTTCGATCGGGTGTCCAAAATCCTTCAACACAAACTTGGTTCACAAGACTTCGACTGAGCACTGGCTGTTTCATGCCTGATTTGATTGATAAGGAAATGACTTTCTCTGTGCGTGCCTTCAGCACATAAGGCCAAGACTTCTTCAGATTTTCCTTCAATCCACTAGGCAAAAAGCTTCCTTCGACCCACAAGGCAAATACCTCCTTCGTGCCTGATTCGATTCACTAGGCAATGGCCTCTTTTATGCTTGTTTGGCCTCTCTCATGCTAGCATCCACAAGGCATGGGCTTCCTTTATGCTAGTTTCGACTGGGGGATGGCCCCTTTTGAAACGGTTTTGATTCCACAACTAAAATCCTTAATACACAGTTTTCCATCTTTTGACACCTAGTGAGGCCTATTCTAAGGACACACAAATGATTCCTTCGAAGGACATGCATTTGATCCAGTCGAAAGACATACAGTGGTTGGAAACAATTTTTGCTTGCTGGCTAAATTCTTGCATATTTCCAGGCCCAAGCCTTCCGCACAATCACATTCATGACAAAAGAAGCTTCGAATGGCCAGAAAAGAGCTTTCGATTGGGTTAGTTGATGAGTTTCAGATCAAGCCACTAAGGAAAATAGTGGCTCAATCGAAGGCCACAATGATGAGGCCTGGGGAAATTCAAAGGAAGGTGAGGAGGCTTCTGTAAAGCCTTCTATTGATAAAGAGCTGAAGCAACATTCGACCAGTCAAAAAAGGAAGAGTTGATGCTTCGATTGGTTTGAATTGAAAGAAAGGAAATCGAAGAAAGTAACACTTGGGGGCTGATCGAAGATACTCTGTCAAAGAAAATTCTGAGCAATTTGAATTCGTACAAGGCGCCAATGCAAGAATGTCCAGATGCATCCAAGTCTCAAAATGGCATGAAATCTCCATTTTGGCACTTTTTCAAATTATAATCATGGCTTTAAAACAACATGATTATGGCTGGGATTCTTTCCTTATTTACTTGCCTTCTCCATCTCCTCTATAAATACAACCTTCCTGCAAGCATTACACACGCCTACATACTGCCTTATACACGCACACGCTACCTCAGAAAAAGCATACTAAATTCTAAAAATTTCATAGTTCGAAACTAGTTTTGCAGGTACCCTCAGTCCAAACTAGTAAATCACGCCTTGATCCTGAGATCTCCAAGGGAATCTCCGACACTACAGATCTATACATTAATGTTGGTAAGGAAAAAATGTAAATAATCAAATTTTACGTTTTTTTGCATGTCATATTAATTTGCATTCAGAATCAAAGGACCGGGGTATGGCATCCAGGTCCATGTTTGTTTTTTATCTCTAACGCCTATATTGCAGATCCATCCTAAACAGACCAATGCGCATAGAATCGAAAGACCTGGGTTTGACACCCAGTTCATACTTTTATTTTTGCTAACATTTTTTTGCAGATCTAGTGCCCCCCAGAGGCAATCCATCAGGCACTTTCAACAAGGCCCTTTGCTGGATCGAAAGTCACATCCTTCGCTGGACCGAAGGATGTCATCCTTCACTGGATCGAAGGACAATATCCTTCATTGGATCGAAGGATACCTTCCTTTGGATCGAAAGACATCATCCTCTGGATCAAAAGACTTCTTTTTGTATTTTTTTTTAATGTTGTTCATTTCTTTTAATGGTTTCTTCTTTAAATCATCATCATAAAAATCACAAGAATATAGTTTTAGGTTTTTTTATTAAATTAGTTTTGTAAACTAATTAATTAATTATTTTAATATTTTTATTCAAATTAAAATCAATAGACTTAGGATTTAATCAAATTTTATTGTCCTAGTCGATTTTAACTTTTTTTTAAATAAACAAAAACAACAAAAAGAATTTTCTTTTACTTAGAACTTTTTTAGGATTAGACGTTCCCTTCGATTCGCGCGCATCATCATGTTTTTATTTTTTCCAAATTATTGTAACTGCTCACAGTATGTAATAGCTTAACTAGGACTTTACTTTTACTGCTTTATTTCCCCAAAAGTTTGGACATGTAAATACCCTCTCCCCGAAGCATTGTAATAGCGTAGATTTAAATTTACGCACTTTAAATTCCTGCAATATTTAAACTACTTAGATGTATGCATAATAGGATTGTATGATAAGATTAATAATCAAACGTTAGCAAACCTAACCTCTAAGACTAAAATAACTGAATATAACACACCTTGCGCATATATACCTCTAGGGTATGTCCACTTTGGTTGTCTTTCGGAAAATAAAACAGTCATGTCCCTCGAAAGTGGAGACGCTTTAGCAAAGACGCTTAAATAAAAAGATCATAGTCCCTCGATGACCCTACAGTGTTGCCTTCCGGTAAATGATCTAGTCCCTTAAACAAAATTGCTAAAGCGTCTCTACGTGTTGCCTTTATGAATGCACGATGACCCACGAACGTTCCTCAAGTATCCAACGATATGGCTACCTATTGGATAAAAGAAAAGTCGGTGGCGACTCTTGCTTACCACAATATTTGCGAATACAAAGCAAAACCAGTGCAACAGTTGGTTCTGCCACTGTATCACAAGGCGTAACACCGTTACTAACTAATGATTCTTGTTTTTTCAGGATTAGGACATCTAGTTGTTTTGGTTCAGTTATACTATTATAACAATTTTAAGAGATCTATTTATCTTCAGATCAGAATCACAATTTTCTCTAAGTATTTAGACATTCTCTCTCTTTCTCACACAATTCATTTATTCATATCTTTGTTTACAGTACTTGATATTATTCATTGCTCCGGTTTTCATTCAGGTAGATCTATTGATTTTAGTTAAGATCTATTAATATTATTATAATATAAAAACTTAACGTTTTTTAAGGTTCAGATTCGAATCACAAGTTTTCTATGAGTATTTGTTCACTTTTTCTCAATAACCGTGTGAAAAATCTTATCTTTAACTTTAATTCGTTATTAGTATTTTATATTATTCACCTATATTTGATGTTTTTTTTTTCATTTTTGGAGATCTATATTTGAACCAGAAGGATTGTTACAATTTAGATCTAATCTGGTTTTCTTTGGAGAATTTATTTTAAAGCAAATCTAATATTATAATGTCTTTTTATTTTTTCAGGATCATCGCTCGGTAGTCAGAGTAGATTTTGAGAGAGAGAGAGTGAGAGAGCAAGAAAAGATTTTGAGAGAGAGAGTGAGAGAGCAAGAAAGTGGAAGTCGCATAGAATGTGTGGATGGTACTAGGGGTGTTCGCGGTGCGGTTTGGGCGGTTTTGAAGCAAAAAATCATCCGAACCGCAAGAGAAAAAAATGTGCGATTCGGTTTGGTTTGGTTGGCTTTTAAAAATAAAACCGAACCAAATCAAACCAAACTAATGCGGTTTGGATTGGTTCGGTTGGTGCGGTTTTTTACAAAAAAATTATTTAGCCATACGTACACATATAGAGAAAAATATAATTTTGTGTTTAACCGTTCATACATTACCATAAAAAAAATTTAATTGTCAAAATAAGTTTATAATTTGTTACATAAAATTGCTTATTATAATTTTATCTAAATCTAAAGAATGATATACATAAGATTGCATTCTTAAATAAATATTATACAAAGGATACGATAAAATATATTTTATGAGAATAGTATTTATAAATGAATAATATTTCATTTTTTATGATTTGTAAATTAAAATACATATCATACAAAGAATATGATAAAATATACACATAATATATGTTGATTTCTCTAAAGAATTAAAGAAATATATTGGTTAATAAGATTTAATAACATAATGCGGTTTGATTCGCTTTGATTCGGTTTACAAAATACAAACCGCAAACCAAACCAAACCATGTGGTTCCATTAGAAAATGATCCAAACACATCCGAATCAAATGCGATTTTTTGCGGTTTCAGTTTGGTTCGGTTCGGTTTTGCGGTTTTCTATTAGGTCGGTTTGATTTTGAACACCCCTAGATGATACAAGCTAAACCTTAGAGATTAAGAAATGAATTTTATCTAACTCAGTACTACAGGGTTTAGAGTAAATATTCACATGTGCATAGGGTTTAGAGTAAATATTCCAACACAATAATTTTTCTTGGAGTATTTATTTTAGAGCAAATATAATATTATGATGTCTCTTTTTCATTTTTCTCATGCCGAGAATGTGTGGAGGATAATGGTACAAGCTAAACTTTAGAGACCAATAAATGAATTTCATGACTAGAGGTTGCATAGTAAATATTTTCATGGTGAGCGGTGTTAGATAACATATAAGTGTGTGTTGGCCACAAACTCTTGAGAATGTGGATGGGATAAAGTGTGAAGTCAAAAAAGTCTCAAGTCTTTTAGGTTCTTGAAGACCTGACTTTGAAAAACCCGAGTCTTCCATGGCATCGCTGTCTCCGATCACAACCTTTCTTAATGTTGGAACTATATAAGGTAATAGTGAGTTTATGCCTTATCATTGATTCATAAATTGTAAAGCTACATGATCTTTTTTTCAATAAAATACAATTTGAAGTAGCAAGAGATGGTGCATGAATCAACACAAAGCAAACCAGTATATATTGATTTCAACCAAAAAGAAAGAGCATATAAGACTAACCAGAAAATGGCAAATAAAACTCTAGCTAGTTAAATAATGGAAGAGGCCTGCCAAATTTCAAATTGATGTGTTTGTTAAATCACCTTACCATATTTCAATTTTAGTAATAATATTTAGGATACTCGAGACCCTATGGTACATACCGAAGTTGAGATTCAAACGCCAAAATGAGGTCAAACTACCAATGATGTTAGGTTGTCAGTTGAACGGAGAGCGTAGTTGAGCTGAAGAAGTTGACGAAGGGTCTACGTCAAACACTGTTCGTGATTTTAGGGTTTCTGATTTCAGAACGGTTTCGTGATTTGACTCCGTCATTTTTGGCGGTCTGGATTGACATTTTCGTCTTTGTATTTTAAGTTGGTCTGTTCCGTCTAACTCGATTAAAAAAATGGGTCAAGGCGGGACAGGGCGGTTTTTCCATAGGTTTTTTTTTAAACTTTTATTCTTTTTATTAAGAATTAAAACAACTTTAATTATAAAAACAACACTTATCTCTTATGATTGTATTATAAATTATTATACATATATATTAAATTATAATTGTAACGTTCTTTCGATAAATTTTTAATACATGCGTTGGTTGAAAATAATTGAAATAAAAAAATAAATGTATGACATGCATAATTATTAAGTTTTCGATATATTAGCTCGAATGTTTTCTTTAGAAATAGATATTGATTTTATGAAAAATAATGATTTAATTAGTGTATATGTGTGACAAATTTAGGATTTAACTATTAAAGAATCGGTCAATATAAGAGTCTATATAATATAAACAGTGAGAAAGTTCGGTGTTGATATTTTACGCATTAGTGTTTTATGCATTGTGATGTTTTAATGTTATTGTTATCATTATTGGTTTTGTGTAAATTTTAAATTAGATTCTTTTAGTAGTTAGCTTTTAAATAGGATTAGGATGATATGTATTGTTTATTTATTCTGATATTTTTTTATTGTGCTTGAGTTTATTTTGTTGTAATTGATCTTTATTTATTAAATTTTTTGAATCGTTTGGACTTAAGACATCTTGAAGTTCTATTATGCGTTGTTAAAAAAAATTCTTTATCGACCTCTTTGATAATAATTAAATTTTTTCTAAATTATGTATTAAATCAAATTGTAAAATTAAAAAAATTAAAAATTGGCGGGCCGGCCCGCCAACCCACCAACTCGTTAGTAAAAGGGACGAGCTTGACTTTTGAGCTCGGACCCCTACGTTGGCCTGCCCCGCCTCGTCTCACTTTTAGACGGGCTTAAACGGGGCAGGCCTAAATGGGGCGGGCCGCCCGCTTTGCCACCCTTAACTAGAACGGTCTAAATTAGATAAATAAATTATTTAAATAATTAAAAATTATAGAAAAAACGGCTTTTGTAAGTTGTTAATTGTAATCTATAAGAATGATTGATAATCATTGCTTAACATTTGCCAAAAATATATACCTTATGCAACGAAATATAAAATTTGTTGTCTTTTACACTCTACCAGAACGGGTTTGTTACCTCTTAAAAAGTAGGCATTGTCGTAGAATAAACTGTTATAGTGAATTGATGCAACAATCAGTTGGTGGATTTATAACATATTCGACAAAGAATTTGAACCCCCATGGACATGTGAAGTTTATAAAAGGAAGACCAAAACCTAATGCAAAATAAGTCTTAATATTTTGAGTGAAAATAACGGTTTAGGGTTTTGAGAGGTCCTTTAGAGTTTTATGTTTTTGTGCATGTCACTCATGTATCTTCTGATATATTGAGGTAGATTGATTGTTCTCACTCTTGAGTTTTTAAGCAAAGAGTTGATTATTGTGTATTGTTCTCACTCATGAGCTTTTAAGCAAAGAGTTGATTATTGTAATCGGAAGTGTAAATTTCTATTTGATTCTTTGGTTATTGTCATTGGTTTGTGACTAGTTTTCTCACTGAGGTGATTGTGGGAAGTGAGAGGGGGATTCTCATATCTAGGAGTGTCCTATGTAGAAATTGCATAGGATAATGATTAGGTGATACGTTGAAAATTGGGATTGTTTAGGCTTTGAACTAATACTATTATAGTGTATTTCCTTCCTGGTTTGTTAGTCCCCAGATGTAGGTGAAATTGCATCGAACTGTGTTAACAATTGATTGTGTTTTTTACCTTCTGCAATTTAATTATGCGTTATCACTATTTTGATAAAATTACTCTGTCAGCAGATGATATCGTAACATCTGTCTTATCATTGTGTTTTGGTGTTGGGACATCAGTCTTGACATTTGATTGTGTGTGCCAGAATTTCAATTGACATCAGAGCAGGAACCATATTATGTTTATTAGATAATCTCCAAGGAGTATATTTTCTGGTACTAAGTACAATGAAGGAGTATACAATAATATACCACATCTATTAGATGGTGCAAACTATGACTATTGGAAGGTTCGAATGGTGGCTTTTCTAAAATCTATGGACAACAAATCCTCAAAAGTTATTTTGAAAGGATGAAATCATCCTGTTGCGAAGGACAAATATGAGAAAGAAACCTTGAATCTAGAAGAAGATTGGTCCAAAGAGGAAGATGAATCAGCTCTTGGAAATTCCAAAGCCTTGAATGCTCTATTCAATGGAGAGGACAAGCAAATTTTTAGGTTAATAAATACATGTATTATAGCTAAAGATGCTTGGGAGATCCTCAAAATAGCTCACGAAGGCACATCTAAGATAAAGATGTCCAGACTTCAGCTTCTCACTACCAAATTTGAGAACCTAAAGATGAATGATGATGAAAGCATTCAGGATTTTCACATGAATGTTGATGAGAGTTGATGAAATTGTTGGTTCACTTCAGACATTTGAAATGGTAATAAATGAAAGGTCTGAAAAGAAGAACATGAGAATTACTAGTACCCCTAACACTGAAGATACAAAAGGTCATTATGACCTAGACACTGTTGAAGGTTTGTCAAAAGCTATTGTGCTTATTGGAAGGACGTCCAATCAACTATTGAACAAGGTGAAGACAAGACCAAATATCCAGGACATCTATTCAAACATTAGAAATGACAGTGATGATAAAAGAAGAGTAATGACAAAAGATAATTCTAACTACAAGATTGATAAAGAAATTGCAAAGAATGTTATAGCCTTAACTGGTAGGTATGAATATGATAAAGATTCCTATAATGAAGATCTAACCTATGAAGAATTAGTTGTTTCTTACAAAGAACTTTGTGAGAAAAGTGAAGAAGTGTGTAAGTTAAGTGAGAAATAGAAGAAGATCATGACCCAACTTCAGGAAGAAAAAGAAAATCTCTTAGCCATAAACCATGAGCTTCAAGATAAGGTAACTCTACTAACTTCTAAACTTGAAAACATGACTAGTGGATCTGGTATGGTGGATAAAATTTTTCAAATTGGAGAAGGAGCTAGAAAATTCACTAGTATAGGTTTAACTATCAGTCTTTAAATGATAAAGGAAGAACTCATGTGACAAAACATATCTTTGATTTAAAAGGGATGAAATAGTAATGTCAGACCAAATGTTCCATCATCATGCCAAGTTACAAAAAGGTCAGACCAAAGCCAAGTTTCATCCCTGGAAATGTCACTTTTATGGAAAGTATGGTCACATTAAACCTTTTGTTTTAGATTGTATGGTTATCCAAGACATTCTTCTCATCCTAGAGATAAGCATGTAAGGAATAGAATCGGAAGAAATGGAAAGACAAGGATGCTATCACTAGTCCTGTAACTTGTACATGTGCTGAAAACTCATCTGAGGATGTTATTTGTCTATTCACTTGTTCAACACTTAAGGAAGTTGGAATCAAAGAAGATAAACAAAACTATAAAGTTCTAAACCTAATGTTGTCGGAATAAAATAGAAGCAAATGTGCTCAAATGGATGGGTTGAATCAAAGGTTAAAAGAGTGCAATGTCAAACGGAATATCTCAACAATGTATTGTGAACACCAGGTCACAAAGAAACAACAGTCAGAAATCTCCAACCATCCTTTAAAAATAGACTATTACAAGAGAAGGTTTTTAACCAATCAATTATGCATACTAATTTAGGAAAATCTTTGCATTCATTATATAATCCCTCTTTACACGATATCATATCATTTCTTACCCTCTACATTCCTCAATCTCTCTCAGTAAAAGAAAGCGCTGCAACATTTATTTTATGTTCTCTCATTTCTCAACTATCTCAAGATCAACCAAAGCTCAAAATGACAAACCATTATGACTCTAGATTTAGCATTGACTTCGTGGACCTCATCATGAATTTTGTTCCTCTTGCTACTATTCCTCCCGTTGCTCCAACAAAGATGAGGACCAAGACATCTTCTATCAAGATAGGTTCAACCTCCAGGGTAAGAAAATCCTCTCCGGTTGTGTCCATTCCTAAGGAAACTAATGATGTTAGGCATGCAAAATCCAGTTGTGCTGTAAAAGAACCTCACTCTATAACTAGATTAGGTCCTGATATTGAATCAAATGTTGCAATCTTTATCAAGGAGGGTATTATTGAGAAACCTAGAAGCAACCCTAGTACTAATGATATTTTCTCAATTGATCAAAGAATTCATAGGTTAATCTCTAGTGTCTTGGGTATTAACCTTAACATTGTGTCGAATGTTGCAATATCCATGGCACAACTCAATCATCCCACTCAAGAACATGAAAAAGAAGATGAACCCATTGAAGGTTTCTGAACATCCTCAAGAAGGAAGAGTTATGGAAGATAATGAATGTCATGTGTTTGTGGAAGGAGAAGAGACCCATACTAACAAAGAAGAGGAAAACACAACTATGAACAAGGATCATAATATTGATGTTGTTGTTGTTGATCATTTGGATATTGATGATGAACCAATTGTTAGGAAATTTACTCCTGGAAGGCAAAGAGGTTGAAAAGTAGAAAAGGAAAAGTTGTTGAATCCTCAAGCAACCTCAAAAAGGCTCCCAAAAGGAGTTTTTTTTCCTGCTCCTGGAAGGAAGTGGAGTAAAGTAGAAACTCATGTTGTCTAGAAGAAGTCTTTGAAAAGAAAGAAAGCATATCCTAGTGGTTCAGAGTATGAGGAAGATGTTGGACCAAATGTTCAAGACATCGTTCCATCTACCAGAAAGATAGTAGATGGGATAAAGGTCCCTTCTAATATTCTAGAAGTGGCACTTAATAACATCTCATTTCACTCTGTTGAAAGTATGGAGAAGTGGAAGTTTGTAAGCCATAGAATGCTGGCCTTAGAAAGAGAATTAGGAAAGGATGTTCTTGAATGTAAGGAAGTTATCAGTCTCATTGAGGAAGCAATACTAATGAAGACTGTTACTAGAATGGGTGAATGTTATGAAACACTTGTAAAGGAATTCATAGTGAACATTCCTGGTGAGTGTGATAATAAAATAAGTAGGGATTACATGAAGGTGTTTGTCAGAAGCAAATGTGTGGAGTTTTCTCCTTGAGTAATTAACAAGTATCTAAGAATACGTGAAGATGAGAAAAGTGTGGTAGAAGTAACTGACAATGCCATATGCAAAGAGATCACTTCAAGACAAGTGACTCAATGGCCAAGGAAAAAGAAATAATATGTGGGTAATCTGAGTGTAAAGTATGTTGTGTTGAATAGGATAGAAGATGCCATCCGGGTTCCTATATATCATACCTCCTTAATAGCTACAGGGCTAGGCAAGTTTATTTATATAGTTGGAACTAAAATCAAATTTGATTTTGGGAGCTATATCTTTTTGCAAACCATCAAGCATGCTCATTCATATGTTATGAAAATACCCATTGCATTGGTTACTCTCATTTGTGGCATAATTCTAAGTCAGCATCATGTGATTCTGAACAGCTCAGATACAATAAGTAAGGGGGAATCTCCTTTATCATTTCTTTACAAACTTTTCATAGGGATACATGTCCCAAACATTGTCACAACATCTGGAAAGGAAGTTTCCAGAATAACTTCAAAAGAGGGAATCATTGTTGAACTCAAATAAACCTGCTAGGAACTTAATGAGATTATCAAGACTTGTACTGAGAGAAAAATCATATTGGAGAACCTGATTAGATCATTGGAGGAAGACAAGGGTGTGACTGATGAGGATGAAGAAAATCAAGAAGTTAAGGAAGAGAATGATGGAAGTAAAGAGACCAGTGGAGAAGAAGAAATAACTAGCAGCACTGGTGCTTGAAGGGTTGTGTTGTACCCCAAAATTTCCCCTCCCATTTTTCACTCAAGATGCTATCCCAGGGTTTCTTAAATACTCAATTTGGCTCAAAAGTTGATCAAACAGATTCTCTTCCTAGGAAACCAGTCACCAATTAGGGTTTTTCACTTCTCAAAGGTTTGCCCAATCCATGGCCCAGATAACTGCAAAGGCATTTGTGTGATTTTTATTTGTTTTCTTAACTATAATCTTATGAGGATTGATGTTACTTTTGAAGGCATATTCTATTTTGAATAAGGTGCAAGGTCTAAAGCTATCATTTTAAGCAATCATGATTAAGGGTTCAACTAATCATTTGGGTTTGAGCTTTTAAACATTTATTTTGTTTAAGAGTGCAAGATACATGATTTATCCTATCATATTATGTTTACTTGAAATGCAAGTTATCAAGCCAGGATGCTTATTCAAAACATTCAAATCAAGAATTGAAAAATTAAAATAAAACTCAAAAGTTTTGTACAACAAATTTTCAGTATTACTCAAGCTTTGTTCATTACAGTTTTGTGGGTCATTCACAAATGATTACAAATAAATTACAAGTAAAATACAAAGTTTAAATCTACAAAGGAAAATTTGCTTCTTCTTCAAGACTCTTTGCTTCATCCTCAAGAAATTCCCCATTGCTAGCCATTGTCTTGCTTGCCATTTGTTTGTACATGTGACAAAAGGAAAGAGAATATTAGCAAAAATCAATATTGAAAAGTCCAAGCAAATTTGATTTTTCATCATTAGGGTTTGCTTTTAGGAATCAGAATTTTGTCTGTCCATTTTTCCCTATTTCTGCAAATCTCAAAACCTAGGTTTTGGTTCACAAAAAAGGGGAAAAATAAATAAATATACAAATTGGACAGGCAAGGCAGCAAGTTCAAACAACAACAAAAGTAACAGGCTGCAAACAACAACAGTCAAATGCACAAGTCAAACAATACCAACAGCCAAACTACATCACAAAAAAGGAAGTGCTTTGCAAAGCAATTATAGCAGCACAAGATGCAAGGCAACAGGCTGCAAATAGCAGACAACAAGCAATTTGTCCAAATCAGAAATCAAAGGCAGCAACACAAAGCTACAACAGAATAAAACAAACAATATGCAAGCAACAAGCCAAAGCATCAAATGCTGTAATATAAGTCAACATCATCACTTTCCTAAGAAAATAAGTAAACCCTTCAGAAAATGCATCAAAAGCAAAAATGCTTTATCTCACAAAGAAAGGAAAGAGGAAAGATATCACCTAGCCAGCAAATGCCAAGACAAACAGGTTTCTATAAAAAACAGTCCAAGAAGACCTCCTCAAAAAGCCTCCCTATGCTGCCCATAGCAGTCCAAAAATCTATCCATGTTCTGCACAAAAGCATGTCAACATAAACCATAGCAACTAGTCTGCAATACAGTCCAAAAAATGCCCAGACTTGCACCAAAATGGAAACAGTCCAAGCTGCACTCAAAAGCCAAAAACTAGAAAAGCCAAAACTGTCAAAATTCAAAGTTTTTTCCCTCCTATTTTTTCACCCTAATCAGATAACAAGTTTTTACTGTTTTATAGAGGAGAGAACCATCAGATATCAGGAGGGAGACATACAGAAAAGAAAAGATAAAAAAAACTACAAGAAAACTCAGAATCAGATTTATCAACAAAAATCCTTTGTCTCAAACTAACTGAAACATCATAGAACCATCACAAAAAAACCAGAACAGAACTAGCAAAATAGCAAAACTACAAAAAAATCAGAACAAAAAAGTTCAAGAAATCCCTTTGTTTCAAACCAACTGGAACATCACAGTATCCATAAAAAAACAGCCATCCAACCATCATCAAAAACCAGAACAGAACTAGCAAACTAGCAAACCACAAAAAAACTGAGAATCAAAAAGTTCAAGAAATCCTTTTGTCTCAAACCAACTGGAACATCACAGTATCCACCAAAGTCCACCACCCAACCATCATAAAAAAAACAGCAGATAACCAAAAAACATAGAACCAAAGTCCACCCTCCATCCATCATCAAAAAACAGCAGATAACAAAAAAAACATAGAACCAAAGTCCACCATCCAAACCTTGTCATCAAACATCATTATTCAAAACGTTACAAATCAGTAGCAAACAAAAAAAACAAAAAAACCTAATCTGATAAGCAGGATAACACAAGCTCAGAAGAAGAAATAAGTCACTCACAAACACAAAGTTAGAGCCATCTTATCAAAAAGAACGTTAGAAGGTTAGTAAGGTTATAGATCCGGACCTCACCAAACAATCTCTTTCTTCTCTTTCCTTACTCTCATTGAATATACCGTTGCATGCATAGCTACCTTCACCGATCTCACCAAACGGAAAATTAGGGTTTCATGTTCCCCCTTTCTAGATTTAGGATCACCAAGTGAAAATCTGTAGAAATTAGTCATGAATTAGTAACTAGATGAAAGAGACGATCAGAAAAATGTAAGAAAAGTAAGGTTTTGAGACACGCCGCCGCCGTAAGGCGATTTCCGGCGCAGCCAAAGGGTCTTCTCTGGTGAATTCCAATGGTAAGAGAGAAGAGAGAGGGCAGAGCATTCAAGAGAGAGAAAAAACAATGAGTTATGAGGCCTGGCTTCAGCGTAAGTGAGTTTTGTGTTGTTTGATAACAACACTCTAGCCCAATCCGGTGGCGACACTTGTCACCACCTCTTTAGTTGCCCTGAATGATCCCCCACTTGCACCCTCATGTTAATATGATGCACCCTCATCATCCATCCCTCTGATCAATTATCACACCCTCTCAACGCATCTTAGATGCACGTCCATGGTATACCTCCAGGGGGTTGTTACACTGGATTAGCCAGAAACATTTGGGCATATTAATTTTTGCACCCCCTGTTTTACTCTATTTTGTAGGCCCATTTCTATTTTTTCTTTTTTATATTTTTTTGTTGTTAATATTTTCTTTTTCATTATTTGATTTTTATTTTTTCAGCATATATTTAAAAAAATGTAAATATGTTAACATTTGTTTTAAATGATTATTAACTTTAAAATAATTTTTGTTTGACATTATTAATTAAGTCCTTAATTAATTTTATCAAATGGAAAATTTTTTAACCTAAATAATTATTTAACGGTTTGGACTTGTATTGTGTGGTTTAAATATTTATTTCTTACTGTCACCCCCATTCATTAATTTGTATCCCCATTCCCGAAGCTCTGTAATAACGTAGAATTTCAATTTCCGCATTTTTATTGTTTTACTCATTACTGTATAGTAATTAGGCGTGTATGGCAAGATTAAAAAAATTAATCGTTAGTTAACCTAACTTCAAAGATCAAATTAACTTGAATCAAACACACTTTTTCACACGCGCACCTCTAGGGTAACCTCGCTCGTTGCCTCGGAAATACAGTCATGTCCCTCGAGTATGGGACGTCTTTAGCAAATTACCCTTCTATAAAAAAGATCGTAGTCCCTTGATGACCCTCGACGTTGCCTTCGATAAAACGATCTCGTCCCTTACAAAAATTGCTAAAGCGTCACATAAGTTGCTTTCGATGACTGTAAAATTGACCCGCGCCTATCCCTTTACATCCAACGATGGGGCTTCTTACCAAATCAATGGTAAGACAGCAACATCTAAAGGAGGAATAAAAGAACCTTGAGACCTTTCGAGTAGGTAGATTCGCTCCCGGTTACTCGCTTGCTCATGACAAAAACATTTTACACCAACACTTTCATCTCAAAACATTTTCAAAAGACAAAACCTTTTGTATACGTTCTTATAGAGACGAGAACTATTGCAAAGCATCTTTTCAAAACACTTTCTAAAACACAATCCACAAACACATCTTTGAACCATATTTCGAAATAAAACTTTGTACGCATTCTTATAGAAACGAGAACTATTACAAAGAGATTTTTCAAGACACTTTCAAAGCCCACATCACAAGCATGCTGTCAAAATAAAAAGCAAGTGATCTATACGAGTAACTAAGAGCCCATGAAAAACCATGGATGAAAATGGTGCTAATACCTTCCCTTTTCATAATCTACCCCCCGAACCCGAGAAATAATCTCGAAAGGTCTTTCTTGTGCTTTTTTACCTTTCCTTTTGGATAAAAGAAAAGTCGGTGGCGACTCTTGCTATCCGCACAAATGCGATCGAAACGTAAAACACCAAGTCAGTTCTCCGACCGTATCACAGAACTGGCGACTCTGCTAGGGACATTCTAAAAGTGGGGTTACCTTAGGGTTAGATTACCTTTACTCGCTTTCATTATTTGATTTGTGTGCTTTATATTTAGTTCTTTGTATTGGGCTTGCTTTAATCCTCCACCCGGATCTGGGACACCTTTTTAGGTAAATAGCAATAGATTATGGAGATTGTACGACGTAGACTGATATGGTTGAAACAATGGCTATGTTAGTGTGATGCATTTGTGGGTACCGGTATCCCTCGTGGTGAATTGAGGAGAATACGGGGCCGCTGAGTGGCGCCATGAAGCACTAATTGACTTTAGAACCCTAATTGAACAAACTTAGCCATTAGGATGTAGTGAGATAGCCTATTTCGGTGTAGAGCTGAAAATTGGTTGATACTCGATACTACACTCATTGAGGTTAGACTTTTGGGATATCTCGGCCGCAAGAAAAGATTGTTGTGCTGAGACAATACCTAAGAGAAAGGTCGGTGATATTGAGATCCTTTAGAACCCGATCACTATTTCTAGGACAGGTTGAGCCAACCAAACTTCAAGAGGGTATTTACCTACAAAACTCATGCAAGCCTAAAACATAGGGACTTGTTTTGTTGGGTGTGTGTATATATTTACTTGTACATAAACATCATAAACATCATGAACATCATACGCACACTCACTAACCATTTCAAGGATTTAGAAATTTATCTTTGTTTTTGTTTTGTCGGACATGAATTCTCTCCGAAGAAACACCATCTGAATCAACTTTGTAAAAGCACATCCTCAACTTCAAGAGCTAGCCTCAAGAGTGCCCAGGGATTCTCCTTTTACCAAGAAATATGGTTGACTCCTCAGTTTGGCTACATCCAACTTCCAAGAAGAGATGATGTATGTACTATTCCAATTCTTTGATCCCGTACATCATTGTTTCACTTTCCTGGACTATCAGTTGGTACCTACATTGGAAGAGTTCTCTCTACTCTTAGGGGTGTCCATGCTTGATCAGACACTGTTCACCGGTCTAGAAGGGATTCCAAAACCTGAAGTCATCGCCGAAGCTTTGCATATGAAGAGGGCCGACATCATAGCCAATTGTGAGACAAGAAGCGGGGTTAAAGGCTTTCTAGCTAAGTTTTTATTGGAAAAGGCTCGTTCATTCTGGGACGACTTGGATTTCCAAGATTTCGAAGACGTCCTGGCTCTTCTCATTTATGGTTTGGTTCTGTTTCCCAATTCGGACCAATTCATAGACGTTAACACCATCAAAGTCTTCCTCTCTCGCAATCCTATACCTACCTTACTAGAAGACATCTTGCATTGCCTTCATACCTGGACCATGAAGAAAAAAGGTACTCTTTTGTGTCGTATCCCCCTACTCGCTAAGTGGTTCACTTCACACCTGCCTCAGTCAACATTAAAGAACAAGCAAAGACTGACATGGTCCCAAAGGATGATGTCTCTCACCCACTATGATATCTATTGGTGTTCGAGATCCTTGGAAGATGTCTCTATCATTGACCGCTATGGGGAGTTTCCTAACGTACCTCTGCTTGGTATTAGGGGGGGGGGGTATCACCTACAACCCCTGCTTAGCTCTTCGACAGTTTGGGTATGCTCGAAGAGGCCGCCCTCACGAGATGCTCATCCAAGGTCTGGTGTTCGACTACGACAAAGAAGACCAAGGTTACCGCAAGAGGTTCGCACGTGCTTGGGGAATGGTGAACAAGGTGGACAGTAGAACTTTAGGACACAAAAACTCTATCCCTCTCGAGCCTTACCTTAGGTGGGTATGGGCTCGTGCTCATAGTCTCTTGATTCCTTACCCTTCCATCCTTCCTGTCATCATGGAGCCTGTTGTTGAAGGAGACGTCCTATACACCATTCTTCATCCTGACATGCCTATCTCTCTCGAAGACTTACAGAAATCCTGGGTTCAGTGGAAGGAAGAGAGAGACACCTTTGAAGCCCAGTTTTATGCCAGTGAGAAGAAGGTTTTGGAGCTCACCAAGCTGCTTCATGAAGAGAAAAACTTGAATGCCTACATTGCTCCAAAGAGGATGCGTTCAGTCTTTTTGTCTTAGGAGCTTTATTGTATTTTGTTTCTTTCATTGTAAGCCCAAGGGGGCATGATGTATTCAAAACTTGGTCTTATTAATATAATGTGTGTTCTTTTTTGGTTTGAACAAATTAAAATCTCTAAATTTCCTTGAAATCATTTGCATATTGCATCTTAATTCATCATAACATCATATAGGTTTCTCATAACAGGTCACCTTATCCTTCTACTGTTTATTTCAGTGAGATGGATGTTGAACAGACTGTGAAAGATCTTTAGGCGCCGAACGCCCAGTTTCAACAAATGCTCTTGGCTCTGACAAAAGGACAAGAGGAGTTGAAGACTCTGCTGGCCAAAGAGAAAAAGAAGAAAGCGAAGAAATCAACCGGTGTTGTGATCATGGGAAGAAGGTTTAAAGGATAAGCCAAATGAACTTTGGACTTTGCGACATCATCAAGCGAAGGAGATAATCAAACCTAGGAAGTGAATAACGACCCAACATCCGAGGAAGAGGAAGAGGAAGAGACTGATTACTCTGAGGAACAATATCCTCCCGCTGATGATAAATACAAACAACTAGAGGATCGTTTGAATGCTATGGAGATTCGGAGGGTACCCAGTTTGGAATTTGAAGAATTAAGACCCATCTCAGGGGTCGTCATCCCACAAAAATTCAAGGTCCCCACTTTCGCCAAATACGACGGTGTCTCCTGCCGGAAACTACATCTAAGGTCATACGTAAGAAAGATTCAACCCCACACGGCTGACAAGAATCTGTGGGTGCATTTCTTCCAAGAGAGCTTACCTGGGACGCAGTTGGATTGGTTCTATCAATTGGAAGGGACCAATGTTCGCAATTGGGAAGAGTTGGCCGCCGCTTTCTACAAACAATATCAGTACAATGCTGATTTGGCTCCGACTATGACGCAATTGCAAAGCATGTCTATGGGAAGAAGTGAAGGTTTCAAAACCTATGCTCAAAAGTGGAGGGATCTCGCAAGCATGGTCCAGCCTCCTCTATCCAACGAGAATTAGTGGATATGTTCCTAGGCACCTTGTCAGGACCATTTTTAAATCACCTGATTGGGAGTTCCTCAGCTGGGTTTACTGAATTAATCATGACTGGTGAGCGGGTCGAGGCCAGTATAAAAAGCGGCAAAATTTAAAGAGATGCATCCTCGAGCATGATAAAGAAGACTTTTGTTGGAAAGAAAGAGGCCAGTGCTGCATATGACTATAGGTATCAAAATAAAACTGACTGTCGCCCAGCGGTAGGAGATGTCATGATTTCTAACCATGTGCCAAATCAGCAGCGAAATTATCAGCGCAAACCAGAAGCGCCCATGAGACGGTTTACCCGGATCAACATGACCATGTCTCAAATTTTGCCACACCTTCTGAAGACCAATCTGACAACTTTAAAAGAAGCTCCCAATAACCCCAATACTGCTTCTGCTTGCTATAACTCGAACGCTCGATGTGCCTACCATTCTGAAAGCCCGGGGCACGATACAAATGACTGTTGGGCCTTAAAGAATAAGGTGCAAGACCTTATCGATGCGAAAGAGATTGAGTTTGATCTCCCAGAAACGCCTAATGTAATAACGGTGCCAATGCCCAGACATGGCCAAGGTATCAACGCCATTGATGATGATCATTTTTTATCCTCCATGAATGACTTAATTACTCCTTTGTTGACCATTAAATAGAATCTACTGCAAGCTGGTCTGTTTCCGGGTTGCGATGAAAATTTTCACTTGTGCAAGTCTCTACCGAACGGTTGTTTGTTACTAAAGATAGGCGTCCAGCGCCTGATGACTAGCAAAGAAATCCTATTTGAAAAGCTACCTCTTATCAAAAGTTCTTATCAAGATGTTTCGATAATCACCATTTCCGACAATCCTCCCAGGGTCTCCACCAAAAGACCCGTCGGGATTACATATGTTCCAAGATCCGCACCTTTAATCATCACTATGCCAAGACCAATATCATACTCTTCGGATAAAGCTGTTCCCTGGAGTTATGAGGCTGACGTTTATTACTATGGTGTCAAGCAAGATCAGTTGGCTGTCAAAGACGAAGTTGCGAGAGATATTGATCCCGATACCAGTAACATCACTAGGACCAGCAAAATAACAAGAAGTGGAAGAGTCTTCTCACCTGAGATTTCTCCAAAAACCGTTGCTACTCCTGTGTTCATTCCTACTGCCACTCCTACCGACACTCCCAATGATACTCCTACTGTTATCCCTGCTACCGATACAAGGGGCAAAGAGGATTTGATTGAGCCTGCCCAAGCAAGAGAACGTCCCAAGATCATCCTTGAAGCTTCTAGAAAAGAGATAGAAGAAATAATGAAGATAATAAAGAAAAGTGACTACAACATTGTCGAACAGTTGGGGCAGACCCCCTCGAAGATATCATTATTGTCCTTACTTTTGTGTTCTGAGACCCACGCCAAAGCCTTGGTAAAGTTTCTTAAGACCGCCCACGTGCCCCAAGAGACCTCCATTGACCAATTTGAAAACTGTGTGGCCAGTCTAACTGCTGATAACAGATTGGGCTTTTCCGACGCTGATTTAACCTCTAAGGGAAGGAAGCACAACGATACCTTGCATATTTCCATTGAATGCAGGGGCACCACACTTGCCCATGTTTTGGTGGATATTGGCTCATCATTGAATGTTTTGCCCAAGAATGCTCTCGACCGACTGGATTGCAAGGGGCTCATCTTGAAACCTAGCAACGTCATAGTAAGGGCCTTTGATGGTTCCAAGAGGACAATGCATAGAGAAGTTAGTATCCCCATAAAAATTGGAACTCATACTTTTGACTCAACTTTCTATGTGATGGACATCCGCCCTTCATACTCTTGTCTATTGGGTCGGCCTTGGATCCATGGTGCGGGTTCCGTCACTTCAACCTTGCACGAAATGCTAAAATACCCGATTAAAGGAAAGATTATCACAGTTCACAGAGAGGAGGAGTACATGGTTAGCCATCTGAACTCTTTCAGGTATGTTGAAATGGATGGTGAATTCATCGAGACTCCCTGTCAGAACTTTGAGGAGGTTCCAACAACGGTCGCGGTAACCAAGTCTACTCCAAAGGTCCCAAAGATTACAAGACCACCACTTAAGATGGCCTCTTTGAAAGATGCTCGAGCAGTAGTTGAAGAAGGAGGATGTACTATCTAGGGTCAGCTTCCGAATATTCCCTACAAGTCCGACAAATTTGGGTTGGGGTTCACTTCAGAGGCCCAAAAAGCTATTCAATGTTCTCGCACTGGGGGACCACCTCTGCGTATTAGCAATCAAGGAGTCAATGCAGTAGAAGACAGTAATGGCAGCTGTGATATGGATGAATGGATTTTCCCAACCACCGGCGGAGGGCTCAACAATTGGGAGGCCAAAGATTTCATTCCTATTACTTTTATTCAAGAGTAATTGTCTTTTAATATTTTCAGGCTTGTAATACTTAAACAATTCCGACTTTTAAAACCTTGTGTCTTACCCGAGGCCCAACGGTCCATTTGTGAGGGTTGTCACTTCATTCTCATATGTCATTAATGAATCATGGACGTTTTTGCATCAAATTTTGTGTTCTTTGTCTTTATTTCTTACATTTTATTTTCTTTCAAAAGTAGCTATGCTCTTACACACACTCACATATTAAAATGCAGATCTACATCCACTCAGGATCCCATGGGTAACAATTATGCTATGGCCAATTGTGACTTTGAAAATCCGATCTACCAAGCTGACGACGAAAGTGAGGAAGATTGTGAGGTTCCAGGGGAGTTGGCCAGGTTGTTGCAACAAGAAGAAAGGACCATTCAGTTGCACGAAGAGCCGATTGAAACAGTTAACTTAGGAACTGAGGAGGATAAAAAGGAGGTCAAGGTGGGTGCCAATTTGGAACCTAATGTCAAGGAGCGTTTGATTCAGTTACTGTACGATTATGTTGAAGTCTTTTCCTGGTCGTACGAAGACATGCCGGGACTTGATACAGACATTGTGGTACATCGTCTGCCTACAAGGGAAGATTGTCCTCCAGTAAAGCAAAAGGTTTGCCTCATGAGGCCTGATATGTCAGAAAAGATCAAGGAAGAAGTCATGAAGCAATTCAATGCTGGATTTTTAGCTGTCACCTCTTATCCTCAATGGGTGGCCAATTTTGTTCATGTGCCCAAGAAAGACGGTAAAGTGCGAATGTGTGTGGACTACAGAGATTTGAATAGGGCAAGCCCCAAAGATGATTTCCCACTCCCCCACATCGACATTCTAGTTGACAATATGACACAACACAAAGTGTTTTCCTTCATGGACGATTTCTCAAGCTACAACTAAATCAAAATGGCGCCTGAGGATATGGAGAAAACAACCTTTGTTACACAGTGGGGCACTTTCTGCTATAAGGTCATGCCATTCGGACTGAAGAATGCTGGGGCAACTTATCAACGCGCCATGGTAGCTTTATTTCATGACATGATACATCATGAGATAGAGTTCTACGTAGACGATATGATAGCCAGATCGCAAACGGAAGAAGAGCACCTTGATCACTTACATAAATTGTTTGAGAGGCTGAAGAAGTACAAGTTGAGATTGAATCCAAATAAGTGCACGTTCGGAGTACGGTTTGGTAAACTCCTAGGCTTTGTCATCAGCAACAAAGGTATCGAGGTTGATCCTGCCAAAGTTAAAGCGATATAAGAAATGCCATCTCCTTGTACTGAGAAGGAAGTCAGAGGATTATTGGGACGTTTGAATTACATCGCCAGGTTTATTTCTCACCTGACAGCTACTTGTGAGCCAATCTTCAAGCTCTTGAAGAAAGATCAAGTAGTCAAATGGAATGACGAATGCCAAGTTGCTTTTGACAAAATCAAGGAATACTTACAAGAGCCTCATGTGTTGTTACCACCCATCAAGGGAAGGCCTTTAATCATGTATTTGACTGTTTTAGAAAACTCAATGGGGTGTGTGTTGGGGCAGCATGACGAGTTTGGCCGAAAAGAGCATGCTATTTATTACCTGAGCAAAAACTTTACCGACTGTGAAACAAGATATTCACTGCTCGAGAAAACTTGCTGCGCTCTGGCATGGGCTGCTCGCCGGTTGAGACAGTATATGCTGACCCATACTACTCTGTTGATATCTAAAATGGATCCGATAAAATATATCTTTGAGAAGCCCGCTCTTTCTGGGAGAATAGCGAGATGGAAGATGATCCTGACAGAATATGACATACAGTATACTACCCAGAAAGCTATAAAGGGTAGTGTATTGGCTGATCACCTCGCTCACCAAGCTGTGGAAGACTATCAGTCCATGAAGTTTGAATTCCCGGATGAAGACATCATGACATTAGACAACTGTGAAGAAATCAGACCATATGATGGACCTTAACAAGGATCCCGATGGACCCTATTCTTTGATGGAGCATCCAATGCACTTGGCAATGGTATCGGTGCCGTACTCATATCTCCAGAAGGATGTCATACTCCATTTACTGCCAGACTTTGCTTCAACTGTACAAACAACATGGCAGAATACGAAGCATGCATCTTCGGTCTCAAAGCTGCTATAGACTTGGGGATTAAATCCTTGGATGTATTTAGAGATTCAACTTTGGTCATCAGTAAGATCAAAGGGGAATGGGACACCAAACACCCCAACCTTATCCCTTACAAAGAACATGTGTTGACATTGTTGCTGCATTTTGAGAAGATTACCTTCGAGCATTTCCTGCGAGAAGAAAATCAGCTAGCAGTCTCACTAGCTACAATGTCATCTATGTTTAAACTTAATTGGGATAACGAGGCTACTCAAATCACCATTGAGCGGATGGATGAACCAGCCTACTGTCATGAGATCGGTACTGAAGAAGTAGTGGATCGACCTTGGTTCCATGAAGTTAAAAGGTATCTCGAGTCTCAGGAATATCTAGAAGGAGCTTCAGTGAATGACAAGAAGTTCCTAAGAAGATTCTCGGCTAAGTTCTTCCTTAGTAATGGTATTTTGTACAAACGCAGTCATGACTCTGTATTGCTTCGATGCGTAGACAAGGTTGAGGCTGAAAGGATCATGGTTGAATTACACAAAGGAACTTTTGGTACCCATTCCAGTGGGCATACAATGGCAAAGAAAATCCTACGAGCAGGCTATTATTGGTGTACCATGGAGGAAGATTGCTACCAACACTCTCGGACTTGCCATAAGTGTCAGATTTATGCTGATAAAGTGAACGTACCTCCAATTCCTCTAAACGTCTTGACGGCTCCTTGGCCCTTTGCTATATGGGGAATCAATATGATTGGAGAAATCAAGCCAACGGCCTCCAATGGACACCACTCCATCTTAGTGGCCATCTACTATTTTACAAAGTGGGTTGAGGCAGCTTCCTTCGCTTTCGTTACTAAGAATATGGTCGCCCGGTTCATCAAACAGAATCTCATCTGTCGGTACGGTATCCCAGAGAGAATCCTCAATGATAATGCTACGAATCTAAACAACACTATGATCATCGCCTTGTGCGAGCAATTCAAGATTCAGCATCACAATTCTTCCCCTTACTGACCAAAGATGAATGGTGTTGTAGAAGCTGCTAACAAAAACATTAAGAAGATCATACATAAAATGACAGTTACATATAAAGACTGGCATGAGATGCTACCGTTCGCTCTCCACGGGTATCGTACCATAGCTCGCACATCAACTGGGGCAACACCCTATTCTCTGGTATACAACATGGAGGCTGTCTTACCTATTGAGGTCCAGATCCCCTCTTTGAGGATCATGAAGGATGCTGGTTTGAGTGAAGAAGATTGGATCCAGACTCGATTTGACCAACTAAACTTAATTGATGAGAAGAGGCTTACAGCTATCTGTCATGGTCAGATGTACCAAAAATGCATGATCAAAGCTTTTAACAAAAAGGTCAAACGTCAGGTATATCGGGTCGGTGACTTGGTAATCAAGCGTATCATTTTGCCACAAGGTGATCCCAGGGGCAAATGGACTCCTACATATGAAAGACCGTTTGTGATCAAAATCATATTCTCTGGTGGAGCAATGATCTTGACCACTATGGATGGCGACGACCTTCCTCACCCTGTCAATATGGACATAGTTAAAATATACTACGCATGAACAAGGACCCGCTAGGTCGACTGACCTAGGCAAAAATTAGGGCATCCCGGCGGACCAAAAGGTTCGGGCAAAAATTAGGGATAAAATACAAAAAAATATGTACACCCGGCAAGCCGAAAACCTGAAAGGGCGGTTTGGGCATTAAAAGGATATCCCGGTGGATCGAAAACCCGAGAGGGCGGTCCAGGAAAAAGTTAGGGATTTAAGGCGTATGACTATGTCCCGTTGGATCATCTCGCAAACAATTTTCAGCGTCGACCAATCAACTCAAATGGTTCTAACCAATCCAATCAACTTCGCCAAAGGCGACAAGTGGACAAGACATTCAGAGACACGAAGACTATATCAGAATGGGAACCCCATGGGATTATTGTACATAGCTATCTTTTCGTTGTATCAATTTTCATTTTTTTTACGATGACATTCTCTTATTAGAATGTTCGTCTCATTGTACAAAAAATACTTATTTAAGTTAATACAAAAATATCCCCTTTGGAAGTGCAAAACCATCTGTTTTTCCTTGTTTATGTGTTTTGTTTACAAAAACGTCCATTGATTTATTTTTGAACATATGCATTTGAACGTGATTACTGTTACAAATAAACAGAAAACAGAAAGACAATTACTAATGAATTTAAGAAATAGGATAATATCTATAAGCCATTCCATAAGATCCCCGCAGGTACCTTCTCCAGCAGGAACGAAAGCAAATACATCCTACTACAGAATCATTGACATATCCCCAGTATGCAGCCTGTTGGTATCGAGCGCTCTCATAACCCTGACAGAGCGAAACTTCCAACTACAGCTCTGGAGGTTCCCCAGTAAGTTGCCCAACTTCTCAGGTCTCCCCAGCAGGATTTCACGAAGTCTACAAGCAATGTCCGGCGTTCCCCTTCTACAACAGAGTTTACTTCTCTAATGATTGGAAACTCACTCATCAGTGCTTCAAGAGGGATTTATCTTCCCCGCTTCCAACAACACTACGACACGAACAATCTCTAAGTCCATACATTTGCATTCATACATCATAACATTAAGTATATACAGTGCAATCTCATTTATTTTTTAGGAACAACATCACACCATGCATTGCATACATCATAGAATTGCATACAATTAACTCTTCACCTTTTGTAGGAAAGAGTCAATCGACAGGAAATTATCATCAACAAATTTTCAACAAGTCAAATAGAGATCAATTCCCAAGAAAAGACTGGTCGACCATCTACATAGCAAAATATTTCTTTCAGATTTCTTACTGGTTCAGATAAATCACCAACGGTTTATTCAGATTCGTTTCCAGATTTTCACTGGTTCAGATAAATCTCTCAACGGTTTATTCTGATTCGTTTCCAGATTTTCACTGGTTCAGATAAATCTCTCAACGGTTTATTCTGATGCGTTTCCAGATTCTTACTGTTTCAGATAAATCACCAACGGTTTATTCTGATTCGCTTCCAAATTCTTACTGGTTCAGATAAATCACCAATGGTTTATTCTGATTCGTTTCCAGATTCTTACTAGTTCAGATAAATCACCAACGGTTTATTTTGATTCGTTTCTAGATTCTTACTGGTTCAGATAAATCTCCCAACGGTTTTTTCTGATTCGTTTCCAGATTCTTTCTGGTTCAGATAAATCTCTCAACGGTTTATTCTGATTCGTTTCCAGATTCTTACTGGTTCAAATAAATCTCTCAACGGTTTATTCTGATTCATTTCCAGATTCTTACTGGTTCAGATAAATCTCTCAATGGTTTATTCTGATTCGCTTCTAGATTCTTACTATTTCAGATAAATCTCTCAACGGTTTATTCTGATTCGTTTCCAGATTCTTACTGGTTCAAATAAATCACCAACGGTTTATTCTGATTCGTTTCCAGATTTTCACTGGTTCAGATAAATCTCTCAATGGTTTATTCTGATTCGTTTCCAGATTCTTACTCTTTCAAATAAATCTCTCAACGGTTTATTCTGATTCGTTTTCTGTTAAAAATCAAGTTCAGACTTTCTGTCAACAATCATCTTTAGATGGCATCTATAAGCCCATATCCGACAACTCCCCATCATTTCTCCAAATGGAATCTTTAAGCCCACTCCCTACACAATCAACCAACGCATCATCCAGTGCAAATTTCTGGGCACTCTAGTGTTCAATCATCTTCCACTTTCAAGCCACGAATGACAAACATATCAATCTCGCTTTTGAAGTTTAAGAAGATTGAACAGGGGCAGCTGTTGTACCCCAAAATTTGCCCTCCCATTTTTCACTCAAGATGCTATCCCAGGGTTTCTTAAATACTCAATTTGGCTCAAAAGTTGATCAAACAGATTCTCTTCCTAGGCAACCAGTCAGCAATTAGGGTTTTTCACTTCTCAAAGGTTTTCCTGGCCCAGATAACTGCAAAGGCATTTGTGTGATTTTTATTTGTTTTCATAACTATAATATTCTGAGAATTGATGTTACTTTTGAGGGCATATTCTGTTTGAATAAGGTGCAAGGTATAAATCTATTATTTTAAGCAATCATGATTAAGGGTTCAATTAATCATTTGGGTTTGAGCTTTTAAACATTTATTTTGTTTAAGAGTACAAGATACATGATTTATCCTATCATATTATGTTTACTTGAAATGCAAGTTATCAAGCCAGGATGCTTATTCAAAATATTCAAATCAAGAATTGCAAAATTAAAATAAAACTCAAAAGTTTTGTACAACAAATTTTCATTATTACTCAAGCTTTGTTCATTACAGTTTTGTGGGTCATTCACAAATGATTACAAGTGATTACAAATAAATTACAAGTAAAATACAAAGTTTAAATCTACAAAGGAAAATTTTCTTATTCTTGAAGACTCTTTGCTTCATCCTCAAGAAATTCCCCATTGCTAGCCATTGTCTTGCTTGCCATTTGTTTGTACATGTGACAAAAGGAAAGAGAATATTAGCAAAAATAAATATTGAAAAGTCCAAGCAAATTTGATTTTTCATCATTAGGGTTTGCTTTTAGGAATCCTAATTTTGTTTGTCCATTTTTCCCTATTTCTGCAAATCTCAAAACCTAGGTTTTGGTTCACAAAAAAAGGGAAAAAGAAATAAATATACAAATTGGATAGGCAAGGCAGCAAGTTCAAACAACAACAAAAGCAACAGGCTGCAAACAACACCAGTCAAATGCACAAGTCAAACAATACCAACAACCAAACTGCATCACAAAAAAGGCAGTGCTTTGCAAAGCAATTACAGCAGCACAAGATGCAAGGCAATAGGCTACAAATAGCAGACAATAAGAAAGCTGTCCAAATCAGAAATCCAAGGCAGCAACACAAAGCTACAACAGAACAAAACAAACAATATCCAAGCAACAAGCCAATGCATCAAATGCTGTAATATAAGTCAACATCATCACTTTCCTAAGAAAATAAGAAAACCCTTCAGAAAATGCATCAAAAACAAAAATGCTTTATCTCACAAAGAGAGGAAAGAGGAAAGATATCACCTAGCCAGCAAATGCCAAGACAAACAGGTTTCTATAAGAAACAGTCCAAGAAGACTTGCTCAAAAAGCTTCCCTATGCTGCCCATAGCAGTCCAAAAATCTGTCCAAGTTCTGCACAAAAGCATGTCAACATAAACCATAGCAACTAGTCTGCAATACAGTCCAAAAAATTCCCAAACTTGCACCAAAATGGAAACAATCCAAGTTGCAAAAACTAGAAAAGCCAAAACTGTCAAAATTCAAAGTTTTTTCCCTCCTATTTTTTCACCCTAATCACATAACAAGTTTTTACTGTTTTATAGAGGAGAGAACCATCAGATATCAGGAGGGAGACATACAGAAAAGAAAAGATAAAAAAACTACAAGAAAACTCAGAATCAGATTTGTCAACAAAAATCCTTTGTCTCAAACTAACTGAAACATCATAGAACCATCACAAAAAAACCAGAACAGAACTAGCAAAATAGCAAAACTACAAAAAACTAAGAACCAAAAAGTTCAAGAAATCCCTTTGTTTCAAACCAACTGGAACATCACAGTATCCATCAAAAAACAGCCATCCAACCATCATCAAAAACCAGAACAGAACTAACAAACTAGCAAACCACAAAAAAACTCAGAATCAAAAAGTTCAAGAAATCCTTTTATCTCAAACCAACTAGAACATCACAGTATCCATCAAAGTCCACCACCTAACCATCATAAAAAAAACAGCAGATAACCAAAAAATATAGAACCAAAGTCCACCCTCCAACCATCATTAAAAAACAGCAGATAACAAAAAAAACATAGAACTAAAGTCCACCATCCAAACCTTGTCATCAAACATCATTATTCAAAACCCAATAAATCAGTAGCAAACAAACAAACAACAAAAAAACCTAATCTGATAAACAGGATAACACAAGCTCAGAAGAAGAAATAAGTCACTCACAAACACAAAGTCAGAGCCATCTTACTGAAAAGAACGTTAGGAGGTTAGTAAGGTTATAGATCTGGACCTCACCAAACGATCTCTTTCTTCTCTTTCCTTACTCTCATTGAATATACCGTTGCATGCATCGCTACCTTCGCCGATCTCACCAAACGGAAAATTAGGGTTTCATGCTCCCCCTTTCTAGATTTAGGGTCACCAAGTGAAAATCTTGAGAAATTAGTCATGAATTAGTAACTAGCAGAAAGAGACGATCAGAAAAATGTAAGAAAAGTAAGGTTTTGAGACACGTCACCGCCGTAAGGCGATTTCCGGCGCGGCCAAAGGGTCTTCTCCGGTGAAGGACCATGGTAAGAGAGAAGAGATTGGGTAGAGCATTCAAGAGAGATAAAAAACAATGATTTATGAGGCCTGGCTTCAGCGTAAGTGAGTTTTGTGTTGTTTGATAACAACACTCTGGCCCAATCCGGTGGTGACACTTGTCACCACCTCTTTAGTTGCCCTGAATGATCCCCCACTTGCACCCCCATGTTAATCTAATGCGCCCTCATCATCCATCCCTCTGATCAATTATCACACCCTCTCAACGCATCTTAGATGCACGTCCATGGTATACCTCCAGGGGGTTGCTACACTGGATTAGCCAAAAACATTTGGGCATATTAATTTCTGCACCCCATGTTTTACTCTATTTTGCAAGCCCATTTATATTTTTTCTTCTTTATATTTTTTTTTGTTAATATTTTCTTTTTCATTATATTTTTTCAGCATATATTTAAAAAATGTAAATATGTTAACATTTGTTTTAAATAATTATTAACTTTAAAATATTTTTTGTTTGACATTATTAATTAAGTCCTTAATTAATTTTATCAAATGGAAAGAGTTTTAACCTAAATGATTATTTAACGGTTTGGACTTGTATTGTGTGGTTTAAATATTTATTTCTTACTGTCACCCCCATTCATTAATTTGTACCCCCATTCCCGAAGCTCTGTAATAACATAGAATTTCAATTTCCGCATTTTAATTGTTTTACTCATTACTGTATAGTAATTAGGCGTGTATGGAAAGATCAAAAAAATTAAACGTTAGTTAACCTAATTTCAAAGATCAAATTAACTTGAATCAAACACACTTTTTCACACGCGCACCTCTAGGATAACCTTGCTCGTTGCCTCAGAAATACAGTCATGTCCCTCGAGTATGGGACGTCTTTAGCAAATGACCCTTCGATAAAAAAGATCGTAGTCCCTCGATGACCCTCGATGTTGCCTTCGATAAACCGATCTCGTCCCTTACAAAAATTGCTAAAGCGTCACATAAGTTGCTTTCGATGACTGTAAAATTGACCCGCGCCTGTCCCTTTACATCCAACGATGGGGCTTCTTACCAAATCAATGGTAAGACAACAACATCTAAAGGAGGAATAAAAGAACCTTGAGACCTTTCGAGTAGGTAGATTCGCTCCCCGTTACTCGCTTGCTCACGACAAAAACATTTTACACCAAGACTTTCATCTCAAAACATTTTCAAAAGACAAAACCTTTTGTATACGTTCTTATAGAGACGAGAACTATTGCAAAGCATCTTTTCAAAACACTTTCTAAAACACAATCCACAAACACATCTTTGAACCGTCTTTCGAAACAAAACTTTGTACGCGTTCTTATAGAAACGAGAACCATTACAAAAAGATTTTTCAAAACACTTTAAAGCCCACATCACAAGCACACTGTCAAAACAAAAAGCAAGTGATCTAAATGATAACTAAGAGACCATGGAAAACCATGGATGAAAAGGGTGCTAATACCTTCCCTTTTCATAATCTACCCCCGAACCCGAGAAATAATCTCGAAAGGTCTTTCTTGTACTTTTTTACCTTTCCTTTTGGATAAAAGAAAAGTCGGTGGCGACTATTGCTATTCGCACAAATGCGATTGAAACGCAAAGAACCAAGTTAGTTCTCCCACCGTATCACAGCCTGTATTCATTTTATCTTGTGTTTTTTTATTTTGATGACATTATGTGTAAGGGCTTATGACATCATTTTGTGCACTTATGTGCTAGTACTTGTAATTCTCAAATGTCTTTTTATAGAGGGTTGTGCCTCGAAAGTCAAGAAAGGAGTCAGTTGATAAAAAAGGCAAAAGATCAGTATCACTCAACTAGAGGTTGAAAAAGAATAACAATTGTCTATTATCTCTAGTCTGGAAGCTGAAAAAGTAGAGCACCTATCTGTCATAGCTGAATTGAAGGGTGAAGCTCTTTTGATCTAGTCACAACTTAATAATATGACCAAGTATCTGAGAATGCTCAACAACAGTTATGACATACTTGATAATATTATTAAGTCTGGAGAGAATGTTGGAAATGTTCGAGGGATTGGATATGTCATCCAATCGATGAATAAAAAAAGAAAAAGGGGGTCAAGTGAAGTTTGTCCATCCAAAGAAAGAACTGGAACAAAAAATGTCAAATAAAATGTTCCAACATCAGCATGGACAACAGAAGAGCCACTCAGGAAATAATGACTCTATTGCTCTGAATGAAACACTTATCCTAATTAGGAAGAATACTGTCAAGGTTAAGGATCTTGGTTATGTTAATCAAGCCATAAAGAACAAAGGAGAAAGGTCTGATGTAAAGAGTGTACCTCCAAAGAAGAAACAAAAGCAAAAGATGTTGAACCACATGTCTCAACATCAACAGAGACATCAGAAGAAGTATAATGGATGCAGGAATCAACATGGAGATGTGATTATTATGGAAGGTTTGGGCACTTAAAATCCTTCTGCTACAAACTGTATGTGTATCCCAATTTTGTTACACGGTGTAATAGAATACATGATATTGTTAAAATCAAGTCTGAAAGGCTTCCCAATAGAGACACTCTTAGACTCATTGTTCACACCGTGCACAGAGCCTCTACAAGAGAGGATTGGTTTTTTGATAGTGGTTGTTCTAGACACATGACTAGTGTCAAGAAATTTCTTGTAGACAATAAACCACTTTTCTGTAGCTATGTGCCATTTAGAGATGGGTCAAAAGGTAAAATAAAGGGTGTTGGAAAGATGAGTTGCATTGGTCTTCCAGATCTCAACAAAGTTTTTTTTGTTAAGGGGATAACTGCTAACTTGATAAGTATTAGTCAACCGTGTGACCAAGGTCTCAAAGTCAACTTTACTGCATCTGAATGTCTGGTAAATAATGATAAGAATGAAGTCATTATGAAGGGAGTCAAATCTAAAGATAATTTTGTGGATTCCTCAAGAAACAAATTTATCCTCCTAATGTTTAATTCCAAAAGAGGTTGAGATGAAGATACTTCAGAAGAAACTTGACTGGTTACTCCTAAAAGGCACAATGAAAGTCCAACCAAATGAAGCAGACATTGGTACTCCTAAGCTGAATATGGAGAAAATAAAAATTTGCAGTGAATATGAAGTAAGGAAGTAAACCAAGATGTCACTCGCAAAGTTGCATAATCAATCTACTTCCAAGAGGTCATACAATTCTTCATATGAAGCTGATGGAATCTAAGCAGGATAACAGTACTGGTAGAGAGAAATATGTTGGTTTAATTGCTGATGAAATTTCAAAACCTGCCTGGATATACAATATCAAAGGAAAACATAAAGATGTTGAAAAATTATAGAAATTACTGATGGGGAGGAATGCTACAGATTCTCTATCCTTCCTCCATGTTGTTGTGGTTACAACTTTCAAAGAGTGGGATAAAGACTCTTTGCAAAGGATTGACTTAATGAAGAATTTAATGTTAGGTAAGGTCAATTGTGACACTCCTAAAACTGCTGATAGAGTCAAGGAGTGCAAGAGGATTTTTGATAAAGGCAAGATGTGGACGATCTCCTGAAGATGATAAAGATTGTCTTGTTCACTTAGTTATAGTATTCCCTTACTACTATTGTTGAAGGTTGTGCGTGTGAATGTTGCCCTATCAAATGCTACGACATCCCTCCTGATGTTTGATCATGAAAGGTTCCTATTAGAGTTTTGCTTTTGGATTTTCTCTTGAGGGGGAGAAATAATCAACTAAAATAAAAGGGAGGATGGTAGACCACTAATGTGAGGAATACATCTGCTATATATGGATTCAACATGAATCACTTTGATTATCCATGAGTGTTGGGTAGTTCATAGATGAAACTCTCTGAAGTAATTCCAGTGGTGTGATCATACCACTGTTCAAGCTGGTGTTGGGACATCACCTCAAGCATATTATGTCTCCAGAAATCAAGAGGATCTTTATCTGAAAACTATCTAGTTCTCTTGCCTATGCTCAAATAATTATTACTTTGGTGGCCATTTCTTTGGTGAAATGTTGAGAGTAACACTCTTCACAAGTCTGATGAAGTCAGAGAGTTTGAGTAATTATTCTTCTTGTCTCCTAGTTCATGCTTAGTGGATAGTATGACAATGAGTGTGAAGGAAAGGTATGCAGGCTGTTGTGAATAACGTGTCCACATTGTTACTTTATCTAGGGACATGTGAGATAACAATGTTTGAATTATTCAATGGTCAAAGAGAATGGTAGATCAATCCTTTGTCTATATCTTGAATTTAGTGGTTCATAGTTAACAAGAAGTATCTTATCTTTATTGGAAATTTCTTGCACTGACCGGCTTCTGCTTTACATCAAGGCATCGATACAATCTCTATTAAATTCCTAGGTGTTTAAATACCTCTTACCAATTTTTATTGGTTGTGTAGTACTTTTTGTGGTTCCCCTCAGTTTTGTTCACCCGTGTTTCTTTCATACTCAAGCTCAATTTGTATCAATTTTGGCTAAAAAGGGGGAGAGTAGTTTTGTGTGACGTTCATTGAGTCCTATTTTTATTGCGGATGGTTGTTGTTTCTAGTTTGCAACAATTAAGGGGGAGTATGACTTTCTAGGATAAGGTTTTTCTATTCCTTCATCTGACGAGTCTCATGTTTTGGGTATATACATGATGTCATTCAAGATATTCTAACATCTTATCTAGCTTGGTGTTTTTCTGTCACATGATCTTCTAATTTATGATGTTTCAGTCACATGGTTTTCTAACTTGGGTCATTCAGGTTAGAATCCTTTTTGATGTCTTGAGGCTGCAGGGAAATTCTCTTGGGGTTTTGTGACAAGAATTGGTTCTGATTTGAGGGGGAGTAAGTTGGCTGTTCTTAAAGATGTAGTTTATCTTCTTCCTTGTGTACACTAAATGTCTTCATCATGGGTGTATTGTGCATAAATGAAAGTAGTAATGAAAAGGCTAGTCTCTGGAGTGGTACTTAGCAAACCTTGTGTTCTGGATTAGACTGCTTTGAAGACTTCTCAGACATGATGTTTTGATATGTTGAGAATTTGGTATTCTCTTGTTGTGTAGCTTCCACTAGTTATTGTTCTGATATTGTTGTTTATGTGGAAGATGTGCTAAGTTGTTTTAGCCAAAATAAGCCAAAAGGGGGAGATTTTTATTTCTCTGTTTTTTGTGATTGGAATTATGTTTGGTAAAAATAACTTATCTTAAACATGTTGAATGAAGATGTTCTATCAACTGGAGAAACATATTGAATGTGATGTCCTATGCTGGTTCTTTCGACATCGTGATTTTGTATAACTGGATTATTGGATTTATTAGTTTGTTACAGGTGCAAAATATTCTGTAATACATTATCTATCCTATGTGCCGAAAGACTTGAAGGTTTAAAAAGATTCAAGATGATTTCAAGGAGAATCATTAGTTTCTAATTATAGAGATAATTGAGGAAACTAATGATTGATGTCCTATCTTTAAGGATAAAATATTGCAGTGCCTCTGTAATATCTAGCTGCATATGTGAAGCCCAAATCTAGTACATTGAAGATTATAAATAGAAGGCTTTAACCCTAGTGCAGTGTGAACTTATATTGTATTGTGTTAGGGTTTGTATGTTTTATTGTGAGCCTCTCGGTTAACATATTGATGAATAAGTAGGACTTTGTTTTTGAGTTGTAAGTTTTGTCAGCCATTCCAAAGCTTTTAAGCAGTGAATTATTGTGTGTCTTTGAAGTGTTACTTCTATGTTGTTTTTCTAAGTGTTTAGAATTGGTCAATAACTGGTTTGTGATTGAAATGGATTTGAGAAGGGTCTCATACCTAAGTGAGTCTTAGGTAGAAGTTAAGTAAGGTTAGTAATTAAGTAAGAAGTTGTAAACGGGGGAGTTTAGCTTCGAATTGATACTGTTTTAGTTAACTTTGATCCCTGGCTTGGTAGCCCCTAGAGTAGGTGTTGGTGTACACCAAACTGGGTTAATAATCCTGTGTGTTCTTTACTTTTCTGTACTTTATTTATCATATATCTTGTTATTGTGTGTTGTTCAAAGAAAGGTGTCTCGATATCTTTTAGGAAATTGAAGATCTAAATACTAGAATTTCATATTCAATTTAAATATCTCATATGTGTCTGAGCCCTCATCTTATGCTTCAGCTATCACTAACCCCCATTGGTAACAAGCCATGGCCAATGAGCTTAAATCTCTCCATGATACCCAAACTTGGGATATAACTACTCTTCCTGCCAACAAAAAAGTCATCGCCTGTAAATGGGTTTTCAAACTAAAATTTTCCCCTAATGGTACCATCGAGAGATATACGGCCAGGATAGTTGCTAAGGTATTTAATTAAATCGAAGGTCTTGATTACCTTGAAACCTTCAACCATGTCATAAATATTACAACCATTAGGTTATTATTATCTATTGCCGCCTCCTCTAATTGGAATGTTCACCAGTTGGACATTAACACAACTTTTCTCCATGTAGACCTTGAAGAATAGGTATACATGAAACCCCCTCCAGGTCTCAAACTACCTCCTTCTATGGTGTGTAGGTTACATAAATCTATTTATGGTCTAAAGCAGTCAAGCCACCAATGAAATAAAAAATAAAACAACACATTGTTTGAAATGGGATTCTGTCAATCCAAGGTTGGCTACTCCATGTTTACTAAATATCATAATGAATGTTTTACTGTTATTTTGGTCTATATGGACAATCTGATTGTTGCATGTACAACTATCTCAGAAATTGACAACATTAAACATATCATGCTTCAACAATTCAGCATCAAGGATCTTGGCCATTTAAAATATTATTTAGGCTTCTAAATAGCTTGTTCCTCAAAGGGAATCACACTATGCCAACACAAATATTGCTTGGATTTACTCCAAGACACAGGCCTGATAGGAGCAAAACTTGTGTCTACACCAATGGACCCAGGCCACATTTAGAAAATTCTATTGATTTTGTCTTGCAGGACCCTTCCCAATTCATAAGTCTTATTGGTAAGTTACTATACCTTACTAACTCAAGACCTGATATCATTTTCGCTGTTTGTAGGTTAAGTCAGCACCTTGCCAAACCAACACAGACTCACATGCAAGCTGCCTATAACAGCTACTCCCTATTTACTAAATATCATAATGAATGTTTTACTGTTATGTGGACGATCTGATTGTTACAGGTACAACTATCTCACAAATTGACAACATTAAACATATCATGCATCAACAATTCAACATCAAGTATCTTGGACATTTAAAATATTTTTTAGGATTCAAAATAGCTTGTTCCTCAAAGGGCATCACATTATGCCAACAAAAATATTGCTTGGATTTACTCCAAGACACAGGCCTGATAGGAGCAAAACCTGTGTCTACACCAATGGACCCAGGAAAGATATTAGAAAATTCTATTGATTTTATCTTGCAGGATCCTTTGCAATTCAAAATTCTTATTGGTAAGTTACTATATCTCACTAACTCAAGACTTGATATCGTTTTTGCTATTTGTAGGTTAAGTCAGCACCTAGCCAAACCAACACACACTCACCTGCAAGATGCCTATAGCGACTACTCACTGTTTACTAAATATCATAATGAATGTATTACTATTATTTTGGTTTATATGGACAATCTAATTGTTGCATGTACAACTATCTTAGAAATTGAGAACATTAAACATATCCTGCATCAATAATTCAACATCAAGGAGCTTGGCCATTTAAAATATTTTTTAGGCTTCGAAATAGCTCATTCCTAAAAGGGCATTACATTATCCCAATGCAAATATTGCTTGGATTTAATCCCATACACATGCCTGATAGGAGTAAAACCTTTGTCTACAGCATTGGACCCAAGCCACATATTAGAAAATTCTATTTATTCTGTCTTGTAAGACCCTTCGCAATTTGGAAGTCTTATTGGTAAGTTGCTATACCTCACTAACTTAAGACCGAATATCATTTTCACTGTTTGTAGGTTAACTCAACTCCTAGCCAAACCAACACGGACTCACCTGCAAGCTGCCAATTGCATCACGTTACCAGAAGAATGAACCTGCTTTGAGACTCAAACGTTGTTCGACCTTCCATATCACAGGATTTGCTGACCCCGACTAGGGTTCATGTCCCATTATCTACATATCTACCACAAGCTTTTGTTTTTTTCTTGGAGATAATCTCATTAGCTGGAAAACCAAGGAACAACAAGTTGTTTCTCGCTCCTCATTTGAAGTTGAGTATCACTGTAACACCCCAATTCTACCCGACAATTATAATTGTAAATCAGAGTTATAAAATTCATACAATTGAATCAGGATGCCAAAAATTCAACTTAAAAACCATTGCATTTAACATGGATACATAAAACTTTTAAAACTTTGGATGAACCAACCACAAAATAATTTAATCTCTTAATTCAACAACTTGAACAACTATGCAGCAGAATCATAATAACATCTGTGTCCAACATTTCAGCAACTTCAAAATAACACATACTTAGAAACAATCAAATTAAAGTTTAACAACTAAAATAATCAATAACTGAAAGCAACAAGCGTTCATCCCCCCAAGTGTTACGTATCAGAGCAATGACACTGACTCGAACTACTTAAGGTATACTGCCTTCACTCTGGATTACCTGCACGTTACCAACATAAGGGTAATATTCAAACAGAAGGGGTGAAATATCTAACAATATAATAAAACGTATGATAAATAATATATTAAATTAGATCACATGATATCATCACTTCACATCTTATAAACCATAATAATCGCAACAAAACACCAACAATATACAACATTTACTGCATCAATACACAACTTCTTTATGCAACCATATAATGCGACTCAATATAATGCAAATGCACGTGGTACCATTGGAGCAGAACTACCATCTCAAAATAATTGCCAATAAATAGAGGCATCAACAAGGCATAAGCCTTCATCTCAATGTTCACCAATACATGCCATCTTAATGAGCATCAGCTCCATCTTGATATGCAATGTATGCGACACAATCATGAATGTAGTAACAACAACCACAATTAAACAACATCTCAACAAAATATCATCGTTGGCCAGAAGCCTACAACTTAATAGCTGCCAATTATTAGAGGCATCTCAACATCATTCATCAACATAATTCATCAACATAATTCATCAACATAATTCATACACATAATTCATCAACATAATTCATCAACATAATTCATTAACATAATTCCATAGCAACTCGGCCATAACGACAATACAACGACAGATCGACAATCCCTCAACGTTGGCCATAGGCCTACAACATGATAATGCCCATAATTAATTAATCATCTCATGCTTATCTCTAATTACCAAACCTCTATATATTATTATACTATAATGCTACATCATTATTATTATTATTAATCTTACTGTTATGAACCAAGCAATAATCTAAGATCGTCTTATCCTCATCATACTTCACGAAATCATCATAGCGATTTAACATGGGAAGCTAACTCTATCCTAATTTGGGTACTAGTATTATTCTTCTTATCCTTCATTTTAATCATTAAGAATGAATTTCATCGCGTTATCTATCCAACGCTTCAAACGGCACCTCAAACGGAGTCCGGGAACTCAAGTTACAGCCTTTGGAAGGATCTGTCAAAAATTGGACAGCATGAGTCAATGCATACTTCTTTGTGTCGATGCGTACTAGTCTAAAATCCTGCATGAGTCAATGCGTAATCCCCTTGTGTCGAATCATACCGAGTCTGAAACACTGCATGTATCAACGCATGATCCTATGTATCGACTCATCCTGAGTCTTAAATCCTGCATGTGTCGACGCATGGCCTTTGAAGTCGACTCATACTGATCTGTGATGAATATATTCTGCGATTTCACTGCATTTTCACTACGTTTCCCTTTTCTAGATCCTAAAAACGTCTTCTAATCATAGATAATCATCAATTATAATAATTCTATATTTCTACATCAATTATACAACATTAGGGCATCATTATTCATCTCTAAATCATTAATTTCTCATCAAACATCAATACATACTGTGGTACGGTGGGAGAACTGACTTGGATGTTTTGTGTTTGATTACAAATCTTGCGGTTAGCAAGATTCGCCACCGACTTTTCTTTTATCCAAAAGGAAAGGTGAAAAAGCACAGGAAAGACCTTTGAGATTATTTCTTGAGTTCGGGGGGTAGATTATGAAAAGGGAAGGTATTATCACCCTTTTCATCCATGGTTTTCCATGGGTTCTTAGTTACTTGCTAGATCACTTGCTTTTGTTTAAAAATGTGCTTTGTGTGGTTTTTTTTAAAAGTATTTTGTAAAGATGCCATTGTTTAGGAAAACTTTGCAATGATTCTCGTTCGTAAGAATGTATACAAAGTGTTGATCTTTTGAAAATATTTCATGTTTGAAAAATGTTTTGAAAGTGTTTGGTGTTTGTTTTGAAAATAAGTAAGGAGGTTTGATTTGAAAATGAGCAATCAACTAGGAGTAATCTACCTACTCCAAAGTCTTTCATGTTTATTCCCTCTTTCCTTTGACATTGTTATCTTACCATTGATTTGATAAGTAACCCTATCTTTGGATGTAAAAGTGACGGGCAAGGGTCATCGTATAGTCATGAATAACAATGTTGTAAGATATCTTATCATTTTCTGTAAGGGACTAAGATCATTCGTAAAGCAACATTCGTAGCGTCATCGAGGGACTATGATCTTGTATTCTGTTTGTTTTTGCTAAGACGTCTTACGTGCGTATTATGACCATTTATTTCTCAAGGCAACACGTGGAGTTAACCCTAGAGGTGCAAGGTGTGCGAGTGTATTTTTTTCATGCTAGATTTGTCTTGCATTAGGGTTTTCTATTGGTTGGTTTTATCTTGCCATTCACACCTAATTACTAACAATATATGAAAGCAATAAAAATGCGGAAAAGTAAAAATACTAAGCTATTACATCAATAGGGGAGGGGGTGTACAAATTCACAAATGGGGTTTTTTGCAAGAAAATTAAATTAAATTAACTATTACAATCATATTGAATATTATACAAAAATTGAAATGGACTTGTTTTGTTTTAGAAAGTATTTTTAGTCTTTTGGTTTTAAAAGAAATAAAATAAAGTATGTGAATATAAAAACGTTTTTGGCGTTATTGATTAATGAAAATAAAAATGATGATAAAGAATAATAAGAGAAAAAGGGGTCAGAATTAAAATCAGCGCATTGCTGAAGTAAGAAGCTCTGACTCTGGTGCGCTGCAAGTCAGAAGGAAAATGTTAGCAGAAAAGGGGACGGTCAGAAGTTCTGGATTGCTGGGGACAAAGGAAATCCTAGGAGTCCTGATGCAACTGTCAACCTAGAAGTTCTAATACTACTGGAAGATCAGAAGTTCTGGCTATTGAGAGAATCTAGAAGTTCTGATGTAGCTGGTCATCTAGAAATTCTGATAATGGGTAAGTGAAGTGTCAATGCTGTTGGATGGGAATGTCTAGAAGTTTTGGTCCAGGATCAATGTTTTGATAAGCAATTAAAGGGATTGATCTAGAATTTCTGGTCCAATTAATGGGGTAAAAGTGTCAGGAAATAAATGTAAAAAATGGGTGTTTCTGGGGTTAGAACTCAGGACCCTTAACACTAATGTCTTATGCACACACTTTCTACCACTGGGGTGGCTATACATCCGTTATTAGAAGCATAAACATAAACATATAACACAAAGTGAGTTCTGATGATGAGCTTTATCTCCACGCCAGTTAGGGCATCTACAGCTTAGCCATTTCTCAACAAAAATAGAAATTGCACACATAACAGTTATAGCAAGTTTCATCATGGTTTCAGAAGTATAAGATATTAGAACTGTAAATCAGAAGCGAGCATGAATTTTTCTAACCCTAATTTTGAGTCCTAGTTTCCTCAAGAAGTTATGAACTGATATTCTCTCTACTTAGGCAAAAATACATGAAATCTGGGTATGTACAGAATCAGAGCTATGATATCTATATTGTATCTTTGAAAATGCAAGCCTAGAAATGTCTAAGCAATGAGATACAAGTCAAAAGAAACTTACGTTGCTTCTGGAGATTGTTCTGAATTAGAGTCTGGTTCAGGCTGCTGTGATATTCTGGTAAGCTTTCTCACGTGCTCAGAAGGCTGGAACAATCTTTGACTTGAGCTAAGGAATGGCTGGAAAATTCTGGAACAACCAAGAATCAAAGTTCTGATTTTTGAAATGGAAGTTGGTGGAGATGGAATTGCAGTCTGTAAACAGAAGTTGGGATTGTTTCTAATTTGGCCAAGAGATGTGCAAGAAAATTAGAGTTTGGTCGTGAAAAGAAACAGAAGCTTAGCAGGTTTTTGTGTTTATGTTTTTAGTTTCCAGTTCTTTGAAATTTCAGTAAGGTTTCCAGGCTAATTTTAAAATTATCCACCCTCTTATAGTTTTAAATGAAGTTCAATTTATAGGCAAGGATTTAGTAGCCTGGAGAAGTCAAAAGTACAACCATCATACACTAGGTGCTGACTTGTTCTTGAAGCAAGTTTCAAACAAGTAAGGTTCAATCGCACAAAGTAAGGTGGTTAGAAGCTTTTAGCCGTGCCTAAGCTGGATTTGTAAGCTTGAATTAAGGAAAAGTACCCTCAGAGGCAAAAGAAAAGCATGGGCCCAACATAAACTTGTGCAAAAGTTTGCTTTTCAAGGACAGCAATGGTGCTTTTATCTCACACGTGGGGAAATCCTTTAGATAAAAATTCAAAAGTGGTTGTGAGAATTAAATGATGATGAGATTTATCAAACCAGAAATCCTGCGCTATGAGATTGTGCATCATAGCTTAGATCTGAGCCAGAAGTTCAGCATCAGCGCAACTTAGAACAAAACATCCAACTTCTGATCCTTTAATCTTTTCGCTCCAGCATGTTCTGAAGGAGTTCTCAGACTTTTCTGAAAGTTTATAACACACTTTGTAGACTTTCTTTGAGTTACTTTTGCAAACTCTGGCTGAACGTTTGTAAAAACTGGCCTAGAAGTTCCAACCAAAATCAGTCTTAAAAGTGTCCAGAATTTGCCGAGTGCTTTAGTTTCATGGACGTGTCTTTGAACATTTATAACTTGAAATTCCAGCATTTCCAGGAGAAATTCTGTTCTGCGATCTTTTAGGTTTTATTGAGATCTAAAACTCTTGTGTTAGGAATTCTTCCAGAATCAGCTTGCATCATGGTGATAATCTGATCAGAAGTTCTGAGCTTGTCAAAACACTTAGAAAAATTCTAAGTATTTTAGGATTTTGACTTTTGAATTTCTTGATGAAATAAACTTTATATTTCAACATGTCTTGATTGAATATAATTCTTGAAAACTTGATTTTGATCAAAAGTCAAAGTTTGACATTTTTTAGTGTGCAAATGACCATTTTGCCCTTGTGCCAATTCCAAGTCTAAATTGATGTGTCAGTACTGCAAACTTGACATCATAGAAGACCTTGTGAGAGAATCCTTGAGAAATGAGAGGGCAAATTTTGGGGTACAACACATACATATCAATCACAAACAAAACAATTTCTTCCAAATTCAATCCCATATACTACTCATCATAAAACCCTATTATAAAGTCAGAACCCCACCCTTACCTTAGATTGAAGGTTGCTCTACAACTTTTCTGATTGAATTTCATTCTACCTCTTTTCCTTCTTTTCTGCAACTTTCACGTTCTCTTTCTCTCTTCCAACCCTTATTTTCTTTTCTTCTTACTGCTACTTCTTTTCCTTATTAATTCTAAATAACTAATATAATAACCCTGTAATTCTTATGTCTTAATGGGCTTAAAACTCCTACACCCCCTTTCTACTACTTATGATCCTTAAAAATAAGCCCACATCAAATAATAGTATTATTCTAATATTATTCCAGAATTTAATAGAATAGATTAATTCAATTAATCACAACACAACATCTATCATCATAACACAACTTCATAAATAATCCAAAAATAACTTAATTAAATAATTAATTAAATTACAGGCGTTACAACTCTCTCCCACTTAAAATATTATTGCCCTAAAAAATTTACCTTATACAAACAACTCAGGATAGGAGTCCCGCATCTTGCTTTCCAACTCCCAAGTCATGCTTTCTCTGGCAGCTCCTAGCCAAACCACTTTCACCAAAGCAATTTCTTTGCCCCTCAGAGTCTTTATTTCATGATCTGCGATTCGTACAGGCATCGTCTCCACATTAAGGTTATCCTGTACTTGTACATCATCCATATGAATCACATGAGATGGATCGGAAATATACTTCCGGAGTTGCAACACGTGAAACACATCATGTAAATTTGAAAGATTAGGCGGTAAATCCACTCTATAAGCAACATTCCCAACTTTCTCCAAAATCTGATATGGTCCAATAAAACGAGAAGTGAGCTTCTTAAACTTTAATGCTCGCCCAACACCAGTCACAGGTGTAAATCTCAAAAACACATGGTCACCTGCTTAAAATTCTAAGTCCTTCCTTCGCTTGTCATGATAGCTTTTATGCCTACTTTGGGAAGCTTTCATCATTTCTCGAATCAAGTTCACCTTCTCCGTAGTCTCACGAACAAGTTCGGATCCAAGTACTACACTTTCTCCAGATTCATGCCAACATAAAGGAGTTCTACATCTTCGACCATACAACGCTTCAAAAGGTGACATCCCAATACTGGAATGGTAACTGTTATTATAAGTGAACTCTATCAATAGAAGATAAGTATCCCACAAACCTCCTTCCTCAAGAACACATGCCCTCAACAAGTCTTCCAACAATTGAATAGTCCGTTCAGTCTGACCATCTGTCTGAGGATGATACGCCGAACTCAACCTCAACTTAGAACCCAATGCTTCTTGCAAACTCTTCCAAAAATCAGAAGTAAACCTCGGATCTCTATCTGACACAATGCACAAAGGAACACCATGTAGCTTCACAATTACACTAGTGTAAATCTCAGCCAACTTCATCACTGGAAAACTGATGTTAATAGGAATGAAATGAGCCGACTTCATAAGCCTATCAACAATCACCCAAATCGAATCATGTCCTCTTAAAGTATTAGGTAACCCCGTCACAAAGTCCATTAAAATTCTATCCCATTTACATTATGAAACTTCTAATGGTTGCATCAACCCTGCAGGCTTCTGATGTTCAACTTTCGACTTCTGACAAGTCAAACATGCATACACGAACCGAGCCATATCAATCTTCATCCTAGGCCACCAAAACAAATTTTTAAATCCTGATACATCTGTGTAGCTCCTGGATGAGTACTCAACTTGCTTCTATGACCCTCTTCGAGAATCACTTTCTTCATCTCCGCATCGTCAGGAATACAAATCCGATAAAGGAATCTCAACACACCTTGCGCATCTAGCTTAACATCATTATTCTTAGACTGATCAATTCCAACCATCGAGTCTACTAGTTTCACTTCCAACTTCTGAGCTTCTCTGATACTATTTAGAAATTCATTATTAATCTTCAACATACCCAACATAACACTCCGCGGTGTCACTTCGCAAACTAAGCTCATATCCCTGAAATGTTCAATTAATTCCAACTCTTTAACCATCATTGCCGACATATGTAAAGTCTTTCGACTCAATGCATCAACTACCACATTCGCTTTTCCTGGACGATAATTCAAACTGAAATCATAATCCTTTAGAAACTCCAACCATCTTCGTTGTCTCATATTCAACTCCTTCTGGCCAAATTAATACTTTAAGCTCTTATGGTCACTAAACACTTCAAATATAGAACCATAAAGATAATGCATCCAAATCTTCAACACAAAAACAACTAGAGCAAGCTCTAAATCATGCGTAGGATAGTTCTTTTCATGAGTCCTCAACTGCCTTGACGCATAAGCAACTACCTTATCATTCTTCATAAGCACACCTCCTATACCCATCTTAGAAGCATCACAATATACCACAAAAGGTTCTCCAGGATTAGGTAACCTCAAAATCGGAGCCAACGTCAATCTTTTCTTCAATTCTGTAAAACTTTCTTCGCACTGAACATCCCATACAAAAGCTCTACCTTTACAAGTCAACTTAGTCAACGGAAGTGCCAACTTAGAAAAACCTTCGATAAACCTTCAATAGTAACCAGTTAATCCCAAAAAGCTCCTAATCTCAGTAAGTGACTTCGGAGTTTCCCATTGCAACACAGCATCGACCTTCGATGGATCTACAATAATGCCACTACTTGAGATCCCACTACTAAGAAAATTAACCTCCTTTAACCAGAATTCACACTTGGACAATTTTGCATACAACTTCTTCTCTTTCAAAATTTGCAATACTACTCTTAAGTGTTATACATGCTCTTCTTCTAACTTAGAGTAAATCAAAATTTCATCAATGAACTCCACTACAAACCGATACAAATAAGTATGAAATATATGATTCATGTATTCCATGAATTCTCCCGATGCATTAGTAACACCGAAAGGCATCACCGAATACTCATACTGTCCATAACGCGTCCTGAAAGCCATCTTCTTGATATCTTCATCCTTCACTTTAATCTGATGGTAACCCGACCTCAAATCAATCTTACTAAACACACGAGTGCCCACCAATTGGTCCATTAAGTCATATATTCTTGGAAGCGGATACTTGTTCTTAATCGTCACTTTATTCAACTGTCTATAATCAACACAAAACCTCATACTTCCATATTTCTTCTTTATTAACAACACTGGAGCTCCCCACAGTGATACACTTGGTCTTACAAACTTCTTTTCAAGTAACTCCTCCAATTGCTTCTTTAACTCTGACAATTCAGATGCAGACATCCTGTATGGTGCCATAGACACAGGTTTGGTACCAGGTACAAGATCAATAGCAAATTCAACTTCCCCCTCTGGCGGTACATCAGGAATTTCATCAGGGAAAACTTCACGAAACTCACGCACCACTTGCAATTCCTCAATTATAGCTTGAGTCTCGACAGATAGCGATGCCATCAACGAGAACATATGAGCTTCTTCTTAAATCAACTTCCTCAACATTTTAGCAGACAAAAAACTATCTTCCTCTTCCTCAGGAGTAGAAAACCTCACAGACTTGTCATAACAGTTAATATGAACATAGTTATGCTCTAACCATTTCATACCCAAAATCACATCCAACCCTCTTAAAGGCAAACAAACCAAATCAACAACAAAGTCTCTGTCGAAAATCAACAAAGGAAACTTTAAACACACAAAAGAAGCAGTCACCGACCCTTTGGATGGTGTGTCGACGACCATCTCTCCATTCATAGAAGACAACATAAGACCCAATCTTTTAACATAATCAGTAGCAATAAAGAAATGAGTAACAACAATATCAATAATAGTAATTAAAGGAGTACTATTAATGAAACATGTACCTCTGATAAGTTTGTCCTCAGCAGCTTCCTGATCCTTAACCAAAGCGAACACTTTACCACTTGTCTGCGGCCTCTTTGGTTTCTGACACTGACTACCAATGTGCCCTTCTTCACCATAATTGAAACAAATCACCTCCTTATGCTTGCACTTAGATACAACATGTCCAGTCTTACCATAACGGAAACACCTCTTTACCTCAGCAGTACACACATTACTCTTATGCCCAGGTTTTCCACATTTGAATAAACCACCCCAGCAGGAGCATCTCTCCCACTAGTCTTCTGACCCTGAGCAACTTTCAGTTTACCTTTACCAGCTGGGGTATCATAAGGCTTACCATGATTTTGTTGGTGCTTACCCCTATTCTCACTAATAATCTTGTAATGAGCATTATTATCCTCTTCATAAATCCTGCAACTATCAATCAAATCAACAAAGACACAGATCTTCTGGTATCCAACCCGTTCTCAAACTTGATGCACTTCGAAAACTCAACATCTACCTCACCGTAGTGTGGATAAAACTTAGCAAACTCATAAAACTTTGCAGCATACTCAACAACCTACATACTCCCTTGCTTTAGCTCAAGAAACTCAATCTCCTTCTTACCACGAACGTCTTCAGGAAATTACTTCCTCGGGAATTCCCTATGGAACACAGCCCAGGTGACATTTTCACCTGCAACATCCAACCTCTGACACGTCTCTAGCCACCAGTCATCAACTTCGACTGCTAGCATATGAGTACCATATCGAACCTTCTACGCTGGAGTGCAGTCTATCACAAAGAAGATTCTCTCAATCTCTTTCAGCCAATCAAATGCTCCGCCAGGATCATGCTTTCCCTTGAAGGTAGGCGGATTCTCTCTCTGGAAAGTCATCAAACTATGAGATCTAGCATTCCAGTCAGCATTCGGCTGATTCTCCATCGCATGCGCCATTGCTTCTAAAGCAGCAACAAGTGCATCATCATTCCTTCCAGCCATCTTAACTTATCTCTGCAACATAAACAACAGTTAGAACAAAAAGTAATAATACTCGATTGTTAGACAACTACGACTTGACAACTTGGTCGGACGGACCAACCTTTTCTCTGATACCAACTTTGTAGCAACCCAATTCTACCCCGCAATTATACATGTAAATCAGAGTTATAAAATTCATACAACTGAATCAGGATGCCACAAATTCAACTTAAAAACCATTGCATTCAACATGGATACATAACACTTTTAAAACTTCCGATGAACCAACCATAAAATAATTTAATCTCTTAATTCAACAACTTGAACAACTACATAGAAAAATCATAATAACATCCTTGTCCAACATTTCAACAACTTCAAAATCACACATACTTAACAATAATCAAATTAAAGTTCAACAATTGAAATAATCAATAATTGAAAGCAACAAGCGTTCACCCCCACGAGTGTTACGTATCAGAGCAATGACACTGACTCGAACTACTGAAGGTATACTGCCTTCACTCTGGATTACCTGCACGTTACCAACGTAAGGGTAACATTCAAACAGAAGCAGTAAGATATCTAACAATATAATAAAACATATGATAAATAATATATTAAATCATATAACATGATATCACCACTTCACATCTTATAAACCACAATAATTGCAACAGAACACCAACAATATACAACATTTACTGCATCAATACACAACTTCTTTATGCAATCATATAATGCGACTCAATACTATGCAAATTCATGCGGTACCATTGGAGCAGAACTCCCATCTCAAAATAATTGCCAATAAATAGAGACATCAACAAGGCATAAGCCTTCATCTCAATGTTCGCCAATACAAGCCATCTTAACGAGCATCAGCTCCATCTTGATATGCAATGTATACGACACAATCATGAATGTAGTAACAATAACCACAATTAAACAATATCTCAACACAACATAAACGTTGGCCGGAAGCCTACAACTTAATAGCTGCCAATTATTAGAGGCATATCAACATCATTCATCAACATAATTAATCAACATAATTCATCAACATAATTCATCCACATAATTCATCAACATAATTCATAAACATAATTCCACAGCAACTCAGCCATAACGACAATACAACGACAAATCAACAATCCCTCAATGTTGGCCATAGGCCTACAACATGATAATGCCCATAATTAATTAATCATCTCATGCTTATCTCTAATTACCAAACCTCTAAATATTATTATACTGCAATGTGTTGTACCCCAAAATTTTCCCTCCCATTTCACTCAAGACATGCCTCTAGAGGTCCTCAATTGCTCAAGAATGACCAAGAATTGACCAGACAAATTCTCCCCCTAAGACAATGAATCTCAAACTAGGGTTTCAATTTCAAGAAAGATGTATGATTCCAAAGGATCCCAAATGTTCTTCATTGTTCTAATATGTCCCTAAGATCATCCATGCCAAATTCCATGCCTTAAACAATAAGTTTGCTCAGTCAACTGCTCAAATGCCTGAAAACAAATGTACTAGGTCAAAAGTCAACTATTGCCCAAATACAATCAAACTTCAATATTTTTGGTCAACATCAACATTTTGAAGTATTATCCATCATTTGATCAAGGGTTGATCATGATTCCTCAAGAAATGCTCCTAACTCATCAAAAGTAAAAAATGGCAAATTAGGGTTTCTATCGGAAAAGTCAACCAAACTTTGACCAGGCATAACTTTCTCATACTTTATCATAACTTTTTCCTCCAAGGCTCATTTTTAAAAGAATCCAATTCCATACAACTTCTCCTCATCCCTCAAGTTCAAGAAATGCCTCAATCAAAAGATATAAGCTCAGACATTACAGGTCCTTTCAAAAAGTCAACAAAAACACCTTTTGGGTCAAAGCTCTTTACATGACCATGGAAGATACAATTGAGATGAAACCAAAAGGGTTGTTTAGATGACATCCTAAGATCTCTAAAAATTCCAAGAACACCCTCATAGGGTTAAAATTGATAAAGATATGCATTGCTAAAGTTGATCAATTTTAGGAAAATGCACAAAACTCATGAGCAATTTGGATCTTCTGAACTAATGGGCGTGGGTTTTGGATCTCAAACCTATCCATGGACTTATTTAAGATATTTAAATCCATTATTTTAATTACATCATATTTGTTTTTATTTATTTGAATTTTTATTCATTTAAATCATAATAAATCAAATAAAATAGTGAAATAATGAAATAAAATCCAAAGATTTGTTTTATGATCATATAATGAGTCTAGGATCTGATGAGAAAGTCATGATTTCGTGCAAGGGTTGATTGGAAAGAAAAGAGCATGTTTTGGCCAATCAAATATTTCTCTCATAAATCTTCAAGATTCCATCCAATTTTGTTACCCTAATGCATCCTGGTATATATGCTCAACATCTCCAGACCAGAAAAACAAGGATTGGCCGCATAGAACACACACAAAAAGTTCTAATTTTTTCACAAAAAAATGGAAATAAGATTGATAGTTGCAGGGGGATTCAATGATTTTTGACATTTGCAATCCATTCTTGGGAACATTCTGAAGCTAACAACACCATTCCCAAGCATCCAAGCACCCATAATCGCCACTTACATCATCACGGTTTGCACCTTAATTTTTGAAATTGATTTTGATCATACATGCGTTAGAAATAGATTTTGAGTATGCATTCTTGTTTGTATGAGCATTTAGAACGTATTTGAATGGTTAATTTCTAGTTTTGATGCATATATGATAACTGTTATTGTTAGGGTGTAAACGTTCGTTTTAGAGTTTTCAGATACAGGTATAATTAATCCATAAGAAGGGTACCATCATGCTCAGAGGATCAAACCCAGTTGATCCATGACCTTGAATTGGATTTATATTGCTTGTGTGAGACTTCTGAAATTTACAAGTGATTTAGTGATGGACACTGTCCGTAGGTAAAAGTATTAGGCTAAAACGACGGACAACTGAAGAAGATGAATGCGTGGCATGACCTAGTTGAACTATTTGAAACAGCGCGCGTTTTTTGCATAAAAGGAATTTCTGCAATTTATTTGAATTATATTGTTTTTTGTTAGTTTCATATAACGAATGAACACTTGGCTCACACGGTAAAGGAAGCGCACTGGAAGGGAGAGGACCTGGGTTCGAGTCCCAGGTCCAATGTTTTATGTTTTCTAATTTATTTCTTGTAGATCCAGTGTATTACACTCCCAAGTGCGCATCATGGGCCAACCACATCATCACCATCAGATCTATCATCCCCAGATCCAGCACCCCTGGAAACGCCTCCCCATGGTGGACCTGCCTTACACCACCACACCAGATCACACGCAAGGCTGTGGACCAACCAGACCTGGGCTTTGATACTGTGATCGGTGGATTTAGAACTGACTGTTTAACGCTGGTTCGCGAAATGTCGCGGAAGCAAGAGTCACCACCGTCTTTTATTTTCTCAAACATGGACAGGACAAAAGCACAACAAAATTCCTTATGAGATAGTTTCTCGGTTCGGGAGGTAGATTTATAAAAAGGGAAGGTGTTAGCACCCTTTCTATCCATGGTTATCCATGGGCTCTTAGATACTTGCTCTTATGTTTTCAAAGTGTTTGCTTTTCAATTGTGAGTGGGTTTGAAAAAGTTTTGCTTAAAGATTTCTGAATAACTCTTGTATCAGTCCTCAATAGTGTTTGAAAAATTATTTTGAAAGCTTTTTTGAAAGTGTCAGTGTGAAAAGGTTTTTGATTTGGTTTTGAATAGAGCAAGTATCTTTGAGTCATCTACCTACCCTAAGGAATTAGGCTGTGTAAATGTCCTTAAGGTAGTGCCATCCCACCATTGAGAGGTTGGTAGCACCACCGTTGGAGGTGTTCAGGTCAATTCGAGTGTAGGGACAGTGTGGTCACCGAAGCAACAGTAGGACACCTTAGAAGCTACCCTTATGTCCTTGATCCTTTTTTCATTCGAGGCAATCGTTTCGAGGCAACTTATTTCGAGGCAACTGTTTCGGGGCAACTTATTTCGAGGCAACTGGATCATGGACATAAGGACTTACTAAAACGTCCTATACTTGACGACCACGTTTCGAAGGCAACAGGTGAGGCGTACCCTAGAAGTGGTGTGTGAATTTGTGTGTTATTTTCAATTTAGCAATTATCTTTGATCATGGCATTTGTGAGCTACGCTTATTTTTAATTAGCCATACATTCTTTCATGCAAAGTTTAGAACTTAAGAGTGCGGAAATTTAAATGCGGAAAGATAAATCCTACGCTATTACAAGGCGCGGGTCTATACATCGCCAAAATACAAAGACCCGTTTGATAAAATGCCGAAAGTAAAAAGACCTAATTACTATTACAGTCCTTGAGCAGTTACATAATATTTGAAAAGGAAAAAAAGAATAACGTGCGAAAGAATAAAAGTTAGGACGTCCGAGGGTTTTGACCCTTTTGAAATTAAATTGAAATAAAAGCTAACTAATTATTTAATTAAAGAAAAGAAATCGTTTTTTATGTTTTTTGTATTTATGAAATAAAGAAAATTAAAAATCAAGAGAAACCCTAATTCTAAGTTATTTTAATTATTAATGAAAAAACATTAAAGTTGACCTAATTTACTAATTAATTAATGTACATGTGTATTTACAAAAATTAACAATTAATAATAATAATAATAATAAATAATGAGGAAAAAGTTTAATTTATGAAAAAGATGAACATGTCAAAAAACCCTAATTTCTACATATTTTTTATTTATTAAGAAAAAAGATTAAAGTTTAACCTAAATTAACTAAATTAATTATTAACATTTATTTACAAAAAAAACATTTTAAATGGTGAAATTAAATATTAATTAAAAACAAACATTTTTTTTAGTTCTGATTTTTATTATGGAAAAATATTTTGGGTGAATTAACTAAAATAATTAAAACAATTTAAAAAAAGAATTGAAAAGAAAAGAGAAGAAAATTAAAAAATAGAATGCAAACATAGGGGGTATCTGGCCCAGATTGGAGGTATGATTTGAGAAATTTGGCCCATGAACACAAAGCCTGTTTGACCTTTCCAGCTTGAGTGTGCCTTGGTTGACTGAGGTACATGATAGACCTCCTTTTGTAGCCTTCAGATTTATCATCATGAGTATGTGGCAAGCCTGAGCGTGAGTGCGTATGGTGAACCTTTGAGGATGTGCTGCGCTAGAAGATATTGAAACAAAAATGATTAAGCATATGGGGGGACCTGGGAATTGAACCCAGGTCCCAACGCTGGAGGGACACGTTGCCAGCCAACTGCGCTATTGTGTTTCTTTGTTAACATAATGGATGGAAAATATAATATACAAAAAATATTAGTTAGTGGTATAAACAAAAAATTGCGTTCCAGATTTAAATCTCCCTATCACATGAAGACACGCTAGCTTTCTTCTTCGTTTGCCTGCAAATTACAAAACAAGTAGTGGGGGTTTTAAACCCCCACTAAATAGAACAGTGGATAATAGCGAATAGCACTAGGCATTATATAAATTGAGCGCGAATAGTTCAATCACTTCGTCTTGTTGCCACGATTTGGTCTACACCGGTTTGAAGGTCCAATTTTACCATATGAGGAAAGCCCCAATTTTGAAGTTCTGAAACCCTAGGTTTCATTAATGGTGGATTTGGCTGTAGGCATTGTTAGTCCAATTAACCTATGCCAATCGCTTCAGAATGATGTTAGTAACATAAATCAACAATTAAAACATATGAATGATGCGTGAAAAATAAAAACCGATTATGGAAATGTTTGTGATAAACGCGATGCTATTCTACCAATTCTTGGAGTATGGAGACTGGAAAGTGGTTGCAACACGTTCAAAGAAGCCTCAGCAAGGGTTTGGAATAGGTTTTAGGCTTTGAATGATCCTGCAAATACGAAATCAGTTTTCAAAATTTCTATGAAAATTTGCAACTTTTGTTCTATCTTTCTGAGCAGCTTTTCGCGTGTGCTTGCATCAGGTTAGGTCTTGCATATGTATGGGAAGCATTCTAGGTCAAAAACAAGCCCAAAGATCCATGCATTTATGTTTTGAATATTTGATTTTTATCACATCTTTTTCAATCTTTTTTCCATGCCAATCTTGCCAAATATGGATGATCTTGTCCCCTTGAGATGATGCACGAAATCTTTTGCATATAATGAACATATTTGCTGCACAAAAAGATTTAAAACCATTATTTGATATTTTTCTCATAATTAAATCTAATTAAATGAATTAATAAGAATAAAAATTCAATTAATTAATTAAAAATAAGAAAATAAATCATTTTTAGCTCAATGGGTCGTGCATAGGCCTTGTGTAATGATTCAAGGAAGAATTTGAGGCCCATTAGCATTTTTGAAGCTTTTGAAGCAAAGTTGACTTTTCAAAGTTCCCAAAAATTTCCCAACTTCTCCAAGGCATATCTTGCTCAATTTTGAAGCTATGATCATGTTCTTGGACATTTTTGAAAGGTCTTGAAGTCCTATAACCAATGCCTTTAGTCCCATGTCATTTTGATTTACCAATATCAAGTTATGGTCTTTGACTTAAAGTGCCTTTTTGTTGACTTTTGAAAATGACCTATAATGTTGAAATTGATAACTTTTTGTGAGAGCATTTCTTGGACTTGAAGAGTGAAGATGAGTTGTAGGAAATGTCATTCTCTTCAAAATGAGCTTTGGATGGGATTTTTCTGATAAACCATGAGGAAGTTATGCCTTGGTCAATTTGCAGTTGACTTTTCAGCTGTCCAAAAATAGAAACTTTTGCATCTTGAGATTTTTTGAGCCATGCTTTGAGAAATCATGATCAAGAATTGATCAAATGATGTTTGTGGCTTCAAAATAAGATATTGACCAAAATTTTTGACTTTTGACTGTCAAATGACCATTTTGCCCCTGCAGTTGACTGTGAAGCAAATAGGGTTTTTGACTGTGCAATTTGATGCTGTGAGTCTTGAAACTTGACATATGAATGCTTGACAATGTATATAGGCATGTGGGACTTCTTTGGACCCTTGGAAATCTCAATTTCTTTGCAAGAACCAAAACCCTAATTTTGACTGGGCTAGGAGGCAATTGGACTGTGCAACCTTTGAGAGATTTTGAAGCTTGATCTTGACAAACCTTGAAGAATATGGGAGGGAAAATTTTGGGGTACAACAGTTGCCCCTGTTCAATCTTCTTAGACCTGAGGATGTAGATTGGCTTGCGTGCCTTTCGTGATCCGAAGGTGGATGATTGAACACAAGAGTGCCCAGAAATTTGCACTCGCATAGTAGAGTATCAGCAACGTGATGGCGGGAATGGGCTTACAGATGCCATTTGGAGAGATGACGGATATGAGGATGGGCTTATAGATGCCATCTGGAAGCATGACAGGACTTTGTCGGGAATGGGCTTATAGATGCAATTTGGAGACTGTTGGTAGGTGGATGGGCTTATAGATGCCATCCGGAGGTGGTCTGTTGAACTGTAATTTTTGTAAGTTGAAAAAGGGAACCTGTGTAGGGTTTCCTGATGATGAGCTTGTGTAAAACTGCATCTTGGAAATAAGGACACCTGTGTAAGGTTGACTGATGAGCTCGTGTAAAACTGCATCTTTGAAGGAAGGAAACCTGTGTAGGGTTTACTGATGACGAGTCCGTATAAAACTACGCCTGGAGTTTGAGGAGGGAACCTGTGTGGGGTTACTTTGATGATAAGTCCGTGTAAGACTTCGTCTGAAAATTGAGAAGGAACCGGTGTAGGGTTTTTGATGACGAGTCCGTGTAAAACTGCATCTTTAGAAAGAGAGAACCTGTGTAGGGTTTCTTTGACGATAAGTCCGTGTAAAACTCCGCATGGAGAGAGAGAACCTGTGTAGGGTTTCTTCGGGATAAGTTCGTGTAAAACTTCTGGAGGAACCGGGGTAAGGTCATCTTGAGATAAGTCCGTGTAAGACTTCTGGAGGAACCGGTATAGGGTTACTGCAGGATAAGTTCGTGTAAAACTTCTGGATGAACCGGGGTAAGGTCATCTTGAGATAAGTCCGTGTAAGACTTCTGGAGGAACTGGTATAGGGTTACTGCAGGATAAGTTCGTGTAAAACTTCTGGATGAACCGGGGTAAGGTCATCTTGAGATAAGTCCGTGTAAGACTTCTGGAGGAACCAGGGTAAGGTTACTGCAGGATAAGTTCGTGTAAAACTTCTGGATGAACCGGGGTAAGGTCATCTTGAGATAAGTCCGTGTAAAACTTCTGGATGAACCGAGGTAAGGTTACTTTGAGATAAGTCCGTGTAAGACTTCTTCTGAAATAAAAGGAACCGGTGTAGGGTTACTTTGATGATAAGTCCGTGTAAGACTTCTTCTGAAATAAAAGGAACCGGTGTAGGGTTACTTTGATGATAAGTCCGTGTAAGACTTCTTCTGAAAATTGAGAAGGAATTAGTCGTCAGTAGATACACCCTGGCAAGATACAGGAATCAGATCTTCGAACTCTTCAGACGTGCCCTGGCAAGATACAGGAATCGAGTCTGGAATTAGTCGTCAACAGATACACCCTGGCAAGATACAGGAATCGGATCTGGAATTGCGACAGTTGATAGTAATCATCTTTGTATTGACCTTTGTCCTGAAAAGACAAAATGTTAGTTGTATGCGATGTTATGATGTATGACATACGTGATGTTCTCAGAATAAATGAGATTGAATGTTCGTGATGCGTATGTGCATGCTATAATGTATGAGGATGTGATTTTTATGATTGTATTTTCGTCTAGGAAAATAAATCCTTGACGGGTGCCGGGAGCTTGAATCCTGGATTGATGTTTGAAGAGTAGAGCTTTTGTTTCCACTGGGGAGTGATGGTTGCAAGAATACCGGTAGGAGAAGATGACTCCGTTGGGGAATAAACTTGGCGAATAGATTACTCTGCGGGGAATGCTCTGTGGGAAGAGATACCTTGCTGAGGTTTTGATGATAACTCTGTTGGGGATTCCGTTGATAAGCTATGTTGGAAGATTTGATGAACTCCGCTGGGGATAGGAAGAGCTTCGCTGAGGACGATCTTTCCGTGGTAATTAGCTGAGGATAACCCAGTTATGAGTTCTGGTGAGGAATAATCTTTGAATAAAGCCGGGGAGAAGCGTTCGTACTCTGCAGGGATAAGCTTCCAGAATCTACTGGGGATAAGCTTCCTACTGGGGAGATTGATTGAACTTTCCTGGGGAAACTTTTGAGACTGTACTGGGGAAGTGGCTCCACTAGGGTGTCTTGTATTCCGCCGGGGAACACTCTTATATTAAGACTGCCGGGGATGCTTGCTTAGGAACATCTGTATACTCCGCTGGGGAATGTTGAGATCTTCTGGGGGTAATCCAACTTCCTTAAGGCTGACAGTAAGCGAACTCTGCTTGGGGAGAGTGTTGCTGACTTGCTGGAGGTATTGGCCTTCTCAGGGCTGATTGGAGACCCACTCTGCTTGGGGAGAATTGTTGGATCTTGTCTCACTCTCTGGGGAATGAGGGTATCTTGGTTACATTCTTCAGCCGAACATACCTTGGTACCTGGAGGACAGAGTAACTAGATCGCTTAGACAACTCATTACTGCACCTGTTTCTGTGGGAGAAGATGCCTGTGGAGGTGCTTGATGACTGCCGATTGACAAATCTTCTTCTGGTAGGCAAGTGACGAGATGCCGGGACATAGTCGTACGCTGTGATCCCTAATTTTTGCCTGGACCGCCCTTTCGGGTTTTCAGCCCATCGGGATACGCATTTTTGCCCAAGCCGCCTTTTCAGGTTTTCGACTTGCCGGGTGTACAGATTTTTTTCATTTTCATCCCTTATTTTTGCCCGAACCCTTTTGGTTCGCCGGGAAGCCCTTATTTTTGCCTAGGTGTGTCAACCTAGCGGGTCTTTGATTATGCGCAGTATTTTTTCGACTATGTCCATTCCCTCAGAATGTAGGGAGTTGCCACTATCAGTAGTATTGTGTCGCCGTACTACCAGAAGATGTCTGATCATGCAAGATTCGTTGCTGGAACTCATGTCCAATGCCCCAGTTGATTCAGATGGAGATCTGCCCCTGCTATTTGGTTCTTGAGAGATTCTCTGAATCTTGACTTAACTGCCCCAGATGATGGACAATGATCATGTCTGCCCCTTGGTTGGAAGTGCTTTTGTTCACTAGATATTCATCGTGCGAATTTCTCTGCTGTTCGAACAAATAGCCATATGCAAACAATGTTATTTAAAAATGCAAAGCTTATGTCTGTCTTGAAGTTTTTGAAAATGCAGTTTTCAATAAAACAAGTGAATTTTTGTAAAATATGATGTTGACTCAAAATTTTACAGCAAGCCCTACAGGAGTCAAGATACCTTTTGTAACAGTATGCTTTCGAACTAACCCATGCTTCAACTAGGACTTTTTAAGGGTTATAACATGGCCTGGTTCACGGTTTAAGAAACAAAGGATAGAGGCTCAAAGTTTATTTGTACCCACCCGTTCTTCGTGATGTTCTTCGATCCTAAACTCAGCTAATCATGCATTAGATCTTGTTTGAGTATTTGCTCTGATATTCCAGTGATGGTTCGGATACTGACAGTTTATTTTGATTAGGCAGTCATTTCTTTTTTTGTTGAGGGTTTGTAGGACCTCTTTCTTTTTGATTTTGTTATCCCTATTTTTTTTGCCTGAACTGCTTCTTTTGGAATTACAGTCAGCGGGATGCCCCAGCTTTGTAAGTCTCTTTCATAGGTTTTGACTTATTGGGCCTTTATTTCTGTGAAATGATGACTGCCTGTCTTTATGATTATTCAGAACCATCACTGTCTTTTGTCTCGGAAGGACTTCTTTGATGCCGTTTATTGTGCACCGGGATCAACTGAGAGAACTACCCTGCCCCAGGTTATGATTAAGGGTTTTAATTTTTTGTGAAAAGCAAAACTCCTACTTCTTTGGCTCAAAGGGGTTGACGAGGGATTATCTTTCTTATAACTCCAGTGTTTAGGAATTGAAACAATGCCTGTACCTCATCAGCGGGGTCTGTTCAAAAGCATACTGTAGAGTGTGGTATCGTTTTCGTCATCCTCCCTCAAGAGGCTTAGAATTTTAAAATCGAGAGTTGAACATCAAAAATAAAAGCAATTTTGAATATAGTGAACACAATTACTTCAAAACAGACACGTGTAATGCATTAATGAAATAACCAAGTTTGACATGAAATAAAATGTTTGAACAATCAAAGAAAATTACAATTTGAACATTCGAATGAACAAAAGAAATTCCAATCCTAGCCATGTTTTGGCAAGGGAGCAGTGGTCACATTGGGAGTCTCAGCAGGCTCGAATTCAATCTCCTTAGCGTCGATCATGTTCTGGATCTTGTATTTTAGCGCCCAACAATCCTCAGTATCGTTCCCCGGGCTATCAGAATGATAAGCACACCTCGCTTCCGGGTTGTAGTTTGGAGAGGAGGTCTTGGGATTTGCAGGAGGGTTGATCACCGCAATCAGATTCATCTTCAACATGTGTTGCAGTGCTTGTGACAACGACATATTGATGTTGGTGAATTGTCTTTTAGGCTCGTCCGGCCTTCGCTGATTTCCCTTTTGTGGTTGTCGGCGTGACGCAGAACCAGAGATCATGACTGCCCCTGCATGTTGGTCACGACGACTCTTTTGGCTATATGCAGCATTAGACTCTTTCTTCCCCATATAAGGCTTTTTCTGAGTATCAGAAGGTGTGGCCTCTTGAATCTTCCCAGCCTTGATACCGGCTTCAATTCTTTCCCCAGTCAAGATCAAATCTGTAAACCCAGCAGAAGAATTTCCAATCAGATGGTTGAAGAACGGCCCAGACAGGGTCCCCAAGAACATATCGATAAGTTCCCGATCAGTCAGAGGTGGTTGTACCCTTCCAGCAAGGTCCCTCCATTTTTGAGCATATTCTTTAAAACCTTCGCCTGCACCCATAGACATTCCCTGAAGCTGAGTGCGCGTGGGAGCAAGGTCGGCATTGTACTGGTACTGCTTGTAGAATGCAGTGGCCAAGTCCTCCCAGCTGCGGATGTTGGCTCCATTCAGTTGATAGAACCAGTCGAGTTGAGTTCCTGACAGACTATCCTGAAAGAAGTGAATCCACAAATTCTTGTCAGCCGTGTAGGGCTGGATCCTCCTTATGTATGACCTGAGATGCAGCTTAGGACAGGAAGCCCCGTCATATTTAGCAAAAGCAGGTGCCTTGAATTTGTGTGGGATCACTACCCCAGAAGACAGACCTAGATCTTCGAAGTCCAGGCCGGGCACTTTCTGTATCTCCATAGCACTTAGCCGGTCTTCTAACTGTTTATACTTGTCCTCAGCTGGAGGGTACTGTTCATCATTGTAATCAGTCTCGTTTTCGGAGACCACTGGACTAGGAACCTCTCTCTCATGGGGATTGTCTTTTTCCACAGATGGGATAGTCAGCTCAACCTCGTTTTGTGATCCGTTCCCCGATCTGCGTCTAGGGTTGAACAACACCGTCCTCTTCTTCTTCTTTTTCAAAAGCAGGGTCTTCAGATCTTGTTGCCCCTGGGCTAGCCTCATGATCAACTCTTGGAACTGGGCGTTCTGAGCCTGGAGGGCCTTGATGGATTGCTCAGTAGATGATTCAGGATTCATGACGATCGGCTGAAATAAACAGCGAAGAAGGTAAGCAACCTGTAAACGGGATACCTGTGATGCCATGACGTGTATGTATGCATGCAATGTTTTCAAGGATCTCGCGGGGTAAACAAGAAAATTGTTATAGTTGGGATCCGATAGCTTGATTGAAGGAACTGCATGTTGTTGAGAGTCCTTCTTCAAGGGTCAAGGCTCACCATATCGAGTGGGTCATAGCCCCTGACAACCTTGGCTAGAGGAAAATAAATCCCCTTTGCCCCGTGCTGGATAATTGGTTCAACATGACCTGCATCACAAGCCCTTGAGATCCTTGAAATGGATTAGTCCTTATGCAGGATGTATGCAATGGTATGATGGCATGCTATGCACGAAATGATGTAAGTAGGCCCTGTTATGAGTCTAGATTAAGGACTGTAAACAAAACCTGTAAGAAACTCAAGTGTCAAAGAACAAGTATGCAAGTAGTCAAGTTTGAAGGCACACAAGTCACACAAAGAGCCCTTAGAGTTTAGACCAGCATGGGGTCTAGGTATTACCCTCTTGAAGTTGGTTGGTTAAGACCTGTCCTATCAGAAGTAACCGGGTTCTAGAGGATCCCAATATCACTGACTACCCTCAATCGGTCATAACTCCAGCATCACAATCTTTTCTTGCGGCCAGAACCATCACGAGAGTTTAGCCTCAATGGGTGTAGCATACTTCTACTGTTCTATTGGCCAAGTTGGGTCATTTAAGGTTCTAAGGTCGGTTGGTGCTTAATGACTCCTCAGAAGACCCATATTCTCCTCGTTGCGACACAAGGGATATCAGTACAGACCAAGGCGCCACACCAACGTAGCCACTGCTTCACCCGTGTCGGTCTACGCCGGACAGGTCCCTCACAGCTTATGCTACCTAACAGGGTATCCCCAGATCCGGGTTAGGATCTATGTAACTCCGATGCAGCTCACAATAATAAAGCAAACAAACACAACAATTGAAAACACAAGTATGAGCTATCCTAAGGTACACCTCACTTTAAGTATCCCCAGCAGAGTCGCCAGTTCTGTGATCGATCGATTTAGAACTGACTGTTTAATGCTGGTTCGCGAAATGTCGCGGAAGCAAGAGTCGCCACCGTCTTTTATTTTCTCCAACATGGACAGGACAAAAGCACAGCAAAATTCCTTATGCGATAGTTTCTCGGTTCGGGAGGTAGATTTATAGAAAGGGAAGGTGTTAGCACCCTTTCTATCCATGGTTATCCATGGGCTCTTAGATACTTGCTCTTATGTTTTCAAAGTGTTTGCTTTTCAATTGTGAGTGGGTTTGAAAAAGTTTTGCTTAAAGATTTCTGAATAACTCTTGTATCAGTCCTCAAGAGTGTTTGAAAAATTGTTTTGAAAGCTTTTTTGAAAGTGTCGGTGTGAAAAGGTTTTTGATTTGTTTTTGAATAGAGCAAGTATCTTTGAGTCATCTACCTACCCTAAGGAATTAGGCTGTGTAAATGTCCTTAAGGTAGTGCCATCCCACCATTGAGAGGTAGGTAGCACCACCGTTGGATGTGTTCGGGTCAATTCGAGTGTAGGGACAGTATGGTCACCGAAGCAACAGTAGGACACCTTAGAAGCTACCCTGATGTCCTTGATCCTTTTTTCATTCGAGGCAACGGTTTCGAGGCAACTTATTTCGAGGCAACTGTTTCGAGGCAACTTATTTCGAGGCAACTGGATCATGGACATAAGGACTTACTAAAACGTCCTATACTTGACGACCACGTTTCGAAGGCAACAGGTGAGGCGTACCCTAGAAGTGGTGTGTGAATTTGTGTGTTATTTTCAATTTAGCAATTATCTTTGATCATGGCATTTGTGAGCTACGCTTATTTTTAATTAGCCATACATTCTTTCATGCAAAGTTTAGAACTTAAGAGTGCGGAAATTTAAATGCGGAAAGATAAATCCTACGCTATTACAAGGCACGGGTCTATACATCGCCAAAATACAAAGACCCGTTTGATAAAATGCGGAAAGTAAAAAGACCTAATTACTATTACCGTCCTTGAGTAGTTACATAATATTTGAAAAGGAAAAAAAGAATAACGTGCGAAAGAATAAAAGTTAGGACGTCCGAGGGTTTTGACCCTTTTGAAATTAAATTGAATTAAAAGCTAACTAATTATTTAATTAAAGAAAAGAAATTGTTTTTTATGTTTTTTGTATTTATGAAATAAAGAAAATTAAAAATCAAGAGAAACCCTAATTCTAAGTTATTTTAATTATTAATGAAAAAACATTAAAGTTGACCTAATTTACTAATTAATTAATGTACATGTGTATTTACAAAAATTAACAATTAATAATAATAATAATAATAAATAATGAAGAAAAAGTTTAATTTATGAAAAAGATGAACATGTCAAAAAACCCTAATTTCTACATATTTTTTATTTATTAAGAAAAAAGATTAAAGTTTAACCTAAATTAACTAAATTAATTATTAACATTTATTTACAAAAAAAACATTTTAAATGGTGAAATTAAATATTAATTAAAAACAAACATTTTTTTTAGTTCTGATTTTTATTATGGAAAAATATTTTGGGTGAATTAACTAAAATAATTAAAACAATTTAAAAAAAGAATTGAAAAGAAAAGAGAAGAAAATTAAAAAATAGAATGCAAACATAGGGGGTATCTGGCCCAGACTGGAGGTATGATTTGAGAAATTTGGCCCATGAACACAAAGCCTGTTTGACCTTTCCAGCTTGAGTGTGCCTTGGTTGACTGAGGTACATGATAGACCTCCTTTTGTAGCCTTCAGATTGATCATCATGAGTATGTGGCAAGCCTGAGCGTGAGTGCGTATGGTGAACCTTTGAGGATGTGCTGCGCTAGAAGATATTGAAACAAAAATGATTAAGCATATGGGGGGACCTGGGAATCGAACCCAGGTCCCAACGCTGGAGGGACACGTTGCCAGCCAACTGTGCTATTGCGTTTCTTTGTTAACATAATGGATGGAAAATATAATATACAAAAAATATTAGTTAGTGGTATAAACAAAAAATTGCGCGCCAGATTTAAATCTCCCTATCACATGAAGACACGCTAGCTTTCTTCTTTGTTTGCCTGCAAATTACAAAACAAGTAGCGGGGGTTTTAAACCCCCACTAAATAGAACAGTGGATAATAGCGAATAGCACTAGGCATTATATAAATTGAGCGTGAATAGTTCAATCACTTCGTCTTGTTGCCACGATTTGGTCTACACCGGTTTGAAGGCCCAATTTTACCATATGAGGAAAGCCCCAATTTTGAAGTTCTGAAACCCTAGGTTTCATCAATGGTGGATTTGGCTGTAGGCATTGTTAGTCCAATTAACCTATGCCAATCTCTTCAGAATGATGTTAGTAACATAAATCAACAATTAAAACATATGAATGATGCGTGAAAATTAAAAACCGATTATGGAAATGTTTGTGATAAACGCGATGCTATTCTACCAATTCTTGGAGTATGGAGACTGGAAAGTGGTTGCAACACGTTCAAAGAAGCCTCAGCAAGGGTTTGGAATAGGTTTTAGGCTTTGAATGATCCTGCAAATACGAAATCAGTTTTCAAAATTTCTATGAAAATTTGCAACTTTTGATCTATCTTTCTGAGCAGCTTTTCGCGTGTGCTTGCATTAGGTTAGGTCTTGCATATGTATGGGAAGCATTCTAGGTCAAAAACAAGCCCAAAGATCCATGCATTTATGTTTTGAATATTTGATTTTTATCACATCTTTTTCAATCTTTTTTCCATGCCAATCTTGCCAAATATGGATGATCTTGTCCCCTTGAGATGATGCACGAAATCTTTTGCATATAATGAACATATTTGCTGCACAAAAAGATTTAAAACCATTATTTGATATTTTTCTCATAATTAAATCTAATTAAATGAATTAATAAGAATAAAAATTCAATTAATTAATTAAAAATAAGAAAATAAATCATTTTTAGCTCAATGGGTCGTGCATAGGCCTTGTGTAATGATTCAAGGAAGAATTTGAGGCCCATTAGCATTTTTGAAGCTTTTGAAGCAAAGTTGACTTTTCAAAGTTCCCAAAAATTTCCCAACTTCTCCAAGGCATATCTTGCTCAATTTTGAAGCTATGATCATGTTCTTGGACATTTTGGAAAGGTCTTGAAGTCCTATAACCAATGCCTTTGGTCCCATGTCATTTTGATTTACCAATATCAAGTTATGGTCTTTGACTTAAAGTGCCTTTTTGTTGACTTTTGAAAATGACCTATAATGTTGAAATTGATAACTTTTTGTGAGAGCATTTCTTGGACTTGAAGCGTGAAGATGAGTTGTAGGAAATGTCATTCTCTTCAAAATGAGCTTTGGATGGGATTTTTCTGATAAACCATGAGGAAGTTATGCCTTGGTCAATTTGCAGTTGACTTTTTAGCTGTCCAAAAATAGAAACTTTTGCATCTTGAGATTTTTTGAGCCATGCTTTGAGAAATCATGATCAAGAATTGATCAAATGATGTTTGTGGCTTCAAAATAAGATATTGACCAAAATTTTTGACTTTTGACTGTCAAATGACCATTTTGCCCCTGCAGTTGACTGTGAAGCAAATAGGGTTTTTGACTGTGCAATTTGATGCTGTGAGTCTTGAAACTTGACATATGAATGCTTGACAATGTATATAGGCATGTGGGACTTCTTTGGACCCTTGGAAATCTCAATTTCTTTGCAAGAACCAAAACCCTAATTTTGACTGGGCTAGGAGGCAATTGGACTGTGCAACCTTTGAGAGATTTTAAAGCTTGATCTTGACAAACCTTGAAGAATATGGGAGGGAAAATTTTGGGGTACAACAGATACAATTCAACAACACCCCCTGCAATTGGGTGTACACCCCATCAGGCCCATTTCTCAATTTCCTTTTTCTTTTTATTTAGTTATATATTTTTTTAGCTTACTCCTTTTTTAATCATAAAATCAGAAAATCACCAAAAAATAATAGATTTAAGTTTTCTAGTTAAATTTAATTTTTTTAATAAATAAATTAATTTGACTTAATCATTTTGACTTATTTCATTATTAAAATAAATTAGAGAATTAGGTTAAAATTCAAATTATTTTTCATAAAATACAAAACAAAAAAAAACATTTTTTATAAACAATTAGATTTTTTAGGGTTTAAAACTTTTTCCCGTCTTAATTTTGCGCGCTCTTATTTTTTTTCATACGATTTTATTTTTTTACCACTTATGTAATTGCGCCTGGTTTGTAATAGCTAAATTAGGGTTTTATTTCCGCATTTTACTTTTCGTTCACTACTTATGTATCTATACCAAAGCCCTGTAATAGCGTATAACTTTATTTCTCGCTTTTTCTTTACATGCTTGTATATAATTGTTAGTAACTTAGGCGTGCATGACAAGAATCAATTAATCAGTAGATCACTAAATGCAAGATAAACATAACTGAAAAAACACACTGTTGCACACTTGAACCCTTAGGGTATACCTCACTTGGTTGCCTCGGAAAATAATGGTCATGTCCCTCGAACGTAGGGGTATCTTAGCAAAGACCCTCAATATAAAAGTCATCATAAAAGATCATGGTCCCTAAACGTCCCTCGAGTTGCCTACGAGAAATGATTTTGTCCCTCGATGTTGCCTATATGATGACAGTCCCTTCGAATGCTAAGATATCCTTACATGTTGCCTTCAATGATCATCGCTTCCATTTCGATAGTCCCTCAACATCCGACGACGGGGCTACCTACTCACTAATAGTAGGATAGCACTATCTAAAGGGTAGGAGGAAAATAACACCCTTTTTCGAGTAGGTAGATGACTCTTAAGTACTTGCTCAATCCTGAAATTTTCACACTTACACACTTTCAAAAAAAATTTCAAAAACGCTTTATCACACTCTTGACGACTGATACAAGAGTTATCATAAAGCAAACAAAAACTTTCAAAACACACAAACACAAATAGTTTTCAAAAAATGAGCAAGTACCTAAGAGCCCGTGGAAAACCAAGGATGGAAAGGGTGCTAACACCTTCCCTTTCCATAATCTACCCCTCTTACTCAGAAAATCTTGAAAAAGGTCTTTTTTCTGTTCTTTTCACCCTTTCCTTTGTTAGATAAAAGAAAAGTCAGTGGCGACTCTTGCTTACCGCGACATTTGTGAACAAAAAACGCAAACCAATATTAACATTCGGTTCTGCCACCATATCACACAATGCTACATCATTATTATTATTAATCTTACTATTATGAACCAAGCAATAATCTAAGATCGTCTTATCCTCATCATACTTCACGAAATCATCATAGTGATTTAACGCAGGAAGCTAAATCTATCCTAATTTGGGTACTAGGATTATTCTTCTTATCCTTCATTTTAATCCTTAAGAATTAAGTTCATCACGTTAGCTATCCAATGCTTCAAACGACACCTAAAACGGAGTCCGCGAACTCAAGTTACAGCCTTTGGAAGAATCTGTCAAAAATTGCACTGCATGAGTCGACGTATACTTCTTTGAGGCGACGCGTACTGGTCTGAAATCCTGCATGAGTCGATGCGTAATCCCATTGTGTCGACTCATACCGAGTCTGAAACACTGCATGTATCGATGCACAATCCTATGTATCAACTCATCCTGAGTCTTAAATCCTGCATGTGTCGACGCATGGCCTTTGAGGTCGACTCATACTGATATGTGATGAATATATTCTACGATTTCACTGCATTTTCACTGTGATTTCCCTTTCCTAGATCCTAAAAACATCCTCTAATCATAGGTAATCATCAATTATAATAATTCTATGTTTCTACATCAATTATACAACATTAGGGCATCATTATTCATCTCTAAATCATTGATTTCTCATCAAACATCAATACATACATATCAATCACAAACAAAAAAATTTCTTCCAAATCCAATCCCATATATTACTCATCATAAAACCCTATTATAAAGTCAGAACCCCACCCTTACCTTGGATTGAAGGTTTCTATACAACTTTTTCGATTGAATTTCGTTCTGCCTCTTTTCCTTCTTTTCTGCAACTTTCACGTTCTCTTTCTCTCTTCCAACCCTTATTTTCTTTTCTTCTTACTGCTACTTCTTTTCCTTATTAATTCTAAATAACTAATATAATAACCCTATAATTCTCATTATGTCTTAATGGGCTTAAAACTCCTACACCCCCTTTCTACTACTTCTAATCCTTAAAAATAGCCCACATCAAATAATAGTATTATTCTAATATTATTCCACAACTTAACAGAATATATTAATTCAATTAATCATATCACAACATCTATCATCATAACACAACTTTATAAATAATCCAAAAATAATTTAATAATTAATTAAATTACGGGCGTTACAATCACGCCATTGCCAATAAAACCTGCGAGGTGCAGTGGCTATTGTACTTGCTTGAAGATTTAAGAATATCACATCCTTAACCTGTTACTCTATACTGCAACAACAAAAGTGCCAGATATATTGCAACAAATCCTATATTCCATGAATGTACAAAGCACATCGAGATGGATTGCCACGTTATTTATGATAAAAGCCAAAGGCATACATCTGATGCCCATCAACACTTAAAATCAAGTGGCAGACTTGTTTACCAAATCTCTTCACCTTGGTCCTTATAACTCACGTGTTACCAAACTTGGATTATTGAATATACACTCCAATTTGAGAGGGGGTGTTAAACTATATCAGCCTAATTAGTCTTTAGCCCAATTAGTCTTTTTGTAGCCCAATTAGTTTTTTATTACCGTTACTGTTCTGGACTGGCCCAACGACTAGAGTGGGCCCAGTTCATACTCCACATTCAGCATGGTCCGTACGACCATAGTGTGAAGTCCCCCACCCTCTGTCGGGCACCACCGATCAATTTCCATTTTGGACCAGCGAGAAGGACAGCATTTGACGAACACTTCTTCGTCTGCCCGACATCAAGTCGACCAGACAACCACTGACCAACTAGATCATTTCCCGTAACCTACCTCCTCCTTGGGACCAATGACTAGTTACGGGAACTCTGCCCATTTTGACCGAGTCCTGGAAGTTCCTATTTTCACGGACCCGGATATCTAGGCCCAAAAATAGGAATCAACGGCTACACGTCAGGGGTATTATATAAACCGTCACACTTGTGAGGTCCAAGTATTCACTATTCATCTTTGAAACCTTAATACTTTGCTTGTATCTCTTTTCTCCCACACTTACTTGATCATCAGAGTGCCTTACAAGTACAACCCCATTTTTTCCTCAACTTTCCAGCCTGTCAAAGATCATCCTCCAGCCAGCTTGAAGGTTCTGATCAACCAGTAAGATTAGTGGTGCCATCTGTGGGAAACCATCTTCCTCGTTTTCTGTTCCCCAGAATCTGAAGACTAAATATCCTCCTCATTCATCAAACATGGCCGACCATGATGATCGTCAACTATCTGGAAAGACTGTGCCCCCCCTAACACACAATACCGGTGAAAGACAAGAATAATCTCACCTCGAGGATAACTTCGGCCCCCGTGATGGACATACTGCATCCCCAGATTCCATCGATACTAATCGCGACAACAATCTATTCTTGGATGAACAGTTTCCCAAGAACTCTATTGAAGACCAGCTGGAGATTCTATAATGGATCCCTGTTTTGCAGAACACCGACCCAGCCATAGAAGCACTGATCGCTGCCCTTAACCAAACCAACTCCCTCATCCTCTATCAAAGCAAAAGGATGGGGGCTCTGGAGCAAAAATCATAAAGGTCTCCCCCTCAGAGACTCCAATGACATAATTCCTCCAGCATATCGCCTCCCCGAAGTGGGTGTCCTCCAAGAAAGGAACGACTCGACATTTCTTTCTGCAAGAAACATGATCGATCATCTCCTAAGAAGGATAAAGACTCCCCAATTTCCAAGAAGACAAAGAGCACCTACAAAGATGACCGCAACGGGTCACTATCACCCAAAACGAGGCGACAAGGGCAGAGCCCCTCAACGAGATAATGACGTCTGACGAGGAAGAAACCATCACTCTTCGCCGTCATCGCCAGAAGAGATCGATGACGAATAGCCCCGCGGTCTGTTATCGAAAGAAATTACGGAGGCACGACTCCTGGTCGGGCTTAAGAAGTTTCCCCCGTTGGGATCCTACAATGGTACAGCTGACCCAAATGACCACATAGAAGACATTGATGCCCAACTTGATTACTGGAGCGTGAAGGGCGCGATCAAATGGAGGTTTTTCCCAACCTCTCTAAGTAAAGGTGTCGTGGCTTGGTACAAGAGTCTGCCCGTTGAATCTATCACTTCTTAGAAACAGCTGGGAAATATATTTTCGAGGCACTTCACCGCCTCCCGCCGACATCCGAAATCAGAGGCATCGCTAGAAGCGATTATCTAGGGAAGAGACGAGTCTCTACGAGCATATATTGAGCGCTTCAATAAAGAAGTCATGATGGTCTCAACGACCGATGCCATGAAGAAGTACCTTCTTGAACGGGGGCTCTGTCCCCGCATCCACTTCATAAAGGTTGTGGGCATCGAAACTCCATCCACGCTAGACTTCCTCCTCCTCAAGGCTCAAGCGTACATTCAGTATGAGGAGAAAGAAGCAGCCAACAATGCTATGGATTCGGGGCACCGAGAGAGTGCTAAGTCCTCAAAAAATGACGAGCCCTTGACATCCTGTCGGGGGGGGGGGGGGAGAGAAGAAGCGGGAAGACAGATCCCGAGACTCCAAAAATTACAAGGGGCCTGCTGGTCGGTTTCACGACTACACCCCTCTGACCACCTCGAGGGAGCGTATTCTGACCGAATACGCTAACTTAGAATTCAAACAGGCTGGGGTGTGCTTTCCTCGCTAGACGCCTGCCAAGCACGAAACTGACAATAGCAGGTACTGTAGGTTACACAAAAGCCACAGTTATAACACCGAAGATTGCATCCATCTCAAGGATGCGATCAAGATACTGATCCGAGAAGGGCACCTCAAGTAGTATAAGAAGAAGAAAGAGGGTGCACACGAGGAGCCTCCAGAAATGAAGAGCGTTGAAGAAGGGAAGGAGTCCCCCGATAATAACGTCATACCGGTTGCCATGAGCATCACGTGACTAGAAGATTTCTATTTCCCGAATATGGAGGATGTCCCCCTATACTTCTACTCACATAGTCCATGAGAGTCTTTCCCCACTGCGATGGTCATCTCCAGTGGAGGATTCAATGAGCACATGGTGGGGTCCGTAAAGAGAAGGTTCGACCAGCTTATCAAACCAACTCTGACATGGACTCTACCCTTGATAAGTTCAGGGGAGGCTCTCATACCCTCGTATTCTACCGAGAGGACCTTCCAGGTGGAGCTCCCAACTCGACCATCCCACTGCTTGTGCGGGCTCGCATGGCAAACTTCAATGTTCGGTGCATCCTGGTTGATCAAGGAAGCTCAGTGGACATCATGTACACCCAGCTGTTCACCACTCTCCAACCGAACAAAACCCACCTGACCCCGTACGTGGGCTCAGACCTCTAGGGATTCAATGGGGCTAGCACCAAACCCTAGGGGTATGTCGAACTAATTGTCACCTTCGGGAGAGCAGTGACCGCTAGAGCCATAAAGACTCAGTTTCTAGTAGTGAGCTTCCCGTCTCTCTATCAATGTATCTTCGGGAGGCCCACCCTAGCCGAACTGATTACAGTGCCCTCCATCGTGAACCTCAAGGTGAAATACTACACTGCTGAAGGCTTGGTTTCTACCCTCCACGAGGATGTTTAGGCAACAAGGAGGTGTTTTGATGCTTCGTCCAAGGGCCTGAGTTCCATCAATGCTCATCCCCGTCAATGACCATCGCTTCCCTTTCGATAGTCCCTCAACATCCAATAATAGGGCTACCTACTCACTAATAGTAGGATAGCACTACCTAAAGGGTTGGGGGAAAAGAACACCCTTTTTCGAGTAGGTAGATGACTCTTAAGTACTTGCTCAAACCTAAAATTTTCACACTTACACACTTTCAAAAAATCTTTTCAAAAACGCTTTATCACACTCTTGAGGAATGATACAAGAGTTACCATAAAGCAAACAAAAACTTTCAAAACACACAAACACAAACAATTTTCAAAAAATGAGCAAGTACCTAAGAGCCAGTGGAAAACCACGGATGGAAAGGGTGCTAACACCTTCCCTTTCCATAATCTACCCCCTTACTCAGAAAATCTCGAAAAGGTCTTTTTCTATTCTTTTCACCCTTTCCTTTGTTGGATAAAAGAAAAGTCAGTGGAGACTCTTGCTTACCGCGACATTTGCAAACAAAAATTGCAAACCAGTATTAATAGTTGGTTCTGCCACCGTATCACAGAACTGGCGACTTTGCTGGAGATATATTAAAAGTGGGGTTTAACTTAAGGTCTAGATCATGTTAAACTTTCTTCTTTGTCTATTTGATTGCTTTACTTTTAAGGGTATTATTTGGGTTACTATAGATCCTATGCCCGGATATGAGAAAAACCTTTTAGGTAAGTAGCAATAGATCGTGGAAACTGTATGGGGTATACCGACACAGTTGAAGCGATGGCTATGTTGATGCGACACTTTGGTTGGTACCGATAGTCCTTGAGTTAATCAAGGAGAATACAGGGCCTCTGCATGGTGTCATGAAGCGTCAACTGACCATAGAACCTTTAAATGAACAACTTGGCCATTAGGACGTAGTGAGATGGCCGTCTTTGGTGTATTCCCAAAGTCGGAAAATACTCGATGCTACACTCATTGAGACTTAACTCCTGAGTTTTGTTTGGTTGCAAGTCAGTCGCCTATCGAATGAAGCTTGTGGGAAAGGTCAGTGATATTGAGATCCCTTAGAACCCGATTACTATTTATAAGACAGGTTGAACCAATCCAACTTCAAGAGGGTATTACCTTAAAACCCATGTAAGCCTTAAACCTAAGGTCTTGGTGTGATTTTCTTGTGCTTGCTATATATGTGATTTCTTAGCATAATCAGGACATCATAACATGGCATATCATACTAAATATTTTAAGGATTTTCTAGGGCTTATCTTTGTTTTGTTTTGTAGGACATGACATCCGCTCGCAGGAACACTATCCAAATCAACCTTGTGAAAGTACCTCCTCAGCTCAAAGAGTTAACATCAAGGATTCCTGAAAGCTCTCCCTTCACTGAAAAACATGGTCAACTCCTCAACTTGGCCACTACAACCCCAGACAAAGAAATGTTAAAGGTGCTCTTTCAATTCTTTGACCCGTTGCACCACTGCTTCAATTTTCCTGATTACCAGTTAGTGCCCACTATGGAGGAGTTTTCTCAGTTATTGGGGGTACATATCCTTAATCAGCTACTGTTCAATGGTATAGAAAGAGACCCAAAGCCTGAAGAGATTGCTCATGCTCTATCTTTACAATGGTCTGATGTAGTGGAAAATTGGGAGACCAGAGGAGGTGTCCAAGGATTTCTAGCTAAGTTCCTATTTGAGAAAGCTCACTATTTTTGGGATAATCTGGATTTACAAGATTTTGAAGTAGTGCTGGCCCTTCTCATCTATGGGATGGTACTATTCCCTAATACGGACCAACTCATAGATGTGAATGCGGTTAAGGTTTTTCTGTCGCATAATCCGGTGCCTACTTTGCTCGGGGATATTTTGCACTCTCTGCATACTCACACTCAAAAGAGAAGAGGGACCATTCTGTGTTGCACTCCTATATTGGCTAGGTGGTTTATTTCACACCTACCCCGACCTGTCTTGAAGAATGAGCAGGGTATGAGATGGTCTCGTAGGTTGATGTCTCTTACATATTCAGATATTCATTAGTGTTCATGATCCTCGGAGAATGTTACCATCATTGATCGCTATGGGGAATTCCCTAATGTCCCTTTCTTAGGAATTAGGGGAGGAATCACTTATAACCCTTGTTTGGCGTTACGACAATTTGGTTATGCTAGAAGGGATGGTCCTCACAACACACTCGTCCAAGGAATCACATTTGACTATGAGGATGATGTTCAGGGTTATCTCAAGAGGTTCATTCGAGCTTGGGGCATGGTAAACCGAGTTGATAGCAAGACACTAGGGAACAAGAACTCCATCCCTCTTGAGCCTTACCTCAAATGGGCGCGAGCGCACACTCAATGTCTTATGATGCCTTACCCCGCCATCTTACCTGTGATTATGGAATCAATTGCTGAGGGAGACACTGCTTATGTTATTCTCTATCCTGATATGCCAACTGATCTTGAGGGGTTATAGAGGTCCTGTATCCAACTCAAAGAAGAACGAGACACTTTCGAAACCCAATTCTACGCCAGCGAGAAGAAGGTTTTAGAGCTCACCAGGTTACTTCACGAGGAGAAGAGCATAAATGCTTACATTTCACCAAAGAGGATGCGCCTGTGGGAAGCTTGAGTCTTCTTTTTCTTGGAAGGTTTTAGTTTTGGCTTTGTTCCTTTGTGTACCTAAGAGGCGTTATTGTGATCAATAAAACATTTTAATATAATTAACATTTGTTCTCTTTCTGTTTAAGCAAATTTGAGTCTTAGAAATCCTTGAAAACATTGCATACATATATCATACATATCATTGCATAAGCAGGTTTCATAGTAGGTTTCTCATCCTCTTCGCTGTTTATTTCAGCAATGGCTCTAGAACAAACAGTGAAGGATCTACAGACTCAGAATGCATAGTTTCAACAGATGATCATGGCTCTGGCCAAGGGGCAAGAGGAACTGAAATCCCTGATTGTCAAAGAAAAGACTAAAAAGCCAAGGAAGACAGCTGGTGTGGTGAACTTGGGAAGAAGGTCCAAAGGACTACTAAGGCAAGTGGTTGAGCTAACATCTTCCTCCAAAGAAGGAGATAACCAAGAAGGGGAGACAAGAGAGGAAGACCCTAGTCCAAGGGAATCTGATAATGATACTAATTACAATGAAGAGCAGTATCCTCCAGCCGACGAAAAGTACAAACAGTTGGAAGAGCGTCTAAGTTTAATGGAAATCCAGAAAGTTCCTGGGCTGGACTTTGAAGAGTTGGGTTTGGTATCTGGGGTTGTCATCCCACAAAAGTTCAAGGTGCTGGTGTTAGCCAAATATGATGGGGTTTCATGTCCCAAAATGCACCTCTGATCTTATGAGAGGAAGATCAAGCCTCACACTGCTGACAAGGACTTATGGGTCCACTTCTTTTAAGATAGTTTGTCCGGAACTCAACTAGAATGGTTCTACGAGCTGGAAAGGACCAATATCCGTAATTGGGAAGACCTGGATGCTGCTTTCTACAAGAAGTATCAGTATAATACAGACCTTGCTCCCACCCATACTCAACTCCAAAGTATGGCTATGGGTTCGAGCGAGGGCTTTAAAGACTACACTTAAAAGTGGAGGAACTTAGCAGGAAGAGTCCAGCCTCCCCTGTCTGATAGGGAGCTAGTGGATATGTTTATGGGTACCTTTTCTGGTCCATTTTTCAATCATCCTGATTGGAAGCTCCTTAGCCGACTTTACCAAATTGATCTTGACAGGTGAAAGAGTGGAAGCTGGAATTAGGAGTGGTAAGATCCAAAAGGATGCATCCTCCAGTACAGTAAGGAAGCCATTTGCTAGGAAGAAAGAGGTTAATGCTGTGTACAATCAAAGGAATCTGGACAGAACTGAACACCATCCGACGGTAGGAGCTGTTATGATCTCTAAACCCGCACCTATTCAGTAAAGGAACAATCAACCTAGAATAGAAAGGCCGACAAGACAGTTTACCCGAATAAATATGACGATGTCTCAAGTATTGCCACATTTACTGAAGTCTAATCTGGTAACTTTGCGGGAGGCTCCGAAGAATCCCAACACTGCCTCTCCCTGCTACAACCCTAATGCTCGCTGTACATACCATTTGGAAAGTCCAGGTCATGATACAAACGACTGTCGGGCTTTGAAAAACAAGGTGCAAGACCTTATTGAGGGGAAGGAAATCGAATTTGACGCCCCTAAGATTCCAAATGTTATCATTGCTCCTATGCCCAAGCACGACCGTGGTGTTAACGCTGTTGAAGATGATATGTTTGTTACTACCATTGATGAACTTGTTACTCCTCTCTTGACCGTTAAGTGGAACTTATTGAAAGTCAGTTTATTTCTGGGCTGTGGAGAAGGTTGCCACTTATGTTTATCTCTATCGACTGGTTGTCATTTGTTAAAGGCAGGTGTTCAGCACCTGATGGATGATAGAGAGATTTTGTTTGAAAAGACTCCCGTTCCGACGATTTCTTGTAAGGATGTTTCAATAATAACCATTTCCGCCAATCCTCCCAGGGTCTCCACCAAAAGACCCGCCAGGATTACATCTTCTTCGAAGTTGGCTCCACTGATTATCACTATGCCAGGGACAATCCCATAATCCTCGAAAAAAACTGTTCCCTGGAACTATGGGGGTGACGTTTACTACCACGGCGTCAAGCAAGACCTGCTGGCTATTGAAGAACAAGTTTCTAAAAATGCTGATCCTGACATTGGCAACATTATTGGAACCAACAAAATAACAAGAAGTGGAAGAGTGTTCTCCCCTGAGATTTCTCCTCTAAAAGTTGTTACTGGTCCTGTGATCATTCCTACTTTTGTTCCTACTGATATTACTACTGCAATTCCTGTGATTACCCCTGCTGACACCCCTATCACCGAGTCAACCGAGACTTGGGGCAAAGACATATTGATTTAGCCTGTCCAAACGAAGGCGCATTCAGTATCTATCCTAGAGGATTCCAAGAAGGAGATGGAAGAAATTTTGAAAATTATAAAGAAGAGCGACTACAATGTAGTTGAACAACTGGGGAAGACCCCTTCAAAGATTTCTATGCTAGCCTTACTGTTGTGCTTTGAAGCTCATGCGAAGGCTTTGGTGAAATTTCTTAAAACTGCCCATGTGCCACAGGAAACCTCTGCTGACCAATTTGAAGATTGTGTGGCCAGTTTGACGGTTGATAATGGTTTGGGTTTTTCTGATGCTGATCTGACACCTAGAGGGAGGAAACACAATGATGTGTTGCATGTCTCTGTCGAATGCAGCGGCACTACTTTGGCCTATGTCCTAGTAGATACTGGTTCATCTTTGAATGTGCTGCCTAAGAAAGTTCTGGACAGACTAGACTATAAAGGTTTGACCTTGAAGCCCAGCTGTGATCGGTGGATCTGGAACTGACTGTTTAACGCTGGTTCGCGAAATGTCGCGGAAGCAAGAGTCGCCACCGTCTTTTATTTTCTCCAAATGGAAAGGACAAAAGCACAGAAAAATTCCTTATAGAGATTGCTCTCGGTTCGGGAGGTAGGTTATAGAAAGGGAAGGTGTTAGCACCCTTTCTATCCATGGTTATCCATGGGCTCTTAGATACTTTCTCATTTGTGTTTTCAAAAATGGTTTGTTTGCTTTTCAATTGTGGGTTTTAAAAAGTTTCTTTGAAAATTCCAGTTCGACTCTTGTATCGGTCCTCAAGAGTGTTTGAAAAAAATGCTTTCGAAAGCTTTTTGAAAATGTGTTGGTGTGAAAAGTATTTTTGAATTTGTTTTGAAATTAGAGCAAGTATCTACGAGAACCTACCTACCCTAAGGAATTCGTCTGTGTAGATGTCCTTTAAAGTAGTGCCATCCCACCATTGAGAGGTAGGTAGCACCACCGTTGGAGGTGTTCGGGTCAATTCGAGGTTCGGGACATGGTGATCACCAGAGCAATGGGAAGACACCTTAGAAGCTACCCTCATGCCAGGTTCCCGGATCATGAGGACTTACTAAGACATCCTCTACTCGACGATCACCTTTCGAGGCAAGGCAATAGTGAGGCGTACCCTAGGGGTGGTGTGTGATTTGTGTATCGTTTTCAGATATTTTTGTCTTTTGTCACGTCATGGGTGATCTACGCTTTTGTTTTTATTTTTGTCATTCATTCTTGCATGCATTTGTTAACAGTTAAAAAGTTGCGGAAATTAAAAGTTCTAAACTATTACAAAGGCGCGGGTCCACATCACCAAAATTAAAATCCAGGACCCGATTTGACAGAAAGTAAATAAAGTAAAGTGCGAGAAATATAAAATGTCCGAGTTACATGGCTTTGGGAGAATTACATAAATATTTAAAAGAAGGAATAAATAAAATGTGCGAATTGAATTGAAATTGAAAGCGAGGGCGTTGGACCCTTTTTAATGAAATTAAATTATATTGAGCAAATTAATTAAATTAAAATAAAAAAGAAATTATTTTTGAGGTTTTTTGTATTTATGGTTTTTTATGAGAATTAAATGAAATTAAAATATTAATCCTAATTCTAATTTTTTTTATTTATTAAGAAAAACATGTCAAAATTAAACCTAAAATTAATCTAATTATTTACATGCAATTTTGATTTATAAAAATAAATAATTAATTATTAGTGAAATTTATTTACAAAAAATATTAATTAAATAAATATATTTTGATTTTTATGACTTTTCTGTTTTTTACTATTTTTTATATTTTATGAAAATAAGTTAAATTAAAGGAATTAATTAAAAAAAAGAAATAATTGAAATAAATAAAATAAGGAAAAGAAAGAAAATACAATACCTTGGGGGGTTTCTGTCCCCTTTTTGGAGGTGAATTGGAGTGGTTTGGCCATTTGTGTTCTGGCCTCATCATGCATAAGTTGTTCTACTTTGGCCATTTGGCTTTTGGCTTTTGGCCATTTGCGTTCTGGCTTCAACATTCCTTTAATGTCTGGCTTAATGTCTGCCTCGCCATGTATTGGTGTCATGTGTAAAATGTTCTGTTTTGGCCATTTGGCTTCTGGCCTTTTGACCATTTGGCTTTTGGCCTCAACGTTCCTTAATGAACCTGCACGGGATCCTGTCTAAATCTGCAGTGTTGAACCTCATGAACACATTAAATAAAATCATAAAAATTCAAATAAAACCAACATATGAAGAAATTTAATGTTTAGGCACAATATGGCATGTATGAATGATTATACCCTTTTGATCATGGAGATCAAATCAATCTTACCCTTACTGGAAGATTAGTGACCTGAATGCTTTTATGCCTTACTGGAAGATTAGGATCATGGAGATCAAGCCAGCCTTATCATTACTGAAGAAGTAGTGAGGTATTGGTTTATAACTGTGATGGCTTGCTTCTAGTGAGAGAGGATTTGTAATAAGGATTTCAAGGTTTTAGGGTTCTTGAAAGAGTTTGATATTCTAACAGTATTGTGACAAGGTTTTTTCTCTCTTTTCCTCCTCTCTTTTTTTTCTTTTTTCTCCCTTTGGTTTGTGTGAAAAGAAGGTGATTATATAAGGGAAATTAGGGTAAAGCAAATGGGCTTTGAATGTGCAATTGGGCCTCCAATATTCACTTGAATTCGTCACTTTCCAGGCTAAATCGCAGGGACTTAAGTGCATTTTTTGAAGTTGAAATGTGAAAACAAAATGTATCCGGCATCGAGAACTAACTCCTGTCCGAAAATCGACTCAATCGGATAAACGGTGAATTAGTTATGAATTTTTGAAGTTTCAGCTTAGACAAACTTATTTTGGGCTTCAGTGTCGACTCTGACACGTTCTTCAATAAAAAACTGGTATTGATCGGTGCATAATTTGGTATCGACTTTTGAAGCAAAGTTGTAGATCTATGAGTCAGGGACCTTGTGTAAAAACATGAGTCCAATCCGATAAAAATTGACCGAGTTATGAATTTTCGAAGTTTCGGCCCAGATGAAATAATATTCAGCATTCAGGATTTTCGGCGTGTCACGCACTCTGAGCAAAAAATGAAGGCCTTTTGAATACCGTTTGAACTCAATACCTTCTGTGAAAATGTAGCCAACTCAATTTGTGAAATTTTGGCACCGGAACCAGCTCGATACGATGAAAATCGACCAAGTTATGATTTTCTGAACATGACGCAAATAAACTTCTGTCACAAATTTTCTGTATGAAAATACTTGATAAATCCACATTTTTGAAGACCTTATGATCGAAATTGGCTTCCAGCCGTGAGAGATGAAAACGTAGATAATGTCAAGACGGAATTTTGGCCACCGGAACGGGTTCAAAACGAGTCACGATCTTCAAGTTATGAATTTTTTAGCGCGTAAAAACTGCACTTTCAGCACCCTTTTTCACCATATTTCTTCGAGAAAACTCACACATTCGGATACCTTCTTTAAAGAATTGGCTCTTGATCCGAACCTGAATTTGAGAATACGTTATCAGAGATATCTTGGCGAAAGAATACCTGAATATAACGCGCCGACTTGGACTTGTGAATTTTCTTGAAATGTTTTGAGAAATATGGGAGGGCAAATTTTGGGGTACAACAGTTGCCCATGTTCAATCTTCTTAGACCTGAGGATGCAGATTGGCTGACGTGCCTTTCGTAATCCGAAGGTGGAAGATGATTGAACACTAGAGTGCCCAGAAATTTGCGCTCACATAGTAGCAGTGTGATGATGGAATGGGCTTATAGATGCCATTTAGAGGTTGCTGGATAGGATGATGAGCTTATAGATGCCATCTGGATATTGATCGTATAAGAGATTCCTTAGCGAGAACCTGCATATCTGCAAAAGAAAAATGATTACCTGACACGTTGCAGGAGCTGATTTTCAGATGCTTGGTATAGATGTGTCCTGACTGGTTACAGGAGCTGAATCTGGAGCTTCACAAGATGATGAATGAACCAGGGATGGTTGCTACCTTAGCGTGAATGGTAAGAGAACCTTGAGTGATTTTAACTTCAACAACGCTCGTTGAGAAAAATCTTGGTGGGAATTACCGTCTTTGCAGTACCGGGAAGAGAACCATAGGTCATTATAATCTGAAGGGGAATCACCTCACTCGCCGTCGGAGAGGGAATCATAAGAAAAGGAATTGTCACCTCACTCACCGTCGGAGAGGGAACCATAGGAGACTATCAGCTCACTCACCGTCGGAGAGGGAAACATCTGAAAAGGAATTACCACCTCACTCACCGTCGGAGAGGGGACCATAGGAGACTATCACCTCACTCACCGTCGGAGAGGGAAACATCTGAAAAGGAATTACCACCTCACTCACCGTCGGAGAGGGGACCATAGGATAACTTCTACTGAGTCTTCATCAGAAAAATCTGTTGGGAGTTGATTTAGCTGGACTAGAGAAGGCCTTGGACGGGATAACAACAGAGAATCTTAGGGTCGATTAACTGAACCGGTCTAGGTCTTGAAATGTCTTCAACTGGAATAAGTGTCAGAACGTCGCCATATCTGGTTCATATCTGGACTATATCTGGAAGGGAATCTGGAAGCAGCATCAAAACGTCACCATATCTGGTTTACATCTGAAACTATATCTGGAAGGAAATCTGGAAGCAGTATCAGAATGTCATCATCTCTAGTTTACATCTGAAACTATATCTGGAAGGAAATCTGGAAGCAGTATCAGAACGTCACCATCTCTGGGTCATATCTGAAACTATATCTAGAAGGATATCTGGAAGCAGTATCAGAACGTCGCCATATCTGGTTTACATCTGAAACTATATCTGGAAGGAAATCTGGAAGCAGTATCAGAACGTCACCATATCTGGTTTACATATGAAACTATATCTAGAAGGAACTCTGGAAGCAGCATCAGAACGTCACCATATCTGGGTCATATCTGAAACTATATCTAGAAGGAAATCTGGAAGCAGCATTAGAACGTCACCATATCTGGTTTACATCTGAAACTATATCTGGAAGGAAATCTGGAAGCAGTATCAGAACGTCACCATCTCTGGGTCATATCTGAAACTATATCTAGAAGGATATCTGGAAGCAGTATCAGAAGGTCGCCATATCTGGGTCATATCTGAAACTATATCTAGAAGGAAATCTGGAAGCAGCATCAGAACGTCACCATATCTGGGTCATATCTGAAACTATATCTAGAAAGAATTGCGATAGTTGATAGTAATCATTTTTGTATTGATCTTTTTCCTGAAAAGGCAAAACATAATTGTATGCAAAATCATGATGCATGAACTGTATGTCTTCAAAAAGTCCTCAAAATTAATGAGATTCGTGTTGTATGATGCATATGCATGCTATAGTGTATGAAGATGTGATATTTATGAATGCATTTTTGTCTAAGAAAATAAATCCTTGACGGGTGCTAGGAAGTTAACTCCTGGACTGGTGTTGAAGAATAGATTTTGCTTCCGCTGGGGATGATAGTTGCAAGAATACCAGTAGGAGAAGATAACTCCGTTGGGGAATAAGCTTGGCGAATGGATTACTCTGCGGGGAGAAAAGTACTCTACGATCTTGCTGGGGAAGCAATACTCTGTGGGGAGAGAGATACTTTGTTGAGCTGTTGATAATAACTTGCTGGGGATACCATCGTTATATTGGAAGTGTTAATGGACTTCGCTGGGGATAAGAAGACTCCGTCGAGGACGCTCTTTCCGTGGCTTTTGGATGAGGATAACCCAGTTATATCCTAGTAAGGAAATAACTCTTTGAATAAAGTCGGGAGACGCGTTCGCGCTCTGCGAGGATAAGCTTCCAGAATCTACTGGGGATAAGCTTACTGCTTGGGGAGATGAATTCCAAATTTCCTGGGGAACTAGATTGGACTCTCTGGGGGGAAGTTTTGAGATGTATTGGAAGTAACTCCACTGAATGTTTGATATACCGCCGGGGAACAATCTTTAGGCCAAGACTGCCGGGGATGCTTGTTAAGAATGCCTGTATATTGCTGGGAGATGTTGAGATCTGCGGGAGGATACCCAACTTCCTTAAGTTTGACTGTAACCTTGCTTGAGGAGAGAGTACTGACTTGCTGGATCACTCTCTGGGGAATTAAGATATTTGGTTGTATTCTTTAACTGAACCTACCTTGATACCTTTGGAGGATAGAACAATTAGATTGCTTGGACAACTCATTATTGCCCCTGTTTCTATGGGGGAGGCACTTGTGGGGTGCTGATAGTTGTTGATGGACAAACCTCCTTCTGGTAGGCAGGTGACAAGATGCCGGGACATAGTCATACGCTTTGATCCCTAACTTTTGCCTGGACCACCCTTTCGGGTTTTCAGCCCACCGGGATACCCATTTTTGCCCAAGCCGCCTTTTCAGGTTTTCGACTTGCCGGGTGTACAGATTTTTCATTTCATCCCTTCATTTTGCCCGAACCCTTTTGGTTCGCCGGGAAGCCCTTATTTTTGCCTAGGTGTGTCAACCTAGCGGGTCTTTGATTTTGCGTAGTATTTTTCGACTATGTCCACGCTCTTAGAATGCAGGTAGGTGCCCCTGGCTGCTTGTGTTGCCATATTACCAGAAGGTGTCTGATCGTGCAAGATTCGTTGCTGGAGTGCCCCAAGTGACTCAGGCAGAGATTTGCCCCAGGCTTTTTGGCCTTTTGAGGGATTCTCTGGATCTTGACTTAACTACCCCAGATGGTAGACCATGATCATGCCGTGCCCATTGATTGGAGATACTCTTGTTCATTAGACTTTCGTCATGCGAATTTCTATGCTGTTCAAACAAAAAGTCATATGCAAACAAAGTTATGTTAAAAATGCAAAGCTTATGTCTGTCTCGAAGATTTTGAAAAATGCATTCTTTTTTTCATAAAACAAGTGGATGTTTGTAAAACGTAATGTCAACTCCGTATTTACCGTAAGCCTTAAGGAGTCAGGATACCTTTCGTAACAGTACGCTTTCGAACTAACCCATGCTTCAGCTAGGACTTTTAAGGGTTATAACGTGGCCTGGTTCACGGTTTAAGAAACAAAAGGATAAAGGCTCAAATTTTATTTGTACCCACCCGCTCTTCGTGATGTTCTTCAAACCTAAACTCAGTTGATCGTGCGTTAGACCTTGTTTGAGTCTTTGCTCTAATTTTCCGGTGATGATTCGGATGTTGATAACTTATTTTGAATAGGCAGTCATTTCTTTTTTTTGTTGAGGGTTTGTAGGACCTCTTTCTTGTCTGATTTTGTTATCCCTATTTTTTTTGCCTGAACTATTTCCCTTTTTTGGAATTATAGTCAGCGGGATGCCCCAGTTTCGTAAGTCCCCTTTATAGGTTTTGACTTTTTGGGCTTTTCATTTATGAATTTGATAATGACTGCCTGTCTTTATCGATTATTCGGAACCATCACTATCTTTTTTGTAAGGATCTCTTTGGTGCCATTCGTTATGCACTTGGGTCAACTGAGAGACTACCCTGCCCCAGGTTATGATTAAGGGTTTTAAATTTCGAAAAGAAAAACTCCTACTTCTTTGGCTCAGAGGGGTTGACGAGGGATTATCATCCTTATAACTCCAGTGTTTAGGAATTGAAACAATGCCTGTACCTCATCAGCGGGGTCTGTTCAAAAGCATACTGTAGATTATGGTATCGTTTTCGTCATCCTCCCTCAAGAGGCTTAGAATTATTAACCAAGAGTTGATCATCAGAAAAAATATGAAAAGAATTTTGAATATAATAAAAACAATTGTATTAATTCCCAAAACAGACATATGCGATGCATTAATAGAATAAAAGAGTTTGCTATGACATTAATTGTTTATATAAGCAAAGAAAAACACAATTCAGAAATTCAAATAAACAAAAGGTCTTCAACGATTGGGTAATGGAGCAGTGATCATGTTCGGAGTCTCAGGCACTTCAAATTGAATCTCCCCGGCGTCGATCATGTCTTGAATTTTGTTCTTGAGAGGCCAGCAGTTGTCCGTAGTATGCCCCGGGCTATCAGAATGATATGCGCACCTATCGTTGGGATGATAGTTAGGAGCCGAAGTGTTCGGATTCCGAAGGGGAGCCCTTAAGGTGATCAGCCCTGCCTTCAACATTTGTTGTAGTGCTTGATCCAGCGACATGTTGAGTTTGGTATACTGTCGTTTCTCCTTGCGCTGCTGCCCCTGCCCTTGTTGAGCAGGTCCCGGATTGGAGATCTGGATTGCCCCTATCTCATGACGGCTCTTTTTACCGTGCACAGCATTGGATTCTTTCTTTCCATGATGAGGCTTTTTATCAGAAGGTGCAGCCTCTTGAATTTTCCCAGACCGGATGCCAGCTTCTATTCGCTCTCCAGTCAATATAAGATCTGTGAATCCAGCAGACGAATTCCCAATTAGGTGGTTGTAGAACGGACCAGACAGGGTCCCTAAGAACATATCGACAAGTTCCCGATCAGTCAGAGGTGGTTGTACCCTTCCAGCAAGATCCCTCCATTTCTGCGCATATTCTTTAAAACCTTCACTTGATCCTAACGACATACCCTGGAGTTGGGTACGCGTAGGAGCAAGGTCGGCATTATATTGATACTGCTTGTAGAACGCAGTAGCCAACTCCTCCCAGTTACGAACCTTGGTCCCATCTAGCTGATAGAACCATTCGAGATGAGTCCCTGAAAGACTCTCCTGGAAGAAGTGGATCCACAAATTCTTGTCCACCGTATATGGTTGAATCTTCCGAACATAGGACCTGAGGTGTAACTTGGGACAAGACGCCCCGTCATACTTGGTAAAGGATGGTGCTTTGAACTTCCGAGGAATAATCACACCAGTTGACAAACCCAGATCTCCAAAATCCAGCCCAGGTACCTGTTGGATCTCCATAGCATTCAGCCTATCCTCCAACTGTTTGTACTTGTCTTCGGCAGGAGGGTATTGTTCGTCGTTGAAATCTGTCTCGTTGTCGGAGACCACTGGACTGGGAACCCTTTCCTCCTGATGACTACCTTCCCTCACAGATGGAGTTGTCCTCTCAGTTTCAATCTGCGGTGTATTCCCATATCTGCGTCTAGGGCTGAACAAAACAGTCCTCTTCTTCTTCTTTTCTTTCTTCAAGAGCAAAGCCTTCAGATCTTGTTGCCCCTGGGTCAAATTCATGATCAGCCCTTGGAACTGGGCGTTCTGAGCCTGGAGGGCCTTGATGGACTGCTCAGCTGATGATTCAGGATTCATGACGATCGGCTGAAATAAACAGCGAAGAAGGGTAAGCAACCTGTCAAAGGGATACCTGCAATGCAATGAGATGTATGACATGCATGTAATGTTTTCAAGGACCTCGCGGGGTAGACAAAGAAACTTGTTAGAGTTGAGAACCAGTAACTTGATTGAAGGAACTTCCATGTTGTAGAAAATCCTTCTTCAAGGGTCAAAGGCTCACCATCTCCAGTGGGTCATAGCCTCTGACAACTTTGGCTAGAGGAAAATAAATCCTCTTTGCCCCTTGCTAGATGTTTGATTCATCATGACCTGCATCACAAGCCCTTGAGATCCTTGAAATGGGTTAGGATGTATGCAATGGTATGATGTCATGCTATGCATGGGGTAATGTGAGTAACCCTGTTATGAGTCCCAATTAAGGACTATAAACAACCCTGCAAGAAATTTAGTACCCTGTTATGAGTCCCAACTAAGGACTATAAACAAGACCTGCAAGAAACTTAGTACCCTGTTATGAGTCCCTATTAAGGACTATAAACAAAACCTGCAAGACTTAGTAACCCTGTTATGAGTCCCAATTAAGGACTATAAACAAAACTTGTAAGACTTAGTAATCCTGTTATGAGTCCCCATTAAGGACTATAAACAAAACCTGCGAGTAGTTCATGTATCAGATAACAAGCATGCAAGTAGTCAAGTACGAAGGCACACAAGTCACACAAGAGAAGCCCTTAGAGTTTAGGCCAGCATGAGGTATAGGTATTACCCTCTTTCAGTTTGTTGGTTCATACCTGTCCTATCAAAGTAACCGGGTTCTTAGAGGATCCCAATATCATTGACTACCCTCAATCGGTCATAACTCCAGCATCGCAATCTTTTCTTGCGGCCAGAACCATCACGAGAGTTTAGCCTCAATGGGCGTAGCATACTGCTACTGTTTTAATGGCCAAGTTGGGTCATTTAAGGTTCTAAGGTCTGTTGGTGCTTGATGACTCCTTGGAAGACCCATATTCTCCTCGTTTCAACACGAGGGATATCGGTACAGACCAAGGCGCCACACCAATGTAGCCACTGCTTCACCCATGTCGGTATACGCCGGACAGGTCCCTCACAGATTATGCTACCTAACAGGGTATCCCCAGATCCGGGTTAGGATCTATGTAACTCCGATGCAACCCACAATAATAAAGCAAGCAAAGAAGACAATTGAAAACACAGTTATGAACTAGCCCTAAGGTACACCTCACTTTATAAAGATATCCCCAGCAGAGTCGCCAGTTCTGTGATCGGTGGATCTGGAACTGACTGTTTAACGCAGGTTCGCGAAATGTCGCGGAAGCAAGAGTCGCCACCGTCTTTTATTTTCTCCAAATGGAAAGGACAAAAGCATAGAAAAATTCCTTATAGAGATTGCTCTCGGTTCGGGAGGTAGGTTATAGAAAGGGAAGGTGTTAGCACCCTTTCTATCCATGGTTATCCATGGGCTCTTAGATACTTGCTCATTTGTGTTTTCAAAAATGGTTTGTTTGCTTTTCAATTGTGGGTTTTAAAAAGTTTCTTTGAAAATTCCAGTTCGACTCTTGTATCGGTCCTCAAGAGTGTTTGAAAAAATGCTTTTGAAAGCTTTTTGAAAATGTGTTGGTGTGAAAAGTATTTTTGAATTTGTTTTGAAATTAGAGCAAGTATCTACGAGAACCTACCTACCCTAAGGAATTCGTCTGTGTAGATGTCCTTTAAAGTAGTGCCATCCCACCATTGAGAGGTAGGTAGCACCACCGTTGGAGGTGTTCGGGTCAATTCGAGGTTCGGGACATGGTGATCACCAGAGCAATGGGAAGACACCTTAGAAGCTACCCTCATGCCAGGTTCCCGGATCATGAGGACTTACTAAGACATCCTCTACTCGACGATCACCTTTCGAGGCAAGGCAACAGTGAGGCGTACCCTAGGGGTGGTGTGTGATTTGTGTATCGTTTTCAGATATTTTTGTCTTTTGTCACGTCATGGGTGATCTACGCTTTTGTTTTTATTTTTGTCATTCATTCTTGCATGCATTTGTTAACAGTTAAAAAGTTGCGGAAATTAAAAGTTCTAAACTATTACAAAGGCGCGGGTCCACATCACCAAAATTAAAATCCAGGACCCGATTTGACAGAAAGTAAATAAAGTAAATAAAGTAAAGTGCGAGAAATATAAAATGTCCGAGTTACATGGCTTTGGGAGAATTACATAAATATTTAAAAGAAGGAATAAATAAAATGTGCGAATTGAATTGAAATTGAAAGCAAGGGCGTTGGACCCTTTTTAATGAAATTAAATTATATTGAGCAAATTAATTAAATTAAAATAAAAAAGAAATTATTTTTGAGGTTTTTTGTATTTATGGTTTTTTATGAGAATTAAATGAAATTAAAATATTAATCCTAATTCTAATTTTTTTTATTTATTAAGAAAAACATGTCAAAATTAAACCTAAAATTAATCTAATTATTTACATGCAATTTTGATTTATAAAAATAAATAATTAATTATTAGTGAAATTTATTTACAAAAAATATTAATTAAATAAATATATTTTGATTTTTATGACTTTTCTGTTTTTTACTATTTTTTATATTTTATGAAAATAAGTTAAATTAAAGGAATTAATTAAAAAAAAGAAATAATTGAAATAAATAAAATAAGGAAAAGAAAGAAAATACAATACCTTGGGGGGTTTCTGTCCCCTTTTTGGAGGTGAATTGGAGTGGTTTGGCCTTTTGTGTTCTGGCCTCATCATGCATAAGTTGTTCTACTTTGGCCATTTGGCTTTTGGCTTTTGGCCATTTGCGTTCTGGCTTCAACATTCCTTTAATGTCTGGCTTAATGTCTGCCTCGCCATGTATTGGTGTCATGTGTAAAATGTTCTGTTTTGGCCATTTGGCTTCTGCCCTTTTGGCCATTTGGCTTTTGGCCTCAACGTTGCTTAATGAACCTGCATGGGATCCTGTCTAAATCTGCAGTGTTGAACCTCATGAACACATTAAATAAAATCATAAAAATTCAAATAAAACCAACATATGAAGAAATTTAATGTTTAGGCACAATATGGCATGTATGAATGATTATACCCTTTTGATCATGGAGATCAAATCAATCTTACCCTTACTGGAAGATTAGTGACCTGAATGTTTTTATGCCTTACTGGAAGATTAGGATCATGGAGATCAAGCCAGCCTTATCATTACTGAAGAAGTAGTGAGGTATTGGTTTATAACTGTGATGGCTTGCTTCTAGTGAGAGAGGATTTGTAATAAGGATTTCAAGGTTTTAGGGTTCTTGAAAGAGTTTGATATTCTAACAGTATTGTGACAAGGTTTTTTCTCTCTTTTCCTCCTCTCTTTTTTTTCTTTTTTCTCCCTTTGTTTTGTGTGAAAAGAAGGTGATTATATAAGGGAAATTAGGGTAAAGCAAATGGGCTTTGAATGTGCAATTGGGCCTCCAATATTCATTTGAATTCGTCACTTTCCAGGCTAAATCGCAGGGACTTAAGTGCATTTTTTGAAGTTGAAATGTGAAAACAAAATGTAGCCGGCATCGAGAACTAACTCCTGTCCGAAAATCGACTCAATCGGATAAACGGTGAATTAGTTATGAATTTTTGAAGTTTCAGCTTAGACAAACTTATTTTGGGCTTCAGTGTCGACTCTGACACGTTCTTCAATAAAAAACTGGTATTGATCGGTGCATAATTTGGTATCGACTTTTGAAGCAAAGTTGTAGATCTATGAGTTAGGGACCTTGTGTAAAAACATGAGTCCAATCCGATAAAAATTGACCGAGTTATGAATTTTCGAAGTTTCGGCCCAGATGAAATAATATTCAGCATTCAGGATTTTCGGCGTGTCACGCACTCTGAGCAAAAAATGAAGGCTTTTTGAATACCGTTTGAACTCAATACCTTCTGTGAAAATGTAGCCAACTCAATTTGTGAAATTTTGGCACCGGAACCAGCTCGATACGATGAAAATCGACCAAGTTATGATTTTCTGAACATGACGCAAATAAACTTCTGTCACAAATTTTCTGTATGAAAATACTTGATAAATCCACATTTTTGAAGACCTTATGATCGAAATTGGCTTCCAGCCGTGAGAGATGAAAACGTAGATAATGTCAAGACGGAATTTTGGCCACCGGAACGGGTTCAAAACGAGTCACGATCTTCAAGTTATGAATTTTTTAGCGCGTAAAAACTGCACTTTCAGCACCCTTTTTCACCATATTTCTTCGAGAAAACTCACACATTCGGATACCTTCTTTAAAGAATTGGCTCTTGATCCGAACCTGAATTTGAGAATACGTTATCAGAGATATCTTGGCGAAAGAATACCTGAATATAACGCGCCGGCTTGGACTTGTGAATTTTCTTGAAATGTTTTGAGAAATATGGGAGGGCAAATTTTGGGGTACAACACCAGCAACATTGTAGTGAGGGCTTTTGACGGTTCGAAGAGAATGGTGCATGGGGAGGTGGATATCCCCATCAAGGTTGGTTCTCAGACCTTTGACTCTACCTTCTACATGATGGATATCAGACTGTCCTATTCTTGTTTATTGGGTCGCCCTTGGATTCATGGGGCGGGAGCTATTACGTCCACTCTGCATCAGATGATGAAATACCCGATCAAAGGAAGAATTGTCACTGTACACGGTGAAGAAGAATACACGGCAAGTCACCTGAATTCCTTCAGATATGTAGAAATGGATGGTGAGTTCATCGGGACTCCGTGTCAGAACTTCGAAGAGGTACCTCAGACTATGGCCGCAACTGATGTTGTCACCAATATGCCGAAGATCACCAGACCTCCCTTAAAGATGGATTCTCTCAAGGATGCAAAAGCAGTTATTGAAGAAGGTGGGTTTACCATATGGGGCCAACTCCCTAGTATTCCATACAAGTCTGATAAATTTGGTTTGGGTTTCTCTTCAGGGGCGCAAAGGGCTATTCGACGCGCTCGTTCTAGAAGACCTCCCCTACGCATCAGCAATCATGTGGTCAACGCTCTGGAAGACAGTGAGGGTGACGACAACATGGATAGCTAGATCTTACCTACTACCAAGGTGGACCCAATAACTGGACAATAAAGGACTTTGTACCAATCACTTTTATTCAGAAGTAATTGTCTTTCTTTTTTTTTGGATATGTAATAAACAATATAAACTCTTTGGCCATGTGTCTTACCCGGGGCACAATGGTTTATTTGTGAGGGTTATCATATTTCGATTACATATGGCATTAATAAAGCATTGGACATTTATGCATACAAATTTTGTGCTCTTTGTTTTTCTTTTCTGCTTTTACTTTGTCTATACATCTATGCTGTTACACTCACCCACGTATCAAACTGCAGATCCATATCCATTTTGGATCCCATTGATAACAGTTCTGCTATTACCAGTTATGACTTTGAAAATCCGATCAACCAAGCCGAGGACGAAGGTGAGGAAGATTGTGAGGTACCTGGAGAACTTGCTAGGCTGTTACAGGAGGAAGAGAGGGCTATACAGCCTCATGAAGAGCCAATTGAGACAATAAACTTGGGCATAGAGGAAGACAAAAAAGAAGTCAAGATCGGTGAAAATCTGGGGCTTAATGTCAAACAACGGTTGATATAGATATTGCATGATTATGTCGAGATCTTTGCCTGGTCATATGAAGACATGTCGGGACTAGACACGGATATTGTGGTTCACCGTCTGCCAACTAAAGAAGATTGCCCTCCGGTAAAGCAGAAATTTCATTGTATGCGCCCTGAAATGTCAGAGAAGATCACAATAGAGGTTATGAAGCAGTTCAACGCTGGGTTCCTAGCTGTCACCTCTTATCCCCAATGGGTTTCTAACGTAGTCCTGATGCCTAAGAAGGACAACAAAGTATGAATGTGTGTGGACTATAGAGATTTAAACAGGGCAAGCCCCAAGGATGACTTCCCACTTCCCCATATTGATGTTCTGGTTGACAACACTGCGCAGCACAAGATTTTTTCCTTCATGGATGGTTTCTCTGGTTACAATCAGATCAAGATGGCATCCGAAGACATGGAGAAGACAACCTTCGTTATGCAATGGGGCACTTTCTGCTACAAAGTAATGCCGTTTGGATTGAAGAATGCAGGGGCAACATATCAACGAGCCATGGTAGCTCTATTTCATGACATGATTCACCATGAGATAGAGGTCTATGTTGACGACATGATAGCCAGGTCTCAAACTGAGGAAGAGCACGTTGATCATCTACAAAAGCTATTTGATAGGTTGAAGACGTAAAAGCTGAGGTTAAACCCGAACAAGGGTACCTTCGGGGTAAGGTCTGGTAAATTGCTAGGTTTCATTGTCAGTGACAAGGGTATTCAGGTAGGCCCTGCAAAGGTGAAGGCTATATAAGAGATGTCGGCCCCTCGCACTGAGAAGGAAGTTAGAGGCTTCTTGGGAAGACTAAATTACATTTCCAGGTTCATTTCCCATTTAACTGCTACTTGTGAGCCAATCTTCAAACTCCTGAAGAAAGATCAAGTGGTAAAGTGGAATGACGAATGTCATACTGCCTTCGAAAGAATTAAGGAATACCTTCAAGAACCACCAATTCTGATGCCTCCAATTGAAGGAAGACCTTTGATAATGTACTTAACAGTGTTAGATAATTCAATGGGGTGTCTGCTGGGGTAGCATGAGGAGTCCGGTCGAAAAGAGCATGTGATATACTACCTTAGCAAAAATGTTACCGATTGTGAAACAAGATACTCACTGCTCGAGAAAACTTGCTGCACTTTGGCATGGGATACTCGCCGACTGAGACAGTATATGTTGACCCACACTACTTTGTTGATATCTAAGATGGATCCGATCAAGTACATCTTCGAGAAGCCTGCTCTCTCCGAAAGAATAGCAAGATGGCAAATGATCTTGACCGAATATGATATCCAATACACGACTCAGAAAGAAATCAAGGGAAGTGTACTAGCTGATCATTTGGCTCATCAGGCCGTGGATGACTACCAATCCATTAATTTTGAGTTCCCGGACGAGAATATTATGCTAGTGACTGACTATGAAAAACCTGGACCAGATGAAGGACCTGAAGAAGGATCTCGATGTACTATGGTTTTTGACCGAGCCTCGAATGCACTCAGAAATGGAATTGGTGCTGTAATTATATCTCCTGAGGGCTGTCATACTCCTTTCACCTCCATACTATGTTTCAAATGTACCAATAATATGGTGGAGTATGAAGCATGCATCATGGGTCTCAAAGCTGCTATTGATCTGAGGATCAAGCTCTTGAGCATATTCGGGGATTCAGCCTTGGTAATAAGTCAAATCAAAGGCGAGTGGGACACGAAGCACCCGAATCTCATCCCTTACAGAGAACATGTGCTGACATTGCTTCCACACTTTGAAGAAGTCACCTTTGAACACTTTCCACGAGAAGAGAATCAGTTAGAGGACGCGTTAGCTACTATGTCATATATGTTCAAGGTCAAGTGGGATAGCAAGGCTCCTTAGATTACTATTGAGAGGTTGGATGAACCAGCATACTGCTATGAGATTGACACTGAATAAGTAGCAGACAAACCTTGGTTTCATGAAGTGAAGAGGTATCTCAAGGCTCAAGAATATCCTGAGGGAGCATCTGTCAATGATAAGAAGTTTCTGAGAAGGTTCTCCGCAAAGTTCTTCCTCAATAATGGAATCCTCTACAAGCGCGACCATGACTCTACTTTACTTCCGTGCATAGATAAGAGCGAAGCAGAGAGGATTATGGCAGATTTACACGAAGGTACCTTTGACACCCACTCTAGTGGACACACTATGGCTAAAAAGATCCTACGGGCAGGATACTATTGGTCCATTATGGAAGCAGACTGTTATCAGCATTCCCGAACTTGTCACAAATTCCAGATCTACGCTAATAAGGTGCATGTACCTCCGGTTCCCTTGAATGTCTTGACGGCTCCCCGACCCTTTGTAATGTGGGGCATTGACATGATCGAAGAGATTAGATCTACCACTTCCAACGGGAACCTCTTCATCCTAGTCGCCATTGATTACTTCACGAAGTGGGTTAAGGCTGCCTCTTTTGCTACTGTTAGCAAGAATGTTGTGGCGCAGTTTAGCAAGCATAACCTGATTTATTAGTATGGTGTGCCAGAGAGAATCATCACGGATAATGGTACAAATCTCAACAATACGATAATCACCGAACTCTGTAAACAATTTAAGATCTAACATCATAATTCTTCCCCTTACCGACTGAAGATGAATGCACTGTGGAAGCTGCTAATAAGAATATTAAGAAAATCATACAGAAGATGACCGTGACATACAAAGACTGGCACGAGATGTTACCATTTCCTCTTCATGGTTACCGTACCTCAGCCCGTATGTCAACAAGGGCAACACCTTATTCACTAGTGTATGGTATGGATGGTGTCTTTTCTATCGAGGTCCAGATCCCTTCTTCGAGGATCATGAAGGATGCGGGATTGAACGAAGATGATTGGATCCAGACTCGACTTGATCAACTAAATCTGATTGATGAGAAAAGACTTACTGCTGTCTGTCATGGTCAAATGTATCAAAAACGGATGATCAAGGCTTTAAACAAAAAGGTCAGACGTCAAGTATATCAAGTGGGTGATCTAGTGATCAAGCGCATCATATTGCCACAAGGTGATCCCAGGGGAAAATGGAATCCCACGTACGAAGGGCCATTTGTGATCAAAAGCATATTTTCTGGTGGAGCCATGATTCTGACCACTATTGATGGTGACGACCTTCCTCACCCTGTTAATGCGGACATAGTGAAAAGATACTGCGCGTAAATAAAGACTTGCTAGGTTGACTGGCCTAGGCAAAAATAAGGGCATCCCGGTGAACTAAAAGGGTTCGGGCAAAAATTAGGGATAAAAACAAAAATCTGTACACCCGGCAAGTTGAAAATCTGCAAAGGCGGCTTGGGCAAAAAAGGGTATCCCGGTGGACTGAAAACCTGAAAGGGTGGTCCAGGCAAAAGTTAGGGATTTTAAGCGTATCAATATGTCCCATTGGATCACCTTGTGATCATACTTCAGTATCAACTATCAAGCTTAAACGGTACCGATCAATCTAGTCAGCTTCAGACAAGTAGCAAAGTGATGAGACGCTCGAAGACATAAGGGCAATAGCAGAATTGAAACCCAATAGGATTATTACACATAGTTGTTTTCTTCTCTTTGTACACTATTTTGTATAGTTTTCACTCTCACGGTGGTGTTCTCCTACTAGAACGTCAGCCTCTTTGTACAAAATGCCTGTTATAGGCAAACTTCATAAATTAATACAAATCATTTCTTTGAAAGTATAAAACTATTTGTTTTTCTTTTTCTGTTTTGTTTGGCAAAAACGTCCAACGACTTATTCTTGATATATGCATTTGAATATGATTGCTATTCACAAACATTTGCATAAGAAATAGAAAGATAGTTGCTCATGACTTTAAGAAATGGGGCAAAGTCTAAAAAACAATTTGTAGTCCCAACAGTTACTCCTTCCAGCAGGTACAGGGGAAGAGACAGTTTGATACGAAGTCACCATTACATATGACCCCGTGACGTCTATGTTCCCCATAGAGTAAAAACAACCAGAGTCTTGATCTCCTTTTCCCCAAACAGGAATTACCTTCTCTAGTTGAAATCTGTCTTCCCCAGCCGAGTTTTATAATTTCAAATAGTTATAAAATTTCCTCCCAGGTAGAGTTTATTTCTCTAACTGCGGAAGTTCATTCCCCAACAAAGTTCATTTCTCTACAACGGCAAAATCTTCCAATGAAGCATCTCCCTCCGCAGAGTTATTCTCAAGCAAAGTCAATCCCCGACAGAACATCCTCAAACAAAAAGAGGAAATCCCCAGCGAATCCTTTCCATTCATCATCCCCAGCGGAAACGGAGGATTCAGCATCCCAATACTCTTCAACAGCAATCCGGGATTTACTTTCCCATACTAAGAAACATCATAATATCATTCCATATTCGTAAATTAGGGAATGCACATACACATCGCATTCAACATAATCTCATTTATTTTGAGAACATCACCACAATGCCTTTCATACATCATGACATTTCATATGACCAACTCTTTGCCTTTTTCAGGGAAAAGATCAAATCAATAAACATCGTCGGTCACTTATTGACCTGGTAGTTTTCTCAAAAGCTACGCCTGATGAAAGGATATTTCATCATCTTCCTCAGAACGATGTTCTCAAAAGATCTTCTCTGGTTCAGTCAGATCACCACTAAGATCTCTCTGATTCCTATTCCAGTTGAGGATGACCTAAGACTTTTGTCTGGTTCAGTTGAATCGATCCTAAGATTCTTCTGATTTCCATTCCAGTCAAAGTTAATTAAAGACCTTCTCTGGTTCATTCATATCGCCACTAAGATCTCTCTGATTCCTATTCCAGTTGAAGATATCCCAAGACTTTTGTCTGGTTCAGTTGAATCGACCCAAAGATTCTTCTGATTTCCATTCCAGTCAAAGTTAATTAAAGACCTTCTTTGGTTCAGTCAGATTGCCACTAAGATCTCTCTGATTCCTATTCCAGTTGAAGATATCCCAAGACTTTTGTCTGGTTCGGTTGAATCGGCCCTAAGATTCTTCTGATTTCCATTCCAGTCAAAGTTAATTAAATACCTTCTCTAGTTTAGTCAGATCGGCACAAAGATCTCTCTGATTCCTATTCCATTTGAAGATATCCCAAGACTTTTGTCTGGTTCAGTTGAATCGATCCTAGGATTCTTCTGATTTCCATGCCGGTCAAAGTTGATTAAAGACCTTCTCTGGTTCAATCAGATCGCCACTAAGATCTCTCTGATTCCTATTCCAGTTGAAGATATCCCAAGACTTTTGTCTGGTTCAGTTGAATCGACCCTAAGATTCTTCTGATTTCCATTCCAGTCAAAGTTAATTAAAGACCTTCTTTGGTTTAGTCAGATCGCCACTAAGATATCTCTGATTTCTATTCCAGTTGAAGATGACCCAAGACTTTTGTCTCGTTTAGTTGAATCGACCCTAAGATTCTTCTGATTTCCATTCCAGTAAAATTTAATTTAAGACCTTTCTCTGGTTCAGTTGAATCGACCCTAATATTTTTCTAATTTCTATTCCAGTTAAAGAAACTGCAAAGCCTGAAGCACGACAAGATAACAATTTAATCTCATTCCCCCAGTAAGTTGCTGTGAAGCTTGGAATACGACCAAATAGCAGTCAGGCTTGTTATCCTCAACAAGTCATTATGAAGCCTGGATCCTGACCAGATAGCAGTTCATTTCCGTCTCTTCAATCAAGAGATGACTCCCCAGTAGAGTAATGGACGATTGAAGCTACCGGACTCTATTTCCCAAAATGGAGACCAACATTACTCAGCGGAGTCCTCCTCAATGAAAGGCATATGAATTCCTACAAAGGAACATCTCATGAAATCAACATTGTTCTAGATGGCATCTCTAAGCCCATCTCTGATGACTCTCCGTCACATTCTCTAGATGGCATCTCTAAGCCCATCTCCAACGACTCTCTGTCACATTCTCTAGATGGCATCTCTAAGACCATCTCCAACGACTCTTCCATCACCTTCTCCAAATGGCATCTGTAAGCCCATTCCCGATATTACCTACACAGTCAAGCATCATTTTAGACAAGTGCAAATCTCCCACCTTCAGATCACGAAAGGCAGACCAGCCAATCTACATCCTCAGGTTTAAGAAGATTGAACAGGGGCAACTGTTGTACCCCAAAATTTGCCCTCCCATTTTCACTCAAGACATGCCTCTAGAGGTCCTCAATTTCTCAAGGATGACCAAGAATTGACCAGACAAATTCTCCTCCTAAGGCAATGAATCTCAAACTAGGGTTTCAATTTCAAGCAAGATGTATGAGTCCAAAGGATCCCAAATACTATCCATTGTCCTAATATGTCCCGAAGAACATCCATGCCAAATTTCATGCCTTGAACAATATGTTTGCTCAGTTAACTGCTCAAATGCCTGAAAATCAATTGTACTAGGTCAAAAGTCAACTGTGGCCCAAATGCAGTCAAACTTCAAGATTTTTGGTCAACATAAACATTTTAAAGTATTATCCATTATTTTATCAAGGGTTGATTATGATTCCTCAAGAAATGCTCCTAACTCATCAAAAGTCAAAAATGGCAAATTAGGGTTTCTATAGGAAAAGTCAACCAAACTTTGACTAGGCATAACTTTCTCATACTTTATTAAAAAAATTTCCTCCAAGTCTCATTTTGAAGAGAATCCAGTTCCCTACAACTTCTCTTTATCCCTCAAGTTCAAGAAATGCTTCAATCAAAAGATATAAGCTCAGACATTACAGGTCCTTTCAAAAAGTCCACAAAAACACCTTTTGGGTCAAAGCTCTTTACATGAACATGGAAGATCCAATTGAGATGAAACAAAACGGGTTATTTATAGGACATCCTAAGCTCTCTAAAAAGTCAAAAGGATTAAAATTGAAAAGATATGTATTGCTAAAGTTGATCAATTTTAGGAAAATGCACAAAAGTCAATGTGAGCAATTTAGATCTTTTGGACTAATGGGCGTCGGTTTTGGATTTCAAACCTATCCATGGACTTGTTTAAGATATTTAAATCCATTATTTTATTTTTATGAGATTTGTTTTTATTTATTTGAATTTTTATTCATTTAAATCATAATAAATCATAATAAATCAAATAAAATAGTGAAATAATGAAATAAAATTCAAAGATTTGTTTTATGATCATATAATAAGTCTAGGATCTGATGAGCAATCATGATTTCGTGCAAGGGTTGATTGGAAAGAAAAGAGCATGTTTTGGCCAAGTTTAGAAACTAAAAATTCCATAGGCAAATCAAATCTTTCTCTCATAAATCTTTAAGAATCCATCCAATTTTGTTACCCTAATGCATCCTAGTATATATGCACAACATCTCCAGACTAGAAAAACAAGGATTGGCCGCATAGAACACACACAAAAAGTTCCATTTTTTTCACAAAAAAGTGGCAATCGGATTGATAGTTGCAAGGGGATTCAAGGAGTTTTGGTGTTTGCAATCCATTCCTGGGAACATTCTGAAGCTAACAACACCATTCCCAAGCATCCAAGCACCCATAATTGCCACTTACATCATCACAGTTTGCACCTTAATTTTTGAAATCGATTTTGATCATACATGCGTTAGAAATAGATTTTGAGTATGCATTCTTGTTTGTATGAGCATTTAGAACGTATTTGAATGGTTAATTTCCAGTTTTGATGCATATATGATAACCTGCCGTTGTTAGGGTTTAAACGTTCGTTTTAGGATTTTCAGATATAGGTACAATTAAGCCATAAGAAGGGTACCATCAAGCTCAGAGGATCAAACCCAGTTGATCCATGACCTTGAATTGGATTTATATTACTTGTGTGAGATTTTTGAAATTTACAGGTGATTTAGTGACAGATGTTAGAACATAGTTTGATTCTACAACCCTCAGTTAGAGTTTTGATGATAACAAAATACAAGATTAAATAAATTGTAAGATTTATATAAGACATATATGCTACTTAAAATTTTGTTGTGTATTTATAGAAACTCTAATGGAATCAGCATCAGAATATCAGTATCAACATCAGCATCAGAAGATATGTCAGCATCAGAAGATCAAATAACATATGCTATACGCTGAAGCCTGATGAACATAATCTGCGCATAAAATACTCTGACTCTGATCAAGATCCTAACCAAAGTCATCAGCACTCAGAAGCGTCAGCATAAAGGAAAGAACACTCTGATTACCATAAGCAGAGAAGACTTTGAAGTGTCAACGTTACTAAGCATTCAAGACAAATTTATTACCAACGACTTTATTCCAAGACAAAGATCTTCTCAAAAAGGAAAGAACTTTATTAGCATTGAAATGGATTTATGGACAACCAACGTATCTCTTCCGTGGCTATATAAACAAGATTGTGTGAGAAAAGAAAATGCTAATAATCTTCACGTATACACGCCTACGTAAACGAACTCATTCATACAATTTGCTAAAGCTTTCAACCATGCCTACTCAAAAGCATTAGCAGTCTAGTTTCATTCTAAGCTTAATATTGTGTATTATCACAGTTGTGATATATAGTTTTATTAGAAAACATCAAACACACTTTTGTTCAATTATCTGTAAGAGAATTTCCTTGAGATAAACCGGTCTGTGGTTAGACTCAAGAAGGCTTTAACAGTTGTTAAAGTAGTTGTTGTATTCAATTGAATATAGTGGATTAAGATCTCGTTGGAGAGAGGCGAAATCACCTTGACGGGTGGACTGGAGTAGTTTGAGATCAAACGAACCAGGATAAAAATACAGTGTTGTCTGCATTTGATTTAAAGTTTTACAATTCAACCCCCCTTCTTGTGTTTTTCACATCTTCAATTGGCATCAGAGCGCCTGGTTCTGAGTTTATAACACTTAACCGTGTCAGTGCAAGATCCAGCGTAAGAAAAACACAATGGCAGGACCACATCAAAACATCAGCAATGACAACAATGAAGAAAGAGACAAATTCAGTGGCAAACCTCCAGCCTTTGATGGAGAGAACTTTGACTACTGGAAAGACAGAATTTAAAGTTTCTTTCTGGCCCATGATGCTGATCTGTGGGACATGGTAACTGATGGATACACGCACCCAGTGGATGGAAGTGGTCAGAAGATTGACAGGAAAGCAATGTCTAATCAGCAAAAGCGTGATTTCAGAAATCATCACAAGGCCAGAACAATTCTTCTCAGTGCCATCTCTTATTCTGAATATGAAAAGATATCAAACAGAGACACTGCAAAGAATATGTTTGACTCTATGAGAATGACGCATGAAGGCAACATTCAAGTCAAAGAAACCAAAGCTCTTGCGCTCATTCAGAAGTACGCGGCATTCAAGATGGAAGAAAGTGAATCAATAGAAACGATGTTCTCAAGATTTCAAATTATGGTTGCTGGTCTCAAAGTTCTTGACAAAGGGTATTCTACTGCTGATCATGTTAAGAAGATCATCAGAAGCTTGCCAAAATAGTGGAGGCCAATGGTCACAGCGCTTAAGCTAGCCAAGGATCTCAACAAAATTTCTCTGGAGGAACTTGTCAGCTCCCTCAGAAGTCACGAGATAGAGCTAGAAGCAGATGAACCTCAAAAGCAAGGTAAGCCATTAGATTTAAAATCTAACAGAAAATCTGAATCCAAAGTCTTGCAGGCTGTTGAAGAAACCTCTGATGGGTCCTCATTAGAAGAAGATGAACTATCTCTCCTCTCCAGAAGGGTGAATCAATTATGGAAGCAGAGGCAAAAGAAGTTCAGGAATCCCAGAAGATCAGAGAATCAGAATGAATCCTTCTCCAGATACAGAAGGTCAGAATCCTCCTCTGGACACAGAAGATCTGAAGGCTCTTTAGGAAGCAGAAAGCCAAACAACAAAGACATCATCTGCTATGAATGTAACGAGCAAGGACACTACAAAAGTGATTGCCCAAAGCTTCATAAGGATAAGCCCAAAAAGAAGTTTGGCAAGGAAAAGAAGAAAAGTCTCATGGCTACATGGGATGATTCTGACACATCCGAAGCTGACTCAGAATCATATGATGAGAGAGCAAACATTGCTCTCATGGCAAACATAACAGAAGACAGTGAAGCTTCCGGGTCAGACTCTGAATCAGATACAGAAGAGGTATTTCCTGACTTTGCTATAAACTTTACTAAGGCTGAACTAGATGAAAGCCTTAATGAAATTCTGGAAAGATATCAGCAGATCAGAGTCAAATTCAGAAACCTGAAAAGGAATCTTGCTTCTGACTCTGATAAAACTGAGAGTCTCAAATTGGAGAATTCTGAGTTAAAAGATAAAGTTTCAAAATTAGAAAATCTATTGCAAAACTCTCAGAAGGAAACAATCCCTAAAACTCCCACCAGTGCTGATGAGATCATCAAGGAGTATGATCACAGCTTTCAGAAGTTTCTAGCTAAAAACATAGATAGAAGCAAAATGGCTTCAATGATCTATGGAGTTAGTAGAAATGGCAGAAAAGAAATAGGATACCAAGGTAAGGTACCTACACCAAAAAATGCCATGGATTTAGTTATAAAACGCACTTCACTTGATTCACACTTTGTATATGGGCACACACATGACATCAAATATACTAGTAGTAATTATTCTATCAAACCAAAATTCAACCAGAGTTTTGGTAAAACTAACAAATCAGGACCCAAGAAAATATGGGTACCTAAGGATAAAATAATACATGTGGCAGATATCTTTAGCAGCAAAGCAGAAACACCAATCATGGTACCTGGACTCTGGATGCTCACGACACATGACGGGAAGAAAGCATATGTTCCAATGCCTGGAACTTAAGCCTGGAGGCCACGTAGGCTTTGGAGGCAATCAGAGAGGAAAGATCATTGGCTCTGGAACAGTAGGTAATGGAAATCTTCCCTCTATAAGTAATGTTTTATTAGTAGATGGATTAATGCATAATCTGTTATCCATAAGTCAATTAAGTGATAATGGTTATGATATAATCTTTAATCAAAATTCATGCAAAGCTGTTAGTCAGAAAGATGGGACTATCCTATTTAATGGAAAGAGGAGAAACAACATTTATAAAATAAAACTTTCTGAACTGAAAAGTCAGAATGTAAAGTGTCTTCTGTCTATTAACAACGAGCAATGGATCTGGCACAGAAGATTGGGACATGTTAGTATGAGAAGAATATCTCAGATTAACAAACTCAATCTGGTCAGAGGACTTCCTAACCTGAAGTTCAATTCAGATGCTCTGTGTGAAGCATGTCAGAAAGGCAAGTTTGCAAAACCAGCTTTCAAATCTAAAAACGTTGTTTCCACCTCTAAACCATTAGAACTTCTGCACATTGACTTATTTGGACCAGTTAAAACTGCTTCAGTCAGTGGTAAGAAGTATGGGTTAGTAATCGTAGATGACTATAGCAGATGGACATGGGTAAAGTTCTTAAGACACAAGGACGAGTCACACTATGTGTTTGTCACCTTCTGCAACCAAGTTCAGAATGAAAAGGATCTTAGAATCGTCAAAGTCAAAAGTGATCATGGTGGAGAGTTTGAAAACAAAGATTTTGAGTCATTCTTTAATGACAAAGGCATTCTGCATGATTTCTCTTGTCCTAGAACTCCCCAACAAAATGGAGTTGTAGAATGAAAGAACAGAACATTGCAAGAAATGGCCAGAACCATGATCAACGAGACTAACGTTGCTAAGATCTTTTGGGCAGAGGCAATAAACACAACGTGCTACATTCAGAATAGAATCTCCATAAGACCTATTCTGGAAAAGACTCCATATGAATTGTGGAAGAACAGAAAGCCCAACATTTCATACTTTCATCCATTTGGATGTACTTGTTTTATTTTAAATACAAAAAATTATTTGAACAAGTTTGACTCTAAAGCACAAAAGTGTATTATGTTAGGATACTCTGAACGCTCAAGAGGGTACAAAGTATACAATATAGAAACACAAATTGTTGAAGAATCAATCTGTGTTCGTTTTGATGATAAGCTTGACTCTCCAAAGTCAAAGCAGAATGAATTACTTGCAGGTATGGAAGTTGAATTCACAGGTACTGAAGACAAGTCATCAGAAGCTCTTAATAGAGACACTCCCTCAACATCAGAAAGAGGCACTGTAAGCAATCCAGCACCTTCTGTTGATCAAATTCAGAAAATACCATCCAGAAGCAGCATGGATCACCCAGAAGAAACAATCTTAGGAAAAAAGGAAGATCCTATCAGAATAAGAGCTAGCTTCAGAAACTCTGAAGAATCCCTCATGAGACTTGTTTCTCTAATTGAACCATCTTCAATTGATGAAGCACTTCTGGACAATGACTGGATTCTAGCAATGCAAAAGGAGCTAAATCAATTCACAAGGAATGACGTATGGGATCTAGTTCCCAAACCAAAAGGATTCAACATCATTGGAACAAAATGGGTGTTCAGAAACAAACTGAATGAACAAGGTGAAGTCATCAGAAACAAAGCACGATTGGTAGCACAAGGTTATAGTCAGCAAGAGGGGATAGACTATACAGAAACCTTTGCTCCAGTCGCCAGGTTAGAATCTATCAGACTCTTAATTTCATTTGCTGTTAATAAAGGCATCACTCTGTATCAGATGGATGTTAAGAGTGCATTCTTAAATGGCTATATAGAAGAAGAGGTATATGTGCACCAACCCCCTGGTTTTGAAAGTTCAAAAAATATAGAATATGTTTTCAAACTAAAGAAGTCACTGTATGGTCTGAAACAAGCTCCTAGAGCTTGGTATGAAAGACTAAGTAATGTCCTGTTAGAAAAGGAATTCACCAGAGGGAAAGTGGACACAACTCTATTCTGTAAGACAGTTAAGAATGACATTTTAGTATGTCAGATTTATGTTGATGATATCATATTTGGATCTAGTAAACCTTCTCTGGGAAGAAAGTTTGCTAAGTGTATGCAGGCAGAATTTGAGATGAGCCTAATGGGGGAACTGGAATTCTTTCTGGGCATTCAGATCAATCAAACCCCAGAAGGAACTTACATTCATCAGAGCAAATATGTCAGAGAACTTCTGAAGAAATTTGATCTCTCATAATGTAAGCCATCAAAGATTCCAATGCATCCCACGTGCATTCTGGAAAGAGAAGAGGTAAGTAAAAAGGTAGAACAGAAGGTCTACAGAGGTATGATTGGTTCTCTTCTTTATCTGACGGCTTCAAGGCCTGACATTTTATTCAGTGTTTGCATTTGTGCTAGATTCCAATCAGATCCTAGAGAATCTCACTTAACAACAATTAAGCGAATTTTCAAGTATCTGAAAGGTACTACTAATCTGGGTTTGTTTTATAGAAAATCAAGTGATTACAGCTTAGTAGGATACTGTGATGCTGACTTTGCTGGAGACAGAGTAGAGCATAAAAGTACTTCTGGAAGCTGCCAGTTTCTGGGAGAAAATCTGATCTCTTGGTCCAGCAAAAGACAACCCACAATTTCTCTATCAACAGCAGAAGCTGAATACATAGCAGCAGCTGGATGCAACACACAAATGCTCTGGATGAAAAGTCAACTTGAGGACTTCCAGATATTTGAGAGTAACATTCATATCCTCTGACGATACTTCTGCTATTTTCTTAAGTAAAAATCCAATTTTACATTCTAGGGCTAAGCATATAGAAATAAAACATCATTTTATTAAGGACTATATTCAGAAAGGGATTTTAAACTTAAAATTTATTAACACATACCATCAATGGGCTGATATTTTCACAAAGCCACTTTCTGAAGATAGGTTCAACTTCATTCTGAAACATCTCAGCATGAAGCTCTGTCCAGAATAAAATTGTTTTAATTTTATATATTAACCTTCAGAACTTTGTTTATTTTCAGTGAACTACTGATCAATCTTCCTTCAGAATTTTAGAAGTGCAGATTGTATCAGAATCTATCCATGAAGATCTGAGCGCTTCACTTCAAGGATGGAAATGTGCTGTTCACTCAAGCAAACAAGTGTCATCCAGTCATCAGCCATTTTCCGAGGCTGAACACGCGTTCACGTTTCTGAAAAGGCAAAGCGCTGATTGGATGCATTGAGACACATGTCATGGGTAACCGTTCCAAACATCTTTCTGAATCCCCTAAAATCAGCTATCATTAAATGCTATTAATCATTATTAATTTCTCTCTCTTAACGTTTATGTTTTCAAAACCTTTTTAAAAATCTATTTAAACACACTTCACACCATTCACACACTTTTACCGTCACTTTCATTTTCTCTCAATATTTCTGTTTTCAGTATTCTTACTTTCTCAAGAAAACCTTTCAATCTCTTTCACAAAAACCTCGTGTGAACATGGCTTCTTCCAGCATTCCTTCTTCAGGTTCCTAGAAAAATGCTTCATCTGAACAATATGAAGTACCATTCAGAATGCTTCTCACTCTAATCAAGAATCTTGAAGTTCTGTCTGAACTAATTATGGATTTCAACAGTATCAAAGAGAATGGTTTTGATTTATCTGAAGAGGTTAAAGCTCAAGGTTGGGAAAAGTATTTTGACAGGCTGGTGGGTCCAACATTTCCTATTCTGGTAAAGGAATTTTGGATTCACGCTTCTTCTTCAAATCATCAAGTTACGTCTTACATCACAGGGAAGAAGATTGTTATCACTGAAGACCTGATTGCAAGACTCATAGGGTACAATGGTGGTGGTATTCGCTGCATTGATATGGCAGAAAGGTGTGCAGATGTTGCCCTAATTGCAAGGGAAATTTTCACGCCGGGGCTTCCCTCCAGCAAGATAAGGGATTTGAAAGACAAACACATAATTTGGGCCAAGATCATTCTGGGCTGTTTCAACCACAGGAAGCCTACCAGCTCTCCTGATTACGTTAACATTGATCAACAGTTTCTTCTCTATTTCATCTCTTAGAAGGTCAAGATAAATCTAGCTCATCTTTTGTTCAACCATCTCAAAACAAGAGTCAAAGAAACAAGGGAAGAGGAACGTACAAAAAGGGATTAGATACCCTTGGGAAGACTGATATTAGATATTCTTACAGAGAATAGGCTGATTGAGCATCTGACAGAGGCACAAGAAATCAGCACTCTGGAACCTTCTGTTGGCAAGCAGCTGAATGCCAAAAATCTGAAGAAAATGAAGCTGATAGAGAACATTAAGAAGGAGCCCAACGTCACTCCTTTTGCTGAAATCTCCAGCAGAAGAGTCCCTCTGGACAACTTCCCTCTGTTCTCAGAAATTGACTCTAAGCCAGAAATCATTCTGAGATATTTGGATGCGTGTAAAGCTGATGGTACATCACCAAATCTGAATATTCAAGATCTTCAGCAGAAGGCTCCAGAGGTTGTTCTAAAGAAGACAAAGAAAAGAAAAGCTGCTGCAGAAGGATCATCTCAACAGACTCCCAAGAAAAGAGGTAATCCTGCTTCTGTAACTATTTTAGATTCAACTGTTATATCAACATCTATTCCAATTCCAACTCCATCTGAAAACCCAACACCTCAAACTTTCGATGATTTTGACTTAGACTTTGACCCTTCTGAATCATTAACCCTCAGAAGATCTCGCCCCCAACCATAAAATCCAAATACTGAAGCCATACCAGAACAAGAACTTGCACAAGTTCTTTCTGATATAGACCAACACATTTCCACTCCCGAAACAGAAAATCCAAATCCAAATCCAAACACAGAAGCACAACCTGAAACTCCCCTCTCACCAATACCAGAAACTCCACTCTCTCCAATACCAGAAATCCCTCAACCAGATATTAATCCACCCTCTCCTCAACATGAATAATCTCCACAACCTGAAACTCAAACCTCTGAGGCTCAACCCTCTAAATCCCCTGAACCACAACCTATGGCCATTCAATTGCCCTGTGGTACCACTGTGAATATTCCTCAACTTCCCTCTTCACCAGAAATAACTCCACCAAATTCCCCATCAAGTCCAATCGTAATTCCTGACTCTCCCACTCCCTCACCTAAGAAAAATTCGGATGACCACATCAAGACTGTCATTGATCTAACAGTCTTTGAACGCCTTGCTTCCATCAACCACAAAACTGCTATCCCTAAACCAAAACATCCAGATGTTGGTTCCAGCATATTGAACTTTGAAACAGATATACAGAAGTGGATCACTTCTTTGAAACAAGCAAGTATGGAACTGGTTGATCCTGCTGTATCAGACCTCCTCTGGACAAAATTCAGAAGATGGGTCTGCGCTGAAACCTTTAAGTTGCAAGACCAAAGCTATGGACAGGCTCAACAGAACTTCAGCAATCTGCTGAAGGAAATTGAAGGTCCAGTTCTGAGCAAGCTGCTTAAAGAAGAAGTACTCATGCTGGACAATGCTCCTTGGTCTGAATATTGTCAACCAGAGTCAGAAGAACAGATGATTCCAGCTGAAGAACAGGTTCAAGAAGAAGATATTGAATAAAGCTTTGAGAAGCACCCTGTTTCTGAAGATCCTCAAGCTTCCTCTCTTGACAGGCAGGCTCTGGAGGACTTGAAAAGATCTGATATGCTGATGAATGAAAGAATGGATAAGCAGGACATCAAAATTGATGCTTTAGCAAACATGGTATCTCAGCAACAGGAAACCAGCAATCAAATCAAGAGCATGTTGGAAGCTCTGTTCACACGTCTTCCACCTTCCTCTTAGAATTTTCTTGTGTTTTCCTTGTTTTCTTTACATGTTTGTCTGTAATATTTTACGTGTTCTGAACTTATCATTGCTTCTGTTTTTAATATAAATGCTTTTTTAGCTCTGATCATTTTAACTCTGATTATTTGTGCTTTTTGATAACTGACAAAAGGGGGAGAAAGAATGATATTTTTCAATAACGGATTACTGAGACATAAGTCTCAAACATTCTAACATTCTGATATATTTGAATTTCTTTCTTCTGAAAAGCTTACAGGTACAAGAATCTGATGAATCTGATGAACTCTGATAAAGTAAAGTTCTGATGCTCAAGGTCTCATGGAATTAAAGGGAAGTAATCAACTCAGGGGGAGTTTTTCTCTTCGTTGCTCTGATATCTTTTATTCCTTATCTTCTTAGCTCTGATACTTTAATTCTTTATTCTTATCTCTGATACCTTTTATTCGTTATTTGTTTATCTCTGATACCCTTTATTCTTTAATTGTAATTGAAAAAAATCCGGTTTTTGTCATCATCAAAAAGGGGGAGATTGTTAGAACATAGTTTGATTCTACAACCCTCAGTTAGAGTTTTGATGATAACAAAATACAAGATTAAATAAATTGTAAGATTTATATAAGACATATATGCTACTTAAAATTATGTTGTGTATTTACAGAAACTCTGATGGAATCAGCATCAGAATATCAGTATCAACATCAGCATCAGAAGATATGTCAGCATCAGAAGATCAAATAACATGTGCTATACGCTGAAGCCTGATGAACAGAATCTGCGCATAAAATACTCTGACTCTGATCAAGATCCTAACCAAAGTCATCAGCACTCAGAAGCGTCAGCATAAAGGAAAGAACACTCTGATTACCATAAGCAGAGAAGACTCTGAAGTGTCAACGTTACTAAGCATTCAAGACAGATTTATTACCAACGGCTTTATTCCAAGACAAAGATCTTCTCAAAAAGGAAAGAACGTTATTAGCATTGAAATGGATTTATGGACAACCAACGTATCTCTTCCGTGGCTATATAAACAAGACTGTGTGAGAAAAGAAAAGGCTAATAATCTTCACGTATACACGCCTACATAAACGAACTCATTCATACAATTTGCTAAAGCTTTCAACCACGCCTACTCAAAAGCATTAGCAGTCTAGTTTAATTCTAAGCTTAATATTGTGTATTATCACAGTTGTGATATATAGTTTTATTAGAAAACATCAAACACACTTTTGTTCAATTATTTGTAGGAGAATTTCCTTGAGATAAACCGGTATGTGGTTAGACTCAAGAAGGCTTTAACAATTGTTAAAGTAGTTATTGTATTCAGTTGAATATAGTGGATTAAGACCTCGTTGGAGAGAGGAGAAATCACCTTGACGGGTGGACTGGAGTAGTTTGAGATCAAACGAACCAGGATAAAAATACAGTGTTGTCTGCATTTGATTTAAAGTTTTACAATTCAACCCCCTTCTTGTGTTTTTCACATATTCAACAGACACTGTCCGTAGGTAAAAGTATTAGCCTAAAACTACGGACAGTTGAAGAAGATGAAGGTGTGGCAAGATCTGGTTGGACTATTTGAAATAACGCGCGTTTTTTTCATAAAAGGAATTTCTGCCATTTATTTGAATTATATTGTTTTTTTGTTAGTTTCATATAACGAATGAACACTTGGCTCAAACGGTAAAGGAAGCGCGCTGGAAGGGAGAGAACCTGGGTTCGAGTCCCAGGTCCAACGTTTTATGTTTTCTTATTTATTTCTTGCAGATCCAGTGTATTACACTCCCAAGCGCGCATCAAGGGCCAACCACATCATCACCATCAGATCTATCATCCCCAGATCTAGCGCCCCTGGAAACGGCTCCCCTTGATGGACCTTCCTTACACCACCACATCAGATCACACGCAAGGCTGTGGGCCAACCAAACCTGGGCTTTGATACAATTCAACAACACCCCCCCTACAATTGGGTGTACACCCCCTCAGGCCCATTTCTCAATTTCCTTTTTCTTTTTATTTAGTTTTATATTTTTTTAGCTTACTTTTTTTTAATCATAAAATCAGAAAATCACCAAAAAATAATAGATTTAGGTTTTCTAGTTAAAATTTTTTTTTTGATAAATAAATTAATTTGACTTAATCATTTCGACTTATTTCATTAATTAAAATTAATTAGAGAATTATGTTAAAATTCAAATTATTTTTCATAAAATACAAAACAAAAAAACATTTTTTATAAAAAATTATATTTTTTAGGGTTTAAAACATTTTCCCATTCTAATTTTGCACGCTCTTATTTTTTTTCATACAATTTTATTTTTTACCACTTATGTAATTGCGCCCCGTTTGTAATAGTTAAATTAGGGTTTTATTTCTGTATTTTACTCTTCGTTCACTATTTATGTATCTACACCAAAGCCCTGTAATAGCGTAGGACTTTATTTCTCGCTTTTTCTTTACATGCTTGTATATAATAGTTAGTAACTTAGGCGTGCATGACAAGAATCAATTAATCAGTAGATCACTAATTGCAAGATAAACATAACTGAAAAAATACACTGTTGCACACTTGCACCCTTAGGGTATACCTCACTTGGTTGCCTCGGAAAATAATGGTCATGTCCCTCGAACGTAGGGGTATCTTAGCAAAGACCCTCGGTATAAAAGTCATCATAAAAGATTATGGTCCCTAAACGTCCCTCGAGTTACCCACGAGAAATGATCTTGTCCCTCGATGTTGCCTATATGATGACAGTCTCTTTGTATGCTAAGATATCCTTACATGTTACCTTCAATAGCCATTGCGTCCCTACTCACTAATAGTAGAATAGCACTATCTAAAGGGTAGGAGGAAAAGAAGACCCTTTTTCGAGTAGGTAGATGACTCTTAAGTACTTGCTCAAACCTGAAAGTTTCACACTTTCAAAAAATCTTTTCAAAAACGCTTTATCACACTCTTGAGGACTGATACAAGAGTTACCATAAAGCAAACAAAAATTTCAAAACACACAAACACAAACAATTTTCAAAAAATGAGCAAGTACCTAAGATCCCGTGGAAAACCACGGATGGAAAGGGTGCTAACACCTTCCCTTTCCATAATCTACCCCCCTTACTCAGAAAATATCGAAAAAGGTCTTTTTTTGTTCTTTTGACCCTTTCCTTTGTTGGATTAAAGAAAAGTCAGTGGAGACTCTTGCTTACCGCGACATTTGCAAAAAAAAACGCAAACCAATATTAACAGTCGGTTCTGCTATAACACCCCAATTCTACCCCAAGCAATTATGTAAAGTATATCAGAGTCATAAAATTTCAATCATACAAATGAATCGGGACGTCACAAATTCTTATAACAAATTCATTGCATTCACTGTGGATATATAACACTTTTTCAAACATCGGATGAACCATCAACGTAACATCTTTAATGTAAGAAATCAACATCTACGCAGCGAAATTCTTAAATACATCTCTAACAGAAACAACAACTTCGAAACATCTCATATTTAATAATAATCAAATTAAAATTCAACAACTGAAAATCATCAACCAAAAATAGCAAACGTTTATCCCTCCGAGTGTTATATATCAGAGAAATGACACCGACTCGAACTACCGAAGGTATACAACCTTCACTCTCGATTACCTGCATGTTACCAACATAGGGGCAACATTCGAACAGAAGGGGTGAGATATCTAACAATATAATAAAGTGCATGATAACTAATATATTAAATTAGAACAACAACATCACCACTTCTAATCTCATAATCAACAACAATCTCAATAATAATATACGTTCATCAACATCAAAATACACTTCTTTATGAAATCGTATAATGCGACTCAATACTATGCAAATGTATGTGGTACCATTGGAGCAGAACTCCCATCTCAAAAGTTTTCTAATTAATAGAGGCATCAACAAGGCATAGCCTTCATCTCAAAATTTTCCAATCCAGGCCATCTCAACGAGCATAAGCTCCATCTCAAAAATGCAATGTATGCGACCCAAGCATGAATGTAATAACAACACCCAAGTTAACAACATCTCAAATCATCTCAAAACATCTCAATTTAACATCTCAAAACATCTTAATTTATCATCTCAAAACATCTCAATTTATCATCTCAAAACATCTCAATTTATCATCTCAAATAATTAGAATAACTCATCAAACATCATTTATTTGTAATTCATCAAACATGATTTATTTATTAATAACTTCTCCTTTATAACTCAGCAGTATTTTAATTCCACAGTAAAGTCTATACTGCTACTCTGTAACTCTAAAGTCAAGACCGTCACTATTCCTACTGTTATAGCTCAACAACAGCTTCTAAGCATCTAACGTTCATCGTTCTGCACAAAACAACGTAAAGGCCATCCAACTTCTGGCCATGCAACCTCTAATCAACGCTCTGTCTAAATACACAACTTCTGACTAATGCAACCTCTGATCAGATGCAACTTCTGATCACTACAATCCTCTGACTACCCAACCTCTGACCAGATACAACTTCTGATCATCACATCTTCTGACTAACTCCATCTTCTGACTAGTACAAATTCTGACTAATGTAACTTCTACCTAGTTACATCTTCTGATCAGCCACATCTTCTGGCTAGTACAACTTCTGACTAATGCAACTTCTGATGACACATCCCTCTGACAGCATAGTGTTGTACCCCAAAATTTTCCCTCCCATATTCTTCAAGATTTGACAAAATCAAGCTTCAAAATCTCTCAAGGGTTGCACAGTCCAATTGCCTCCTAACACATTTAAAATTAGGGTTTTGGTGCTTGCAAAGAAATTGAGGTTTTCAAAGGTCCAATCAAGTCCCATATGCCTATATACATTGTCAAGCATTCATATGTCAAGTTTCAAGACTCACAGCATCAAGTTGCACAGTCTAAAACCCTAAATGCTTCACAGTCAACTGCAGGGGAAAAATGGTCATTTGACAGTCAAAAGTCAAAATTTTTGGTCAACATCTTATTTTGAAGCCACAATCATCATTTGATCAATTCTTGATCATGATTCCACAAGCATGGCTCAAAAAGTCTCAAGATACAAAAGTTTCTATTTTTGGACAGTTGAAAAGTCAACTGCAAATTAACCAAGGCATAACTTCTTCATGGTTTATCAGAAAAATCCCATCCAATGTTCATTTTGAAGGGGATGACATTTCCTACAACTCATCTTCACACTCCAAGTCCAAGAAATGCTCTCACAAAAAGTTATCAATTTCAACATTATAGGTCATTTTCAAAAGTCAACAAAAAGGAACTTTAAGTCTAAGACCATAACTCGAGATTGGTAAATCAAAATGACATGGGACCAAAGGCATTGGTTAGAGGACTTCAAGACCTTTCCAAAATGTCTAAGAACATGTTCATAGCTTCAAAATTGAGCAAGATATGCATTGGAGAAGTTGGGAATTTTTTGGGAACTTTCAAAAGTCAACTTTGCCTAAAACACTTCAAATTTGCTAATGGGCCTCAAATTCTTCCTTGAATCATTACCCAAAGCCTATGCACGACCCATTGAGCTTAAAATGATTTATTTTCTTATTTTTAATTAATTAATTGAATTTTTATTATTATTAATTCATTTAATTGGTTTTAATTGTAGAAAAATATCAAAGAATGGTTGTCAAATCTTTTTATGCAGCAAATACACTCCATATATGCTAAAGATTTCGTGCATCATCCAAGGGGACAAGATCTTCCATAATTGGCAAGGTTTTCATGGAAAAAGATTGAAAATCACATAATTGAAAATCAAAGATATGAAACATTATTGCAATGGATTCATGGGCTTGTTTTTGACCTAATTCTGATCACATACATATGCAAGAGCTAACCCTACTCAAGAGGACACGAAAAAGCTGCTGAAGCTCCATAAGCACTTTGCAAAATTTCAATAAAAAACTTGAAACTGATTTCATACTTGCGGTGCCTTTCCACGCCTAAAAAGGATTCCAATACGTTGCCTAAGTCTCCAGGAAGCGTTTGCAATCAAGAATCAATCCTAACACGCGAAGAATCAAAGAACATAGGCCACACAGTTTGCCTTATTTTTCAAACTTGCATAGCATGATTCATGTGCTTTTAATCTGTTTTCTTGCTTGATTCATACTAATAGGTACCTTCTGAAGTGATTGGTATAAGCTAATTGTGCTAAAGCTGCCTGAATCGAAATTCACCATGGATGAAACCTAGGGTTTCTGAAGCTTCAAATTAGGGCTTTAGGCATAAGAAAAAATTGGACCATGACATGACCATGGTTGAATTCGTCAAGGCCAGACGAATTCAACCAACCTATCGCGCCCTTTTTATATTGATTCCTCTTCTATTCGCTATTTTTCACACTTTCACTTAGTGGGGGTTTAAAACCCCCGCTATCTTATTCATGTTTACAGGTACAAACGGAGAAGGAGATAGCGTGGCAGTGCATGGTTGGGTAGTTTAAATCTGGCGCGTTTTTGTTGTTTTATACCACCAACATTTGCTTTCTTACATAATAATTACTGTCCATCATATGTACAAACGCGCTTGGTAGCTGAGTTGGTGGAGGATGTGTATTTCAAGCATTGGGACCTGGGTTCGATTCCCAGGTCCCCCCACATAAATCATAATTTTTGTTTTAACACGTTCACATGCAGCAATGGTTCAGTGGTCCACCATACGTACCCACGTATAGGCTTGCCAGATGGTCTTGATCAACGATCCAACGGACACAGAATGTAGTCCATGATGCACTCCAGTCAATGAGCATCCACACGATCAGAAAAGTCAAACAAAGGCTTTGTGATTCTTGGGCCTGAATTGCTTCAAGAACCTCCACATGGGCCTGACACCCCCCTTGGTTTGCATGCTTTTTTCAATTTAATTTTCTTTTCTTTCTAATTCTTTCTAATTCTTTTTAATTGTTTTAATTGTTTTTATTAATTCACCATTGATCAACTTTTCATGATAAAATCAGAAAATCAAAATACAAAATATGTTTAATTATTTCTTAATTTCACCACTAACCTATTTTTGTAAATAAATTCTAATAATTAATTTAGTTTAAATTAGGTCTTAATTCTAATACTTTTCTTAATAAATAAAAAATACATAGAATTAGGTTTTGACACTTTTGTCTTTTTCTTAATTAATTGTTATTATTATTATTAATTATTAATTATCATTATTAATTACCATTATTTTTGTAAATAACATGTAAATTAATTAATTAGTCTAAATTAGGTCAACTTTGACGTTTTATTAATAATTAAAATAATTTAGAATTAGGGTTTCCTTTTAAATTTTTCTCTTTATTTCAATAAATCCAAAAAAACATAAAAACACTTTCTTTAATTACATAATAATTAGGTCCTAATTTAATTTAATTTCAAGTAAAGGGTCAAAACCCTCGGACGTCCTAATTTTAATTCTTTTCGCGCACTATTTTCTTATTGATTATTATGTAACTGTTCAAGGATGTAATAGTAATTAGGATTTACCGCATTTTTTACTTTCCGCATCTTTATCAAAAACGGGTCTTTGTATTTTGGCGATGTATAGACCCGCGCCTTGTAATAGTGTAGCTTTTATCTTTCCGTCTTTTAATTTTCCGCACTCCTAAATTCTAAATTGCATGAATGAATGTATGGTAATTAAAAATAACTCGTAGCTCACTAATTACAAAGATAAACATTAACTGAATACAATACACAATACACATACCACTTCTAGGGTACGCCTCACTCGTTGCCTTCGAAACGTGGTCGTCAAGTATAGGACGTTTTAGCAGTCGCTCTTATGTCCAAGATCCAGTTGCCTCGAAACAGTTGCCTCGAAACGGTTGCCTCGGATAAAAGGATCTAGGACATTAGGGTTACTTCTAAGGTGTCCTAACTGTTGCTTCGGTGACCACACTGTCCCTAAAATCGAATAGACCCGAACACCTCCAACGGTGGTGCTACCTACCTCTCAATGGTGGGATGGCACTACCTTAAGGACTTTTACACAGCCTAATTTCTTAGGGTAGGTAGATGACTTATGGATACTTGCTCTCTTAAAAAACAAATCAAAATCTTTTCACACTGACATTTTCAAAAGCTTTCAAAACAAATTTTTCAAACACTCTTGAGGACAGATACAAGAGCCATTCAGAAATCTTTCAAAGAAACTTTTTCAAACCCACTCACATTTTTTGAAAAGCAAACATTTTGAAAACATAAGAGCAAGTATCTAAGAGCCCATGGATAACCATGGATAGAAAGGGTGCTAACACCTTCCCTTTCTATAAATCTACCTCCCGAACCGAGAGACATTCTCAATAAGGAATTTTGCTGTGCTTTTGTCCTTTCCATGTTGGAGAAAATAAAAGACGGTGGCGACTCTTGCTTCCGCGACATTTCGCGAAACCAGCTTTAAACAGTCAGTTTTATTTCCACCGATCACACATATCTTCTAACCCATACAACTCCTAACGTTAGAACTTCTATCTTGCACTAATCTAACACCGCTCTAGTCAACACACTTCTGCTGTCACAACTGCTACTTTCTATTCATCCTATTGTTCTAATTCCTTGCCTGATATCAATCTAACTACGAACAATTTTGTGATATGGTGGTAGAACTGACTGTTAATACTGGTTTGCGTTTTGTTTTCGCAAATGTGTGGTAATCAAGAGTCGCCATCGTCTTTTATTTTATCCAACAAGGAAAGGAAAAAAGAACAGAAAAATTCCTTTTTTCAAGATATTTCTGAACACGGAGGGTAGATTATAGAAAGGGAAGGTATTAACACCCTTTCTATCCGTAGTTATCTACGGGCTCTTAGGTACTTGCTCATCATTTTCAAAATTGTTTCTTTGTGTTCTTGTGAGTTTTGAAAAGTTTTTGTTTTGACTTCGATTTAACTCTTGCTTCTGTCTTCAAGAGTGTAATGAAGTGTTTTTTTGAAAACTTTGTTTGTAAAGGACTGTAAGTGTGAAAAAGAGTTTGTTTTGTTGGAGCAAGTACTTAAGAGCTAATCTACCTACTCGAAAAAAAGAATCATTCTGCATTCGTTTCCTTTAGACAATGCTATCCTACTATTAATGAGTAGGTAGCACCGTCGTTGGAGTTTGAGGGTCAATTCGAAAGGGACGTACATTTACTAAAGCAACGTTAGGACGTCTTAGTAGTAACCCTAATGTCTTAGATCAATTATCTGAGGCAACAATATCCGAGGCAACTTTTCTGAGGCAACTTTGATCTTTGGAGAAAAGGATGACCACTAAAGCATCCTATACTCAATGATCGTTTACCGAAGACAACCAAGTGGGAGTGTACCCTAGGAGTGCGCATGTGCGAGTGATTCAATTTCAGATTATTTATCTTTGCACATTTTAGGGTTATCTAACTGTTTTAAAGTTTTCTCATACATTCTTGTCATGCATCCCTATATCATACATCTAACAGTTTATATTTGCGGAATTTAAAGTGCGGAATTAAACTACTCTATTACAAGGCTTCAGGTATTTACATAGCCCAAAACAAACCCTTTGAAAATAAAGCGATAAATGAAAAGTAAAAGTCCTAATTAAACTATTACAAACTATAGGTAGTTACATCAATATGATAAATAATAAAATAAAGCGCGCGAGAAAAATTAAGATCGGGAAGAAATTAGGGTTTTGACCCTTCTAACCTAATCAAAAGAAAAATTGTTTTTTTTGTTATTTTTAATTATTTTTTAAGAAAAGAATTAGGTTTTCTAAATAAAATACAAAAATTAATTAGTTAATTAAATTAATTAATGAAAATAATTACATGGCCTATTTTTTGGTTTTTGGTTATTTTTAAGCAAAGAAAATATAATTAAATTTAGACAAACCCTAATTTTCTAATTTTTTTTAATTATTTACAAAAAGAATTTAAAGTTATCTAAATTAATAACCTAATTAAATTAATTAATTTTTTTGATAAAAAAAATAAAATCTAAACCTAATTTGTGAAAAGTATTATTTTTATGATTTTTTTATAAAAAGAAAATAATTAATTGGTTAGTAAAATAAAATAAATAAATTAAATGAAATAAAAATATAAAAAGAAAAAGATGAAGAAATTGGGCCTGAGAGTAATTTTTGGGGGTGCAGATAGTGATTCTGGGCCCAAGAAGGGAAGGTCCACGTTGACCCTCAGGATCTGATGTTGCACGTTGACTATGGCTTATGGTGCTCCTCCATTGCTGGCTCTTGGATCTGGCCATCTGGCCACTTGGCATGTTAGATGATGAGGACGCATGATGGTCCTTAGGCTTGCAAGTTCGCTTGATTACCTGAAAGGAAAAAATATGAAGAGAGGGGGGGGGGGCTGGGATCCAAACCCAGGTCCTGAAACATTTTGCCTTCGCCCTGTAACCAACTGCGCTACTTGCTTTTGTTGTCAAATAATACAAAACAATTATTATATTATAAACAAGCATAATAAGAAAAACTCGCGCGGAAATTTGAACAAGCCAATGGTTATTTGTCAACTGGTCATCTTCTTCCTTGGATCCGTTGGTAAAAGCTCCAAACTTTTACCTACAGACACTTGGTCTTAGCTACAACCTGTGTTCTCTTAAAATCCACCATGAGTAAGATAAATAAATTCTAATGCTATGGTTGGATTCGTCTGGACCTCCTGAGTGTAATGGTGGCCCTTTCATGGCCTAATTTTGCCTGCACATAAAACTCCTAAATCGAAGCTATAAACCCTAGCCATGGTGAAATCCAATTCAAGCCATGAAAATGCAATCAAATGTTACAGGAAGCTTGCAAACATGATGGTGATCAAGAATATACAATTATTTTATGCTACGAGTACAAGAATGATGCTATTCGATTTCAAAAAAATTGCAATACCGTAACTGACTTACAGTGTGTTATAGGGCTTGGGAATGCTTGATTCTGATTGCTTTTGCTTGCTGATGACCTCAGGAAACGATTGGAATGGTCCAAGGGTTTTGAATTGGCCTCTAAGTGTGAATTCGTGTTTGCACTTTTTCTTGATTTTTCAAGTTTGTGTTCTTGATCATATGCCTCTTTTTTCAGCCTCTTTTGGTCTGCCTCGCTTCTATATGTATCAAGGACTGAATTAGGGTTGAAAGAATGAATTCAATCTTCCTCCATCAATGAGTTTGATCTTGATTTGATTCACCTTAAAAATCTTTCCAAAAATGGCCTAATTCAATCTTTTTGTGCACCTCATGCCTTTACACGAATTTGATTTAATTTCTTCATAAAGACTTGCTATATTTGATTCAATCAAGCGCCAATCTATTTTCATACGTTACTGCGAGCCTGTTATGAGTTGTTTGGGCCTCCAACATGATGAGAATCGAAAGCTGACCCGCCCCTGAAAATCCAACTTCCTTCTAATTTGCTCTCTTCGGTGGCCTCAAATTCCCAATTCGAATTACTCCAGCTTCGATTGCATAGCCCCCTTTGATTGAACCTTCCTCTGCTTCGATTGCTTGGTTCGAAAAGAATCACCCATGTCGAATCAACTTTTGTGGGGTTGGGAGTAAACAAGGCAAGAATCTGGCTTGAATAGGTTAGGATATGTGTTTTTTCTTAGTCATGCCATCCCATTTCATTCCTTATTTGATTGAGAGAAGATTCTTTCGATTGTGAGATTTCTGGCTTTTTTTGGAACAAATACCCTTCCTTCCTTCCTTCGAATCTGCCTTCCTTGCCAGCCTTAAACTCCAATTTGATCCAATCAATACTTTCCTTATTTAGAACCTTGTTCTCCTTAATGGTTCTGAGTCGAATTGTGCCAGCTTCAATACTAGGCTCCTTCGATTGGACCACCCTTTGCTTCTATTTCCTGTCCTTTTGAAGAGAATTTCCTGGCCGAATCAGCTCTTTGTGGAATTATGAACAAACAAGGTAAGAATCTGGCCTGGGCATATTTTTCGAGTGCCCTCTTGATGGCCTCTTTCGAATGCCCTGGAAGGAATTCTTCGAAGGGCCCTTGTCCAAGTACCAATCGAAGGACTTTGACACAATACTAAGTCGAAGGATCCCTTGCCATTCCAATCGAAAGGCTTGGACACAATGCCCATTGAAAAGCTTGTCATGAGGCCAATCGAAAGGCCTTTTACAGATGTCAATCGAAGGATGCTATGTAGATGTCAATCAAAAAGTATTTTGGAGATGCCAATCGAAATGCATTTTGGAGATGTCAATCGAAAGGCACTTTGGAGATGCCAATCGAAGGGCATTTTGTAGGTGCCAATCAAAGGATACTTAACCATCAATTGAAAATTTTCCTTGTCTTTAGGCAAAGGTTTATAACCACCTATGAAAGAGAAAAATCTTGGAAAAACATGAGGGCAAATTTTGTGGTACAACAGCTGCCCCTGTTCAATCTTCTTAAACCTGAGGATGTCAATTGGCTTTCGTGCCTTTCGTGATCCAAAGGTGGAAGATGATTGAACACTAGAGTGCCCAGAAATTTGCACTCGCATGAAGTGGTATCCGTCTTGCGATTTCGGGAATGAGCTTACAGATGCCATTTTGGAAATTGCTGACGAGGGGATGGGTTTAAAGATGCCATCCAAAGTAGTGTCGATCGCATAAGAGATTCCTTAGCGAGAGTTTGTATGCCTGTTTGTTGAGGAAGATTCCGCTGGGGAATACTGATCTCTGTCTTGAGAGAAATAGAATTTTAGGAGCTTCAGTCGTCCGTTATTCTGCTGGGGTATCATATTTGTTTTGAGAAAGGTTGAATTTTAGGACCTTCGGTCGTCCGTTATTCTTGTTGAGGAACCATATCTGTTGAAATTTAGGACCTTCGGTCGTCTGTTATTCTTGTTGAAGAACCATCTCTGTTGAAATTTAGGAACTTCGATCATCTGTTATTCTACTGAGGAATCATCTCTGTTGAAATTTAGGAACTTCGGTCGTCCATTATTCTACTGAGGAATCATCTCTGTTGAACTTTAGGAACTTTGGTCGTCCGTTATTCTATTGAGGAATCATCTCAATTTTAAAATTTAGGAACTTCAGTCGTCCGTTATTCTACCGAGGAATCATCTTTGTTGAAATTTAGGAACTTCGGTCGTCCGTTATTCAACTGAGGAATCATCTCTTAGTCGAGGAGGTGAGAATGAACTACTATCTGGTCGTGGTCCAGGCTTCATAGCTTGAATTTTGTGAGGATTTGATTGTATCTTTCCTGAAAGGTAAAGGTTAGTTGTATGTAATGCATGATATGTATCAGGCAATGATGTTCTCAAAATAAATGAGACTGTGTTGTATGATGCGTATGCATGTCATGATGTATGGATGTGTAATGTTTTTATGATGTTCTCTAGCTGAGGGAAAATAAATCCCGGACTACTGCTGGAGAATATAAGGAGTTTCGCTCGCTGTGGATAACGACCGAAGGTGATTGGGAGAATAATCTGCTGGAGAATATAACTCCGCTGGGGATAACGACCGAAGGCGATCTGAGAATAACTTGGCGGGAGAATAACTCTGCTGGAGAACAAACTGGCAAGAGAATGACTCTGTGGGGAAGAAATATACTCTGCTGAGGATTTGCTGACCTTGGAGAAATATCCTCGGCTGTGGATGAACTACCGTTGTTGGCGATGATAAACTCTGTTAGGGATGAATTTCCTGTTTATGGAAGAAATGAACTCCGCTGGGGATAATCTTTTAGTGGCGACTTCACTGGGGATAATCTTCCAAACTCCATTGGGGACGGTCTTCTAGACTCCACCGGGAATGGTCTTCTAGACTCCGCTGGGGATAATCTTCCAGTGCTAGTGATAGATAAACTCTGCTTGGGGAGACTCTTACCGACTCATTCACGGTTTCGAGCCTCAGCTGGGGAGAATTAACACCACTGTCTTTTTCTTACTCTACGGGGAGTGAATGTACTTTAGTCATATTCTTCAGCTAGATCTATCCCCGTACCTGGTGAATAAAGCAACTGTAAGGCTTGGACATTTCTTGCTTGCCCCTGTTTATGATATTACGAGTAATCGTCTTTTGTTTCGTATGTAAATATTTATGACCAGTAATTAATGTCAAATGCATATATAGAAAATGAACATTGGACCTTCTTTGCAAAACAAAACAGAAAAAGGAAAAACAATTTGAGATTTCTTTGCGAAAATGAATTGTATTGACTTTGAAGTTGGCCTGTAAATAGGAGTTTTTGTACAAGAGGCTGACGTCCCAGTAAGAGAACACCGCCGAAAAAATGGAATTTGTACAATTTGTGAAAAATAAAGAAAAACAGCTATGTGAATAATCCCACTGAGTTCCAACTCTGCTATTGCCTTTATATCTTCGAGCATCTCATCACTTTGCTATTTGGTTGAAGGTAGATCAGATTGATTGGTGTTGTCCGAGCATGATAGTCGATACTGAAGTATGGTTGCAAGGTGATCCAATGAGACATAGTGTTACGCTTTGATCCCTAATTTTTTCCTGGACCGCCCTTTCGGGTTTTCAGTCCACCGGGATACCCTTTTTGCCCAAGCCGCCTTTTCAGGTTTTCGACTTGCCGGGTGTACAGTTTTTTCATTTTCATCCCTTATTTTTGCCCGAACCCTTTTGGTTCACCGGGAAGCCCTTATTTTTTCCTAGGCCAGTCGACCTAGCGGGTCTTTGATTATGCGTAGTATTTTTTTACTATGTCTGCATTGACGGGGTGAGGAAGGTCGTCACCATCCATGGTGGTTAGAATCATAGCTCCTCCCGAGAAAATATTCTTAACCACAAATGGCCCTTCGTAAGTAGGGGTCCATTTGCCCCTGGGATCACGTTTTTGAAGATGTGAAAAACACAAGAAGGGGGTTGAATTGTAAAACTTAAAACAAATTCTTAGACAACACAATATTTTTATCCTGGTTCGTTTGATCTCAAACTACTGCAGTCCACCCGTCAAGGTGATTTCGCCTCTCTCCAACGAGGTCTTAATCCACTATATCCAAAGGATTACAACAGCTACTTTAACAACTGTTAAAGCCTTCTTGAGTATAACCACAAACCGGTTTATCTCAAGGAAATCTTTTACAAATAATTTGAACAATGATGTGTTAACGTTTTCTAATAAAACAATATATCACAACAATGATAATTACACAGTTTAAGTTTGGAATAAACTGGATTTGCTAAAGCGTTTGAGTAAGCGTGGTTTTGAAGGCTTGGCAAATTATGTGAGTGCATGCGTGCATCTTTTCTCAAGCAGATTTGTTTATATAGACAAGGCAGAGATACGTTGTCCATAAAGCCATTTTAATGATAATAACGCACTTTCCTTTTTGAGAAGATCTTGTCTGAGGATAGCCGTTAGCATTTAATTCTGTCTTGAATACTTAATAACGCTTCAGAGTCTTCTTTGCTTTAACTTATGATAACGCTTCAGAGTGCTGATGACTTGGAAGAGATCTTTGGTCAGAGTCAGAGTGTATTTGTTTATGCGCAGATTCTGGTCATCAAGCTTCAGCGTATGATCTGGTAGCTTCAGCGTGTAGCACATATTACTGATCTTCTGATGCTGACATATTACTGATCTTCTGATGCTGATTCCATCAGAACTTCTGTATATATAAAACATAATTTTAAGAAGCATATTTGTTCTATATATATATATATCTTTGAATTTATTTATTCTTTGTATTTTGTTATCATCAAAACTCTAATTAAGGGTTGTAGAATCAAACTATGTTCTAATAATCTCCCCCTTTTTGATGATGACAAAAACCAGATTTTTCAATTAAAAATCAAGAATAAAAAGTATAGAATTAAGAAGAGAAAACTCCCCCTGAGTTGATTACTTCCCTTTAATTCCATGAGTCTTTGAGCATCAGAACCTTACTGTATCTTTCCTCAGAGTTTTGTACCTGTTCAAGCTTTTCAAAAGAGAAAAAATTTATATAGATCAGAATGTTTGAGACTTATGTCTCAGTAATCCGTTATTGAAAAATATCATTCTTTCTCCCCTTTTTTGTCAGTTATCAAAAAGAACATAAGATCAGAGCTAAAACGCGTTTATATTAAAAACCAGAAGCAATGATAAGTTCAGAACAATGTAAGAAAATTACAGATAAACAAGTTTTAAAGACAAGGAAATTCTAAGAGGGAGGAGGTAGACGCGTGAAAAAGGTTTCCAACAAGCTCTTGATCTGGATGTTGGTTTCCTGTTGCTGGGTTAACATGCTCTTGATTTCCTCAATTTTGTCGTCCTGTTTATCCATTCTTTCATTCATAAACATATCAGATCTTTTCAGGTCTTCTAGAGTCTGCTTGTCATAGGAGGAAGCTTGGGGATCTTCAGAAACTGGATGCTTCTCAGAGCATTCTGCAATATCCTCTTTTTGACCCAGTGCTTCAGCAGGAATCATTTGCTATGGAGTATCAGTCAGATTGAGATCTTCTGACTCTGGTTGAACTTTGATGCTGGACAATATTCAGACCAGGGAGCATTGTCCAGAGGGAGAACTTCTTCCTTAAGAAGCTGGCTTAGAACTGGACCTTCAATTTCTTTCAGTAGATTACTAAAGTTCTGTTGAACTTGTCCGTAGCTTTGTTCTTTCATTTTATGAGTTTCAGAAGATACCCATCTTCTGAACCTTGTCCAAAGGTAGTCCGATGCAGCAGGATCAACCAGCTCAAGACTAGCTTGCTTCAGAGAAGTGATCCACTTATGTACTTCTGTTTCAAACATCAATAAGCTGGTACCAACATCTGGATGTTTTGGTTTTGGGATATCTATTTTGTGGGTTATGGAAGCAAGACGTTCAAAGACCGTTAAATCAATGACAATCTTGATGTTGTCTTCTGGATTGTTCTTTGGTGAGGGAGTGGGAGAGTCAGGAATTGTTATTGGACTGGTTGGGGAGTTTGGTGGAGTTGATTCTAGAGAAGATGGAATTTGGGGAATATTCAGAATGGTTAGGGGCATACGAATGGCCAGAGGTTCTGTGATTCCAGGAATGGGAATGGTATCAGAATCAACAGTTTGGTTTGATTGATCGTTTTGAGGTTCTGGTTCACAGGATTCAAAAGGTTGAGTATCAGAAGTTTGAACTTCTGGTTGAAATAGTTCAGGTTATGGAGAAGGTGGATGAATTTCTGGTTGAGGAGATGGAGGTAGTGGGATTTCTGGTTGTGGAGAGAGGGGAATTTCTGGTTGTGGTGAGAGGGGAATTTCTGGTTGTGCTTCTGTGGTGGTTTCAAGGTTTTGATTTTCTGGCATGGGAGCAGAAGTATGTTGGTCAAAGGTATCTATATCAGATAGAACTTTGGCAAGTTCTTGTTGGGTTGCTTTAATATTTGGATTTGGAGGTTGGGAGCGAGATCTTCTAAGAGTTAAGGATTCAGAGGGGTCAAAATCAATGTCAAAGTCATCAAATGTTTGTGGTGTGGGGTTTTCAGATTGAGTGGGAATTTGTATAGATGTTGATACAGAAATTGAATTTAAAACAGTTACAGAAGAAGAATTACCTTTCTTTTTAGGATTCCGTTGGGATGATCCTTCTGCTACATCTTTCCTTTTCTTGGTTTTCTTCAGCACAACTTCTGGAGCCTTCTGCTGCAGATCTTGAATGTTCAAATTTGGTGATGTACCATCCGCCTTGCATGCATCCAAATATCTGACTATTATATCAGGTTTAGAATCAATATCTGATAATAGAGGAAAGTTGTCCAGAGGGACTCTTCTGCTGGAGATTGTTGCAAAAGAAGTGACACTGGGTTCCTTCTTGATGTTCTCAATCAACTTCATCTTTTTCAGATTCTTTGCATTCAGCGGTTGCCAACAGTAGCTTCCAAAGAGCTGATTTCCCGAGCCTCTGTAAGATGATCAATCAGCTTATTCTCTGTTAGAATATCTGATATAAGTCTTCCTAGGGGTATCCAGTCCCTTTTTGTGCGCTCCTCTTCTCTGGTTTCCTTAACACTGGTCCTTAGATGGTTAAACAGTAGATGAGCCAGATTTACCTTAATCTTCTGAGAGATGAAGTAGATCAAAAATTGCTGATGAATATTGATGTAGTCAGGAGAGCTGGTAGGCTTCTTATGGTTTATGCATCCCAGAATGATCTTGGCCCATATTCTGTGATGGTCTTTTAAATCCCTTATCTTGCTGGAGTGAAGCCCCAGAGTGAAGATTTCTCTAGTAATTAGGGCAACATCAGTGCATCTTTCAGCCATGTCAATGCAATGTACACCACCACCGCTGTAGCCTATTAAACGTGCAATGAGGTCCTCAGTTATAACAATCTTCTTCCCCATTATGTATGAAGTAACTTGATGGTTGGAAGATGAAGCATGAATCCAAAATTCCTTTATAAGAATTGGGAATGTCGGACCCACCAGACGGTCAAAGTATCTGTCCCAGCCTTGAGCCTTAACTTCTTCAGAGAGATTAAACCCATTCTTTTGAAGACTGTTGAAATCGACGATCAATTCTGAAAGAGCTTCTAGATTTTTGATGGGTGTAAGAAGAGTTCTGTAGGGTTCTTCGTATTGTTCGGAGGAATCTGTTTTCTGAGAACTGGAAGTGGGGATGCTTGAGGAAGCCATGTTCACACGAAGGTTTTGTGAAGAAATTGAAAGGGTTTTTGAGAAAGGATGCAAACTGAAAATAATAAGTTTGTAGAGAAAATGAAAGTGAAGGTAAACGAGTGTAAATGGTGAGAAAAGTGTTTAAATAGATTTCTTAAAAATTTTGAAAACATAAATGGCAAGAGAAGAAATTAATTATAATGATTATGAGCATTTAATGATAGCTGATTTTGGGGGATTCAGAAAGATATTGGAACGGTTACGCATGACATGTGTCCCAATGCATCCAATCAGCGCTTTTGCCCTTTCAGAAACGTGAACGCTTGTTTAGCCTCAGAAAGTAGCTGATGACTGGATGACACTTGTTTTCTTGAGTGAACTGCACATTTCTATCCTTGAAATGAAGCGCTCAGATCTTCATGGATAGATTCTGATACAATCTGTACTTCTAAAGATCTGAAGAAAGATTGATCAGTAGTTCACGGAAAAATAAACAAAGTTCTGAAGGTTAAGATATGGAATCAAAACAATTTCATTCTGGGCAGAGCTTCATGCTGAGATGTTTCAGAATGAAGTTGAACCTATCTTTAGAAAGAGGTTTTGTAAAGATATCAGCCCATTGATGGTCTGTGTTAATAAATTTTAAATTTAGAATCCCTTTCTGAATATAGTCCCTAATAAAATGATGTTTTATTTCTATATGCTTAGCCCTAGAATGCAAAATAGGATTTTTACTGAGACAAATAGCAGAAGTATTGTCACAGAGGATAGGGATGTTACTCTCAAATATCTGGAAGTCCTCAAGTTGACTTTTCATCCAGAGCATTTGTGTGATGCATCCAGCTGCTGCTATGTATTCAACTTCTGCTGTTGATAGAGCTATTGTGGATTGTCTTTTGCTGGACCATGAGATCAGATTTTCTCCCAGAAACTGGCAGCTTCCAGAAGTGCTTTTACGTTCTACTCTGTCTCCAGCGAAATCAGCATCACAGTATCCTATCAGGCTGTAATCACTTGATTTTCTATAAAACAAACCCAGATTAGTAGTACCTTTCAGATACTTGAAAATTCGCTTAACTGCTGTTAAGTGAGATTCTCTAGGATCTGATTGGAATCTAGCACAAATGCAAACACTGAATAAAATGTCAGGCCTTGAAGCCGTCAGATAGAGAAGAGAGCCAATCATACCTCTGTAGACCTTCTGTTCTACCTTTTTACTTACCTCTTCTCTTTCCAGAATGCACGTGGGATGCATTGGAATCTTTGATGGCTTACATTCTGAGAGATCAAATTTCTTCATAAGTTCTCTGACATATTTGCTCTAATGAATGTAAGTTCCTTCTGGGGTTTGATTAATCTGAATGCCCAGAAAGAATTCCAGTTCCCCCATTAGGCTCATCTCAAATTCTGCCTGCATACACTTAGCAAACTTTCTTCCCAGAGAAGGTTTACTAGATCCAAATATGATATCATCAACATAAATCTGACATACTAAAATGTCATTCTTAACTGTCTTACAGAATAGAGTTGTGTCCACTTTCCCTCTGGTGAATTCCTGTCCTAACAGGAAGTTACTTAGTCTTTCATACCAAGCTCTAGGAGCTTGTTTCAGACCATAAAGTGACTTCTTTAGTTTGAAAACATATTCTGGATTTTTGGAACTTTCAAAACCATGGGGTTGGTGCACATATACCTCTTCTTTTATATAGCCATTTAAGAATGCACTCTTAACATCCATCTGATACAGAGTGATGCCTTTATTAACAGCAAATGAAATTAAGAGTCTGATAGATTCTAACCTAGCGACTGGAGCAAAGGTTTCTGTATAGTCTATCCCCTCTTGCTGACTATAACCTTGTGCTACCAGTCGTGCTTTGTTTCTGTCACCTTATTCGTTCAGTTTGTTTCTAAACACCCATTTTGTTCCAATGACGTTGAATCCTTTTGGTTTGGGAACTAGATCCCATACGTCATTTCTTGTGAACCAATTTAGCTCCTCTTGCATTGCCAGAATCCAGTCATTGTCCAGAAGTGCTTCATCAATTGTTATTGGTTCAATTAGAGAAACCAGTCCCATGAGGAATTCTTCAGCGTTTCTGAAGCTAGATCTTGTTCTAATTGGATCTTCCTTTCTTCCTAAGATTGTTTCTTCTGGGTGATCCATGCTGCTTTTGGATGGTCTTTTCTGGAGTTGATCAACAGAAGGTGATGGATTGCTTGCAGTTACTCTTTCTGATGTTGAGGGAGTGTCTCTGTTGAGAGCTTCTGATGATTTGTCTTCAGTACCTGTGAGTTCAACTTCCATACCTGCAAGGAATTCATTTTGCTTTGACTTTTGAGAGTCAAGCTTATCATCAAAACGAACACTGGTTGAATCTTCCACAATCTGTGTTTCTGTATTGTATACTCTGTACCCTCTTGAGAAACTTGTATTGTATACTCTGTACCCTCCATAATACACTTTTGTGCTTTAGAGTCAAACTTGTTCAAATAATTTTTTGTATTCAGGATAAAACATGTACATCCAAATGTGTGAAAATAGGAAATGTTGGGCTTTCTGTTCTTCCACAATTCATATGGAGTCTTTTCCAGAATAGGTCTTATGGAGATTCTATTCTAAATGTAAGACGCTGTGTTTATTGCCTCTGCCCAGAAGATCTTAGCAACGTTAGTCTCGTTGATCATGGTTCTGGCCATTTCTTGCAATGTTCTGTTCTTTCATTCTACAACTCCATTTTGCTGGGGAGTTCTAGGACAAGAGAAATTATGCATAATGCCTTTGTCATTAAAGAATAACTCAAAATCTTTGTTTTCAAATTCTCCACCATGATCACTTCTGACTTTGAAGATTCTAAGATCCTTTTCATTCTGAACTTGGTTGCAAAAGGTAACAAACACAGAGTGTGACTCGTCCTTGTGCCTTAAGAACTTTACCCATGTCCATCTGCTATAGTCATCTACGATTACTAACCCATACTTCTTGCCACTGACTGAAGCAGTTTTAACTGGTTCAAATAAGTCAATGTGCAGAAGTTCTAATGGCTTGGAGGTGGAAACAACGTTTTTGGATTTGAAAGCTGGTTTTGCAAACTTGCCTTTCTGACATGCTTCACACAGAGCATCTGAATTGAACTTCAGGTTAGGAAGTCCTCTGACCAGATTGAGTTTGTTAATCTGAGATATTCTTCTCATACTAACATGTCCCAATCTTCTGTGCCAGATCCATTTCTCGTTGTTAACAGACAATAGACATTTTACATTCTGACTTTTTAGTTCAAAAAGTTTTATTTTATAAATGTTGTTTTTCCTCTTTCTATTAAATAGGATAGTCCCATATTTCTGACTAATAGCTTTGCATGAATTTTGATTGAAGATTATATCATAACCGATATCACTTAATTGACTTATGGATAACAGATTATGCATTAATCCATCAACTAGTAAAACATTACTTATAGAGGGAAGATTTCCATTACCTACTGTTCCAGAGCCAATGATCTTTCCTCTCTGATTGCCTCCAAAACCTACGTGGCCTCTAGGCTTAAGTTCCAGGCTTTGGAACATATGCCTTCTTCCCGTCACGTGTCGTGAGCAGCCAGAGTCCAGGTACCATGATTGGTGTTTTTGCTTTGCTGCTAAAGATATCTGCCACATGTATTATTTTATCCTTAGGTACCCACATTTTCTTGGGTCCTGATTTGTTAGTTTTACCAAAACTCTGGTTGAATTTTGGTTTGACAGAGTAATCACTACTTGTATATTTTATGTCACGTGTGTGCCCATATATAAAGTGTGAATCAAGTGGAGTACGTTTTATAACTAAATCCATGGCATTTTTTGGTGTAGGTACCTTGCCTTGATATCCTATCCTTTTTTTGCCATTTTTGCTAACTCCATAGATCATTGAAGCCATTTTGCTTCTGTCTATGTTTTTAGCTAGAAACTTCTGAAAGCTGTGATCATACTCCTTGATGATCTCATCAGCATTGCTGGGAGTTTCAGGGATTATTTCCTTCTGAGAGTTTTGCAATTGGTTTTCTAATTTTGAAATTTTATCTTTTAACTCAGAATTCTCCAATTTGAGACTCTCAGTCTTATCAGAGTCAGAAGCAAGATTCCTTTTCAGGTTTATGAATTTGACTATGATCTGCTGATATCTTTCTAGAATTTCATTAAGGCTTTCAGCTAGTTCAGCCTAAGTAAAGTTTATAGTAAAGTCAGGGAATACCTCTTCTGTATCTGATTCAGATTCTGACTCAGAAGCTTCACTGTCTTCTGTTATGTTTGCCATGAGAGCTATGTTTGATCTTTCATCATCTGATTCTGAGTCAGCTTCAGATGTGTCAGAATCATCCCATGTAGCCATGAGACTTTTCTTCTTTTCCTTGCCAAACTTCTTTTTGGGCTTTTCCTTCTGAATCTTTGGGAAATCACTTTTGTAGTGCCCTTGGTCGTTACATTCATAGCAGATGATGTCTTTGTTGTTTGGCTTTCTGTTTCCTGAAGAACCTTCAGATCTTCTGTGTCCAGAGGAGGATTCTGACCTTCTGTATCTGGAGAAAGATTCATTCTGATTTTCTGATCTTCTGGGATTCCTGAACTTCCTTTGCCTCTACTTCCACAATTGGTTCACCCTTTTGGAGAGGAGAGATAATTCATCTTCTTCTGATGAGGACCCATCAGAGGTTTCTTCCATAGCCTGCAAAACTTTGGAGTCATATTTTCTGTTAGATTTTAAAGCTAATGGCTTACCTTGCTTTTGAGGTTCATCTGCTTCTAGCTCTATCTCGTGACTTCTGAGGGAGCTGACAAGTTCCTCCAGAGAGATTTTGTTGAGATCCTTGGCTAGCTTAAGCACTGTGACCATTGGCCTCCATTGTTTTGGCAAGCTTCTGATGATCTTCTTAACGTGATCAGCAGTAGAATACCCTTTGTCAAGAAATTTTAGACCAACAACAAGAATTTGAAATCTTGAAAACATAGTTTCTATTGATTCACTCTCTTCCATCTTGAATGCCTCATACTTCTGAATGAGTGCAAGGGCTTTGGTTTCTTTGACTTGAATGTTGCCTTCATGCGTCATTCTCAGAGAGTCAAACATATTATTTGCAGTGTCTCTGTTTGATATCTTCTCATATTCTGAATAAGAGATGGCCATGAGAAGAATTGTTCTGGCCTTGTGATGATTTCTGAACTCACGCTTTTACTCATCAAACATCGTTTTCCTGTCAATCTACTGACCACTTCCATCCACTGGGTGTGTGTATCCATCATTCACCATGTCCCACAGATCAGCATCATGGGCCAGAAAGAAACTCTCAATTCTGTCTTTCCAGTAGTCAAAGTTCTCTCCATCAAAGACTGGAGGTTTGCCACTGAATCTATCTGTTTCTTCATTGTTGTCATTGCTGATGTTTTGATTTGGTCCCGCCATTGTGTTTTTCTGACGCTGGATCTTGTACTGACACGGTTAAGTGTTATAAGCTCAGAACCAGGCGCTCTGATGCCAATTGAAGATGTGAAAAACACAAGAAGAGGGGTTGAATTGTAAAACTTAAAACAAATGCTTAGACAACACAGTATTTTTATCCTGGTTTGTTTGATCTCAAACTACTCCAGTCCACCCGTCAAGGTGATTTCTCCTCTCTCCAACGAGGTCTTAATCCACTATATCCAAAGGATTACAACAGCTACTTTAACAACTGTTAAAGCCTTCTTGAGTATAACCACAAACTGGTTTATCTCAAGGAAATCTTTTACAAATAATTTGAACAATGACGTGTTAACGTTTTCTAATAAAACAATATATCACAACAGTGATAATTACACAGTTTAAGCTTGGAATAAACTGAATTTGCTAAAGCGTTTGAGTAAGCGTGGTTTTGAAGGCTTGGCAAATTATGTGAGTGCATGCGTGCGTCTTTTCTCAAGCAGATTTGTTTATATAGACAAGGCAGAGATACGTTGTCCATAAAGCCATTTTAATGATAATAACGCACTTTCCTTTTTGAGAAGATCTTGTCTGAGGATAGCCGTTAGCATTTAATTCTGTCTTGAATACTTAAAACGCTTCAGAGTCTTCTTTGCTTTAACTTATGATAATGTTTCAGAGTGCTGATGACTTGGAAGAGATCTTTGATCAGAGTCAGAGTGTATTTGTTTATGCGCAAATTCTGGTCATCAAGCTTCAGCGTATGATCTGGTAGCTTCAGCGTGTAGCACATATTACTGATGTTCTGATGCTGACTTATTATTGATCTTCTGATGCTGATTCCATCAGAACTTCTGTATATATAAAACATAATTTTAAGAAGCATATTTGTTATATATATATATATATATATATCTTTGAATTTATTTATTCTTTGTATTTTGTTATCATCAAAACTCTAATTAAGGGTTGTAGAATCAAACTATGCTCTAACACTTGTGGCAGTATGATGCGCTTGATTACCAGATCCCCGACTTGATACTCTTGTCGTCTGACTTTCTTGTTAAATGCCTTGATCATCAGCTTTTGATACGTCTGACCATGACAAATAGTAGTAAGTTTCTTCTCATCAATTAAGTTCAGCTGATCAAGCCGGGTCTGGATCCAATCGTCCTCGCTCAGACATGCATCCTTCATAATCCGAAGAGAGGGTATCTGGACCTCAATGGGTAAGACTGCCTCCATGCCATACACCAAAGAGTAGGGGGTTTCCCCTGTTGAAGTCCACACTGAGGTACGGTACCCATGAAGAGCGAGTGGTAACATCTCGTGCCAGTCTTTGTATGTCACCGTCATCTGCTGTACAATCTTCTTGATGTTCTTATTAGCCGCTTCAACAGCCCCATTCATCTTCGGCCGGTAGGGAGAAGAGTTGTGATGCTGTATCTTAAACTGCTTGTAGAGCTTGGTGATCATCGTATTATTGAGATTTGTACCATTGTCCGTGATGATCCTCTCTGGTACACCAAATCGACAGATCAGATTGTGTCTGATGAACCGTGCCACGACCTTCTTAGTTACCGTAGAAAAGGAAGCTGCCTCAACCCACTTTGTAAAGTAATCGATAGCCACCAGAATGAAACGATGCTCGTTGGATGCTGTAGGTCTGATCTCACCAATCATATCGATGCCCCACATTGCAAAAGGCCAAGGAGCTGTCAAAACATTCAGAGGAACTGGAGGTATGTGCACCTTATCAGCATAGACTTGACACTTATGACAGGTCCGAGAATGCTGATAACAGTCGGCTTCCATAGTAGACCAATAATATCCTGCCCGTAGGATTTTCTTCGCCATAGTGTGTCCACTGGAATGAGTTCTGAAAGTACCATCATGTAACTCCGCCATGATCCTTTCTTCCTCGTTCTTATCCATACATCGCATTAAGGTTGAATCATGATTACGCTTGTAAAGGATACTGTGATCGGTGGAAATAGAACTGACTGTTTTTTAAGCTGGTTCGCGAAATGTCGCGGTAAGCAAGAGTCGCCACCGTCTTTTATGTTCTCCAATATGGAAAGGACAAAAGCACAACAAAATTCCTTTTTCTAGATGTCTCTCGGTTTGGGAGGTAGATTTATAGAAAGGGAAGGTGTTAGCACCCTTTCTATCCGTGGTTATCCATGGGCTCTTAGGTACTTGCTCTTATGTTTTCAAAATTTGTTTGCTTTTCAAGTTTGTGTGGGTTTTGAAAAAAGTTTAGTTTAAAAAACTTCTAGGTAACTCTTGTATCAGTCCTCAAGAGTGTATGAAGTATTTGTTTGAAAACTTTTTGAAAGTGTAGGTGTGAAAAGTTGTTTTGTTTTTTTTAGAAAGAGCAAGTACCTAGGAGAAATCTACCTACTCTAAGGAATTAGGCTGTGTAAGAGTCCTTTAGATAGTGTTATCCCACCATTGAGAGGTAGGTAGCACCGTCGTTGGAGTTATTCGGGTCAATTCGATTATTAGGGACATGTGTGGTCACCAAAGCAATGGTAGGACGCCTTAGCGGTAACCCTAATGTCCTAGATCCTTTTTATCCGAGGCAACCGTTTCGAGGCAACTGGATCTTTAGACAGAAGGGCGACCTCTAAAACACCCTATACTTGACGACCATGTTCGAGGCAACCATAGTGAGGCGTACCCTAGGAGTGGCATGTGCATGTGTGTTGAATTCAGTTTACGTTTATCTTTGATCTTGCATTTATGAGCTACGGTTGATTTTATTTTTCATACAAGTCTTTCATGGATTTTTAACAGTTAAGAGTGCGGAAAATAAATTGCGGAAAGGTAAATCTACGCTATTACAAGGCGCGAGTCTATACATCGCCAAAAACATAACCCGTTTGGAAATAAATGCGAGAAAAGTAAAGAAAGCAGTAAAACCTAATTAACTATTACATTCTCGGAAACAGATACATAAATATGATCAAATAAATAATAATGCACGTGAAAAAATTAAATCGGGACGTCTTAGGGTTTTGACCCTTTTTTGAGAAAAGAATTGAAATTTGGTCCTTTTTTGTAATTAATTAAATATTAATCCTAAACCTAATTAATTAAATAATTAAAAGAAAAAAATGTTTTTGTGTTTTTTATGTTTTTTAATGAAATAAATAAAAAGAAATTAAAAGTTGTCAAAAGAAAAACCTAATTCTAGTTTGATTTTATTTATTGTAAAAAGATTAAAGTTAACCTAATTAACTAAATTAATTAATTCACATTTATTTACAAAATATAATTAGTAGTGAAAATAATAATAAATAATATTTACATTTTTCAGAATTTGTTATGAAAATAATTTGTTAGGTTAATTAAATAATAATAATAATAGTTATTAAAGAAAATAAAAAGAAAGAAAATAAAAAAGAAATAAAAACCAGGGGGGTTGATGGACCCAATTAGGAGGTTTGTAAGCAAATTTCCAGCCCATTAAGCTTAAGCCTGTGTTGACTTTGGAATTGCCTAGAGCGTGGTTGACTGGGAATGTCATAGTCAGCACTTCATAGCCCTTGGATTGGTGCATGAGGACACATGGCACGCTGATTGCTTGAAGCGCATGATGGTCATCACTTGATAGCCTGCATGTGATTAGGTAAAGAAAAACAATATAGAAATTTTGGGGGACCTGGGAATCGAACCCAGGTCCCAATGGTTACCAGACATATCATCATCCACTGAGCCAAGCGCTTGTCTTTGATATTATGATAATGAATAAACATAATATTGGATAGTCAACACTTATGCTGGACAAAAGCAACACGCGCGCCTTTCATTTGAATAGACCAATAGCCTACTTCCACATCTTGTCTTCTTCACCTGGCTTGTAAAAAAAAAGATTGAATAGCGGGGTTTTTTAACCCCCACCAAATGCAAAAAGGAAAAATAGCGATTAGGTCCCTGATGCATATAAATATGGCGCGATGGTTGGGTTGAGTTCGTCTGGCCTTGACGAATTCAACCATATGCGTAAGAAGGTTCAATTTTTCCTGTGCTGGAAACCCCCAAAAGCAAAGCTTCAGAACCCTAAAACTCTCCAATGGCAACTTGCGTTTCAGGGCGTTTTAATGCAATTAACCTATGCCAAAAGATTCCCGTGGATTCAAGCAACACAAAACATACAAAAAAATCACATTAAAGATGCATGAATATTGATTTACGATTATGAAAAAATAACCAAACCGTGTGACTTGTTCTTGCGTGTTCTTGGAGTGTTAAGGCTTGTTTTTGATTCCAATCCGTTCCTGGGAATGTTAGCAATGTGTTTGAATCGCTCTAAGGCTTTGAATTGTGCTAGAACGTGGAATTCAATTTTCAAATTTTTCTTGAATTTTTGGAATTGGCTTATGACTTTTGACAGCAGTTCTCACGTGCGAGGAATTAGGTTTAGCTTATGCACTTATAGCTGAATGGAATTAGGGTAAATCTTGGTCCAAACATCCATTGTATTGAAGTTTGTATATTTAATTTTCAATCAAATATTTTTGCATCTTTTTGATTGCCAAAACTTGCCAAAACTGGATATTCTTGTCTCGTTGATTGGAACACGAAATCTTCAGCATGTGTTGAGTTTATTTGCTTCATAAAAAGATTTGAAAACCATATCTTCATATTTTCCTACAATTAAATTAATTAAATGAATTAATAATCAATTAAAAATCCAAATAATTAATAAAAATAAGAAAATAAATCAATTTAAGCTCAATGGGTCGTGCATAGGCTTTGGACAATGTTTCAAGAAGAAATTTGAGGCCCATTAGCAAAAATGAGGTGTTTTGAGCAAAGTTGACTTTTGCAAGTTCACAAAAATTTCCCAACTTCTCCAATGCATATCTTGCTCAATTTTGATCATATGAACATGTTCTTGGACATTTTGGAAAGGTCTTGAAGTCCTATAACCAATGCCTTTGGTCCCATGTCATTTGGATTTACCAATCTCTTATGGTCTTTGACTTAAAGTGCCTTTTTGTTGACTTTTGAAATTGACCTATAATGTAGAAATTGATAACTTTTTGTGAGAGCATTTCTTGGACTTGGAATGTGAAGATGAGTTGTAGGAAATGTCATCCCCTTAAAAATGAGCATTGGATGGGATTTTTCTGATGAACCATGAAAAAGTTATGCCTTGGTCAAGTTACAGTTGACTTTTCAACTGTCCAAAAATAGTAACTTTTGCATCTTTGATGATTTTTGAGCCATTCTTGTGGAATCATGATCAAGACTTGATCAAATGATTATTGTGGCCTCAAAATAAGATGTTGACCAAAATTTTTGACTTTTGACTGTAAAATGACCATTTTACCCGTGTAGTTGATTGTGAAGCAAATAGGACTTTTGACTGTGCAATTTGATGCTGTGAGTCTTGAGACTTGTCATGTAGATGCTTGAGAACATGTATAGGCCTATGGGATTTGATTGAGCCATTGAAAACCTCCAATTCCTTGAAAGAACCAAAACCCTAATTTCAGCTGGCTTATGAGGCATTTGAACTGTGCAATCCCTTGAGTAGTCTTGAACCATTTGAAGATGATTCTTGCCAAACTTTGAAGAATATGGGAGGGAAAATTTTGGGGTACAACAGTTGCCCCTGTTCAATCTTCTTAGACCTGAGGATGTAGATTGGCTTGCGTGCCTTTCGTGATCCGAAGGTGGAAGATGATTGAACACTAGAGTGCCCAGAAATTTGCACTCGTATAGTAGAATATCAACAATGTGATGTCGGGAATGGGCTTATAGATGCCATTTGGAGAGGTGGTGGATAGGAGGATGGGCTTATAGATGCCATCTGGATATGTGATAGAACCTTGTCGGGAATGGGCTTATAGATGCCATTTGGAAATATAATGGATAGTTGTGGAGATGGGCTTAAAGATGCCATCGGGGTGTCGATCGCGTAAGAGATTCCTTAGCGAGAACTTGCGTACTTGAGAAAGAAAGATAATTTCCTGGCCTGTTACAGGGGTTGATCTTCAAACTCTTCATGTTGATATGCCCTGGCTAGATACAAGTATCGAATCTACAATCAATCGCTCACAGATGTGCCCTGGCTAGATACATGTATCGAATCTGGAACTTCAAAAGGTTGATGGGTTGTCTCTACTGACAGGTTATCTCAGAAAAATCTTTAGGGATTGATTCAACTGAACTGGGGGAGGTTTTGTCTTCGTTGACGAGTTGTCTTTATGGTCGGGTTGTCTTCAATGACAGGTTGTCTATAACGACGGGTGTCTATAACGACGCGTGTCTATAACGACGGGTGTCTATAACGACGGGTGTCTATGACGACGGGTTGTCTATGACGACGGGTGTCTATAACGACGGGTGTCTATAATGACGGGTGTCTATAATGACGGGTCTCTATAACGACGAGTGTCTATAACGACGGGTTATCTAAAATGACGGGTGTCTATAACGACGGGTGTCTATCACGACGGGTGTCTATCACGACGGGTGTCTATAACGACGGATGTCTATAACGACGGGTGTCTATGACGATGGGTGTCTATATCGACGGGTGTCTATCACGACGGGTGTCTATCACGACGGGTGTCTATAATGACAGGTGTCTATAACGACGGGTGTCTATGACGACGTGTGTCTATGACGACGGGTGTCTATAACGACGAGTGTCCATAACGACGGGTGTCTATGACGACGAGTGTCTATAACGACGGGTGTCTATAACGACGGGTGTCTATGACGACGGGTGTCTATAACGACGGGTGTCTATAACGACGGGTGTCTATAATGACAGATGTCTATAATGACGGGTGTCTATAATGACGGGTGTCTATGACGACGAGTGTCTATGACGACGGGTGTCTATTACGACGGGTGTCTATGACGACGGGTGTCTATAATGATGGGTGTCTATAATGACGGGAGGTAATTTAACTGGATTTGTCTCTTCTGACTGGACTTGCCTTCTTTGACTGGATTGGTCTCTTTTGACTGTTTTGTCTACTTTGACATAACTTGATCATTTAACTGCATCCTTCCTGAAAGGTAAAGGTCAGTCATATGCCATGTATGATATGGATCAAGCAATGAGTTCTTGACATAAATGAGATTGTATGATATGATGCGTATATGCATGTATCATGATGTATGAAAATGTGATGTTTATGAATGTATTCTCGTCTGGGAAAATAAATCCTTGACGAATGCCGGGAAGTTAAATCTTGGGCTGATGTTGAAGAGTAGCGCTCTTCGTTTCCGCTGGGGATGATAATTGCAAGAATAAACCGGTAGGAGAAGATGACTCCGTTGGGGAATAAACTTGGCGAAGGGATTACTCTGCAGGGAATTACTCTGTGGGAAGAGATACTTCGCAGAGGTTTTAACGATAACTCCGTTGGGGATTCCGTTGATAAGTTTTGTTGGAAGATTTGATGAACTCCGCTGGGGATAGGAAGAAACCTCATCGAGGACGATCTTTCCGTTGCAATTAACTGAGGATAACCCAGTTATAGGCTCTGGTGGAGAATAACCTCTGAACATGGTCGGGGAGAGATATTTGTATTCTGTGGGGGATAAGCTTCCAGAATCTACTGGGGAGATTGATTCAACTTTCCTGGGGAAACTTTTGAACCGTACTGGGGAAGTGGCTCCACTGGATGTCTGGTATTCCGCCGGGGAACAATCTTATATTAAGACTGCCGGGGATACTTGCTTAGGAACATCTGTATACTATGCTGGAGAATATTGAGATCTTCTGGGGATATCCAACTTCCTTAGGGCTGAAAATAGCCTAACTCTGCTTGGGGAGAGTGTTGCTGGCTTGCTGGGGATACTGTGCCTTTTCGGGGCTGATGGGAGACCAACTCTGCTTGGGGGGAGAGTATTGCTGACTCTTGTCTTACTCTGCGGGGAGTGAAGGTATCTTGGACAAACTCTTCAACTGAATCCACCTTGTACCTGGAGGACAGCGCAACTTGTACAGTTTGGACGATTCTTATTGTCCCAGTTTCTGCGGGAGAAGGTACCTGTGGAGGCCTTGATAATTGCCGATTGACAAATCTTCTTCTGGTAGGCAAGTGACGAGATAACGGGACATAGTCGTACACTTTTGATCCCTAACTTTTGCATGGACCGCCCTTTCGGGTTTTCAGTCCACCGGGATACCCATTTTTGCCCAAGCCGCCTTTTCAGGTTTTCGACTTGCCGGGTGTACAGATTTTTCCATCCCTTATTTTTGCCCGAACCCTTTTGGTTCGCCGGGAAGCCCTTATTTTTGCCTAGGTGTGTCAACCTAGCAGGTCTTTGATTATGCGTAGCTTTTTTCCGACTATATCCATGCTCTCAAGATGTAGGGAGGTGCCCCTGTCAGTAGTGTTGCATTGCCAGAAGGTGTTTGGTCAGGCAAGATTCATTGTTGGAATTCATGTCCAATGCCCCAAGTGACTCAGGCAGAGATTTTCCCCTGGCTATATGGCATTTTGAGAGATTCCTTGAATCTTGACTTGACTGCCCCAGATGATGGACAATGATCATGTCTGCCCCTTGGTTGGAAGTGTTTCTTCCACTTGAGATGACTCTTTTGTTGAGAAGACTTTTGTTCACTGGATATTCGTCGTGCGAATTTCTCTGTTGTTTGAACAAATAGTCATATGCAAACAATGTTATTTTAAGAATGCAAAACTTATGTCTGTCTTGAAGTTTTTGAAAATGCATTTTCAGTAAAACAAATGAATTTTTGTAAAATGTGATGTCAACTCATTATTTTACCGCAAGCCTTAAGGAGTCAGGATACCTTTTGTAACAGTATGCTTTCGAACTAACCCATGCTTCAGCTAGGACTTTTGAGGGTTGTGACGTGGCCTGGTTCACGGTTTAAGAAACAAAGGATAAAGGCTCAAATTTTATTTGTAACCACCCGTTCTTCGTGATGTTCTTCAATCCTAAACTCAGCTAATCGTGCGTTAGACCTTGTTTGAGTCTTTGCTTTGATATACCAGTGATGGTTCGGATATTGACAGTTTATTTGGAATAGGCAGTCCTTCCTTTTTTTTGTTGAGGGTTTGTAGGACCTCTTTCTTTTTTATTTTGTTATCCCTGTCTTTTGCCTGAACTGTTTCTTTTGTGATTACAGTCAGCGGGATGCCCCAGTTTTGTAAGTCTCCTTCATAGGTTTTGACTTATTGGGCTTTTATTTCTGAGGGATAATGACTGCCTGTCTTTATGATTATTCAGAACCATCACTGTCTTTTGTTTTGTAAGGACTTCTTTGGTGCCACTCGTTGTGTACTTGGATTACTGAGAGAACTACCCTGCCCCAGGTTATGATTAAGGGTTTTAATTTTCGAAAAGAAAAACTCCTACTTCTTTGGCTCGAAGGGGTTGACGAGGGATTATCTTCCTTATAACTCCAGTGTTTAGGATTTGAAACAATGCATGTACCTCATCAGCGGGGTCTGTTCAAAAGTATATTGTAAGATTGTGGTATCGTTTTCGTCATCCTCCCTCAAGAGGCTTAGAATTATTAATCGAGAGTTGAGCATCAAGGAAAATAAAAGCAATTTTAAGCATAGTAAACACAATTACTTCAAAACAGACACGTGTAATGCATTAATGAAATAAGAAAGTTTGACATGATAATTGTTTGAACAATCAAAGAAAAATACAACTTGAACATTCGAATGAACAAAAGTTTTTTCAATCCTAGCCATGTTTTGGCAAGGGAGCAGTGATCACATTAGGAGTCTCAGCAGGCTCGAATTCAATCTCCTTAGCATCGATCATATTCTGGATCTTGTATTTCAGCGCCCAACAATCCTCAGTATCGTGCCCCGGGCTATCAGAATGATAAGCACACCTCGCATCTGGGTTGTAGTTTGGAGAAGAGGTCTTGGGATTTGCAGGAGGGTTGATCACCGCAATCAAATTCATCTTCAACATGTGCTGTAATGCTTGTGACAATGGCATGTTGATGTTGGTGAATTGTCTTTTAGGCTCGTCAGGCCTTCGCTGATTTCCCTTTTGCTGTTGTCAGCGTGGTGCAGAACCGGAGATCATGACTGCCCCTGCATGTTGGTCACGACGGCTCTTCTGGCTATATGCAGCATTGGACTCTTTCTTGAATGATTTCTTCTCACTGTTCGAGGAGTCACCCTTTTGTATCTTCCTAGACTTGATACCAGCTTCAATTCTCTCCCCAGTCAAGATCAGATCTGTAAACCCAGCAGAAGAATTCCCAATCAGATGGTTGAAGAATGGACCAGACAGGGTCCCCAAGAACATGTCAACGAGCTCACAGTCAGTCAAAGGTGGCTGCACCCTTCCAGCCAGGTCTCTCCACTTTTGCGCATACTCTTTGAATCCTTCACCCGTCCCAAGTGACATACCCTGGAGTTGGGTACGCGTAGGAGCGAGGTCGGAATTATACTGATACTTCTTGTAGAATGCAGTAGCCAAGTCCTCCCAGTTACGAATACTGGCTCCATCCAGCTGATAGAACCATTCGAGTTGAGTCCCTGAAAGACTTTCCTAGAAGAAATGGATCCATAAATTCTTGTCTGCAGTATACGGTTGGATCTTCCTCATATATGATCTGAGATGCAGCTTAGGACAGGATGCCCCGTCGTATTTTGCAAAAGCAGGTGCTTTGAATTTGTGAGGGATCACCACCCCAGAAGATAAACCTAGGTCTCTGAAGTCCAACCCAGACACGTGTTGAATCTCCATAGCACTTAACCGGTCCTCTAGCTGTTTATACCTGTCTTCAGCGGGAGGGTACTGCTCATCATTGTAATCCGTCTCGTTGTTGGATACCATGGGACTAGGAACTCTTCTCTCTTAGGGATTGTCTTTCCCTATAGAGGAAGTAGCCAGATCAGCCTCATTTTGTGATCCATTCCCAGATCTGCGTCTAGGATTGAACAAAATAGTCCTCTTCTTCTTCTTTTTCTGTATCAGAGTCTTCAACTCCTGTTGACCCTGGGCTAGGCTCATCACCAACTCTTGGAACTGGGCGTTCTGGGCCTAGAGGGCCTTGATAGCTTGTTCATTGGATGATTCAGGATTCATGATGATTGCTGAAATAAACAGCGAAGAAGATAAGTGACCTGTCAAAAAGGGTACCTGTAATGCAATGACATGTATGTATGCATGCGATGTTTTCAAGAATCTCGCGGGGTAAACAAGAAAATTGTTAGAATCTGGTAGCTTGATTGAAGGAACTTCATGTTGTTGAGAGTCCTTCTTCAAGAGTCAAAGCTCACCATATCGAGTGGTCATAGCCCCTGACTCAAGTCATTAACCTTGGCTAGAGGAAAATAAATCCCCTTTGCCCCTTGCTAGACAGTTGGTTCATCATGTCCTGCATCACAAACCCTTGAGATCCTTGAAATGGGTTAGTCCTTATGCAGGATGCATGCAATGGTATGATGGTATGATGCTATGCATGGAGTGATGTAAGTAAACCCTGTTATGAGCCCAGATTAAGGACTGTAAACAAAACCTGCAAGGAACTCACGTGTCAGATAACAAACATGCAAGTAGTCAAGTTTGAAGGCAAACAAGTCACACAGAGAGCCCTTAGAGTTTAGGCCAACATGAAGTTTAGGTACTACCCTCTTTCAGTTTCGTTGGTTAAGACATGTCCTAGAAAATAGTAATCGGGTTCTAGAGGATCTCAATATCATTGACTACCCTCAATCGGTCATAACTCCAGCGTCACAATCTTTTCTTGCGGCCAGAACCATCGCGAGAGTTTAGCCTCAATGAGTGTAGCATACTGCTACTGTTCTATGGCCAAGTTGGTCAATTTAGGTTTCTAAGGTCGGTTGGTGCTTAATGACTCCTCAGAAGACCCATATTCTCCTCGTTGCAACACAAGGGATATCGGTACAGACCAAGGTGTCACACCAACGTAGCCACTTCTTCACCCGTGTCGGTCTATGCCGGACAAGTCCTTCACAGCTTATGCTACCTAAAAGGGTATTCCCCAGATCTGGGTTAGGATCTATGAAACTCCAAAACAGGCCCACAATATTAAAGCAAACAAAACAAGTAATTGAAAACACAAGAGTGGTCTAATCCTAAGGTACACCTCACTTATAAAAAGTCCCCAGCAGAGTCGTCAGTTCTGTGATCGGTGGAAATAGAACTGACTGTTTTTTAAGCTGGTTCGCGAAATGTCGCGGTAAGCAAGAGTCGCCACCGTCTTTTATGTTCTCCAATATGGAAAGGACAAAAGCACAACAAAATTCCTTTTTCGAGATGTCTCTCGGTTCGGGAGGTAGATTTATAGAAAGGGAAGGTGTTCGCACCCTTTCTATCCGTGGTTATCCACGGGCTCTTAGGTACTTGCTCTTATGTTTTCAAAATTTGTTTGCTTTTCAAGTGTGTGTGGGTTTTGAAAAAAGTTTAGTTTGAAAAACTTCTAGGTAACTCCTGTATCAGTCCTCAAGAGTGTATGAAGTATTTGTTTGAAAACTTTTTGAAAGTGTAGGTGTGAAAAGTTGTTTTGTTTTTTTTAGAAAGAGAAAGTACCTAGGAGAAATCTACCTACTCTAAGGAATTAGGCTGTGTAAGAGTCCTTTAGATAGTGCTATCCCACCATTGAGAGGTAGGTAGCATCGTCGTTGGAGTTATTCGGGTCAATTCGATTATTAGGGACATGTGTGGTCACCAAAGCAAAGGTAGGACGCTCTAGCGGTAACCCTAATGTCCTAGATCCTTTTTATCCGAGGCAACCGTTTCGAGGCAACTGGATCTTTAGACAGGAGGGCGACCTCTAAAACACCCTATACTTGACGACCACGTTCGAGGCAACCATAGTGAGGCGTACCCTAGGAGTGGCATGTGCATGTGTGTTGAATTCAGTTACGTTTATCTTTGATCATGCATTTGTGAGCTACGGATTGATTTTATTTTTCATACAAGTCTTTCATGCATTTTTAACAGTTAAGAGTGCGGAAAATAAATTGCGGAAAGGTAAATCTACGCTATTACAAGGCGCGGGTCTATACATCGCCAAAAATATAACCCGTTTGGAAATAAATGCGAGAAAAGTAAAGAAATCAGTAAAACCTAATTAACTATTACATTCTCGGAAACAGATACATAAATATGATCAAATAAATAATAATGCGCGCGAAAAAATTAAATCGGGACGTCTTAGGGTTTTGACCCTTTTTTGAGAAAAGAATTGAAATTTGGTCCTTTTTTATAATTAATTAAATATTAATCCTAAACCTAATTAATTAAATAATTAAAAGAAAAAAATGTTTTTGTGTTTTTTATGTTTTTTAATGAAATAAATAAAAAGAAATTAAAAGTTGTCAAAAGAAAAACCTAATTCTTGATTGATTTTATTTATTGTAAAAAGATTAAAGTTAACCTAATTAACTAAATTAATTAATTCACATTTATTTACAAAATATAATTAGTAGTGAAAATAATAATAAATAATATTTACATTTTTCAGAATTTGTTATGAAAATAATTTGTTAGGTTAATTAAATAATAATAATAATAGTTATTAAAGAAAATAAAAAGAAAGAAAATAAAAAAGAAATAAAAACCAGGGGGGTTGATGGACCCAATTAGGAGGTTTGTAAGCAAATTTCCAGCCCATTAAGCTTAAGCCTGTGTTGACTTTGGAATTGCCTAGAGCGTGGTTGACTGGGAATGTCATAGTCAGCACTTCATAGCCCTTGGATTGGTGCATGAGGACACATGGCACGCTGATTGCTTGGAGCGCATGATGGACATCACTTGAGAGCCTGCATATGATTAGGTAAAGAAAAACAATATAGAAATTTTGGGGGACTTGGGAATCAAACCCAGGTCCCAATGGTTACCAGACATATCATCATCCACTGAGCAAAGCGCTTGTCTTTGATATTATGATAATGAATAAACATAATATTGGATAGTCAACACTTATGCTGGACAAAAGCAACACGCGCGCCTTTCATTTGAATAGACCAATAGTCTGCTTCCACGTCTTGTCTTCTTCACCTGGCCTGTAAAAAAAAAGATTGAATAGCGGGGGTTTTTAACCCCCACCAAATGCAAAAAGGAAAAATAGCGATTAGGTCCCTGATGCATATAAATATGGCGCGATGGTTGGGTTGAGTTCGTCTGGCCTTGACAAATTCAACCATATGCGTAAGAAGGTTCAATTTTTCCTGTGCTGGAAACCCCCAAAAGCAAAGCTTCGGAACCCTAAAACTCTCCAATGGCAACTTGCGTTTCAAGGCGTTTTAATGCAATTAACCTATGCCAAAAGATTCCTGTGGATTCAAGCAACACAAAACACAAAAAAAATCACATTAAAGATGCATGAATATTGATTTACGATTATGAAAAAATAACCAAACCGTGTGACTTGTTCTTGCGTGTTCTTGGAGTGTTAAGGCTTGTTTTTTATTCCAATCCGTTCCTGGGAATGTTAGCAATGTGTTTGAATCGCTCTAAGGCTTTGAATTGTGCTAGAACGTGGAATTCAGTTTTCAAATTTTTCTTGAATTTTTGGAATTGGCTTATGGCTTTTGACAGCAGTTCTCACGTGTGAGGAATTAGGTTTAGCTTATGCACTTATAGCTGAATAGAATTAGGGTAAATCTTGGTCCAAACATCCATTGTATTGAAGTTTGTATATTTGATTTTCAATCAAATATTTTTGCATCTTTTTTATTGCCAAAACTTGCCAAAATTGGATATTCTTGTCTCTTTGATTGGCACACGAAATCTTCAGCATGTGTTGAGTTTATTTGCTTCATAAAAAGATTTGAAAACCATATCTTCATATTTTCCTACAATTAAATTAATTAAATGAATTAATAATCAATTAAAAATCCAAATAATTAATAAAAATAAGAAAATAAATCAATTTAAGCTCAATGGGTCGTGCATAGGCTTTGGACAATGTTTCAAGAAGAAATTTGAGGCCCATTAGCAAAAATGAGGTGTTTTGAGCAAAGTTGACTTTTGCAAGTTCACAAAAATTTCCCAACTTCTCCAATGCATATCTTGCTCAATTTTGATCATATGAACATGTTCTTGGACATTTTGGAAAGGTCTTGAAGTCCCATAACCAATGCCTTTGGTCCCATGTCATTTGGATTTACCAATCTCAAGTTATGGTCTTTGACTTAAAGTGCCTTTTTGTTGACTTTTGAAATTGACCTATAATGTAGAAATTGATAACTTTTTGTGAGAGCATTTCTTGGACTTGGAATGTGAAGATGAGTTGTAGGAAATGTCATCCCCTTAAAAATGAGCATTGGATGGGATTTTTCTGATGAACCATGAAAAAGTTATGCCTTCGTCAAGTTACAGTTGACTTTTCAGCTGTCCAAAAATAGTAACTTTTGCATCTTTGATGATTTTTGAGCCATTCTTGTGGAATCATGATCAAGACTTGATCAAATGATGATTGTGGCCTCAAAATAAGATGTTGACCAATTTTTTTGACTTTTGACTGTAAAATGACCATTTTACCCCTGCAGTTTATTGTGAAGCAAATAGGACTTTTGACTGTGCAATTTGATGCTGTGAGTCTTGAGACTTGTCATGTAGATGCTTGAGAACATGTATAGGCCTATGGGATTTGATTGAGCCATTGAAAACCTCCAATTCCTTGAAAGAACCAAAACCCTAATTTCAGCTGGCTTAGGAGGCATTTGAACTGTGCAATCCCTTGAGTAGTCTTGAACCATTTGAAGATGATTCTTGCCAAACTTTGAAGAATATGGGAGGGAAAATTTTGGGGTACAACAGATACCATTACTGATGAAGAACTTTGCCGCGAACCTCCTCAGAAACTTCTTATCATTAACATATGCACCCTCGGGGTATTCCTGAGCCTCAAGATACCTCTTTACCTCGTGAAACTAGGGTTTATCTGCTACCTCTTCAGCCTCAATGTCACAGCAATATGCGGGTTCGTCCAACCTCTCAATGGTAATCCGGGGAGCCTCATTGTCCCACCTGACCTTGAACATAGAAGACATGGTAGCTAGCGCGTCCGCTAACTGATTCTCCTCTCTGGGGAAGTGTTTAAAAGATATCTCCTCAAAGTGTGGAAGCAATGCCAGTACATACTCCTTGTAAGGAATAAGATTTGGGTGTTTCGTATCCCACTCGCCTTTGATCTGACTGATCACGAGAGCGGAATCTCCGAACACACTCAAGAACCTAATCCTTAGGTCAATAGCTGCTCGAAGGCCCGTGATGCACGCTTCATACTCCGCCATATTATTGGTGCAGTTAAAACATAATTGGGTAGTGAACAGAGTGTGACAACCTTCAGGAGATATGATCACGGAGCCAATGCCATTACCCAAAGCGTTTGAAGCTCCATCAAAGTACATAGACCATCGGGATACCTCCTCAGGTCCTTCATCCAATCCAGGTTCTTCACAGTCGGTCACCAACATGATGTTCTCATCCTGGAATTCGAAGTTCATAAACTGGTAATCATCCACTGCCTGATGTGCCAAATGATCTGCTAACACACTCCCCTTGATTGCCTTTTGGGTCGTGTATTGGATGTCATACTCAGTCAAGATCATTTGCCATCTTGCTATTCTTCCGGACAAGGCGGGCTTTTTGAAGATATACTTGATTGGATCCATCTTTGATATCAACAGAGTAGTGTGAGTCAGCATATACTGTCTCAGCCGGCAAGCAACCCATGCCAAATCGCAGCAAGTTTTCTCAAGCAACGAGTATCGGGTCTCGTAGTCGGTAAACTTTTTGCTAAGGTAATAAATAACATGCTCTTTTCGGCCAGACCAGTCATGCTGCCCCAACATGCACCCCATTGAATTATCGAGTACTGTCAAGTATAAGATCAAAGGTCTCCCTTCAATTGGAGGCATCAGAATAGGTGGCTCTTCGAGATATTCTTTGATCCTTTCGAAAGCGGTCTGACATTCATCATTCCATCTTACCACTTGATCTTTCTTCAGCAACTTGAAGATTGGCTCACAAGTAGCAGTCAGGTGTGAAATGAATCGGGCAATGTAGTTCAACCATCCCAAAAAGCCTCTGACTTCCTTTTCAGTTCGAGGAGTTGGCATTTCCTTTATAGCTTTCACCTTTGCAGGATCCACCTGAATACCTTTATCACTAACAACGAAACCCAGCAGTTTACCAGACCTCACCCCGAAGGTGCATTTGTTCGGGTTTAACCTCAGCTTATACAACTTCAACCTGTCAAATAGCTTCTGAAGATGGTTGAGGTGTTCTTCCTCAGTCTGTAACCTCGCAATCATGTTATCAACGTATACTTCAATCTCATGATGAATCATGTCGTGGAACAAAGCGACCATGGTGCGCTGATACGTTGCCCCAACATTCTTCAACCCGAAAGGCATGACTTTGTAACAAAAGGTACCCCACTGCATGACGAAGGTTGTCTTATCCATGTCCTCGGGAGCCATCTTAATTTGATTGTAACTGGAGAAACCATCCATAAAGGAGAAGACCTTATGTTGTGCAGTGTTGTCAACCAGAACGTCGATATGAGGCAGAGGGAAATCATCCTTGGGGCTTACCCTGTTCAGATCCCTATAGTCAACACACATTCGAACCTTACTATCTTTCTTCGACACTGGAACCACGTTGGAAACCCACTGCGGGTAAGAAGTAACTGCTAGAAAACTGGCATCAAACTGTTTCATAACCTCAGCTTTGATTTTCTCAGACATTTCTGGGCGCATTCGGCGAACTTTATCCTTCACTTGAGGACAATCTTCTTTAGTCAGCAAGCGGTGAACCATAATATCGGTATCTAACCCAGGCATGTCTTCATAAGACCAGGCAAAGATCTCAACATAGTCACACAACATTTGTATTAACCGTTGCTTGACACTAGACTCCAGATTTGCATTGATCTTGACCTCTTTCTTGTCTTTTTCTTTACCCAGATTCACTGATTCCACTGGCTCTTCATGGGGCTGTATGGCCCTCTCTTCCTGAAGTAACAGTCTAGCAATTTCCCCAGGCACTTCACAATCATCCTCACCTTCGTCCTCGGCTTGGTTGATTGGACTTTCAAAGTCATAACTGGAAGTAGAAGAGTCGTTATCAGTGGGATCCAGAGTGGATGTAGACCTGTATTATGATATGTGAGTGTGTGTAAAACAAATAGCTGTTTTGATAAAGTGCAAGGTAGAAAAGAAAAACAAGGAGCGCAAAATTTGTAATGCAAGAAAAATGTCCAATGCTTTATTGATGATATATGGAAATGACACATAATAAGCCCTCACAAACAAAGCCACGGTGTCTCGGGAAAGGCACCGGGCCGTAAAAGTTTCTATTTGTCTGTTACAAGTCTCAAAACAAAAGTCTATTACTGTGTAATAAAAGAAATGGGCACGAAGTCCTTCGCTGTCCAATTGTTCAAGCCACCGTCGGTAGTCGGGTAAATCCAGCTGTCAAACTCAGACTCTTCATCTTCATCTTCAATCACATTCACTTCCGGATTACTGATACGCAGGGGAGGTCTTCCAATCCGTGCACACTGAACTGCCCTTTGAGCTTCTTTTTCAATAACAGCCCGGGCATCCTTGAGGGAAGCCATCTTCATTGGAGGATCTTCAACAACAGTTTCAATCGACGCCAGCGTTTGGGGGACTTCTTCAAAGTTCTGACATGGGGTTTCAATGAACTCCCCATCCATCTCCACATACCGAAAAAATTTAAGGTGGCTCACCATGTACTCCTCTTCTCCTCGTACTGTAACAATTTTCCCTTTCATTGGGTATTTTAACATCTGATGGAGCGTAGAAGTTATCGCCCCAGCTTTATGAATCCACGGGCGACCCAGCAAACAAGAATAAGATGGTCGAATGTCCATCACATAGAATGTAGACGCGAAAGTCTGGGAACCAAGCTTAATAGGGACATCCACCTCTCCATGTACCATCCTTTTGGACACGTCAAAAGCCCTAACCACAATATTACTTGGCTTCAGAACCAACCCTTCATAATCCAATCGGTCTAACGCTTTCTTGGGTAAAAAATTTAACGAGGACCCAGTATCCACAACACGTGGGCCAAAGTAGTGCCCCTTCATTCGATTGAGACGTGCAGAGCATCATTGTGTTTCCTTCCTTTGGTAGTCAGATCTGCGCCGGAGAAACCCAACCCGTTGTCAGCGGTCAAACTAGCTACACAGTCTTTGAACTGATCAGCAGATGTTTCCTGCAGCATATATGCAGTTTTAAGGAAATCAATTAAAGCCTTAGCATGGGCTTCTGAGCACAACAACAAAGATAACATAGAGATCTTTGACGGGGTTTGCCCCAGCTGTTCGACTATGTTGTAGTCACTTTTCTTGATGATCTTCAAAATTTCCTCTATCTCCTGCCTAGAGGTTTCAATGATAATCTTCTTCGGTGCCTCCGTCCAGGAAGGCTCACCGGTGATCTCTTTGCCCCGAGCGTCAGATGACTCGGTGATAGGGGTAATGATTAGAACATGAATAGGGACAATAGCAGATGTACTGGCAGGTGGAATAGCAACAGGTTTCCGAACAGTTTGTGGGGAAATCTCAGGAGAGAAAAGTCTTCCGCTTCGGGTGACCTTGCTAGACCCAACAATATTGCTGACATCAGTATCAGCCTCTTCAACCTTCAAGTCTTGTTTGATCCCATGATAATACACATCGGCCCCATAATGCCACAAGACAGCCTTATCCGAAGTGTAAGGGATAGGACCAGGAATAGTAATGATCAATGGAGCAACTCTCGGAACAGATGTAATCCTAACAGGATTTCTCGAGAAAGCCTTGGAAGAATTGGCGGATATGGTGATTATGGAAACATCTTCAACAAGAATCAGCGGAACCAAAGTTTTCTCGAACAAGATTTCTTTGTTATCCATCAGGCGTTGAACACCTGACTTCAATAGATGGAAACAAGTAGGTAGGATGGAACACATGTGGAAACCTTCGCCACAACCCGAAAATAAACCGACCAACAATAGGTTCTTCTTAACGGTCGACAACGGAGTAGAAATGTCTTTCACGAAGGTCACAAATGAATCATCATCCACAGCATTCACTCCATGCTTGGGAATAGGAGCAGTCATGACATTAGGTTTTTCCGGAGCTTCAAACTCAATCTCCTTAGCTTCAATCAGATCTTGCACTTTATTCTTCAAAGCCCAACAATTGTTGGTATCCTGCCCTGGGCTATCAGAGTGATAGGCACAGCGGGCGTTCAGATTATACAACGGAGAAGTGGTATTGGGATTCTTCGGAGCTTACCTTAGAGTTACCAGGTTTGTCTTCAACAATTGCGGCAGAATTTGAGACAAGGTCATACTGAGCCGAGTATACTGTCTTTGCGGTCTCTCTACTCTTTGTTGATTCTTGTGCTGTGGGGCAACAGTAGGTCTTGATATTACCACCGCGTTAACTGCTTGGCAGCGCTCAGGTCGGTTTTGACTCCTTGAGCTGTAAACTGCACTAGATTCCTTCTTGAAAGGCTTCTTTTCTGTACTTGACGAAGCACCTTTTTGTATCTTTCCACTTCTGATACCAGCTTTGACTCTCCCCAGTCATAATCAATTCAGTGAACCCAGACGATGAACTTTCTATCAAATGATTGAAATATGGACCGGAGAAAGTCCCAAGAAACATATCCACCAACTCCCTATCAGACAGAGGGGGTTGTACTCTTCCCGCCAGATCTCTCTACTTTTGAGCGTAGTCCTTAAAACCTTCGCTCGCACCCAAAGACATACCCTGAAGTTGAGTATGCGTGGGAGCAAGGTCGGCATTATACTGGTATTGCTTGTAAAAAGCAGCAACAAGGTCCTCCCAATTGCGGACATTAGCTCCTTCCAGTTGATAGAACCATTCAAGCTGAGTCCCTGACAAACTATCTTGAAAGAAGTGAACCCAGAGGTTCCTATCGGCAGTATATGGTTGAATCTTTCTAACATACGAGCGGAGGTGTAGCTTCGGGCAGGATACCCCATCGTACTTAGCAAAGACAGGAGCTTTAAACTTGTGGGGGATCACCACCCCATATGCCAAACCCAAATCTCCGAAGTCCAACCCAGGTACCTTCTGGATCTCCATGGCACTCAGACGGTCTTCAAGTTGTTTGTACCTATCCTCAGTAGGAGGGTACTGGTCTTCATCAAAATCAGTGTCATTGTCAGAAACCACAGGGCTAGGACCCTTCCTTTCCTCTTGATTCTCTCCTCCTCCAGATGAATGACACAGATCAACTTCCTGTCGCAACCTATTCCCAAATCTGTGACCCATATTCAGCAGAACTACCTTATTCTTCTTCTTCTTCTTGTCCTTCAAGATAAGAGTCTTCAAATCTTGTTGACTCTTGGCCAAATTCAAAAACATCTCCTGGAACTGTGCATTCTGAGCTTGAAAAGCCTTGATGGCTTGATCAGTAGGTGTTTCAGAAGACATGTTATGCTGAAATAAACATCGAAGAAGATAAGAGACCTGTAATAGTACCTGTAATGAGGTGCATGGTGATGGAATGCGTATGAAATGATTTCAAAGATTTAGGGAGATTCAAATTTGTAAACCAAAATAAAACATACTTTATTAGATTAAAACTTGAAACAATGTTTAACAAATTCCTTTAAGGCGTTACAAAAGAAATACTGAAAAGCAAATCTAAACTAGAAACAAATAAAAGTCATCAGAACTCTCACGGCCGTTTTCCTTTCGTGCTGACATAATCGTTGATTATCCTCTCATTCTCAAGCTGCCTTGTAAGCTTCAAGATTTTTCGTTCCTGCTCATGATACTTCTCTCTGTAAGTATCCTGTTCTTCTCTTAATTGGATCCAAGATCTCTTCAATGCCCCCAGATCAGTAGGCATATAAGGATGGAGGACTGTATGAGGAACCCCTTCTTCATTAGTATGCTCCACAATCACTGGCGAAATAGCTTCATAGGGCATTCCCAGCTTTTGAGCACGAGCTCGAACCCATTGGAGATAAGGTTGCATTAGGAGAGAAGTCTTCGTTCCTAGCTCATGTGGTTCATACCTGTTCACCCCGCCTCAAGCTCGTATAAACCTGCGGCGATGTCCCTCAACACCCCTCTTGAAGTCAAAGACAATGTCTGGAAGCAGCAACTCATGAGGACCGTCCCTTCGAGCTCGTCCAAATTGTCGTAAGGCCAAACAAGGATTATAGGTTATCCCTCCTCTAATTCCAAGCAAGGGAACATTGGGGTATTCCCCATACCGATCAATGACAGCTACCCTTTCCATATCCTTAGTACTTCAAAGGATGTCCGTATGAGCAAGGGACATGATCCTGTAAGCCCAACATATACCTTCCTCATTCTTCAATACAGATTTGGGGAGGTGAGAAATAAACCACCTCGCCAGCAGTGGTGTACAGCACATGATAGTCCCCCTTCTCCGAACAGTACAGGTATAAAGAGCATGCAGAATGTCACCTAAAAGAGTAGGCACTGGGTTACGAGACATGAAGATCTTGACTGTGTTCACATCGACAAAAGAATCTGGATTCGGGAACAGAACCAAGCCGTAGATGAGGAGATCCAGGATGTCTTCAAATGCTTGAAAGTCCAAACTATCCCATAACTGTTGGGCTTGATCAATCAAAAACTTAGCCAGGAAACCTTTAACCCCACTCCGAATCTCCCAGTTAGATACTACATCATCCATTTTTAGATGTAGGGCTGAAGCAATATCCTCTGGCCTAGGAGCTATCTCTAAACCTGTAAAGGGTGTCTGCTCTAGAATAGATATTCCAAGTAAATCAGAAAACTCCTCCAAAGTAGGGACCAGCTGATAGTTCGGGAAGGTAAAACAGTAATGCAACGGGTCAAAGAACTGGAACAACACGCTCATCATTTTCTCATCCAAATTTGACGTGACCAGACTAAGGAGATGACCGTGTCTTCTAACAAAGGAACAAGTATCAGGAACTTTTGAAACCAACTCTCTGAGCTGAGAAGGTATCTGCACGAAGTTGACCCGAATGGTATTTCTGCGCATAGAGGCCATGATCTGCAAAACAGAACAAAGATGAATCCCCTCGGTCTTTGAAATGGTTAGTCTAATGAAATACGCATGCGATGTCATGATGCATGATGTCATGATAAAAACACACCACAGGTATCACAGATAGCAAACATGGTAAGGGCAAACAAGTCACACAATAGCCCTTAAATTTCAGGCTGGCATGGAGTTTAGGTACTACCCTCTTGCAGTTTAGTTGGTTCAACCTGTCCTAATAATAGTAACCGGATTCTAGAGGTTCTCAATATCACTGACCATCCTCCATCGGTCATAGTTTCAGCTTAGCAATCTTTTCTTGCATCCAGAACCATCGCGAGAGTATGGTCTCAATGAGTGTAGTATTCTACTACTTTCTATGGCCAAGTTGGTCAATTATAGGTTCTAAGGTCAGTTGATGCTTAATGACCCATATAACAGCCCCATACTCTCCTTGTTCCTCCACAAGGGATATCGGTACCAACTAATGTGCCACATCAATTTAGTTACTGCTTTAACTGTATTGGTCTACGTCGTACAGTTCCCTCACAGTCTATTGCAACTTACCTAAAAGGTGTCCCCAAATCTGGGTTAGGATCTATAGTAACTCCGATACAAATCCCACAAAGATAAAGAAATCAAATCAAACATTAGAAAACATATGATGAACTAATCCTAAGGTACACCCCACTTATTAACTCCCCAGCAGAGTCTCCAGTTCTGTGATACGGTGGCATAACTGATTGTTAATACTGGTTTGAGTTTTGTATTCGCAAATGTGCGGTAAGCAAGAGTCGCCACTGTATTTTATTTTATCCAACAAGGAAAGGAAAAAAGCATAGAAAAATTCCTTTTTTCGAGATATTTCTGAATACGGGGGGTAGATTATAGAAAGGGAAGGTATTAGCACCCTTTCTATCCGTAGTTATCTACGGGCTCTTAGGTACTTGCTCATCATTTTTAAAATTGTTTCTTTGTGTGCTTGTGAGTTTTAAAAAGTTTTTGTTTTGACTTCGATTTAACTCTTGCTTCTGTCTTCAAGAGTGTAATGAAGTGTTTTTTGAAAACTTTGTTTGTAAAGGAGTGTAAGTGTGAAAAAGAGTTTGTTTTGTTTGAGCAAGTACTTAAGAGCTAATCTACCTACTCAAAAAAAAGAATCGTTCTGCATTCATTTCCTTTAGACAATGCTATCCTACTATTAGTGAGTAGGTAGCACCGTCGTTGGAGTTTGAGGGTAAATTCGAAAAGGACGTATGATCACTAAAGCAACGTTATGACGTATTAGTAGTAACCCTAATGTCTTAGATCAATTATCCGAGGCAACTTTTCTGAGGCAACTTTGATCTTTGTACAAAAGGACGACCACTAAAGCATCCTATACTCAATGACTGTTTAGCGAAGGCAACCAAGTGGGAGTGTACCCTAGGAGTGCGCATGTGCGAGTGATTCAATTTCAAAATATTTATCTTTGCACATTTTAGGGTTATCTAACTGTTTTAAAGTCTTCTCATACATTCTTGTCATGCATCCCTATATCATACATCTAACAATTTATATTTGCGGAATTTAAAGTGTGGAATTAAACTATGCTATTATAAGGCTTCGGGTATTTACATAGTCAAAAACAAACCCTTTGAAAATAAATCAATAAATGAAAAGTAAAAGTACTAATTAAACTATTACAAAATGTAGGCAGTTACATCAATATGATAAATAATAAAATAAAGCGCGCGATAAAAATTAAGATCGGGAAGAAATTAGGGTTTTGACCCTTCTAACCTAATCAAAAGAAAAATTGTTTTTGTTTGTTATTTTTAATTATTTTTAAGAAAATAATTAGGTTTTCTAAATAAAATACAAAAAATAATTAGTTAATTAAATTAATTAGTGAAAATAATTACATGGCCTATTTTTTGGTTTTTGGTTATTTTTAAGAAAAGAAAATATAATTAAATTTGGACAAACCCTAATTTTCTAATTATTTTTAATTATTTACAAAAATAATTTAAAGTTATCTAAATTAATAACCTAATTTAATTAATTAATTTTTTTGATAAAAAATATAAAATCTAAACCTAATTTGTGAAAAGTATTATTTTTATGATTTTTTTGATAAAAAGAAAATAATTAATTGGTTAGTAAAATAAAATAAATAAATTAAATGAAATAAAAATATAAAAAGAAAAAGATGAAGAAATTGGGCCTGAGAGTAATTTTTGGGGGTGCAGATAGTGATTCTGGGCCCAAGAAGGGAAGGTCCACGTTGACCCTCAGGAACTGATGTTGCACGTTGACTATGGCTTATGGTGCTCCTCCATTGCTGGCTCTTGGACCTGGCCATCTGGCCACTTGGCATGTTAGATGATGAGGACGCATGATGGTCCTTAGGCTTGCAAGCACGCTGGATTACCTGAAAGGAAAAAATATGAAGAGAGGGGGGGACCTGGGATTCGAACCCAGGTCCTGAAACGTTTTGCCTTCGCCCTGTAACCAACTATGCTACTTGCTTTTGTTGTCAAATAATACAAAACAATTATTATATTATAAACAAGCATAATAAGAAAAACTCGCGCGGAAATTTGAACAAGCCAATGGTTATTTGCCAACTGGTCATCTTCTTCCTTGGATCCGTTGGTAAAAGTTCCAAACTTTTACCTACTGACAGTTGGTCGTAGCTACAACCTGCGTTCTCTTAAAATCCACCATGACCAAGATAAATGACTTCTAATGCCATGGTTGGATTCGTCTGGACCTCCTGAGTGTAATGGTGGCCCTTTCATGGCCTAATTTTGCCTGCACATAAAACTCCTAAATCGAAGCTATAAACCCTAGCCATGGTGAAATCCAATTCAAGCCATGAAAATGCAATCAAATGTTACAGGAAGCTTGCAAACATGATGGTGATCAAGAATATACAATTATTTTATGCTATGAGTACAAGAATGATGCTATTCGATTTCAAAAAAATTGCAATACCGTGATTGACTTACAGTGCGTTATAGGGCTTGGGAATGCTTGATTCTGATTGCTTTTGCTTGCTGATGACCTCAGGAAACGATTGGAATGGTCCAAGGGTTTTGAATTGGCCTCTAAGTGTGAATTTGTGTTTTCACTTTTTCTTGATTTTTCAAGTTTGTGTTCTTGATGATATGCCTCTTTTTTCAGCCTCTTTTGGTCTGCCTCGCTTCTATATGTATCAAGGACTGAATTAGGGTTGAAAGAATGCACTCAATCTTCCTCCATCAATGAGTTTGATCTTGATTTGATTCACCTTAAAAATCTTTCCAAAAATGGCCTAATTCAATCTTTTTGTGCACCTCATGCCTTTACACGAATTTGATTTGATTTCTTCATAAAGACTTCCTATATTTGATTCAATCAAGCGCCAATCTATTTTCATACGTTACTGCGAGCCTGTTATGAGTTGTTTGGGCCTCCAACATGATGACAATTGAAAGCTGACTTGCCCCTGAAAATCTAACTCCCTTCTAATTTGCTCTCTTCGGTGGCCTCAAAGTCCCAATTCAAATTACTTCAGCTTCGATTGCATAGCCCCCTTCGATTGAACCTTCCTCTGCTTCGATTGCTTGATTAGAAAAGAATCACCCATGTCGAATCAACTTTTGTGGGGTTGGGAGTAAACAAGGCAAGAATCTGGCCTGAATAGGTTAGGATATGTGTTTTTTCTTAGTCATGCCAGCCCATTTCATTCCTTATTTGATTGAGAGAAGATTCTTTCGATTGTGAGATTTCTGGCTTATTTTGGAACAAATACCCTTCCTTCCTTCCTTCGAATCTGCCTTCCTTGCCAGCCTTAAACTCCAATTTGAGCCAATCAAGACTTTCCTTATTTAGAACCTTGTTCTCCTTAATGGTTTTGAGTCGAATTGTGTCAGCTTCAATACTAGGCTCCTTCGATTGGACCACCCTTTGCTTCTATTTCCTGTCCTTTTGAAGAGAATTTCCTGGTCGAATCAACTCTTTGTGGAATTATGAACAAACAAGGCAAGAATCTGGCCTGGACATATTTTTCGAGTTCCCTCTTGATTGCCTCTTTCGAATGGTCTGGAAGGATTTCTTCGAAGGGCCCTTGTCCAAGTACCAATCGAAGGACTTTGACACAATACTAAGTCGAAGGATCCCTTTCCATGCCAATCGAAAGGCTTGGACACAATGCCCATTGAAAAGCTTGTCATGAGGCCAATCGAAAGGCCTTTTGCAGATGTCAATCGAAGGATTCTATGTAGATGTCAATCGAAAGGCACTTTGGAGATGCCAATCGAAGGGCATTTTTCTAGGTGCCAATCAAAGGATACTTAACCATCAATTGAAAAATTTCCTTGTCTATAGGCAAAGGTTTATAACCACTTATGCAAGCGAAAAGCCTTGGAAAAACATGAGGGCAAATTTTGGGGTACAACAAGTATTAACCAATTTCTATTCTCCAAATTAATCCATTAGTTCTAATACAATAGCACATATTATCAATTGCTAAATTCTGCGTTTTCTGTACTACAATATTTCTACGTTTCTTCTTCCCTGCTATCATTACAGATTCATACATAAAGCCTTAATCCTAATCTAATCGTGACAATTTATCACCCATAAATTACCTTATAATTCTACAGCAATTAAACAACATCAAGACATCATTATTCATCCAAAAATTCATCGATTCTCATCACACAACCATCGTATATTTTCAATTCAAGAACAAGGCAACAATCACCTCTAATCCCACATACCAATCATCATAAACCCAATTATAGAATTAGAACCCCACCCTTACCTTAGATTGAAGGTCGCTCTACAATTTCCGATTGGATTCACGTTCTTGCCGTTTTCCACTTCTCTAGCAGCTCGCACGTTCTCTTCCAAATCCTTATTTCTTTCTACTGCTTCTTTCTTCTCTATTCCAACAAAAAAAAATAATGAAATAACCCTATTATTCTATTATCTCCTTATTGGGCTTAAAACCAACACACCCCCTTATTACTTCTACTCTCTCAAAATAAGCCCACATTAAATAGTATTACACTTTTAATATTATTTCACCACATAATATTATATCTCTATTATTATTTCTCCACTTAATAAAATAAATCCAATTAATTATAACACATCTTCATAAATATTCCAAAAATAATTTAATTAAATAATTAATTAAATTACGGGCGTTACAACTCTCCCTCACTTAGAATATTTTCGTCCTCGAAAATTTACCTCAAGCAAACAATTCAGGATAGGAGTCTCGCATCTTGCTCTCCAACTCCCAAGTCATGCTTTCACCAGAAGCTCCTAGCCAAACCACTTTAACCAAGGAAATCTCTTTTCCCCTCAGAGTCTTTATTTCATGATCTGCGATCCGTACAAGCATCGTCTCCACCGTAAGATTATCCCGTACTTGCACATCGTCCATATGAATCACATGAGATGGATCTGAAATATACTTCTGAAGTTGCGACACATGAAACACATCATACAAATTCGAAAGATTAGGCGGTAAAGCCACTCTATAAGCAACATTACCCACTCTCTCTAAAATCTGATACGGTCCAATAAAACGAGAAGTGAGCTTCTTAGACTTCAACGCTCGCCCAACACCAGTCACAGGTGTAACTCTCAAAAACACATGATCACCATCTTGGAATTCTAAATCTTTCCTTCGTTTGTCATGATAACTCTTCTGTCTACTTTGTGAAGCTTTCATCTTTTCTCGAATCAACTTCACCTTCTCAGTAGTCTCACGAACAAGTTCAGGTCCAAGTACTACACTCTCTCCAGATTCATGCCAACATAACGGAGTTCTACATCTTCGACCATACAACACCTTAAAAGGTGCCATCCCAATACTAGAATGGTAACTGTTATTATACGTGAACTCTATCAATGGAAGATAAGTATCCCATGAATCTCCCTGCTCAAGAACATATGCCCTCAACAAATCTTCCAACGATTGAATTGTCCGTTCAGTCTGACCATCTGTCTGAGGATGATACGCTGAACTCAACCTCAACTTAGAACCCAACGCTTCTTGCAAACTCTTCCAAAAATCAGAAGTAAATCTTGGATCTCTATCTGACACAATGCACAAAGGAACACCATGCAGCTTCACAATCACACTGATGTAAATCTCAGCCAACTTCGACACTGGAAAACTGATGTTAATATGAATAAAATGAACTGACTTCGTAAGCCTATCAACAATCACCCAAATCGAATTGTGTCCTCTTAAAGTATTAGGCAACCCTGTCACAAAGTCCATTGAAATGTTATCTGTGATCGGTGGAAATAGAACTGACTGTTTTTTAGTGCTGGTTCGCGAAATGTCGCGGTAAGCAAGAGTCGCCGCCGTCTTTTATGTTATCCAACATGGAAAGGACAAAAGCACAACAAAATTCCTTATTCGAGAATGTTTCTCGGTTCGGGAGGTAGATTTATAGAAAGGGAAGGTGTTCGCACCCTTTCTATCAGTGGTTATCCACGGGCTCTTAGGTACTTGCTCACTCTATGTTTTCAAAATTGTTTACTTTTCAAGTGTGTGTGGGTTTTGAAAAAAGTTTCGTTTGAAAAATTTCTAAGTAACTCTTGTATCTGTCCTCAAGAGTGTATGAAATATTTGTTTGAAAACCTTTTGAAAGTGTAGGTGCGAAAAGTTGTTTTTGTTTTTTTAGAGAGAGCAAGTACCCAGGAGAAATCTACCTACTCTAAGGAATTAGGCTGTGTAAGAGTCCTTTAGATAGTGCTATCCCACCATTGAGAGGTAGGTAGCACCATCGTTGGAGGTATTCGGGTCAATTCGATTATAGGGACAATGTGCGGTCACCAAAGCAATGGTAGGACGCCTTAGTGGTAACCCTAATGTCCTAGATCCTTTTTATCCGAGGCGACCATTTTGAGGCAACTGGATCTTAGACAGGAGGGCGACCTCTAAGACACCCTATACTTGATGACCACGTCGAGGCAACCAGTGAGGCGTACCCTAGGAGTGGTATGTGCATGTGTGTTGTTTTTTCAGTTAAATTGTCTTGTACATGTTATTTGTGAGCTACGGGTTGATTTTATTTGTCATACAAGTCTTTCATGCATTTTTTAACAGTTAAATGATTTGCAGGAAATAAAGTGCGGAAAGGTAAATCTAGCTATTACAAGGCGCGGGTCTATACATCGCCAAAAAACAAAAACCCGTTTGGAAATAAAGTGCGAGAAAAGTAAATAAAGCGATAAAACCTAATTAACTATTACATTTCCGGAGCAGATACATAAATATAATGAATTAAATAAATATGCACGCGAAAGATTGAATCGGGACGTCCTTAGGGTTTTGACCCTTTTTTGAGAAAAGAATTGAATTTTGTCCCCTTTTTTGCAATTAATGAAATTAAGCCTAATTACTAATTAATTAATTTATTAAAAGAAAGAAAAAAAAATGTTTTTGTGTTTTTTATGTTTTAATGAAAATAAAAATAAGAAATTAAAAGTGTCAAAAGAAAAATCCTAAGTCTAATTCATTTTTATTTATTGTAAAAGAAAATTAAAATTAAACTAATTAAACTAAATTAATTTAAGTTAGTGTTTATTTACAAAATAATTAAACTAAAGTGGAATTAATAATAAAATAAAATATTTACATTTTTTTAGTTTTTTCTGAATTTTTATTGTGAAAATGTTAATTAATTGACTGGTGAGTAATTAATTAAAAAAAATAGAGATAAATAAAGCAATTAAAAGAAAGAAAAATAAATATAAAAAAATGCAAACCCAAAGGGGGGGTTTGGGCCAGATCTGAAGGTGTAGAAGCAGTTTCCAGGCCCATTTGTTTATTCAGCCACGTTGACTTTGGGAATTGCCTAGGCACCTGTTTGACTGGGAATATGATGTTCCTCACTCTTTGACCACTGGATTGGTGCTTCAGGACACATGGCGCCTGGGATTGATGAGTGCACGGTGGAACACTTTGGCGTTTGCTGCATATGAACATGTTAGAAAAAATGGAAACAATTATACGGGGGACCTGGGAATCGAACCCAGGTCCCAATGATACACATACAGCTCTCCAACCACTCAGCCACTTGAACGCTTTTGGTAATGAAATAAGGAACAAATATAATATAAGAAAAATGAGTCATATGCTGAAACAGAAAAAAAAAGCGCGCGTATTTTAAATCAACCAATGGTATATTACCATGTCACTGTCTTCTTCCCTGAAACTGCAATAAACAAGGTTAGATAGCGGGGGTTTTAAACCCCCACAACCTGCAAATGTCAAAAATAGCGAATAGCTCCATGGTTAATATAAATTCATCGCGAGGGTTGGGTTTGATTCGTCTGGCCTTGACGAATTCAACCATATGCGTGAGAAGGGCTAATTTTTCCTGTGCTAGAAATCCCCAAATTGAAAGCTTCGAAAACCTAGAGTTCATCAATGGTGGTTTCGGTTCCAGGGCGTTTCAAGGCAATTGAACCATACCATTAGTTTCCTGTGGACTCATACAACACAAAACAAGCAACAAATTATGTTAATGATGCATGAACAATGAATTTCGATTCCAAGAAAATTATGCAAACCGTGAGTTCGTGTGGGGCGATTCTTTAGGCCTGAGCGCTTGGTTTTGATTCTAAAACGTTTCTGGGGACTTATGCAACGTATTAGAATTCTTAACTCGCTTTGAAAGGGCCTGGAAGGTGGAATTCAGATTTCAGTTTTCTTTGAATTTTTTCAATGTGGTAATGGTTCTTGCAGCAGCTTTTGCATGTCTCAGGCTTAAGGTTTTGGTTATGCACATATAGTAGAACTGATTTAGGTTAAAATTTGGGCCAAGGATCCATGGAATTGAAGTTTGGAGATTCTTGTTAAGCACCATTGAAAGCTTTCCATTTTTGGAGCAAAACTTGGATTTTATGCACAAATATGCTTGGCACGAATTTGGTAGATGTCATATGACACATAAAAGTTATTCAAACCACAAAGATGCCATTCAATTAATTTTTAGATTTTATTTGAATTATTATGGATTTAAAATGAATTAAATCAATAAAAATTAAAAAAAAATGAAAAAATAAATGTTTGGTCTTGAAATTAATCATGGGACACGTGGGTGGCATGACAAGGCTGAATCAAGTTGAAGAAAGTGGGCCCTTTTGTCAAAAATTGAAGTTTTAAGGATAGTTGACTTTTGCCATTTCTCAAAAATTTCCCAACTTCTCCAATGCATATCTTGCTCAATTTTGATCACATGGACATGTTCTTGGACATTTTGGTAAGGTCTTGAAGTCCTCTAACCAATTCCTTTGGTACCATGGCATTTTGATTTACCAATCTCAAGTTATGGTCTTTGACTTAAAGTGCCTTTTTGTTGACTTTTGAAAATGACCTATAATGTAGAAATTGATAACTTTTTGTGAGAGCATTTATTGGACTTGGAATGTGAAGATGACTTGTAGGAAATGTCATCCCCTTCAAAATGAGCATTGGATGGGATTTTTCTAATGAACCATGAAAAAGTTATGCCTTGGTCAATTTACAGTTGACTTTTCAACTGTCCAAAAATGGAAACTTTTGCATCTTGATGATTTTTGAGCCATTCTTGTAGAATCATGATCAAGAATTGATCAAATGATGATTGTGGCCTCAAAATAAGATGTTGACCAAAAATTTTGACTTTTGACTGCCAAATGACCATTTTACCCCTATAGTTGATTGTGGAGCAACTAGGACTTTTGACTGTGCAACTTGATGCTGTGAGTCTTGAAACTTGACATGTAGGTGCTTGACAATGTATATGAGCATATGGGACTTGATTGAGCCATTGAAAACCTCAACTTCCTTGAGAGAAACAAAACCCTAATTTTGACTGGCTTAGGAGGATGTTTGACTATGCAACCCTTGAGAGATTTTGAACCATTTGAAGATTGATCTTGACAAATCTTGAAGAATATGGGAGGGCAAATTTTGGGGTACGAAAGTTGCCCCTGTTCAATCTTCTTAGACCTGAGGATGTAGATTGGCTTGCGTGCCTTTCGTGATCCGAAGGTGGAAGATGATTGAACACTAGAGTGCCCAGAAATTTGCACTCACATAGTGGAGTATCAGCAGCGTGATGGCAGGAATGGGCTTACAGATGCCATTTGGAGAGATGATGGATAGGAGGATGGGCTTATAGATGCCATCAGGATGTGACAGGACCCTGTCGGGAATGGGCTTATAGATGCCATTTGGAAGTGTGATGGATAGTTGTGGAGATGGGCTTATAGATGCCATCCGGGGGTGTCGATCGCGTAAGAGATTCCTTAGCGAGAACTTGCGTACTTTGAGAAAGGAAGATGGTTTCCTGGCCTGTTACAGGGGTTGATCTTCAATTCTCTTCATGCAGATATGCCCTGGCTAGATACAGGTATTGAATCTGGAATTAGTCGTCTACAGATGTGCCCTGGCTGGATACAGGTATCGAATCTCTAAACTCTTCATGCAGACATGCCCTGGCTGGATACAGGTATCGAATCTACAATCAGTTACTCACAGATATGCCCTGGCTAGATACAGGAATCGAATCTGGAATTGGTCGTCTACAGATATGCCCTGGCTGGATACATGAATCGAATCTCTAAACTCTTCATGCAGACATGCCCTGGCTAGATACAGGTGTCGAATCTACAATCAGTTACTCACAGATATGCCCTGGCTAGATACAGGAATCGAATCTGGAATTGGTCGTCTACAGATATGCCCTGGCTGAATACAGGAATCGAATCTCTAAACTCTTCATGCAGACATGCCCTGGCTAGATACAGGTGTCGAATCTACAATCAGTTACTCACAGATATGCCCTGGCTAGATACAGGAATCGAATCTGGAATTGGTCGTCTACATATATGCCCTGGCTGGATACAGGAATCGAATCTCTAAACTCTTCATGCAGATATGCCCTGGCTGGATACAAGTGTCGAATCTACAATCAATTACTCACAGATATGCCCTGGCTTGATACAGGTATCGAATCTGGAATTTGTCGTCTACAGATATGCCCTGGATGGATACAGGAATCGAATCTCTAAACTCTTCATGCAGATATGCCCTGGCTGGATACAAGTGTCGAATCTACAATCAATTACTCACAGATATGCCCTGGCTTGATACAGGTATCGAATCTGGAATTGGTCGTCTACAGATATGCCCTGGCTGGATACAGGAATCGAATCTCTAAACTCTTCATGCAGATATGCTCTGGCTGGATACAGGTGTTGAATCTACAATCAATTACTCACAGATATGCCCTGGCTAGATACAGGAATCAAATCCGGAATTAGTCGTCTACAGATATGCCCTGGCTGGATACAGGAATCGAATCTCTAAACTCTTCATGCAGACATGCCCTGGCTAGATACAGGTGTCAAATCTACAATCAGTTACTCACAGATATGCCCTGGCTAGATACAGGAATCGAATATGGAATTGGGACAGTTGATAGTAATCATCTTTGGATTGACCTTTTTCCTGAAAAGGCGAAACATTAGTTGTATGCAATGTCATGATGTATGAAATGCATGGTATCATGATGTTCTCAAAAATAAATTAAATCGTGTGATATGATACATATATGCATGTATCAGGATGTATAAAATGTGAAATGTTTATGAATGTATTTCGTCTGGGAAAATAAATCCTTGACGAATGCCGGGAAGTTGAATCCTGGGCTGATGTTGAAGAAGAGTTCTTCGTTTCCGCTGGGGGTGGTGATTGCAAGAATAAACAGGAAGGAGAAGATGACTCTGTTGGGGAATAAACTTTATGGAGAGATTACTCTGCGGGAAATTATTCTGTGGGAAGAGATACTTCGCTGAGATTTGATGATAACTCCGTTGGGGATACTGTTGATATGTTTTGTTGAGGAATTTGATGAACTCCCCTGGGGATAGGAAGAACCTCGCCGAGGACGATCTTTCCGTGGTAATTAGCTGAGGATAACCCAGTTATAAGCTCTGGTGGGGAATAACCTTTGAATAGAGTCGGGGAGAGATGCAGGTACTCTGCAGGTGATAAGCTTCCAGAATATACTGGGGATAAGCTTCCAGAATCTACTGGGGAGAATGGTTCAACTCTCCTGGGGAAACTTTTGGACTGTACTGGGGAATGGCTCCACTGGGGTGTTTGATATTCCGCCGGGGAACAATCTTATATTAAGACTACCGGGGATGCTTGCTTAGGAACATCTGTATACTCCGCTGGGGAATATTGAGATCTTCTGGGGATGTCCAACTTCCTTAAGGCCGACAGTAGACTAACTCTGCTCGGGGAGAGTATCGCTGTCTTGCTGGAGATACTGTGCCTTTTCAGGGCTGATGGGAGACCAACTCTGCTCGGGGGAGAGTATTGCTGAAACCTGTCTTACTCTGCGGGGAGTGAAGGTATCTTGGTTACATTCTTCAGCCGAACCCACCTTGGTACCTTGGTGGACAGAGCAACTAGACCACTTAGACAATTATTATTGTCCCTGTTTCTGATGTCACCTATAATTAATCCTTTGTTTCGTATGCAAATATTTATGAGTTAGCAATTAATGTCAAATGCATATATCAAAAATGAACATTGGACGTTCTTCGCAACACAAAACAGAAAAAGGAAAAACAATTGGCAATTTGTCTGGAAAAGTGAATTTGTATTGATTTTTGAATTTGCCTGTAAATAGGCGTTTTTGTACAAGAGGCTGACGTCCTAGTAAGAGGACGCCGCCGAAAAACATAGAGTTTATACAATTTGTGAAAAGGAAAACAAAACAGCTATGTGAAAAGAATAATCCCACTGGGTTCCAACTCTGCTATCGCCTTTATGTCTTTGAGCATCTCATCACTTTGCTGCTTAGTTGAAGATGAAGCTGATTGATCGATGCCGTCTGAACCTGATAGTTGATGCCGAATTCTGGATGCAAGGTGATCCAATGAGACATAGTATTACGCTTATCCATAATTTTTTCCTGGACCACCCTTTTGGGTTTTCAGTCCACCGGGATACCCATTTTTGCCCAAGCCGCCTTTTCAGGTTTTCGACTTGCCGGGTGTACAGATTTTTTCATTTCATCCCTTATTTTTGCCCGAACCCTTTTGGTTCGCCGGGAAGCCCTTATTTTTTCCTAGGTGTGTCAACCTAGCGAGTCTTTAGTCATGCGTAGTATCTTTTTACTATGTCTGCATTGGCGGGGTGAGGAAGGTCGTCACCATCCATGGTGGTTAGAATCATGGCTCCTCCTGAGAAGATGTTCTTAACCACAAATGGCCCTTCGTACGTAGGGGTCCATTTGCCCCTGGGATCACTTTGAGGAAGAATGATGCGCTTGATTACCAGGTCTCCGACTTGATACTCTTGTCGTCTGACTTTCTTGTTAAATGCCTTGATCATCCATTTTTGGTACGTTTGACCATGACAAATAGCGGTGAGTCTCTTTTCGTCAATTAGGTTTAATTGATCAAGCCGAGTCTGGATCCAGTCATCTTTGCTCAAACCTGCATCCTTCATTATCCAGAGAGAGGGTATCTGGACTTCAATAGGCAAGACTGCCTCCTTGCCATAAACCAAGGAAAAGGGTGTTGCCCCTGTTGACGTCTGTGCTGAGGTACGGTACCCATGAAGAGCAAATGGTAACATCTCATGCCAATCTTTGTAGGTCACTGTCATCTTCTGCACAATCTTCTTAATATTCTTATTTGCCGCTTCTACAGCCCCATTCATCTTTGTCCGATAAGGAGAAGAGTTGTGGTGTTGTATCTTGAATTGCTCGCAGAGCTCAGTGATCATCTTGTTATTAAGATTGGTACCATTGTCCGTAATGATCCTCTCCGGTACACCGTACCGACAGATTAGGTTATGCCGAATGAACCGTGCCACGACGTTCTTGGTTACTGTGGCATAGGAAGCTGCTTCAACCCATTTTGTGAAGTAATCAATCGCCACCAGGATGAAGCGATGCTCGTTGGATGCTGTAGGTCTGATCTCGCCGATCATATAAATGCCCCACATTGCAAAAGGCCAAGGTGCTGTCAAGACGTTCAGAGGGACTGGAGAAACGTGCACCTTATCAGCATAGATCTAGCATTTATGACATGTCCAAGAATGTTGGTAACAGTCTGCTTCCATTGTGGACCAGAAATATCCTGCCCGAAGGATCTTCTTTGCCATGGTATGTCCATTGGAATGTGTTCCGAAGGTACTCTCATGCAGCTCTGTCATGATCCTTTCTGCTTCAGTCTTATCCATACAACGCAGTAAGGTTGAATCATGGTTTCGTTTGTATAGAATGCCATTACTGAGGAAGAACTTTGCAGCGAATCTTCTCAGGAACTTCTTGTCGTTGACAGATGCACCGTCGGGGTATTCTTGAGCTTCCAAGTACCTCTTCACTTCATGATACCAAGGTTTTTCAGTTACCTCTTCAGCCTCAAGATCGCAGCAATGTGCAGGTTCATCCAATTTCTAGATAATGATCCGGGGAGCCTCGTTATCCCATTTGACTTTGAATATAGAAGACATCGTAGCCAGCGCGTCCTTCAACTGATTCTCCTCTCTTGGGAAGTGTTCAAAAGTTATCTCCTCGAAGTGGGGAATCAACGTCAACACATACTCTTTGTAAGGAATAAGATTTGGGTGTTTCGTATCCCACTCGCATTTGATCTGATTGATCACGAGAGCGGAATCTCCGAAGACACTCAGAAACTTGATCCTTAAGTCAATTGCAGCTTGAAGACCCATGATGCATGCCTCATACTCCGCCATGTGGTTGGTGCAGTTGAAACATAGCCGGGCAGTGAGTGGAGTATGAGTGCCTTTTGGAGATATGATCACAGCGCCGACACCGTTACCCAAAGCGTTTGAGGCTCCGTCAAAGTGCATAGACCATCGGGATCCTTCCTTAGGTCCTTCATCCGGTCCAGGTACTTCACAATCAGTTACTACCATGATATCCTCGTCTGGAAATTCAAAGTTCATTGACTGGTAGTCATCCACTGCCTGGTGTGCCAAATGGTCTGCCAATACACTTCCCTTGATTGCTTTTTGAGTCGTGTACTGGATGTCATATTCCGTCAAGATCATCTGCCATCTTGCTATTCTTCCGGACAAGGCGGGCTTTTCGAAGATATACTTGATTGGATCCATTTTCGAAATCAACAGAGTAGTGTGAGTCAACATATACTACCTCAACTGGAGAGCAGCCCATACCAAAGCGCAACAAGTTTTCTCGAGCAGTGAGTATCGGGTCTCACAGTCGGTAAACTTTTTGCTAAGGTAATAAATAGTGTGCTCTTTTCGGCCAGACTCGTCATGCTGCCCCAACACACACCCCATTGAGTTGTCAAGTACTGTCAAGTATAGGATTAGAGGTCTCCCTTCAACCGGTGGCATAAGAATTGGTGGTTCTTGGAGATACTCTTTGATTCTTTCGAAAGCGCCCTGACATTCATCGTTCCAACGTACTACTTGATCTTTCTTCAGTAGCTTGAAGATTGGTTCACAAGTAGCAGTTAAATGTGAGATGAATCTGGCAATGTAGCTCAGCCGTCCTAGAAAGCCTCTGACTTCTTTCTCTGTCTTGGGAGTTGGCATCTCTTGTATGGCCTTCACCTTGGCAGGGTCCACTTGAATACCTTTGTCACTCACGACGAAGCCTAGCAGTTTTCCAGATCTCACCCCGAAGGTGCACTTGTTCGGGTTCAACCTCAGCTTGTATAACTTCAGACGGTCAAACAGCTTCTGTAGATGGTCAAGGTGTTCCTCCTCAGTTTGGGACCTTGCAATCATATCGTCGATATATACTTCTATCTCGTGATGGATCATGTTATGAAATAAAGCAACCATGGCACGTTGGTAGGTTGCCCCAGCATTTTTCAACCCGAATGGCATAACCTTGTAGCAAAAGGTGCCCCACTGAGTAACAAAAGTGGTCTTCTCCATGTCTTCAGGAGCCATCTTGATTTGATTATAACCGGAGAAGCCGTCCATGAAGGAGAATACTTTATACTGAGCAGTGTTGTCAACCAGAATGTCGATATGAGGTAGAGGGAAGTCATCCTTGGGGCTTGCCCTGTTCAAATCCCTGTAGTCAACACACATTCTGACCTTACCATCTTTCTTTGGCACTGGAACCACGTTGGCAACCCACTGAGGGTAAGAAGTCACTGCTAGAAACCCGGCATCAAATTGTTTCATAACCTCAGCCTTGATTTTCTCGGACATCTCTGGACGCATACGACGGACCTTCTGTTTTACCGGAGGGCATTCTTCCTTGCTAGGCAAGTGATGAACCACGATGTCAGTATCCAACCCAGGCATGTCTTCGTAGGACCAGGCAAAGATTTCCATGCAATCATGCAACATCTGAATCAACCAATGTTTCACATTAGCCTCCAGATTGGCACCAATCTTGACTTCCTTTCTGTCTGTCTCAGTGCCCAGATTTACCGTTTCCACTGGCTCTTCATGTGGCTGAATGGCCCTCTCTTCCTGGAGTAGCAGTCTTGCAAGCTCACCAGGCACTTCGCAATCATCTTCACCTTCGTCTTCGGCTAAGTTGATCGGATTTTCGAAGTCATAACTGGCAGTAGCAGAATCGTTACCAGTGGGATCCATAGTGGATTGGAACCTGTATAAGTGAGTGTGTGTAAATATATCTGTTTTGCAATATATAAAGAAAGAAAAGGAGCGCAAGATTTGAAATGTAAAAAACGTCCAATGCTTTTATTAATGATATATGAGAGTGACACACAAAAGCCCTCACAAACGAAGCCACGGTGCCCCGGGTAAGACACCGGGCCATAAAGTTTCAAAATTATTGTCTGTTACAACTTTAAAACAAAGGAGTTCATTACTGAGTGACAAAAGTAATAGGTATGAAATCTTTCGCTGTCCAGTTGCTTGGTCCACCGTTAATCGTTGGGTATATCCAGCTGTCTAACTCAGATTCTTCCGCTTCGTCTTCAATAGCATTTACTCCCGGGTTGGTGATGAACACATGAGGTCTTCCAATCCTTGCTTTACGCACAGCCCTCTGAGCTTCTGCAGTGAAACCCAAACCAAATTTGTCAGTCTTCGGAGTGAAATCAGGAAGTCGGCCCCAGTTTGCACACTCACCCTTCTCAATCACATCCCGGGCATCCTTTAAGGAAGCCATCTTCAAAGGAGGATCTTCAATCATAGTCTCTGCTGATGCCAGTGTCTGAGGCACCTCTTCAAAGTGTTGAAAGGGGGTCTCAATGAACTCCCCATCCATCTCTATGTACTGGAACGAGTTAAGGTGGCTGACCATATATTCTTCCTCCCCCTGAACTGTTACGATCTTCCCTCTGACCGGGTACTTAAGCTTCTGATGTAATGTAGAGGTCACAGCTCCAGCTTTGTGGATCCATGGACGACCCAGCAAACAAGAATAGGATGGACGAATGTCCATCACATAGAAAGTTGAATCAAAAACTTGAGAACCAACCCTGATTGGAATGTTAACTTCACCATGTACCATCCTCTTTGACCCGTCAAAGGCTCGGACAACAATGTTACTAGGCTTGAGCTCTAAACCCTCACAATCCAACCTGTCTAGGGCCTTCTTGGGTAATACGTTCAATGAAGAACCGGTGTCTACCAACACATGGGCGAGAGTAGTGCCCCTGCATTCAATGGAGACATGCAGGGCGTCGTTATGGTTCTTTCCCTTGGCAGTCAGATCGGCGTCAGAGAAACGCAACCCATTATCAGCAGTCAGGTTGGCCATACAATCGGTAAATTGATCAGCAGACGTTTCTTGTGGCACGTGGGCCGTCTTCAGGAAGGCAATCAGGGCCTTGGCATGGGCCTCTGAACACAACAATAGTGATAGCATGGAAATCTTAGATGGGGTGTGCCCCAGCTGCTCAACGACGTTGAAATCACTCTTCTTAATAATCTTGAGGATCTCTTCCATCTCTTGCTTGGAAGCCTCAACAATGGTTGTCTTTGGTGCCTCCGTCCGGGAAGGCGCATCAGTAGCAATCCCTTTGCCCCGAGCGTCAGATGACTCGTCAGCAGGGGTAGAAACAGGAACTTGGTCAGGCAGGGAAGCGGGCACACTTGCAGGTGTGATGACAAGAGGTCTCTGAATAGTTGGTGGCGCAATATCTGGTGAGAAGAGCCTACCACTATGAGTAACCTTGGCAGGCCCGGTGATGTTGCTGACACCGGTACTAGTATCAAACTCTTGCTTTACTCCCAGAACATAAACATCTGCCCCATAGTGCCACGGGACAGCTTTGTCAGACTTATAGGGGATGGGCCCCAGAACAGTGATAATGATAGGAGCAACCTTCTGGGTAGACATGATTTTGACAGGCTTCTTTGAGGGAGCCTTAGGAGGGTTGTTGAAAATGGTGACAATAGAAACTTCTTCTGTACGGACAGCAGGAACAACAATCTTCTTGAACAAGATCTCTTTGCTATCCATCAGGTTTTGGATACCTGACTTCAGCAAAGGACAACCAGCGGGTGAAACAGAACATAGAAGGCAACCTTTACTACATCCCGGAAATAAACCGGCTAGCAACAGGTTCCTTTTGACGGTCAACAATGGAGTAACAATCTCTTTCACGGAGGCTACATACGGGTCTTCTTCCACAACATTCACTCCATGTTGGGGCATGGGAGAAGTCACAACATTGGGCCTTTCGGGCGCCTCAAATTGTATTTCCTTAGCATCAATAAGGTCCTGAACCTTATTCCTTAGAGCCCAACAATCATCGGTAGAATGCCCCGGGCTATCAGAGTGATAAGCGCAACGGGCGTTGGGGTTGTACTTCGGAGATGTTGTGTTTACCACCTTCGGAGCTTCTTTGACAGTTACCAGATTGGTTGACAGCAGTTGCGACAATATCTGAGAGAGGGTCATACTGAGCCGAGTGTACTTCCTTTTGGGCCTCTCACCTCTTGGCTGGTTGTATTGCTGAGGAGCAGCAGCAGGCTTTGAAATTACCACCGCGTTGACAGCTTAGCAGCGTTCTGGTTTGCTCTGTCTCCTTGGACCATAAACAACACTAGCTTCCTTCTTGAAGGGCTTCTTTTCAGTACTCGAGGAGGCACCTTTCTGTATCTTCCCCGACTTGATACCAGCTTCGATCCTCTCACCAGTCAGGATCAGGTCTGTAAACCCAGCAGATGAATTACCAATCAGGTGGTTGAAGAATGGACCATACAGGGTCCCCAAAAACATGTCCACGAGTTCACGGTCAGTCAACGGTGGCTGCACCCTGCCAGCCAGGTCTCTCCACTTCTGCACGTACTCCTTAAAACCTTCACCCGTCCCAAGTGACATACCCTGGAGTTGGGTACGCGTGGGAGCGAGCTCGGAATTATACTGATACTGCTTATAAAAAGCAGTAGCCAAGTCCTCCCAGTTTCGAATACTGGCTCCATCCAGCTGATAGAACCATTCGAGTTGAGCCCCTGAAAGGCTATCCTGGAAGAAATGGATCCATATGTTCTTGTCTGCAGTGTAAGGTTGGATCTTCCTTACATAAGAACGGAGGTGCAGTTTAGGACAGGAAGCCCCGTCGTACTTCGCAAAGGCAGGTGCCTTGAACTTGTGTGGGATCACCACCCCAGAAGATAAACCTAGGTCTCCAAAGTCCAACCCAGGCACACGTTTGATCTCCATAGCATTTAACCGGTCCTCCAGCTGTTTGTACCTGTCCTCAGCAGGAGGGTACTGCTCATCATTGTAGTCTGTCTCGTTGTCAGAGACCACGGGACTAGGAACCTCTCTCCCTTGTGGGTTGTCTTCCCCAACAGAAGGAGTAGCCTGATCAGCCTCATTCTGCAGTGTATTCCCAAACCTCCGTCCAGTGTTAAACAACACAGTCCTTCTCTTCTTCTTCTTCTTCTTCTCCTTCAAGAGCAAAGTCTTCAACTCCTGTTGACCCTGGGCTAAGCTCATGACCAGCTCTTGAAACTGGGCGTTCTGGGCCTGGAGGGCCTTGATAGCTTGTTTGGTAGTAGGCTCGGAAGACATGATGATTGAGTGCTGAAATAAACAGCGAAGAAGATTAAGCAACATGTAGAAAAAGGGTACCTGTTATGCACATGATGCATGATATGCTATTTATGCAATGCATTCAAGGGTTCGAAAATTCAAATTCGTTGTAGACAAAAAGGAACACACGTTATATTAAGAAATAATCTGTTCAGTACATCAGGGCCTCTGGGCAAAACATTACAAAACAATTAATCCCAAAAGACACTGCGCATCCTCTTTGGGGCTATGTAAGTGTTGAGAGTCTTTTCCTCGTGCAGTAGGTGGGTAAGCTCCAAGACCTTCCTCTCACTGGCATGTAGTCTGGCTTCAAGAGAATTCCATTCTTCCTTGAGTTGGATCCAGCTCTTCTGCATTTCTTCCCAGGAGGTTGGCATATCAGGATGTTTAATGGTGTAGGGCACTTCTCCTTCCAAAACTGGCTCTTTGATCACGGGGAGAACATGAGGGTATGAAAGCAAACAAAGCAAGCAATTGAAAACAAGAGTGTTCTAATACTAAGGTACACCTCACTTATTAAGTATCCTCAGCAGAGTCGCCAGTTCTGTGATCGGTGGAAATAGAACTGACTGTTTTTTAGCGCTGGTTCGCGAAATGTCGCGGTAAGCAAGAGTCGCGACCGTCTTTTATGTTCTCCAACATGGAAAGGACAAAAGCACAGCAAAATTCCTTATTCGAGAATGTTTCTCGGTTCAGGAGGTAGATTTATAGAAAGGGAAGGTGTTAGCACCCTTTCTATCCGTGGTTATCCACGGGCTCTTAGGTACTTGCTCACTCTATGTTTTCAAAATTGTTTGCTTTTCAACTGTGTGTTGGTTTTGAAAAAAGTTTCGTTTGAAAAATTTCTAAGTAACTCTTGTATCTATCCTCAAGAGTGTATGAAATATTTGTTTGAAAACCTTTTGAAAGTGTAGGTGCGAAAAGTTGTTTTTGTTTTTTTATAGAGAGCAAGTACCCAGGAGAAATCTACCTACTCTAAGGAATTCGGCTGTGTAAGAGTCCTTTAGATAGTGCTATCCCACCATTGAGAGGTAGGTAGCACCATCGTTGGAGGTATTCGGGTCAATTCGATTATAGGGACAATGTGCAGTCACCAAAGCAATGGTAGGACGCCTTAGTGGTAACCCTAATGTCCTAGATCCTTTTTATCTGAGGCGACCGTTTCGAGGCAACTGGATCTTAGACAGGAGGGCGACCTCTAAGACACCCTATACTTGATGACCACGTCGAGGCAACCAGTGAGGCGTACCCTAGGAGTGGTATGTGCATGTGTGTTGTTTTTTCAGTTAAATTATCTTGTACATGTTATTTGTGAGTTACAGGTTGATTTTATTTGTCATACAAGTCTTTCATTCATTTTTTAACAGTTAAATGATTTGCAGGAAATAAAGTGCGGAAAGGTAAATCTAGCTATTACAAGGCGCGGGTCTATACATCGCCAAAAAACAAAAACCCGTTTGGAAATAAAGTGCGAGAAAAGTAAATAAAGCGATAAAACCTAATTAACTATTACATTTCCGGAGCAGATACATAAATATAATGAATTAAATAAATATGCGCGCGAAAGATTGAATCGGGACGTCCTTAGGGTTTTGACCCTTTTTTGAGAAAAGAATTGAATTTTGTCCCCTTTTTTGCAATTAATGAAATTAAGCCTAATTACTAATTAATTAATTTATTAAAAGAAAGAAAAAAAAATGTTTTTGTGTTTTTTATGTTTTAATGAAAATAAAAATAAGAAATTAAAAGTGTCAAAAGAAAAATCCTAAGTCTAATTCATTTTTATTTATTGTAAAAGAAAATTAAAATTAAACTAATTAAACTAAATTAATTTAAGTTCGTGTTTATTTACAAAATAATTAAACTAAAGTGGAATTAATAATAAAATAAAATATTTACATTTTTTAGTTTTTTCTGAATTTTTATTGTGAAAATGTTAATTAATTGGCTGGTGAGTAATTAATTATAAAAAAAAAGAAATAAATAAAGCAATTAAAAGAAAGAAAAATAAATATAAAAAAATGCAAACCCAAAGGGGGGGTTTGGGCCAGATCTGAAGGTGTAGAAGCAGTTTCCAGGCCCATTTGTTCATTCAGCCACGTTGACTTTGGGAATTGCCTAGGCACCTGTTTGACTGGGAATATGATGTTCCTCACTCTTTGACCACTGGATTGGTGCTTCAGGACACATGGCGCCTGGGATTGATGAGTGCACGGTGGAACACTTTGGCTTTTGCTGCATATGAACATGTTAGAAAAAATGGAAACAATTATATGGGGGACCTGGGAATCGAACCCAGGTCCCAATGGTACACAGACAGCTCTCCAACCACTCAGCCACTTGAACGCTTTTGGTAATGAAATAAGGAACAAATATAATATAAGAAAAATGAGTCATATGCTGAAACAGAAAAAAAAGAGCGCGCGTATTTTAAATCAACCAATGGTATATTACCACGTCACTGTCTTCTTCCCTGAAACTGCAATAAACAAGGTTAGATAGCGGGGGTTTTAAACCCCCACAACCTGCAAATGTCAAAAATAGCGAATAGCTCCATGGTTAATATAAATTCATCGCGAGGGTTGGGTTTGATTCGTCTGGCCTTGACGAATTCAACCATATGCGTGAGAAGGGCTAATTTTTCCTGTGCTGGAAATCCCCAAATTGAAAGCTTCGAAAACCTAGAGTTCATCAATGGTGGTTTCGGTTCCAGGGCGTTTCAAGGCAATTGAACCATACCATTAGTTTCCTGTGGACTCATACAACACAAAACAAGCAACAAATTATGTTAATGATGCATGAACAATGAATTTCGATTCCAAGAAAATTATGCAAACTGTGAGTTCGTGTGGGGCGATTCCTTAGGCCTGAGCGCTTGGTTTTGATTCTAAAATGTTTCTGGGGACTTATGCAACGTATTATAATTCTTAACTCGCTTTGAAAGGGCCTGGAAGGTGGAATTCAAATTTCAGTTTTCTTTGAATTTTTTCAATGTGGTAATGGTTCTTGCAGCAACTTTTGCACGTCTCAGGCTTTTGGTTTTGATTATGCACATATAGTAGAACTGATTTAGGTTAAAATTTGGGCCAAGGATCCATGGAATTGAAGTTTGGAGATTCTTGTTAACCACCATTGAAAGCTTTCCATTTTTGGAGCAAAACTTGGATTTTATGCACAAATATGCTTGGCACGAATTTGGTAGCTGTCATATGACACATAAAAGTTATTCAAACCACAAAGATGCCATTCAATTAATTTTTAGATTTTATTTGAATTATTATGGATTTAAAATGAATTAAATCAATAAAAATTAAATAAAAATGAAAAAATAAATGTTTGGTCTTGAAATTAATCATGGGACACGTGGGTGGCATGACAAGGCTGAATCAAGTGGAAGAAAGTGGGCCCTTTTGTCAAAAATTGAAGTTTTAAGGATAGTTGACTTTTGCCATTTCTCAAAAATTTCCCAACTTCTCCAATGCACATGTTGCTCAATTTTGATCATATGGACATGTTCTTGGACATTTTGGAAAGGTCTTGAAGTCCTCTAACCGATGCCTTTGGCCCCATGTCATTTGGATTTACCAATCTCAAGTTATGGTCTTTGACTTAAAGTGCCTTTTTGTTGACTTTTGAAAATGACCTATAATGTAGAAATTGATAACTTTTTGTGAGAGCATTTCTTGGACTTGGAATGTGAAGATGAGTTGTAGGAAATGTCATCCCCTTCAAAATGAGCATTGGATGGGATTTTTATAATGAACCATGAAAAAGTTATGCCTTGGTCAAGTTACAGTTGACTTTTCAGCTGTCCAAAAATGGAAACTTTTGCATCTTGATGATTTTTGAGCCATTCTTGTAGAATCATGATCAAGAATTGATCAAATGATGATTGTGGCCTCAAAATAAGATGTTGAACAAAAATTTTGACTTTTGACTGCCAAATGACCATTTTACCCCTACAGTTGATTGTGGAGCAACTGGGGCTTTTGACTGTGCAACTTGATGCTGTGAGTCTTGAAACTTGACATGTAGGTGCTTGAAAATGTATATGAGAATATGGGACTTGATTGAGCCATTGAAAACCTCAACTTCCTTGAGAGAAACAAAACCCTAATTTTGACTGGCTTAGGAGGATGTTTGACTGTGCAACCCTTGAGAGATTTTGAACCATTTGAAGATTGATCTTGACAAATCTTGAAGAATATGGGAGGGAAAATTTTGGGGTACAACACTATCCCATTTCCATTCTGGAACTTCCAACGGTTGCATCAATCCTGCAGGCTTCTGATGTTCAACTTTCGACTTCTGACAAGTGAAACATGCATACACAAACCGAGCCACATCACTCTTCATCCCAGGCCACCAAAACAAAACTTTCAAATCTTGATACATCTTTGTAGCTCCTGGATGAATACTCAACTTACTTTTATGGCTCTCTTCAAGAATCACTTTCTTCATCTCAGCATCATCAGGAATACAAATCCAGTTACAAAATCTCAATACACCTTGCGCATCTAGCTTAAAATCATTATTCTCAGACTGGTCAATCCCAACCATCAAATCTACCAGTTTCACATCCAACTTCTGAGCTCCTCTGATACTATCTAAAAATTCATTATTTATCTTCAACATACCCAACATAACACTCTGTGGAGTAATCTCGTAAACCAAGCTCATATCTCTGAACTGCTAAATCAATTCCAACTCTTTAATCATCATTGCTGACATATGTAAAGTCTTTCGACTCAACGCATCAGCTACCACATTCGCCTTTCCTGGATGATAATTCAAACCAAAATCATAATCCTTTAACAATTCCAACCATCTTCGTTGCCTCATATTCAGCTCCTTCTGATCAAATAAATATTTCAAGCTCTTATGGTCACTAAACACTTCAAATCTAGAACCATAAAGATAATGCCTCCAAATCTTCAATGCAAAAACAACTGCAGCAAGCTATAAATCATGCGTAGGATAGTTCTTCTCATGAGTCCTTAACTTCCTCGACGCATAAGCAACTACCTTACCATTCTGCATAAGCACACCTCCTAAACCCATCTTAGAAGCATCACAATACACCACAAAAGGCTGTCCTGGATTAGGCAACGTCAAAATCGGAGCCGACGCCAACCTCTTCTTCAATTTTGTAAAACTTTCTTCGCACTGAACATCCCACACAAAAGCTCTACCTTTACAAGTCAACTTAGTCAACTGAAGTGATAACTTAGAAACCCCTTCGATAAACCTTCTATAATAACCAGCTAATCCCAATAAGCTTCTAATCTCAGTAGCTGACTTTGGAGTTTCCCATTGCAACACAACATCAACCTTTGATGGATCTACAATAATGCCACTACCTGAAATCACATGACCAAGAAAACTAACCTCTTTCATCCAAAATTCACACTTGGACAGCTTTGCATACAATTTCTTCTCTTTCAAAATCTGCAATACTACTCTTAAATGTTCAGCATGCTCTTCTCCTGTCTTAGAGTAAATCAAAATATCATCAATGAACACCACTACAAACCGATCCAAATAAGTGTGAAAGATACGATTCATATATTCCATGAATACTCCCGACGCATTAGTAACACCGAAAGGCATCACCGAATACTCGTAATGTCCATAACATGTTCTGAAAGCCGTCTTGTGAATATCCTCATCCTTCACTTTAATCTAATGGTAACCTGACCTCAGATCAATCTTACTAAATACATGAGCATCCACTAATTGGTCCATCAAGTCATCTATTTTTGGAAGCGAATACTTGTTCTTAATCGTCACCTTATTCAACTGTCTATAATCAACACAAAGCCTCATACTTCCATCTTTCTTCTTCACTAACAACACTGGAGCAGCCCACGACGATACACTTGGTCTTACAAATTTCTTCTCAAGTAACTCTTCCAATTGCTTCTTCAACTCTGACAACTGAGATGCAGACATCCTGTATGGTGCCATAGACACAGGTCTGGTACCAGGTACAAGATCAATTGCAAATTCAACTTCCCTCTCTGGCGGTACATCAAGAATCTCATCAGGGAAAACTTCAGGAAATTCGCACACCACCGACAATTCCTCAATTATAGCTTGAGTCTCTACAGATAGAGACGCCATTAACGAGAACATCTGTGCTTCCTCATGCATCAACTTCCTCAACTGTCTAGCAGACAACAGACCATCTTCCTCTTCAGGAGTAGAAAACTTCACCGACTTGTCATAATAGTTAATATGAACACAATTATGCTCTAACCAGTTCATACCCAAAATCACATCCAAACCTCTTAACAACAAACAAATCAAATCAACAACAAAGTCTCTGTCGAAGATCGACAAGGGAAACTTAGCACACACAAAAGAAGTAGTCACCAACCCCTTGGCTGGAGTATCGACGACCATTTCTCCATCCAAATAAGACAACACATGACCCAATCTTGCAACACAATCATCATCAATAAAACAATGCGTAGCACCAGTATCAATAATAGTGATTAAAGGGGTACTATTAATGAAACATGTACCTCTAATAAGTATGTCCTTAACAGCTGTCTGATCCTCAACCAAAGCAAACACTTTACCACTTGACTGAGCCCTCTTCGGTTTCAGACACTGACTTCCAATGTGCCCTTCTTCTTTACAGTTGAAACAAACCACACTCTTGTGCTCACACTCAGATAAAACATGTCCGTTCTTGCCACAACGGAAACACCTCTTCACTTCAGTAGTGCACACATTACTCTTGTGTCCAGGTTTCCCACACTTAAAGCAAATCACACCATTAGGAGCATCTCCCCCAATAGTCCTCTGACCATGAGAAACTCTCTGTTTACCTTTACCAGTTGGGGAATCATAAGGCTTACCATGATTTTGTGGGTGCTTACCCCTCTTCTCACTGATAATCTTGTAATGAGCATTATTGTCTTCCTCATAAATCCTGCAGCTATCAACCAATTCAGCAAAGACACAAATTTTCTGATATCCAACAGCTTTCTTAATCTCCGGGCGCAACCCGTTCTCAAATTTAATACACTTTGAAAATTCAGCATTTTCCTCAGTGTAATGCGGATAAAACTTTGCCAACTCAATAAACTTGACAGCATACTCAACAACAGACACACTTCCTTGCTTCAGCTCAAGGAATTCAATTTCCTTCTTACCACGGACGTCTTCAGGAAAATACTTTCTCAAAAAATCCCTACGGAACACAGTCTAAGTGACATTCACACCTGCAGCCTCCAACTTCCGACAAGTCTCTAGCCACCAGTCATCAGCCTTGACTACTAGCATTGAGTCCCATAACGAACCTTCTGCGCTGGAGTGCAATCCATCATACGAAATATTCTCTCTATCTCTTTCAACCATTCCAATGCTCCGTCAGGATCATACTTTCCTTTGAACATAGGTGGATTCTCTCTCTGGAAAGTCGCCAAGCTACGAGATCCAGCATTCCCATCAGCATTCGGCTGATTTTCCATCGCATGAGCCATTGCTTCTAGAGCAGCAGCAAGAGCAACATCATTCCTTCCAGCCATCTCAACTTCTCACTACAACATAAACAACGGTTAGAACATCAAAATAACAATACTCGATTGTTAGACAACTACGACTTGACGACAAGGTCAGACCAACCTTTTGCTCTGATACCAACTTTGTAACACCCCAATTCTATACCAAGAAATTATGCAAAGTATATCAGAGTCATAAAATTTCAATCATACAAATGAATCGGGAAGTCACAAATTCTTCTAACAAATTCATTTCATTCACCGTGGATCTATAACACTTTTTCAAATATCGGATGAACCATCAACATAAAATATTTAATCAAATAAATCAACATCTACGCAGCGGAATTCTTAAATACATCTCTAACAGAAATAGCAACTTCGGAACATCTCATATTTAATAATAATCAAATTAAAATTCAACAACTGAAAATTATCAACCAAAAAAAACAAACATTCATACCCCCGAGTGTTACATATCAGAGAAATGACACTGACTCGAACTACCGAAGGTATACAACCTTCACTCTCGATTACCTGCACGTTACCAACATAGGGGCAACATTCAAACAGAAGGGGTGATATATCTAACAATATAATAAAGTGCATGATAACTAATATATTAAATTAGATCAACAACATCACCATTTCTCATCTCATAATCAACAACAATCTCAACAATAATATACGTTCATCAATATCAAAATACACTTCTTTATGAAATCGTATAATGCGACTTAATACTATGCAAATGCATGTGGTACCATTGGAGCAGAACTCCCATATCAAAAAATTTCCAATTAATAGAGGCATCAACAAGGCATAGCCTTCATCTCAAAATTTTCCAATCCAGGCCATCTCAACGAGCATAAGCTCCATCTCAAAAATGAAATGTATGCGACCCAACCATGAATGTAATGACAACACCCAAGTTAACAACATCTCAAATCATCTCAAAACATCTCAATTTAACATCTCAAAACATCTCAATTTATCATCTCAAAACATCTCAATTTATCATCTCAAAACATCTCAAAACAACATCTCAAATAATTAGAATAACTCATCAAACGTCATTTATTTGTAATTCATCAAACATCATTTATTTATTAATAACTTCTCCTTTATAACTCAGTAGTATTTTAATTCCATAGTAAAGTCTATACTGCTACTCTGTAACTCTAAAGTCAAGACCGTCACTATTTATTGTACCCCAAAATTTGCCCTGCCATATTTCTCAAAACATTGCAAGAAAAATCTCCAAGTTGCTCAAGGTAGTCCAAGGGTTGACCAGACAAGCTCCCTCCTAAGGCAGTCTACCCCAAATTAGGGTTTTGTGTTGCATCAAGATCCTTGAGTACAAATGACCTCAAGTGCTCCCCAATGTCCTAGTATGTTGTCAAGATCATCCATGTCAAGTTTCAAGCCTTGCAGAGGAAGTTTGCTCAGTCAATTGCTTAAAAGTCCAAAAGTCGACTGTACTAGGGCAAAAGTCAATTGTGACCTAAATACAGTCAAACTTCAATATTTTTTGTCAACACTCTAATTTTGAAGGATATTTTGTCATTTTATCAAGGGTTGATCATGATCCACCAAGGATTGCTCAAAATTCATCAAGATTCAAAAGTTGCTAAATTAGGGTTTTGCAGGAAAAGTCAACTCAACTTTGACCAAGCATAACTCTCTCATACTTTATGAGAAATGACCCATCCAAAGCTCATTTTGAAGAGGATGCAATTCCCTACAATCCATCTTCATACCCCAAGATCAAAAAATGCAATCACAAAAACAACAACACGCTCCAGTGGCAGCCACGTTGGCCTTAAGGACCCAAAGGCTGGAGGTCAGGGGTTCGATCCCTGCCTCCAGTAATTTGCATTTTCACATTTGTTTTCAGGTAATATGGTGTGCATTCAAGTCTACTATCCACCATGCGCCTTCCTCATCAAACGTTCCAGATGGCCAGATGGCCAGATCTGGTGGTCAAATATTGAAGGAGCACCATGGACTCAGTCAACGCATGTACACAGGATCCCAGAAAAGTCCATTGGGTCAGCTTCAGATGGGCCAACAAAATTGCTTTCAACACCTCCAGATCTCAGGCCCATTCTCTCTTTCTCTCATATTTTATTTAATTGTTTATTTTATTTAAATTATGTTATTTTATTTAATTAATTTCTAACCAATAAACAAATTTTCTTTTTATCAAAAATCACAAAAATACTTTTTATCCAATAAAATTTCAGAATCCTATTTTTTTATTATTAATAAATACTAACTAATTAATTAGGATATTAATTAATTAACATTAATATAGTTTATAAATAAATAAAATCAATTAGAATTAATTAGGTTTTAACTTTAGTTTAATTATTTTTAATTCCTTTCTTAAAATATCAAAAACTCCAAAAATATGTCATTTATTATTTTTTTATCAATTATTTTATTTTATAATTAATTTAGTATTTAATTTAGGATTTAATTTCTTTTCTTAAAATAAAAACAACAAAAAAGCATTTTCTTAAAAAAAAAGGGGGTCAAAACCCTAATTCGCATTCGATTTAATTTCGCGTCGCGCTTTATTTTTCTTTATCCAATTGATGTATCTGCTTCCGGTATGTAATAATTAATTAGGACGTTTACTTTTTACCGCTTTATTTTATTTTCAAAGGGTTGTTTTAGGCTATGTAAATACCCGACGCCTTGTAATAATTTAGTTTAAATTTCGCCTTTAATTTCTGCAAATTATACAACTGTTAGATGTTTGGTAATAGGGTTTGCATGAAAAGAATGAATGATTAGTCTTAAAATCAAATTAGATCACCCTTAACATGTGCAAAGATAAAATATCTGAAATCAACACACTCGCACATACGCACTCTTAGGGTACACCCCACTTGGTTGCCTTCGTAAACGGTCATTGAGTATAGGACGTTTTAGAGGTCGTCCTCTTGTCTAAAAGATCATAGTTGCCTCGAAACGGTTGCCTCGGATATTGTTGCCTCAAACAAATGATCTAAGACATTAGGGATACCGCTAAGGCGTCCTAACATTGCTTTAGTGACCGTATGTCCCTCATTCAAATTGACCCCCAAACTCCAACGACGATGCTACCTACTCACTAATAGTGGGATAGATTTTCTAAAGGAAATTAGCATAGAAAGATTCCTTTTTCGAGTAGGTAGATAGTTCTTAGATACTTGCTCATCCAAAACAAAAAAATTTTTTCACACTTATACTCCTTTTCAAACAAAGTTTTCAAAAACACTTCATTACACTCTTGAGGACAGAAGCAAGAGTTAAATCGAAGTTAAAACAAAAACTTTTTCAAACCCACAAACACAAAGAAAACAATTTTGAAAATGATGAGCAAGTACCTAAGAGCCTATGGAAAACCATGGATAGAAAGGGTGCTAATACTTTCCCTTTCTATAATCTACCCCCCGTACTAAAAAATATCTCGAAAAAGGAATTTTTCTGTGCTTTTTTCCTTTCCTTGTTGGATAAAATAAAAGTCAGTGGCGACTCTTGCTTACCGCTACATTTTGCGAATACAAACGCAAAACGCAAACCAGCATTCCAAAAAACAGTCCGGTTCTGGCCACCATATCACAGAATTGGAGACTCTGCTGGGGAATTTAATAAGTGGGGTGTACCTTAGGAATAGTTCATCATAATGTTTTCAATTGCTTGATTTATATGCTTTATCTTTGTGGGTTTGAATTGGAGTTACTATAGATCCTAACCCGGATCTGGGGATACCCTTTAGGTAAGTAGCAATAGACTGTGAGGGAACTGTACGGCATAAACCGATACAGTTGAAGCAGTAGCTACGTTGGTGTGGCACTTTAGTTTGTACCGGTATCCCTTGGGGTGGAACAAGGATAATATGGGTCTTCTAAGGGGCCATTAAGCACCAACTGACCTTAGAACATATAATTGACCAACTTGGCCATAGAACAGTAGCAGTATGCTACACTCATTGAGACCAAACTATCGCAATGATTCCGACTGCAAGAAAAGGTTGCTAAACTGGAATTATGACCGATCGAGGGTGGTCAGTGATATTGAGATCCTCTAGAACCCGATTACTATTTCTAGGACAGGTTGAACCAACTGAAATGAAAGAGGGTAGTACCTAAACTCCTTGCCAGCCTGAAATCTAAGGGCTATCTGTGTGACTTGCTTGCCCTTACCATGTTTGCTATCTATGAATACATGTGATGTGTTTCTATCATGACATCATGCATCATGACATTGCATGCATATAGCATTGGACTAACCATTTCAAAGACCAATGGGATTTATCTTTGTTCTGTTTTGCAGATCATGGCATCTATGCGTAGAAACACTATTTGGATCAGCTTTGTACAGATTCCCACTCAGCTTAGAGATTTGGTTGCAAAGGTTCCAAATACTTTCTCCTTTGTCAGAAGACATGGGCACCTCCTCAGTCTAGTCACCTCCAAGATGGATGAACAGATGATGAGTGTCTTATTCCAGTTCTTTGATCCACTGTACCACTGCTTCAATTTTACGGACTACCAGTTGGTCCCCACCTTGGAAGAGTTCTCTGATATACTTGGTATCTCCATTCTAGAGCAGAACCCATTTACAGATTGGGAGAAAGTCCTTAGGTCGGAAGAGATTGCTTCAGCCCTCCATCTGTCAAAGGTTGAGGTAATGTCTAATTGGGAAACTCGGAGTGGGACAAAAGGCTTCTTGACTAAGTTCTTGGTTGATCGGGCTAATCAGTTCTGGGACAGTAACTTCAACGCTCCACCAGATGCTGAAATACCCAGTGAAGGGGAAAATTATTACAGTGCGAGGAGAAGAAGAGTACATAGTGAGCCACCTCAACTCTTTCTGGTATGTGGAGATGGACGGGGAGTTCATTGAGACCCCGTTTCAACATTTTGAAGAAGTTACCCAGACACTGGCGTCGACTGAAACTGTTACTGAAGATCCTCCAATGAAGATGGCTTCCCTCAAGGATGCCCGAGCTGTTGTTGAGAAAGGTGGGTGTGCAAATTGGGGCCAACTCCCTGATTTTGCACATAAGACTAACAAGTTTGGTTTGGGTTTTACTGCAGAAGCTCAAAGGGCTATTCAACGTGCACAGATCAGAGGACCTTCCCTGTTTATCAGCAATTCAGGAGTGAATTCCATTTAAGATGATGATGAAGAGTATGATATTGACAGTTGGATTTACCCAACTACCGACGGCGGACTAAGCAATTGGACGGCAAAGGACTTCGTCCCAATTTCTTTTATTATCCAGTAATGAGACTTTTGTTTTGAGTTTGTAACAAACAATTCTAAACTTTACGGCCCGGTGTCTTACCAGAGGCACCGCGGCTTTGTTTGTGAGGGCTTTAAATATGTCATTACCATATATCATTAATAAAAGCATTGGACGTTTCTTGCATTTCAAATTTTGCGCTCCTTGTTTTTCTTTTTCTATCTTGCAAAACAGTTATTTTACACACACTCACATATACAGGTCTACATCCACTCTGGATCCCACTGACAACGACTCTGCTACTGCCAGTTATGACTTCGAAAGTCCGATCAACTTAGCCGAAGACGAAGGTGAAGATGATTGTGAAGTCCCTGGTGAACTTGCAAGACTGTTACTTCAGGAAGAGAGGGATATACAGCCGCATGAAGAGCCGGTGGAATCAGTAAATCTGGGTACAGAGATAGACAAGAAAGAGGTCAAGATCGGTGCAAATCTGGAGTCTAGTGTTAAGAAACGGCTGATTCAGATGCTGCGCGACTACGTTGAGATCTTTTCATGGTCTTATGAAGATATGCCTGGGTTGGATATCGATATTGTGGTTCACCGCCTGCCTACCAAGGAAGATTGTCCTCCAGTGAAATAGAAAGTTCGGTGAATGCGCCTAGAGATGTCTGAGAAAATCAAGGCTGAAGTCATGAAACAGTTTGACGCCGGTTTTCTAGCAGTTACTTCTTACCCGCAGTGGGTGGCCAACGTGGTTCCTGTGCCGAAGAAGGATGGTAAAGTTCGAATGTGTGTTGACTATAGGGATCTGAACAGGGCGAGCCCCAAGGATGATTTCCCTCTACCTCATATCGACGTTCTGGTTAACAACACCGCACAACATAAGGTCTTCTCCTTTATGGATGGTTTCTCCGGTTATAATCAGATTAAGATGGCTCTCAAAGACATGGAGAAGACAACCTTTGTTACTCAATGGGGTACCTTTTTCTACAAGGTCATTCCTTTTGGATTGAAAAATGTTGGGGCAACGTATCAGCGCGCCATGGTCGCTTTCTTCCATGACATGATCCATCATTAGATTGAGGTATACGTCGACGACATGATTTCAAGATCCCAGGCCGAGGAGGAACATCTCGACCACCTTCAGAAGTTATTTTACAGGTTGAGGTTGTACAAGCTGAGGTTAAACCCGAACAAGTGCACCTTCGGGGTGAGATCTGGTAAGCTGTTGGGCTTCCTCGTGAGTGATAAAGGTATTCAGGTGGATCCTGCAAAGGTGAAGGCTATACAAGAAATTCCAGCTCCCCGAACAGAAAAAGAAGTCAGAGGCTTTCTGGGACGTTTAAATTATATTGCCCGATTCATCTCGCACCTGACTGCTACTTGTGAACCAATCTTCAAGCTACTGAAGAAGGATCAAGTGGTAAGATGGAATGATGAATGTCATGCCGCTTCCGAAAGGATCAAAGAATATCTCTAAGAGCCGCCTATTCTGATGCCTCCAGTTGAAGGGAGACCTCTGATCCTATACTTGACAGTACTCGATAATTCAATGGGGTGCGTGCTGGGGCAGCATGACGAGTCTGGCTGAAAAGAGCATGCTATTTATTACCTTAGCAAAAAGTTTACCAACTGCGAGACCCGATACTCGTTGCTCGAGAAAAATTACTGCACTTTGGCATGGGCTGCTTGCCGGCTGAGACAGTATATGTTGACTCACACTACTCTATTGATATCAAGGATGGATCCAATCAAGTATATCTTCGAGAAGCCTGCCTTGTCCAGAAGAATAGCAAGATGGCAGATGATCTTGACTGAGTATGACATCCAATACACGACCCAAAAAGCAATCAAGGGAAGTGTGTTGGCAGACCATTTGGCACATCAGGCAGTGGATGATTACCAGTCTATGAACTTTGAATTCCCGGATGAGAACATCATGTTAGTAACTGACAGTGAGACACCTGGACCGGATGAATGACCTGAGGAAGGATCCTGATGGTCTATGTACTTTGATGGAGCTTCAAACGCTTTGGGTAATGGAATTGGCGTCGTGATCATATCTCCTAAAGGCTCTCATACTCCGTTCACTGCCCGACTATGCTTCAACTGCACCAACAACATGGCGGAGTATGAAGCATGCATCATGGGTCTTCGAGCAGCAATCAACCTAAGGATTAAGTTTCTGAGTGTCTTCGGAGATTCCGCTCTCGTGATCAATCAGATCAAATGCGAGTGGGATACGAAACACCCGAATCTTATTCCTTACAAGGAGTATGTGTTGTACCCCAAAATTTGCCCTCCCATATTCTTCAAAGTTTTGACAAGCATCATCTCAATTTGCTCAAGTCTACTCAAGGGTTGCACAGTTCAAACACCCTCCTAAGCCAGTCAAATTAGGGTTTTGGTTCTTGCAAGGAAGTTGAGGTTTTCAAGGGCTCAATCAAGTCCCATATGCTCATATACATTGTCAAGCACCTACATGTCAAGTTTCAAGGCTCACAAGGTCAAGTTGCACAGTCAAAAACCCTAATTGCTTCACAATCAACTGTAGGGGTAAAATGGTCATTTGGCAGTCAAAAGTCAAAATTTTTGGTCAACATCTTATTCTGAAGCCACAATCATCATTGTATCAAATCTTGATCATGATTCCACAAGAATGGCTCAAAAATCATCAAGATGCAAAAGTTTCCATTTTTGGACAGCTGAAAAAGTCAACTGTAACTTGACCAAGGCATAACTTTTCCATGGTTCATCAGAAAAATTCCATCCAATTCTCATTTTGAAGGGGATGACATTTCCTACAACTCATCTTCACATTCCAAGTCCAAGAAATGCTCTCACAAAAAGTTATCAATTTCAACATTATAGGTCATTTTCAAAAGTCAACAAAAGGGCACTTTAAGTCAAAGACCATAACTTGAGATTGGTAAATCAAAATGACATGGGACCAAAGGCATTGGTTAGAGGACTTCAAGACCTTTCCAATATGTCCAAGAACATGTTCATATGATCAAAATTGAGCATGATATGCATTGGAGAAGTTGGGAAATTTTTGTGAAATGGCCAAAGTCAACTATCCTTGAAACTTCAATTTTTGACAAAAGGGCCCACTTTTTTCCACTTGGTTCAGCCTTTTCATGCCACCCACGTGTCCCATGATTAATTTCAAGATCAAACATTAATTTTTCTATTTTTTATTTAATTTTATTGATTTAATTCATTTGAAATCCATTAAATTCAAATAAAAATCAAAAAAATTAATTCAATGATATCTTGTGGTTTGAATGACCTTGATGAAGCATAATGCACCTACCAAATTTGTGTAAGGTCCATTTTAAGCATAAATTTCAAATTTGAACAAAATTGGCAAATTGCTTTAATGGTGGTTATGGAGAAATCCAAAGTTTAATTGCAATGGTTAAGAGCTCATAATAGTGACTGATTCTCACTCATTACTATATATACAAGCCTTGCAAGCCTCATTCAAAAACGAAAAAAAGTGCACAAACGGCCAGAGCAAAGTTCAAAATTTGTCAAAAAAAGTGTGAGATCAAAAGGAGTTTTGCAAGCATTTTCAGGCCAAAAGGAGAACGTGACTCTCTTCTTTGCCATACCCTGAAGCTAAAGCAACCCTTGCCACGTCCTAAGGTCCATTATCAAGCACTGTAAGTATTCCCAGGTCCCCTCAAAATCCCATATTATTTTTTCTTACATACTTGTGTGCAGGCTTCAAAGAAGGCTTATCATGCGCCTCACAAATCCAAAGCGCCAAGTGTCTCCAAGTGCAAATCCAATGGCCACAAGGGAAGGAGCATCATGTTCTCAGGTCAACACATGCACAAGCAATCTCCAAAGTCAAACCAAGTTGGCTTCTGAATGGGCCTCACAATTCCATTAACACCTCCAATCTGGCCCAAAACCCCCCTTGGGTTTGTAATTTTTATTTTGTCATTTTTATATTTTATTTGTCTTATTTTATTTTTTCCCTTTTATTAACTATTAACATAATTAATTTATTTTCTATAAAAAAAATCAAAAAATAACTAATATTATTATTATTATTAATTTCATTTTATTTTTGTAAATAAATACTAATAAATTGAATTAATTTTTATTAGGCAACTTTAACTTTTTTTTCTTAATAACTAAAATAAATTTAGAATTAGGTTTTATTAACTTTTAATTTTATTTCCTTTTATTTTATTTCATTAAAAACATAAAAATACAAAAAAAACTTTTATTTTTTTTAATTAATTAATTAATTAGATTAGTTATTAATTTTAATTTCATTTAATCACAAAAAAGGACAAAAAAATTCATTTCTTTTCTTAAAAGGGTCAACACCCTAAAGACTTCCCGATTTAATTCTTTCGCGCACATTTATTTTTATTTTTATTATTTATGTAACTGTCTCTAGATATGTAATAGTTAAATAGGTTTTTACCGCTTTATTTAATTTCTCGTACTTATTTACCAAAACGGGTATTTGTCTTTGGCGATGTATAGACCCGCGCCTTGTAATAGTTAGAATTTACATTTCTGCAATTTACTTTCCGCACTCCTAACTGTTAATAAAATGCATGAAAGAATGTATGTAAATAAAATCAATCCGTAGCTCACAAATAGCATGTACAAGATAACCTTAACTGAAACACAACACACAAAGCACATGCCACTTCTAGGGTACGCTTCACTGGTTGCCTCGAACGTGGTCATCAAGTATAGGGTGTCTTAGAGGTCGCCCTTCTGTCCAAAAGATCCAGTTGCCTCAAAACGGTTGCCTCGGATAAAAGGATCTAGGACATTAGGGTTACTTCTAAGATGTCCTACCATTGCTTCGGTGACCACACTGTCCCTTAATCGAATTGACCCGAACACCTCCAACGATGGTGCTACCTACCTCTCAATGGTGGGATAGAACTATCTAAAGGACTCTTACACAGCCTAATTCCTTAGAGTAGGTAGATCTCATGGGTACTTTCTCTTTTCAAAACAAACAAAAATACTTTTCACACCTCACACTTTCAAAAGTTTTCAAACAAATTTTTCATACACTCTTGAGGACAGATACAAGAGTTACTTAGAAATTTTTCAAACAAAACTTTTTTTCAAAACCCACACACACTTGAAAAGAAAACATCTTTTGAAAACATAAGAGCAAGTACCTAAGAGCCCGTGGATAACCACGGATAGAAAGGGTGCTAACACCTTCCCTTTCTATAAATCTACCTCTCGAACTGAGAAACATTCTCGAATAAGGAATTTTGCTATGCTTTTGTCCTTTCCATGTTGGAGAACATAAAAGACGGTGGCGACTCTTGCTTACCGCGACATTTCGCAAACCAGCTTAAAAAACAGTCAGTTCTATTTCCACCGATCACAGTATGTATTGACGTTGCTTCCATATTTCGAAGAGATAACCTTTGAACACTTCCCTAGAGAGGAGAACCAATTGGCGGACACGCTAGCTACGATGCCTTCTATGTTCAAAGTCAATTGGGACAACGAGTCTCCCCGAATTACCATTGAAAGGTTGGACGAACCTGCACATTGCTGTGACATTGAGACTGAGGAGGTAGCAGATAAACCCTGGTTTCACGAGGTAAAGAGGTATCTCGAGGCTCAGGAGTACCCCGAGGGTGCATCTGTTAATGATAAAAAGTTTCTGAGGAGGTTCGCGGAGAAGTTCTTCATCAGCAATGGCATCCTTTACAAGCACAACCATGATTCAACCTTACTGCGATGTGTGGATAAGAACGAGGCAGAAAGGATCATCGCAGAGTTACATAAAGGTACTTTCAGAACTCATTCTAGTGGACACACCATGGCAAAGAAAATCCTACGGGAAGGATATTATTGGTCCACAATGGAAGCCGACTGTTATCAGCATGCTCGGGCCTATCACAAGTTCCAAGTCTATGCTAACAAGGTGCACATACCTCCAGTTCCTCTGAATGTCTTGACAGCTCCGTGGCCTTTTGCAATATGGGGCATTGACATGATCGGCGAGATCATACCTACAACGTCTAACGGGCATCGTTTCATCCTGGTAGCGATTGATTACTTCACGAAGTGGGTTGAAGCAGCTTCCTTTGCTACTATAACCAAGAACGTCATGACACGGTTCATTCGGCATAATCTGATCTGTCGATATGGTGTACCAGAGAGGATCATTACGGACAATGGTACAAATCTCAACAATAAGATGATCACCGAACTCTGCAAGCAGTTCAAGATACAGCATCACAACTCTTCTCCCTACCAATCGAAGATGAATGGGGCTGTTGAAGCGGCTAATAAGGACATTAAGAAGATTGTGCAGAAGATGATGGTGACATACAAAGATTGGCACGAGATGTTACCGTTTTCTCTTCATGGGTACCGTACCTCATCGCGGACGTCACCAGGGGCAACCCTCTATTCCTTGGTATATGGTATGGAGGCAGTCTTGCCCATTGAAGTTCAGATACCCTCTCTTCAGATTATGAAGGATGCAGGTTTGAGCGAAGATGACTGGATCCAGACCCGGCTTGACCAACTGAAATTAATCGACGAAAAGAGACTTACTGCTATTTGTCATGGTCAGACATATCAAAAACGGATGATCAAGGCATTTAACAAGAAAGTTAGATGACAAGAGTATCAAGTCAGGGATCTGTTAATCAAGCGCATCATCCTACCACAAAGTGATCCCAGGGGTAAATGGACCCCTACTTACGAAGGGCCATTTGTGGTTAAGAACATTTTCTCAGGAGGAGCTATGATTCTAACCACCATGGATGGTGACGACCTTCCTCACCCCGTCAATGCAGACATAGTGAAAAAATACTACACATAATCAATGACCCGCTAGGTTGACTGGCCTAGGCAAAAATAAGGGCTTCCCAGCGAACCAAAAGGGTTCGGGCAAAAATAAGGGATGAAAATGAAAAAAAATCTGTATGCCCGGCAAGTCGAAAACCTGAAAAGGCGGCTTAGGCAAAAAAGGGTATCCCGGTGGACTGAAAACCCGAAAGGGCGGTCCAGGAAAAAATTAGGGATCAAAGCGTAACACAATGTCTCTTTGGATCACCTGGGAACCAGACTTCGGTATCAACTATCAAGCTCGGATGGCACTAATCAATCTGATCTACCTTCAACCAAGTAGCAAAGTGATGAGATGCTCGAGGACATAAAGGCAATAACAGAGTTGGAACCCAGTGGGATTATTCACATAGCTGTTTTGTTTAGTTTTTCACAAATTGTATAAACTCTATTGTTCGGCGGCGTTCTCTTACTAGGACGTCAACCTCTTGTACCAAAAACGCCTATTTACAGGCCAAACTTCAAAATCAATACAATTCATCTTCAAAGAAATTTCAAACTGTTTTTCCTTTATCTGTTTTGTTTTGCAAAGAACGTCCAATGTTCATTTTTGATATATGCATTTGACATTAATTGTCGCTCATGAATATTTACATACGAAACAAAAGACGATTACTTGTAACATCAGAAATAGGGGAAAATAAGAATCATCCAAGCTTTAAAGTTGCTCTATCCACCAGGTACGAAGGTAGATTTAGCTGATGAATGTGGCTGAAATACTTTCACTCCCCGCAGAGTAAGAAAAGACAGTAATGTTAACTCTCCACAGATGAGACTTGCAAATGTGAATGAATCGATAATATTCTCCCCAAGCAGAGTTCATCTACCATCAGCACTGGAAAGTCTTATTATCTCCGGCGGAGTATAAAACATATCCCTAGTGGAGTTTGAATTTTCCCCAGTGCAGTCTGAAAAAGCTTCCCTAGTGGAGTTTGGAGAATCATCCCCATTAGACTTTTGAAGATCATCCCCGGTAGACTTTGGAAGATTGTCCCCAGAAGAGCCTCAAAGGTTATCCCCAGTGAAGTCGCAGTTGAAAGATCATCCCCAGCGGAGTTCATTCCTTTCACAAACAGGAATTCAATCCCCAACAGGATTCAGTATCACCAGCAACGGTAATTCATCCCCAGCTGAATTTATCAGCGGAATCCTCTACAGAGAATCTCTTCCCCACAGAGTAATCTCCTCATCAGTTTATTCCCAAACGGAGTTTTCCTCTCCTGCAGGTTTATTCTCACAGTCATCTTCATCCACTATCTCCAGCAGAAACGAAGAATTCAACTCTTTTCTCCAACAACTATTCGAGATTTATTTTCCCCAGCTAAAAACATTACATTTTCATACATCATGATGCATACATATACGCATCATACAACACAATCTCATTTATTTTGATAACATCATTGCCTGGTATGTATCATGCATTACATACAACTAACCTTTACCTTTCAGGAAGGATGCGGTTAAGTTCTCACAAAATTCAAAGCTATGAAGCTTTTACCTCAGTCGAATTACTGACAAGTTCTTAAATCTCAACAGATTTTTTCTCAGTTGAATTACAGACAAGGTCCTAAATCTCGACAAAGTTCTTCCGTTGAAGTACAAACAGGTTCCTAAATCTCAGCAGAGAAGTTTTCTCAGTTGAATTACGAGCGAGTTCTTAAATCTCGACGAAGATGTTTCCCCAAGTCGAATTAGTGACAAGTTCTTAAATCTCAGCAGAGATGTTTTTCTCAGTTGAATTACAGACAAAGTCCTAAATCTCGACAAAGTTCCTCCGTTGAATTACAGAAGAGTTCCTAAATCTCAGCAGAGAAGTTTTCTCAGTTGAATTACGGGCGAATTCTTAAATCTCGATGAAGATGTTTCCCAAGTCGAATTACTGACAAGTTCTTAAATCTCAGTAGGGATGTTTTTCTCAGTTTAATTATAGACAAGGTCCTAAATCTCGACAAAGTTCCTCCGTTGAATTACAGACAAGTTCCTAAATCTTAGCAGAGAAGTTTTCTCAGTTGAATTACGGGCAAGTTCTTAAATCTCGATGAAGATGTTTCCCCAAGTCGAATTACTGACAAGTTCTTAAATCTCAGCATGGATGTTTTTCTCAGTTGAATTACAGACAAGGTCCTAAATCTCGACAAAGTTCCTCCATTGAATTACAGACAAGTTCCTAAATCTAAGCAGAGAAGTTTTCTCAGTTGAATTACGGGCGAGTTCTTAAATCTCGACGAAGATGTTTCCCCAAGTCGAATTACTGACAAGTTCTTAAATCTCAGCAGAGATGTTTTTCTCAGTTGAATTACAGACAAGGTCCTAAATCTCGACAAAGTTCCTCCGTTGAATTACAGACAAGTTCCTAAATCTCAACAGAGAAGTTTTCTCAGTTGAATTACGGGCAAGTTCTTAAATCTCGATGAAGATGTTTCCCCAAGTCGAATTACTGACAAGTTCTTAAATCTCAGCAGAGATGTTTTTCTCAGTTGAATTACAGACAAGGTCCTAAATCTCGACAAAGTTCCTCCGTTGAATTACAGACAAGTTCCTAAATCTCAACAGAGAAGTTTTCTCAGTTGAATTACGGGCGAGTTCTTAAATCTCGAAGAAGATGTTTCCCCCCAGTTAAATTACGGACAAGTTCTTAAATCTCAGCAGAGATGTTTTCTCAGTTGAAGCACAGGCGAGTTCCTAAATCTCGACAAGAGTGTTCCTCTGTTGAATTACAGACAAGTTTCTAAAATCTCAGCAGAGAAGTTTCTCAGTTGAATTACGGGAAATTTCTTAAATCTCGACGAAGATGTTTCCCCCTAGTTGAATTACGGGAAAATTCCTAAATCTCAACAAAGATCAGACTTCCCCAGCAGAATCTTCCTCAAACAACAGGTATACAAGCTCCCGCTAAGGAATCTCTTATGTGATCGACACTCCTTCAGATGGTATCTTTAAGCCCATTCCCTCATCAGCAATTTCCAAATGGCATCTGTAAGCTCATTCCCGACATCACAAGACAATTACCACTTCATGCGAGTGCAAATTTTTGGGCACTCTAGTGTTCAATCATCTTCCACCTTCGGATCACGAAAGGCACGAGAGCCAATCTACATCTTCAAGTTTAAGAAGATTAAACAGGGGCAGCTGTTGTACCCCAAAAGTTTCCCTCCCATATTTCTCAAAACATTGCAAGAAAAATCTCTAAGTTGCTCAAGATAGTCCAAGGGTTGACCAGACAAGCTCTCTCCTAAGGCAGTCTATCCCAAATTAGGGTTTTGTGTTGCACCAAGATCCTTGAGTACAAATGACCTCAAGTGCTCCCCAATGTCCTAATATTTTTTCAAGATCATCCATGTCAAGTTTCAAGCCTTTCAGAGGAAGTTTGCGCAGTCAATTGCTCAAAAGTCCAAAAGTCGACTGTACTAGGGAAAAAGTCAACTGTGACCTAAATACAGTCAAACTTCAAGATTTTTTGTCAACACTCTCATTTTGAAGGATATTTCATCATTTTATCAAGGGTTGATCATGATACACCAAGGATTGTTCAAAATTCATCAAGATTCAAAAGTTGCTAAATTAGGGTTTTGTAGGAAAAGTCAACTCAACTTTGACCAAGCATAACTCTCTCATACTTTATGAGAAATGACCCATCCAAATCTCATTTTGAAGAGGATTCAGTTCCCTACAATCCATCTTCATACCCCAAGATAAAAAAATGCACTCACAAGAAGTTATGAATTTGGACATTATAGGTCATTTTGAAAAGTCAACAAAAACACCTTTTTTGTCAAAGATTCTAACTTGAGCATGGAATATCAAAATGAGATGGGACAAAACGGGTTAATTAGAGAACATCTCAAGCTTTCCAAAAAGTCCAAGAACACCTCCAAAAGTTCAAAATTGAGGAAGTTATGAATTGTTGAAGTTGGAATTTTTTGCAAAATTGCCAAAAGTCAACTATCCCCAAAACTTCAAAAATCAAATCAAATAAAATCTAAAGCATTGATAACAAAGGATTTTTTTTGGTTGTTTCATGCTCTAACTACAGCTAGCATTGCAATCAAACTCGTATCAAGGTCATTATGCACAAGGAGATTGGATTTAGGCCAAAATTGGAAGGTTGTAAAAGAAGATCAAATCAAATATTCAAGCATTGATAGAGGAAGATTTGGATAGTAAAAACAACCATAATGTATTGTACAATACACAAGGAGGCGAAGCATACAAGAATAAGGGTTGGAGATCAGTTCTAGAGGCCGAACAAAGTTTGCAAAAAACCAGAAAAAAGTGTGACTTCAAAATCAACCCTAGAGGTAGTTTCAAGGCTTAATATTGGTCTCAATCTCTTCCTGGCCATCTCCAAAAGCGAAATTAATCAAGACAACGCGTTTTCAGACCCTCCCAAGCTCTGTAAGTTCCTCACGAGTCCGCCCTGTTCTTGATTTCATATTTCATAAATTAGGCATTGTTAATACAAAATAACTGCATATTTATGATCACCATGCCATTTGCAAGTTTTTTACATTAATCAATTTCATTTATCTAACCTATATCAAAAATCACCATTGCTAGGTTTCTTTGTTCGTTTTTAGGGCTTTCTGTTCCAGGGAAAATTGGCCACGATAATGACTAGGGTTGTGATCAGTGGGTTGAGACGAACTCAACCATGTTCTTAGAATGCGTTTATATGGCCTGGGGAAGATTTTAGGATGAAGCCACGGTTTTAGCTGCGGATAAAAATCCGCAGGTAAAAGTTGCAGATCTTCAAGGACAGGGACGAAGTCGTGTCATCCTCCCACTGGACCGTTCAAATAATTGCGCGCGTTTTTTCTTTTCTGGCCATTTGATTTTGTTTTTATATATTACATTATGCTTGTATTATTATAACAAAAACAACAACACGCTCCAGTGGCAGCCACATTGGCCTTAAGGACCCAAAGGCTGGAGGTCAGGGGTTTGATCCCTGCCTCCAGCAATTTGCATTTTCACATTTGTTTTCAGGTAATCTTGTGTGCATTCAAGTCTACTATCCACCACGCGCCTTCCTCATCAAACGTGCCAGATGGCCAGATCTGGTGGTCAAATATTGAAGGAGCACCATGGACTCAGTCAACACATGTACACAGGATCCCAGAAAAGTCCATTGGGTCAGCTTCAAATGGGCCAACAAAATTGCTTTCAACACCTCCAGATCTCAGGCCCATTCTCTCTTTCTCTCATATTTTATTTAATTGTTTATTTTATTTAAATTATGTTATTTTATTTAATTAATTTCTAACCAATAAACAAATTTTCTTTTTATCAAAAATCACAAAAATACTTTTTATCCAATAAAATTTCAGAATTCTATTTTTTTATTAATAAATACTAACTAATTAATTAGGATATTAATTAAGTTACATTAATATAGTTTGTAAATAAATAAAATCAATTAGAATTAATTAGGTTTTAACTTTAGTTTAATTATTTTTAATTTCTTTCTTAAAATATCAAAAACTCCAAAAATATGTCATTTATTATTTTTTTATCAATTATTTTATTTTATAATTAATTTAGGATTTAATTTATTTTCTTAAAATAAAAACAACAAAAAAGCATTTTCTTTTTAAAAAAAAAGGGTTAAAACCCTAATTCGCATTCGATTTAATTTCGCGTCGCGATTTATTTTTCTTTATCTAATTGATGTATCTGCTTCCGATATGTAATAATTAATTAGGACGTTTACTTTTTACCACTTTTTTTTATTATTTTCAAAGAGTTGTTTTTGGCGATGTAAATACTTGACGCCTTGTGATAATTTAGTTTAAATTCCGCCTTTAATTTCTGCAAATTATACAATTGTTAGATGTTTGGTAATAGGGTTTGCATGACAAGAATGAATGATTAGTCTTAAAATCAAATTAGATCATCCTTAACATGTGCAAAGATAAAATATCTGAAATCAACACACTCTCACATGCGCACTCTTAGGGTACACCCCACTTGGTTGCCTTCGTAAACGGTCATTGAGTATAGGACGTTTTAGAGGTCGTCCTCTTGTCTAAAAGATCATAGTTGCCTCGAAACGGTTTCCTCGGATATTGTTGCCTTAAACAAATGATCTAAGACATTAGGGTTACCGCTAAGACGTCCTAACTTTGCTTTAGTGACCGTATGTCCCTCATTCAAATTGACCCCCAAACTCCAACGATGGTGCTACCTACTCACTAATAGTGGGATAACATTGTCTAAAGGAAATTAGCATAGAACGATTCCTTTTTCGAGTAGGTAGATAGTTCTTAGATACTTTCTCATCCAAAACAAAACAAATTTTTCACACTTATACTCCTTTTCAAACAAAGTTTTCAAAAACACTTCATTACACTCTTGAGGACAGAAGCAAGAGTTAAATCGAAGTTAAAACAAAAACTTTTTCAAACCCACAGAGACAAAGAAAACAATTTTGAAAATGATGAGCAAGTACCTAAGATCCCATGGAAAACCATGGATAGAAAGGGTTCTAATAACTCCCCTTTCTATAATCTACCCCCCGTACTCAGAAATATCTCGAAAAAGGAATTTTTCTGTGCTTTTTTCCTTTCCTTGTTGGATAAAATAAAAGTCGATGGTGACTCTTGCTTACCGCGACATTTTGAAAATACAAACGCAAAATGCAAACCAGCATTCCAAAAAATAGTCCGGTTCTGGCCACCATATCACACTATTCCTACTGTTATAGCTCAACAGCAACTTCTAAGCATCTAACGTTCATCATTCTGCACAAAACAACGTAAAGGCCATCCAACTTCTGGCCACACAACCTCTAATCAACGCTCTGTCTAAATACATAACTTCTGACTAATGCAACCTCTGATCATATGCAACTTCTGATCATTACAATCCTCTGACTACCCAACCTCTGACCAGATACAACTTCTGATCATCCCATCTTCTGACTAACTCCATCTTCTGACTAGTACAAATTCTGACTAATGCAACTTCTTCCTAGTTACATCTTCTGATCAGCCACATCTTCTGGCTAGTACAACTTCTGACTAATGCAACTTCTGATGACACATCCCTCTGACATCATAGCTTCTAACCCATACAACTCCTAATGTCAGAACTTCTATCTTGCACTAATCTAACGCCGCTCTAGTCAACACACTTCTGCTGTCAGAACTGCTACTTTCTATTCATCCTATTATTCTAATTCCTTGCCTGATATCAATCTAACTACGAACAGTATTAACCAATTTCTGTTCTCCAAATTAATCCATTAGTTCTAATACAATAGCGCTTATTATCAATTGCTAAATTCTGCGTTTTCTGTACTGCAATATTTCTATGTTTCTTCTTCCCTGCTATCATTACAGATTCATACATAAAGCCTTAATCCTAATCTAATCGTAACAATTTATCACCCATAAATTACCTTATAATTCTACAACAATTAAACAACATCAAGACATCATTATTCATCCAAAAATTCATCGATTCTCATCACACAACAATCGTATATTTTCAATTCAAGAACAAGGCAACAATCACCTCTAATCCCATATACCAATCATCATAAACCCAATTATAGAGTTAGAAACCCACCCTTACCTTGGATTGAAGGTCGCTCTACAATTTCCGGTTGGATTCACGTTCTTGCCGTTTTCCACTTCTCTAGCAGCTTGCACGTTCTCTTCCAAATCCTTATTTCTTTCTACTGCTTCTTTCTTCTCTATTCCAACAACAAAATAATGAAATAACCCTATTATTCTATTATCTCCTTATTGGGCTTAAAACCATCACACCCTCTTATTACTTCTACTCTTTCAAAATAAGCCCACATTAAATAATATTACACTTTTAATATTATTTCACCATATAATATTATATCTCTAATATTATTTCTCCACTTAATAAAATAAATCCAATTATTTATAACACATCTTCATAAATATTCCAAAAATAATTTAATTAAATAATTAATAAAATTACGGGCATTACATCTACCATCGTATCACACAATGCTACATCATTATTATTATTAATCTTACTGTTATGAACCAAGCAATAATCTAAGATCGTCTTATCCTCATCATACTTCACGAAATCATCATATCAATTTAACGCGTGAAGCTAAATATATCCTAATTTGGGTACTAGGATTATTCTTCTTATCCTTCATTTTAATCCTTAAGAATGAATTTCATCGCGTTAGCTATCCAACGCTTCAAACGGCACCTCAAACGGAATCCGGGAACTCAAGTTACAACCTTTGGAAAAATCTGTCAAAAATTAGACTGCATGAGTCGATGCATACTTCTTTGAGTCGACGCGTACTGATCTGAAATCCTGCATGAGTCGACGCGTAATATCCTTGTGTCGAATCATACCGAGTCTAAAACACTGCATGTATCGATGCATGATCCTACGTATCAACTCATCCTGAGTCTTAAATCCTGCATGTGTCGACGCATGGCCTTTGAGGTCGACTCATACTGACATGTGATGAATATATTCTGCAATTTCACTGCATTTTCACTGTGATATCCCTTTCCTAGTTCCTAAAAACATCCTTTAATCATAGGTAATCATCAATTATAATAATTCTATGTTTCTACATCAATTATACAACATTAGGGCATCATTATTCATCTCTAAATCATTGATTTCTCATCAAACATCAATACATACATATCAATCACAAACAAAACAATTTATTCCAAATCCAATCCCATATACTACTCATCATAAAACCCTATTATGAAGTCAAAACCCCACCCTTACCTTGGATTGAAGGTAGCTCTACAACTTTTCCGATTGAATTTCGTTATGCCTCTTTTCCTTCTTTTCTGCAACTTTCACGTTCTCTTTCTCTCTTCCAACCCTTATTTTCTTTTCTTCTTACTACTACTTCTTTTCCTTATTAATTCTAAATAACTAATATAATAACCCTATAATTATTATTATGTCTTAATGGGCTTAAAACTCCTACACCCCCTTTCTACTACTTCTAATCCTTAAAAATAAGCCCACATCAAATAATAGTATTATTCTAATATTATTCCACAACTTAATAGAATAGATTAATTCAATTAATAACAACACAACATCTATCATCATAACACAACTTCATAAATAATCTAAAAATAATTTAATTAAAAAATTAATTAAATTACGGGCGTTACAGTCACGCCCTTGCCAATAAAACCTGCGAGGTGCAGTGGCTATTGTATTTGCTTGAGGATTTAAGAATATCACATCCTTAACCTATTACTCTATACTGCAACAAAAAAAGTGCCAGATATATTGCAACAAATCCTATATTCCATGAATGTACAAAGCACATCGAGATGGATTGCCACGTTGTTTCTGATAAAAGCCAAAGGCATACATCTGATGCCCATCAACACTTAAAATCAAGTGGAAGACTTGCTTACCAAATATCTTCACCTTGGTCCTTATAACTGATGTGTTACCAAACTTGGATTGTTGAATATCCACTCCAGTTTGAGGGGGGTGTTAAACTACATCAACCTAATTAGTCTTTAGCCCAATTAGTCTTTTTGTAGCCCAGTTAGTTTTTTATTACCGTTATTGTTCTGGACTGGACCAACGACTAGAGTGGGCCCATCCCATACTCCACCTTCAGCATGGTCCGTACAACCATAGCCCGAAGTCACCCACCCTCTGTCGGGAACAACCAGTCAATTTCCCTTCTAGACCAGCGAGACCGGCAGCATTCGACGAACACTTCTTTGTCTGTCCGACATCAAGTTGACCAGATAACCACTGACCAACCAGATCATTTCCCGTAACCTACCTTCTCCTCGGGACCAACGACTAGTTGTGAGAACTCTGCCCAGTATGACCGAGTCCTGGAAGTTCCTATTTTCACGGACCTGAGTATCTAGGTCCAAAAATAGGAATCAATGGATACACGTCAGAGGTATTATATAAACCCTCACACTTATGAGGGCCAGGTATTCACTATTCATCTCTGAAACCCTAATACTTTGCCTGTATCTCTTTGCTCCAACACTTACATGATCGTCGGAGTGCCTTGCAGGTACAACCCCCTTTTTTCCTCAACTTTCCAGCCCGTCAAAGTTCATCCTCCAGCCAGCTTGCAGGTTCTAATCAACCAGTAAGATTAATGGTGCCATCTGTGGGAAACTATCTTCCTCGTTTTCTGTTCCCCAGAATTTGAAGACTAAATATCCTCCTTATTCATCAAACATGGACGACCATGATGATCGCCAACTATCTGGAAAACCTTTTCCCCCCCGACACGCAAGACTAGTGAAAGCTAAGAACAACCTCACCTCGAAGATAACTTCGGCGCCCGTGATGGACATACTGCATACCCGGATTCCATCGACACTAATCGCGACAAAAATCTATTCTTGGACGAACAGTTTCCCAAGAACCCTGTTGAAGACCAGCCGGAGATTCTACAACTGATCCCTGTTTCGCAGAACTCCGACCCAACCATAGCAGCACTGATCGCTGCCCTTAACCAAACCAACTCCCTCATCCTCTATCAGAGCAAAAGGATGGGGGCTCTGGAGAAAAAATCATAAAGGTCTCCCCCTCGGAGAATCCGATGACATAATTCCTTCAGCATATCGCTTCCCCGAAGTGGGTGTCCTCCAAGAAAGGAACGACTCGACATTTCTTTCCGCAAGAAACATGATCGAGCATCTCCTAAGAAGGATAAAGACTCTCCGCTTTCCAAGAAGACAAAGAGCACCTGCAAAGATGACCGCAATGGGTCACTATCACCCAAATCGAGGCAACAAGGGTGGAGCCCCGACGAGATAATGACGCCCGACGAGGAAGAAACCATCACTCTCCGCCATCATCGCCATAAGAGATCGATGGCGAATAGCCCCGCGGTCTGTTATCTAAAGAAATTACGTAGGCACGACTCTCGGTCGAGCTTAAGAAGTTGCCCCCATTGGGATCTTACGATGGTACGGCTGACCCAAATAACCATATAGAAGACATTGCTGCCCAACTTGATTACTAAGGCGTCAAGGGCGCAATCAAATGGAGGTTTTTGCCGACCTCTCTAAGTAAAGGTGTCATGGCTTGGTACAAGAGTCTGCCCGCTGAATCTATCACTTCTTGGAAACAGCTGGGAAAGATATTTTCGAGGCACTTCACCGCCTCCCGCCGACATCCGAAATCAGAGGCGTCGCTAGAAGCGATTATCTAGGGCAGAGATGAGTCTCTCTGAGCATATATTGAGCACTTCAATAAAGAAGTCATGCTGGTCTCAACGATCAATGTCGTGAAGAAGTACCTTCTTGAACAAGGGCTCCGTCCCCGCATCCACTTCACAAAGGTTGTGGGCATCGAAACTCCAGCCACGCTCGACTCCCTCCTCCTCAAGGCTGAAGCGTACATTCAGTACGAGGATAAAGAAGCAGCCAACAATCCTATGGATTCGAGGCACCGAGAGAGTGCTAAGTCCTCAAAAAATGACGAGCCCTTGACATCCTGTCAGGGGGGAGAGAAGAAGCGGGAAGACAGATCCCGAGACTCCAAAGATTACAAGGGGCCTGCTGGTCGGTTTCATGACTACACCCCTCTAACAACCTCGAGGGAGCGTATTCTGACCGAATGCGCTAACTCAGAATTCAAACAGGCTGGGGTGCGCTTTCCTCGCCAGACCCTTGCCAAGCCCGAAACTGACAAGAATAGGTATTGTAGGTTACACAAAAGCCACAGTCACAACACCGACAATTGCATCCATCTCAAGGATGCGATCGAGATACTGATCCGAGAAGGGCACCTCAAGCAGTATAAGAAGAAGAAAGAAGGTGCGCACGAGGAGACTTAAGAAACCAAGAGTGTTGAATAGGGGAAGGATTCCCCCGACAACAACATCATACCGGTCGCCATGAGCATCACGCGACCAGAAGATTTCTACTTCCCAAATATGGAGGATGTCCCCCTATACTTCTCCTCACATAGTCCATGAGAGTCTTTCCCCACTGCGATGGTCATCTCCGGTGGAGGATTTAATAAGCACATGGTGGGGTCTTTAAAGAGAAGGTTCAATCAGCTTATCAAACCAAATTTGACATGGATGCTACCCTTGACAAGTTCAGGGGAGGCTCTCATCCCCTCGTATTCTACCGAGAGGAACTTCCAGGCAGAGCTCCTAACTCGACCATCCCACTGCTCATGCGGGCTCGCATGGAAAACTTTAATGTTTGGCACATCCTGGTTGATCAAGGAAGCTCAATGGACATCATGTACACCCAGTTGTTCACCACTCTCCAACCGAACAAAACCCACCTGACCCCGTACGTGGGCTCAGACCTCCAGCGCTTCAATGGGGCCAGCACCAAATCCTAGGGGTATGTCGAACTAATTGTCACCTTCGGGAGTGCGGTGACCGCTAGAGCCATAAATACTCAGTTTCTAGTAGTGAGCTTCCCGTCTCTCTATCAACGTATCTTCGGGAGGCCCACCCTAGCCGAAATAATTACAGTGCCCTGCATCGTGAACTCCAAGGTGAAATACTACACTGCCGAAGGCTTGGTTGCCACCCTCCAGAGGGATGTTCAGGCAACAAGGAGGTGTTTTTATGCTTCGGCCAAGGGCCTGAGTTCCATCAATGCTCATCCCCGAATGGCCATTGGATCCGCCTTGCCCTCTAGCTCCGAGGAGCCCAAGCCACTGCCAAGGGTCGACGCCATCGACTTCGACAACTGCTTCTCCAAGGAAGATTGCGCAGAGTGAAGGAGAAAGGGGAAGGAGCCCATGGGTGAAGGGGAGAAGTCGTCCCTAACTACAGATAGCGAAGAGCCTTTAGATCCTAAGAGGCATATTCTAGACGGGGACTTCAAAACCATCCCCCTTGGGAATGATCCTTCTAGAGGAGTTAAGATCGGAGCCGACTTCCCCGATCCGACGAAGAGGAAATGTAAAGCTTGCTTGAGGGGGAATGCTCATTTGTTCTCCTGGAGCGCAGCTGAAATTCCCAGATTGGACCCAGAGATTGCATGTCACCATTTGACCATAGATCCTTCCCTTAAGGAAGTTGCTCAGCGTAGGCGGAAGCAGTCTCCCGAAAAGTTGGAGGATGCCAAGCAGGCTGTCAAAGATCTCCTAGAGGCACATTTTATTTCTGAAACCAAGTACACAACCTGGCTATCAAATGTAGTCCTCCTGAAAAAAATCTAATGGAAGTGGCGTATGTGCATTGATTATACCGATCTCAACCGGCCTTACCCGAAGATGCTTACCCCTCCTCAATATCGAAAAATTGGTCCATAACTTAGGCGGTTTCAAATTAGTATCTTTCATGGATGCATATTCTGGATACAACCAGATTCCTATGGTGAAAGCAGACAAAAAATATACCACTTTTATGACCGAATCGGGAAACTATTACTTCAACGTAATGCCCTTCATCCTAAAAAATGCAGGCGCTACATATCAGCACATGATGAACAAAGTTTTCTGCAACGAGATATGAGACATGCTTGAAGTCTACATGCCAATTCGACGAAAGGGGACGACCATACCCTCTAGATGAAGAAAGTCTTCGAGCAGGCAAGGAAATGCTGGATGCGCTTTAACCTAGAAAAATGCACCTTTGGCATACGGGCAGACAAGTTCATCGGGTTCTACCTCACAGAACAAGGAATCGAGGCTAACCCTGACAAATGGCGAGCATTTATTGAGTTTCCAACGACTACTTCAAAAAAATCCATTCAAATCCTGAACGACGTGCTCACTTCTCTCTCCCTCTTCGTGGAGAAATCCACACAACACGCGCTCCCCCTCTTCAAACTTCTCCACAAAGAAGCTACCTTCGAATGGACAGACGAATGCGAGCAAGCTCTCACCCACCTGAAGCAAGCACTACCATAACTGATTGTCCTTTTTCGACTAGAGAAGGATGAAATACTCTATCTCAATCTGGCCGTAACCTCTGAAGCAATAAGTGTTACACTAATCCGAGAAACCTCAGAGGGGCAGAATCATATCTACTTTATGAGCAAAACCCTGTAAAGTCCCTGTAATACGGTGGGAGAACTGACTTGGGTGTTTTTCATTTTGTCACAATTTTTGCGGATAGCAAGAGTCGCCACCGGCTTTTCTTTTATCCAATAAGGAAAGGGTGAAAAGAACAGGAAAGACCTTTGAGATATTTTCTTTTGTTCAGGGGGTAGGTTATGAAAAGGGAAGGTGTTAACACCCTTTTCATCCATAGTTATCTATGGGCTCTTAGTTTCTTGCTAGATCAATTGAAAATTCCTTTGTTTGAAATGTGTTTGTGGTGGATTTTGAAAGTATTTTTGAAAAGCGCCTTTGTTTTGGAAAACTTTGTAATGATTCTCGTCTCTATAAGAATGCATACAAAATGTTGGACTTTTTGAAAATATTTCATGTTTTTGAAAGTGTTCGGTGTATTTTGAAAGATGTTTGTTTTGAAGATGGATTGTGCGCCAGAAACTAAGAACGTCCTACCTACTCAAAATTCTTTTGTTCATTTCTCTCTTCCTTTGATATTGCTATCTCACCATTGATTGGTAAGTAGCCTTATCTTTGGATGTAAAGGGACGGGCATGGGTCATCGTATAGTCATGGATAGTAATATTGTGAGATATCTTAGCATTTCTCTTAAGGGACTAAGATCATTTGTAAGGTAACATTCGTAGTGTCATCGAGGGACTATGATCTTGTGTTTTTTATTTGTTTTGGCTAAGATGTCTCACATGCATATTATGACCATTTTCTCAAGGCAACAAATGGAGTTAACCCTAGAGGTGCAAGTGTGCAAGTGTTTTGTATTTCATGCTTATTTTGTCTTGGATTAGGGTTTTCTAAAATTGATTTTATCTTGCCATTCAAACCCTAATTACTAGCATTTATATGAAAGCAATAAATTACGAAAATGTAAATTCTAGGCTATTACATCATTTTGGGGGATGGGGTATACAAATTTATAAATGGGGAATTTGCAAGAAATTAAACCCTAGTTATCTACTACAACCATATTAAACATATTGTATAAGAAATGAATAAGTGAATATAATGTACAAGAGATAAATGGAAAAGACATGAATTTGTTTAGTTTTGGGAAAAAGATTTTAACATGTTTAACTAAAATAGCTAATAAAAAATTAAACTAAGTAAACTAGAAAAGAAAATATTTTTTAGTGTTTTTGATGAAAATGTTTTAAAAAAGAGAAATTAAATAAATAAAGAAACCTAACGTTCTAAATTAGTTTTAATTAAAAGATAAATAATTAAACCTAAGTCTTAATTAATTGAATAAAAAAATAAATTTGATAAGGAAATGTTTTTTAGTCTTTTTGGTCTTAAAGAAAATAAATATGAGTATATTTAATATAAATAAATAAATAAAATATTTTTGAGATTTTTATTAATAAAACTAAATATTGTAATAATATTAATAATAATAAATAAAATAAAAAAATAAAATAAAATAAATAAATGAAATAAGTCAGGGGGTGAAACTTGAATTTGAGGTGTTTGGGAGTAAAACAGTTTTTGAGTTTGACTCATTAATGATTTTTGAAATCATAAAATAAAAGAAACATTGGGCCTGCGTTGTTGTATAGTGAAAGGAGGGGTTAGTGTGATACAGTGGCAGAACCGACTGTTTAATACTGGTTTGCGTTTTTTGTTCCCAAATGTTGCGGTAAGCAAGAGTCGCCACTGACTTTTCTGTTATTCAACAGAGTGAAAAGAACAGAAAAATATATTTTTTCGAGATTTCTGAGTAAGGGGGGTAGATTATGGAAAGGAACGTGTTAGCACCCTTTCCATCTGTGGTTTTCCATGGGGTCTTAGGTACTTGCTCATTTTTTAAAATTGCTTGTGTCGGTGTGGTTTGAAAAGCTTTGAAAATGCCTTAGTGCGGCGATTCACTTTATGGTAACTCTTATATCAGTCCTCAAGAGTGTGATAAAGGGTTTTGAAAACTTTGTTTGAAAAGTGTTTGAAAGTGTGTAAAAAGGATTGTTTGAGCAAGTACCTAACAATTATCTACCTACTCGAAAAAAGTTTGTTCTTTTCCTCCTATCCTTTAGACCTTGTTATCCTACTATTAGTGAGTAGGTAACCCCAATCGTTGAATGTTGAGGGACTATCAAAAGGGATATAATGGTCCTTGAAGGCAACATGTAAGGATACCTTAGCATTTCGAAGGGAATATCATCATAAGATCATTTCTCGTAGGCAACTCGAGGGACATTTAGAGACTATGATCTTTATGATGACTTTAAACTGAGGGTCTTTGCTAAGAGTATCCCTACGTTCGAGGGACATGACCATTTTCGAAGGCAACTAAAGTGGGAAATACCCTAGGGGTGCAAGTGTGCAATAGTGTGCTATTTAAGATATTTTATCTTGTAGTTTAGTGATCTACTGATTGATTGATTAAGCATACATGCCTAGGTTTCTAGCAATTATATACAAGCATATAAAATATAAAAGCGAGAAATACAGGTCCTACGCTATTATAAGGCATTGGTGTAGATACATAAATAACTACTGAAAAATAAAGTGCGGAAATTAAAACCCTAATTAAGTTATTACAAATTGTGCACAATTACATAATTAACAAAAAATGATAAAGTAAATAAGCGCGCACATGAATTGAAAATACGTCTAAAATCCTAAGTGAAAGGAATTTTTTGTTTGTTTTTGTTATGAAAAGTGTTGTACCCCAAAATTTGCCCTCCCATATTCTTCAAGATTTGCAAAGAAAAGCTTCAAAGTCTCCCCAAGGGTTGCACAGTTCAAGGGCCTCCTAACAGTCAAAAACTAGGGTTTTGGTTCTGACAAAGAAATTGAAGTTTTCAAGGGTCCAATCAAGTCCCACATGCCTAAAAACATGGTCAAGCATCATCATACCAAGTTTCAAGACTTACAGCACAAAATTGCACAGTCAAAAACCCTAATTGCCCTACAGTCAACTGCAGGGGCAAAATGGTCATTTGACAGTCAAAAGTTCAAATTTTTGGTCAACATATTATTTTGAAGCCACAAACATCATTTGATCAATTCTTGATCATGATTTTCAAGGCATGGCTCAAAAAGTCTCAAGATGCAAAAGTTTCCATATTTGGACAGTTGAAAAAGTCAACTGTAACTTGACCAAGGCATAACTTCCACATGGTTCATCAGAAAAATTCCATCCAAAGCTCATTTTGAAGAGAAAGACATTTCCTACAACTCCTCTTCACACTTCAAGTCCAAGAAATGCTCTCACAAAAAGTTATCAATTTCAACATTATAGGTCATTTTCAAAAGTCAACAAAAAGGGACTTTAAGTCAAAGACCATAACTTGAGATTGGTAAATCAAAATGACATGGGACTAAAGGCATTGGTTAGAGGACTTCAAGACCTTTCCAAAATGTCCAAGAACATGATCAAAGCTTAAAAATTGAGCAAGATATTCCTTGTGGAAGTTGGGAAATTTTTGGGAATTTTGAAAAGTCAACATTGCTTCAAAGGCCTCAAAATTGCTAATGGGCCACATTTTCTTCCAAGATTCATCATCCAAAGCACATGCACGGCCATTTGGCCCAAAGGGGATTTATTCATCATTTTTATTTATTTATTTGAATTTTTAATTACTATTAATTCATTTAATAAAATAAAATATGTGAAAAATACTAAAACAAGCTTTTCAAATCTTTTTATGCATGGAATACCTTCAAGATTTCGTGCCCTATCTAATATGGAAAGAATCAAGGTGATTTGATCATAATTGGCACCAAAAGCACATGAAAAGATTTGGAAGATATGCCATGAAAATCAAATATCTTATACATCAATGCAAAGGGTTTTGGATCAAAATTTCAACCCTAATCTGATCCTATACATATACTAATGCAAACCCTAGTGCAAAAAATCTCGAAGCTGTGCCCAAAAACCATAAACAACTTTGCATTTTTCAAGAAAATTCAAAAACTGAAAACTCAATTCTAAGGCGTTTCAAGGCAAAATAACTGTCCCATTTCATTCTTGAGGCTTCAAGGAACGATTCTGGATCAGAACCATTGTCCCTAACGCAAATAATTGGTAGAACGACCTTGTCCTGTTCATACTTTTTCTCATATTCTTGCATCATGATTCATGCGTTGCTGGCAATTTTTAATGTTTGATTTGTGTTATTTGACTCATTCTGAAGCTAACCATGTGTTTTAATTAAGTTTTTGTGCATCATACACGAATTCACCATTGAAGCTCGCTAGGGTTTCCAAACTGAAAAATTGGGGCTTTGCGTTTAAGGAAAAATCAAGGCACCCGAGTACCATGGCTAGAATCAGGATGCTTGGACGAACTTAACACACTAATCGCGCTCAATTTATATGGCCTCACCAGCTAATCGCTATTTTTGAAAAGGGTGCATTTTGGGGGGGTTTAAAACCCCCGCTACTTCTTTTTTGTTTCAGGGACAACGAAGAAGAAGATCATGTGGCAAGCTGTGACTGGATAATTTGAATTCAACGCGCGTTTTTTTTTGTTTCTACGTCACTAACCAATTTTCTCTTATATTGTTTATTTGTTATTTTACATACAACGCGCGTTAACAGCTCCGTTGGTGGACAAGGCATTTGGTAATCTCTGGGACCTGGGTTCGATTCCCAGGTCCCCTCCCTTTCCCTATATTATTTTTCTAACCATGTTCCTGTGTAGTTCGCTTCCAAGCGCCCACCATACGTTCACAATCCAGGCACGCCACTTGTCCCATAATCCTAATCCAAAGGCCAATGTTTGAAGAGTACCATGTGCGTTGGTCAACGAATCTACACGTGATCACCTGAAGTCAACAAGGCCAGGAATTCAATGGGCCAGAATTACTGAATCATACCTCCAAATGGGTCTACAAACCCCCCATGTTTGCCTTCTTCTCTCTATTTCTTTTATATTTTTAGTTATTTTAATTCTTTTCTCTATTTTATTTAATTCCATCAATATTTTTCTTTTAATATAAAAATAATAAAAATCAGAAAAGACAAAAAATAAAATATATTTGATTTAATATTTTTGTAAATAAATAATATTAATTAACTTAGTCTTAATTTTAGGTTTAAATCTTAATATTTTTTCATAAACTTAAAAATTGTAGAGTTAGGGTTTTAATCACTTTTATATTTTTTATCTTTTCTTTTTTTTTTACCATATTAATTATTATTATTTATTTTTGTAAATAAAATTGTATTAATTAATTAGGTTAATTCTAGGTTTAACTTTAACATGTTTTTTTTAATAAATTAAAAATAACTAGAATTAGGTTTTAAATTCCATTAATTCTTATTAAAAATCCATAAATATAAAAAACTCCAAAAAAATCTTTTCTTTTTTTATTTTAATTTAATTAATTTGTTAATCGTAATATAATTTCATTAAAAAGGGTCCAACGCCCTCGCTTTCGATTATTAGTTCGTTTCGCGCATTTATTTCCTTTCTTATAATATTCATGTAATTCTCCCAAAGCCATGTAAATCGGACATTTATATTTCTCGCACTTTACTTTATTTTATGTCAAATCGAGTCCTGGATTTAATTTGGCGATGTGGACCCGCGCCTTTGTAATAGCGTAGGAACTTTAATTCTCGCATCGTTTAAACTGTTAATTATTGCATGAAAGAATGAATGTCAAAATAAAAGCAACGCGTAGATCACCCATGACATGAACAAGATAAAAATAAATGAACATGACACACAAATCACACACCACCCCTAGGGTACGCCTCATTGTTGCCTTGCCCCTCGAAAGGTGGTCGTCGAGTAGAGGACGTTTTAGTAAGTCCTCATGATCCAGGAACCTGGCATGAGGGTAGCTTCTAAGGTGTCTTCCCATTGCTCCGGTGATCACCATGTCCCGAACCTTCGAATTGACCCGAACACCTCCAATGGTGGTGCTACCTACCTCTCAATGGTGGGATGGCACTACTTTAAGGACATTTACACAGACGAATTCCTTAGGGTAGGTAGACGACTCTAGATACTTGCTCTAATTTCAAAACAAATCAAAAATACTTTTCACACCGACACCTTTTCAAAAAGCTTTCGAAAGCAACTTTTCAAACACTCTTGAAGACCGATACAAGAGTCGAACTGAAATTTTCAAAGAAACGTTTTAAAACCCACAGTTGAAAAGAAAACAAACCATTTTTGAAAACACAAGTGAGCAAGTATCTAAGAGCCCATGGATAACCATGGATAGAAAGGGTGCTAACACCTTCCCTTTCTATAATCTACCTCCCGAACCGAGAGCAATCTCTATAAGGAATTTTTCTGTGCTTTTGTCCTTTCCATTTGGAGAAAATAAAAGACGGTGGCGACTCTTGCTTCCGCGACATTTCGCGCACCAGCGTTAAACAGTCAGTTCCAGATCCACCGATCACAGAACTGGCAACTCTGCTGGGGACTAAAACTTAAAGTGAGGTGTACCTTAGGATTAGTTCATAACTGTGTTTTCAATTGTATGAATTTCTTGCTTTATTATTGTGGGACTGTCTTGGGAGTTCTGTAGATCCTAACCCAGATCTGGGGATACCTTCTTAGAAAGTAGCAACAAGACTGTGAGGGAACTGTGCGGGGTATACCGACATGGTTGAAACAGTCTGCTACGTTGATGTGGCACTGTGGTGTGTACTGGTAACCCTTGAGTTCAGTCAAGGAGAGTACGGGGCCTCCGCGTGGTGTCGTGAAGCATCAACAGACCTTAGGAACCTTAATTGAACTATCTTGGCCTCTTTAGGGTAGTGAGATAACTGACTTTGGTGCAGTCCGAGGTTGGTTGATACTCGATACTACACTCAATTGAGGGTTGCTTTCCTGGAATATTTCGGTCGCCAGTTCAGTGGCTAAATCGAAACGATGAACAATGAAAGCAATCCCGTGATATTGGGACCCTTAGAACCCGGTTACTTCTAATAGGACAGGTTGAGCCCACCAACTTCAAGAGGGTACTACCCAGACCCCATGCTGGCCTAAACCCTAAGGGCTTGTCTTGTGTGACTTGTGTGCCTTACATGTTTGCCTTTGTAAATATCTGTGGTGTGTTTAATCATAGCATCATGACATCATACAACATCATATGCATTGACTAACCATTTCAGGGGTTCGAATCTTCATCTTTGTTCTTGTTTTGTAGGACATGGAAACTGTTCGCAGAAAGACAATTCAAATCAGCCTTGTAAGGATCCCTCCTCAGCTTAAGGAGCTCATATCCAGGATTCCCGAGAGCTCTTCATTCAGTGAAAGACATGGAAGACTCATCAGCTTGGTTAATACCAACATTGAGGAGGATATGATAAAGGTCCTGTTCCAGTTCTTTGACCCTCTGCATCACTGTTTCACTTTCCTGGATTATCAGCTGGTACCTACATTGGAGGAGTTCTCCCGGCTCCTGAAGATCCCTATCCTTGATCAACTACCCTACAACGGTACATAAAAGGAACCCAAGCTTGAAGAGATTGCTAAAGCCTTACACCTACAATCATCTGACCTCAAGGGACATTGGGAAGTTAGAAGTTGTATCAAAGGATTCTTAGCCAGGTTTCTGTTTGAAAAGGCCCATGAATGTTGGAACTCCCTTGACTTACAAGCTTTTGAAGAAGTTGTGGCCCTCCTTGTCTATGGTTTGGTGTTGTTCCCTAACCCAGATCAGCTTATAGATATCAGTGCTGTCCAGATCTTCATGTCCAGGAATCCTATACCTACGTTGCTGGGGGACATCCTTCACTCATGTTACACTCGAACCATGAGAAAAAGAGGTGTCCTTATGTGTTGCACTCCTCTCCTGGGAAGGTGGTTTATTTCGCACCTTCCACAATCAATTTTGAAGAACGAACGGGGTTTGAGATGGTCACAACGGTTGATGACTCTTACACATGCAGATATACATTGGTGCCCTCGGTCCAGAGAGGATGTCACTATCATTGATCGTTGCGGGGAGTACCCTAATGTTCCTTTACTTGGAATCAGAGGAGGTATTACTTATAACCCATGCCTGGCTTGGAGACAGTTTGGTTATGCTCGGAGGGATGGTCCTCATGACATGTTAATTCCTGACATAGTTTTTGATTTCGACAACGATACGCAAGGACTTATCCAGAGATTTATCAGAGCATGGAGGGTGCCAAGTAGGATAGACAGTAAGACACTAGGGCACAGGAATTCCATCCCATTGGAACCTTATCTCAAGTGGGTACGAGCCCGCTCCCAGAAGTTAGTGATGCCATATCCTCACGTGCTCCCTGTGATCAAAGAGCCAGTCTTGGAAGGAGAGGTGTCCTACACCATTCAGCATCCTGACATGCCCACATCCTGGGAAGAGATGCAGAAGAGCTGGATCCAGCTTAAAGAAGAACGGAATTCTCTTGAGACCAGTCTACATGCTAGTGAAAAGAAGGTCTTGGAGCTCACCCGCCTATTGCATGAAGAGAGGAATCTCAACACCTACATAGCTCCAAAGAGGATGTGTAGTGTCTTTTGGGATTGACTTGATTTGTAATTTGTTCCCATGAGGCTTTGATGTACTGAACAATTATTTTCTTAATGATAACGTGTGTTCCTTTTTTGTCTACAACAAATTTGAACTTTCGAACCCTTGAATGCATTGCATAAACACATATCATTCATCATGTGCATAGCAGGTTTTCTTCTTTTTCAGGTTGCTTACTGTTCTTCGCTGTTTATTTCAGCATCATGAATCCTGACTCATCATCAACCGAGATGTCTATCAAGGCTCTTCAGGCGCAGAACGCGCAATTTCAGAAACTGATCATGGGTTTGGCTCAGGGCCAAGAAGAGATGAAGGCTTTGCTCCTGAAGAAGGAGAAGAAGAAGAAGAAGAGAACTGTTCTTTTCAACTCGGGCCGAAGGTTCGGCAACACTCTGCAGAATGAAGAGGCTGGCTCTTCTGTAGGCAAGGGCAGTCCCCAGGGGGGAAAGGCTTCAAGTCCAGTAGTCTCTGACAACGAGACTGATTTTGATGAGGAACAGTACCCTCCGGCTGAAGACCGGTATAAACAGTTGGAGGACACACTGAATGCTATGGAGATCCAACAAGTGCATGGGATGGATTTTGGAGACTTGGGCTTATCTACTGGTGTGATTATTCCTCACAAGTTCAAAGCACCATCCTTTACCAAGTATGACGGGGCGTCTTGTCCCAAGCTACACCTCAGGTCTTATGTGCGGAAGATTCAGCCGTACTCAGTGGACAAGAATTTGTGGATCCACTTCTTCCAGGAGAGTCTTTCAGGGACTCATCTCGAATGGTTCTATCAGCTGGATGGGACCAAGGTTCGTAACTGTGAGGAGTTGGCTACTGCTTTTTACAAGCAATATCAATATAATGCCGACCTTGCCCCTACACGTACCCAACTCCAGGGTATGTCGCTAGGTTCAAGCGAAGGTTTTAAAGAGTACGCACAGAAGTGGAGGGATCTGGCTGGCAGGGTGCAGCCTCCGTTGACTGACCGGGAGTTGGTAGACATGTTCTTGGGGACCCTATCTGGGCCATTTTTCAACCATCTTATCGGTAACTCATCTGCAGGGTTTACTGATCTTATTCTGACTGGAGAGAGAATAGAGGCTGGGATGAAGTCTGGTAAAATTCAGAAGGGTGCATCTGCAAGCTCTGAGAAGAAGCCCTTTAAAAAGGAGGCCAGTGCTGTATATGGGTCTAGAAGACAAGAGAAACCTGAGCGCCGCTAATCTGTCAATGCGGTGATGATTGCCAAACCTGCTGCCGCTCCTCGGCAAACCAATCCTCAAAGGGGTGAAAGACCCAGAAGAGAGTTTACCCGTCTAAGTATGACCTTATCGCAAATCTTGCCGCAGTTGCTATCCACCAACCTAGTGACTGTCAGAGAGGCCCCGAAGGTTGTAAACACTGCCTCTCCCAAATACAATCCAAATGCCCGCTGTGCTTATCACTCCGATAGCCCGGGGCATTCCACTGATGACTGTTGGGCCTTAAGGAATAAGGTGCAAGACCTTATTGACGCAAAAGAGATACAATTTGAAGCGCCTGAGAGGCCGAATGTGGTGACTGCTCCTATGCCCCAGCATGGAGTAAATGTTGTTGATGAAGAGGTATACGCCGTTTCTGTGGATGATGTGGCTACTCCCTTGATGACCGTCAAGAGGAACCTACTGCTGGCCGATTTATTTCCGGGTTGTAGTGAAGGTTGCCTTTTCTGTGCTGTTTCCCTATCTGGTTGTCCTTTGCTGAAGTTGGGCATCCAAAGCCTAATGGACAGCAAAGAGATTCTGTTCAAGAAGACTGCTGTTCAGTCGGTTCCGTTGGAAGAAGTTTCTGTTGTTACAATTTTCCATAATCCGATCAAGGCTATCCCAAGGAAGCCGGTTAAAATCATGACTGTCGCACCTGTTGTTATTACTGTTCCGGGGCCTCTCCCCTATGAATCTGATAAGGCTATCCCCTGGCACTACGGGGCAGACGTGTATGTGAATGGAATCAAACAAGAGTTCAACACTGGCACCAGCATCAGCAATATCACTGGTCCAACAAAAGTTACCCGCAGTGGCAGGCTCTTCTCGCCTGACATTGCACCACCTGCTATTCGAAGACCCCTCACTATAACACCTGCAAGTATACTTGTTCCCAGTTCTGATCATTTTTTTTCCCCTGCTGCCGAGTCATCTAATGCTCGGGGCAAAGGGATTGAAGATGAGCCTGCCCGGATGGAGGCGCCAAAATCTGTGAATGCTGAGGCCTCCCAACAAGAGATGGAGGAAATCCTGAAAATAATCAAGAAGAGTGACTTTAATGTTGTTGAGCAGCTGGGGCATACCCCCTCCAAGATCTCAATGCTCTCCTTGCTACTGTTCTCAGAGGCCCATGCCAAGGCTCTGATTTCATTCCTCAAGACGGCCCATGTGCCACAGGAGACCTCTGCTGTCCAGTTTACTGATTGCGTAGCCAATCTGACAGCGGACAATGGGTTGGGTTTCTCGGATGCTGACCTTACTGCTAAGGGAAAGGACCACAATGACGCCTTGCATGTCTCTATTGAATGCATGGGCACTACTCTTGCGCACGTGTTGGTGGACACTGGTTCTTCCCTGAATGTGCTACCCAAGAAGGCCTTGGACCGTTTGGATTGTGAAGGCATGTAGCTGAAACCTAGCAATATCATCGTCAGAGCCTTTGACGGTTCTAAGAGGATGGTCCATGGAGAGGTAGACATTCCTATTCGTGTGGGTTCTCAAGTATTCGACTCTACTTTCTATGTAATGGATATTCGTCCATCATATTCTTGTCTACTGGGTCGACCTTGGATCCATAAAGCTGGGGCAGTGACTTCTACCCTACACTAGAAACTCAAGTACCCCGTCAGAGGGAAGATTGTCACTGTGCAGGGAGAGGGGGAGTATATGGTGAGCCATTTGAATTCCTTCAGGTATATTGAGATGGACGGGGAGTTTATTGAAACCCCCTTTCAGCATTTCGAAGAGGTACCTCCAATATTGGCAGCAGCAGAAGCAGTGGTCGAAGAGGATGTTCCTTTGAAGATGGCTTCCTTGAAGGATGCCCGGGCTGTGATCAAGAAAGGTGAATATGCTAACTGGGGCAGGCTCCCTAATTTTACATAGAAAACTGACAAGTTTGGACTGGGTTTTACTGCAGAGGGTCAGAAGGCTATGCGCAAGGCGAAGATCAGAGGGTCTCCTGTGCTCATTACTAATCCAGGAGTGAATGCTGTTGGGGACGAAGATGAAGTGGAAGAGTCAGAATTCAATAGCTGGATCTACCCGACGACTGAAGGCGGATTAACCAATTGGATTGCTAAGGACCATACTCCTGTTACTTTTGTTACGCAGTAATAAACTCCTATGTTTCTGTTATTTGTAATAAACAATTAAAACTCTATGGCCCGGTGTCTTACCCGAGGCACCGTTGGCTTCATTTGTGAGGGCATATAAATTGTCATTTCATATATCATGAATAAATATCTTGGACGTTTTCTCGCATTTCAAATCTTATGCTCCTTTTCTTTCTTTCCTTTCTTTATATATTACAAAACAGCTGTATTTACACACACTCACTCATACAGGTTTCAATCCATTCTGGATCTCACTGGTAACGACTCTGCTACTGCCAGTTATGACTTCGAAAATCCGATCAACTTAGCCGAAGACGAAGGTGAAGATGATTGCGAAGTGCCTGGCGAGCTTGCAAGACTGTTACTCCAGGAAGAGAGGGCAATTCGACCACATGAAGAGCCAGTGGAAACAATAAATCTGGGTATTGAGACGTACAGGAAGGAGGTAAAGATTGGTGCCAACCTAGAGCTCAGCGTGAAGCAACGGTTGACTCAGATGCTACATGATTATGTGGAGATCTTTGCCTGGTCCTACGAAGACATGCCCGGTTTGGATACTGATATTGTGGTCCATCATTTGCCTACCAAGGAAGACTGCCCTTCGGTTAAGCAAAAGGTCCGCCGTATGCGTCCAGAGATGTCTGAGAAGATCAAAGCCGAGGTTATGAAATAGTTCGATGCCGGGTTTCTTGCAGTGACTTCTTACCCTCAGTGGGTTGCTAATGTGGTGCTGGTACCAAAGAAAGATTGTAAGGTCAGAATGTGTGTCGATTACAGGGATCTGAACAGGGCCAGCCCCAAGGATGACTTCCCTCTACCTCACATTGATGTCCTTGTTGACAATACTGCTCAGCATAAGGTGTTTTCTTTCATGGATGGCTTTTCAGGCTATAATCAGATCAAGATGGCACCTGAAGACATGGAAAAAACTACCTTTGTTACTCAGTGGGGCACCTTCTGCTACAAGGTCATGCCTTTTGGACTGAAAAATGCTGGGGCAACCTACCAACGTGCCATGGTTTCTTTATTTCATGATATGATCCATCATGAGATAGAAGTGTATGTCGACGACATGATCGCAAGGTCCCAGACTGAGGAAGAACACCTAGATCATCTGCAGAAATTGTTTGACCGACTGAAACTGTACAAGCTGAGGTTGAACCCGAACAAGTGCACCTTCGGGGTAAGATCTGGAAAGTTGCTAGGCTTCGTTGTAAGTGATAAGGGTATTCAAGTGGATCCTGCCAAGGTTAAAGCTATTCAAGAGATGCCAGTTCCTAAGACAGAAAAAGAGGTCAGAGGCTTTTTAGGACGCCTGAATTACATTGCTCGATTCATCTCGCATCTAACTGCCACCTGTGAACCAATCTTCAAGCTGCTGAAGAAAGATCAGGTAGTACATTGGAATGATGAATGTCAAGCCGCTTTTGACAGAATCAAGGAGTATCTCCAAGAACCACCCATCCTTATGCCACCGGTTGAGGGGAGACCTCTGATACTATACCTGACAGTACTTGACAACTCAATGGGGTGTGTGCTGGGACAGCATGACGAGTCTGGCCGAAAAGAGCATGCCATTTATTACCTTAGCAAAAAGTTTACCGACTGTGAGACCCGATACTCTCTGCTTGAGAAAACTTGTTGCGCTTTGGTATGGGCTGCTCGCCAGCTGAGACAGTATATGCTGACTCACACTACCTTGTTGATCTCAAAGATGGATCCTATAAAGTACATATTTGAAAAGCCTGCTCTGTCTGGGAGAATAGCAAGATGGCAAATGATCTTGACGGAATACGACATCCAATACACGACCCAGAAAGCCATCAAAGGAAGTGTATTGGCAGACCACTTGGCACATCAGGCAGTAGATGACTATCAGTCAATGAACTTTGAGTTTCCTGACGAGAGTATCATGATAGTGACTGATTGTGAAGTACCTGGACCGGATGAAGGACCTGAGGAAGGATCCCGATGGTCTATGCACTTTGACGGAGCCTCCAATGCTTTGGGTAACGGTATCGGCGTTGTGATCATATCCCCTCAAGGCACTCATACTCCAGTCACTGCCCGGCTATGTTTCAACTGCACCAACAACATGGCGGAGTATGAGGCGTGCATCATGGGTCTCCAAGCTGCGATCGACTTAAGGATCAAGTTTCTAAGTGTCTTCGGAGATTCCGCTCTCGTGATCAATCAGATCAAAGGGGAGTGGGATACGAAACATCCGAATCTTATTCCTTACAGAGAATGTGTGTTGACCTTGATCCCCCACTTCACAGAGATAACCTTTGAACACTTCCCGAGAGAGGAGAATCAGCTGGCGAACGCGTTAGCTACAATGTCTTCTATGTTCAAGGTCAAATGGGACAATGAGGCTCCCCGGATCATCATCTGGAAACTGGACGAACCGGCATACTATTGTGATCTTGAGACTGAATTGGTGATTGAGAAGCCTTGGTACCATGAGGTAAAGAGATATTTGGAAGCTCAGGAATACCCTGAAGGTGCATCTGTCAACGACAAGAAGTTTCTGAGAAGGTTCGCAGCGAAGTTCTTCATTAGCAACGACATTCTGTATAAGCGAAACCATGATTCGACCCTACTGCGTTGTGTGGATAAGACAGAAGCAGAAAGGATCATGGAAGAGCTACATGAAGGGACCTTCGGAACACACTCCAGTGGACATACTATGGCAAAAAAGATCCTTCGGGCAAGGTATTTCTGGTCCACAATGGAAGCTGACTGCTACCAACATTCTCGGACATGCCATAAATGCCAGATTTATGCAGACAAGGTGCATGTTCCTCCAGTTCCTCTAAATGTTCTGACTGCGCCTTAGCCTTTTGCAATGTGGGGCATAGACATGATCGGTGAGATTAAACCTACGGCATCCAACGGGCATCGCTTCATCCTTGTAGCGATTGATTACTTTACAAAGTGGGTTGAAGCAGCTTCCTACGCCACGGTAACCAAGAACGTTGTGGCACGGTTCATTTGGCATAATCTAATCTGTCGATACGGCGTCCCTGAGAGGATCATTACGGACAACAGTACCAATCTCAATAACAAGATGATCACTGAGCTCTGCGAGCAGTTTAAGATACAGCACCACAACTCTTCTCCTTACAGACCGAAGATGAATGGGGCTGTAGAAGCAGCGAATAAGAACATTAAGAAAATCGTGCAGAAGATGACAGTGACTTATAAAGATTGGCACGAGATGTTACCGTTCGCTCTACATGGGTACCGCACCTCAGCTAGGACGTCAACCGGGGCAACTCCTTTCTCCTTGGTCTATGGTATGGAGGCAGTCTTACCGATCGAAGTGCAAATACCCTCTCTCTGGATAATGAAGGATGCAGACCTGAGTGAAGATGATTGGATCCAGACACGACTTGATCAGCTAAACCTAATTGACAAAAAGAGACTTGCTGCTATTTGTCATGGTCAGACGTACCAGAAACGAATGATCAGGGCATTTAACAAAAAGGTCAGACCACAAGAATATCAAGTTGGGGATCTGGTAATCAAGCGAATCATCCTTCCTCAGAGTGATCCAAGGGGCATATGGACCCCCTACGTATGAAGGGCCATTTGTGGTTAAACATGTGTTCTCAGGAGGAGCCATGATTCTAACCAACATGGATGGTGACGACCTTCCTCACCCCGCTAATGCAGACATAGTAAAAAGACACTACGCATGAAAAAGACCCGCTAGGCTGACATGCCTAGGCAAAAATTAGGGCTTCCCGGCGAACCAAAAGGGTTCGGGCAAAATGAAGGGATGAAAATGGAAAAAATCTGTACACCCGGCAAGTCGAAAACCTGAAAAGGCGGCTTGGGCAAAAATGGGTATCCCGGTGGACTGAAAACCCGAAAGGGCGGTCCAGGCAAAAGTTAGGGATAAAGCGTAATACTATGTCTCATTGGATCACTTTGCATCCAGAATCCGGTATCAGCATCAGGTTCAGACGACATTGATCAATCAGCTTCATCTCTAACTAAGGTCATCAAGTGATGAGACGCTCGGAGATATAAAGGCAATAGCATAGTTGAAACCCAGTGGATCATTCATTTCACACAGCTGTTTTATTTGCTCTTGTATAATTTTGTATAAACTCTGTTGTTCGGCGGCGTTCTCTTACTAGGACGTCAGCCTCTTGTACATAAACGCCTATTTACAGGCAAATTCAAAATCAATACAAAAATCACCTTTCAGTTAAAATTGCCAATTGTTTTTCCTTTTCTGTTTTGTTTTGCGAAGAACGTCCAAGGTTCAATTTGTGATATATGCATTGACAATAATTTACTAAACTCATGAATATTTGTATACGAAACAAAGGATTAATTGCAGGTAACATTAGAAACAGGGGCAATAAAGAGTTGTCTAAGCGATCTAATTGTTTCGTCCTCCAAGGTACCAAGGTAAGTTCAGCTAAAGAACGTAACTAGTATATCTCAATTCCCCAGAGAGTGAGCCAGCAAGTCAGAGCACTCTCCCCAAGAAAAGCTGTATTATCAAACCTTAAGGAAGTTGGGCACCCTCCGCAGATCTCAACATTCCCCAGTACAATATACATGCATTCTTAATAAGCATCCCCGGTAGTCTTGGTCTAAAGATTGTTCCCCGCGGTATATCAACATTCAATGGAGTCACTTCCCCGGTACAGTTCAAAACTTCCCCAGGAGAGTCCAATACAGTTCCCCCAGGAGTTGGAATCCATCTCCCCAAGCAGCAAGCTTATCCCCAGTAGATTCTGGAAGCTTGCCCTCGCAGAGCACGAACACGTCTCCCGGCTTTATTCAAAGAGTTATTTCCCTACCAGGATATAACTGGGTTATCCTCAGCCAAAAGCCACGGAAAGATCGTCCTCGGCGAAGTCTTCTTGTCCCCAGCAAAGTCTATAAACACTTCCAACTTATTAACGGTATCCCCAGCGGAGTTATCATCAACATTTCAGCAAAGTACCTCTCTCCCCACAGAGTTTTGCTTCCCAGCAAGATCGTTAGAGTACTTTTCTCCCCGCAGAGTAATCCATTCGCCAAGTTTATTCCCCAACGGAGTTATCTTCTCCTACCGGTATCCTTGCAACTATCATCCCCAGCGGAAGCAAAGATCTACTCTTCAACATCAACCCAGGAGCGACTTCCCGGCATCCGTCAAGGATTTACTTTCCTAAGACGAAAACATACATTCATAAACATCGCATTTTCATACATTACAGCATGCATATACGCATCATATCCTACAAATCTCATTTATATTGAGAGCATCATTGCGTGATCCATATCATGCATTGCATATGACTGACCTTTACCTTTCAGGAAAGATCCAGTTAAGTTCTCAGCTATATTTCAAGACTTTAGTCTGGTTCAGTTAAATCGACCCTAAAATTTTTCTGTTTCTTATCCAGTCAAAGGCCTTCTCTGGTTCAGTCAGATCGACCCTAAGATCTCCCTGTTTCTTATCCAGTTGAAGATTTCAAGACCTAGATCGGTTCAGTTAAATCGACCCTAAGATTTTTCTGTTTCTTATCCAGTCAAAGGCCTTCTCTGGTTAAGTCAGATCGACCCTAAGATCTCCCTGTTTCTTATCCAGTTGAAGATTTCAAGACCTAGACCGGTTCAGTTAAATCGACCCTAAGATTTTCCTGTTTCTTATCCAGTCAAAGGCCTTATCTAGTCTAGTTAAGTCGACCCTAAGATTTTCCTGATGAAGACTCAGTAGAAGACACCCAAGATTCTCTCAGATTTACTGTTGAGGTTGAAGTCGCCTATGGTTCTCTCCCCGTTACTGCGGAGGTAGTAATCGCCCCAAGATTCTCTCAGCGTTACTGTTGAGGTTGAAGTCGCCCAAGATTCTCTCAGCGTTACTGTTGAGGTTGAAGTCGCCTATGATTCTCTCAGCGTTACTGTTGAGGTTGAAGTCGCCCAAGATTCTCTCAGCATTACTGTTGAGGTTGAAGTCGCCTATGATTCTCTCATCGTTACTGTTGAGGTTGAAGTCGCCTATGGTTCTCTCCCCGTTACTGCGGAGGTAGTAATCGCCCCAAGATTCTATCAGCGTTACTGTTGAGGTTGAAGTCGCCCAAGATTCTCTCAACGTTACTGTTGAGGTTGAAGTCGCCCAAGATTCTCTCAGCGTTACTGTTGAGGTTGAAGTCGCATATGATTCTCTCAGCGTCACTGTTGAGGTGTGTTACTGTTGAGGTTGAAGTCGCCTATGATTCTCTCAGCGTCACTGTTGAGGTTGAAGTCGCCTATGATTCTCTCAACGTTATTGTTGAGGTTGAAGTCGCCCAAGATTCTCTCAGCGTTACTGTTGAGGTTGAAGTCGTCTATGATTCTCTCAGCGTTACTGTTGAGGTTGAAGTCGCCTATGATTCTCTCAGCGTCACTGTTGAGGTTGAAGTCGCCTATGATTCTCTCAGCGTTACTGTTGAGGTTGAAGTCGCCCAAGATTCTCTCAGGGTTACTGTTGAGGTTGAAGTCGCCTATGATTCTCTCAGCGTTACTGTTGAGGTTGAAGTCGCCCAAGATTCTCTCAGCGTTACTGTTGAGGTTGAAGTCGCCTATGATTCTCTCATCGTTACTGTTGAGGTTGAAGTCGCCTATGATTCTCTCATCGTTACTGTTAAGGTTGAAGTCGCCTATGGTTCTCTCCCCGTTACTGCGGAGGTAGTAATCATCCAAGATTCTCTCAGCGTTCCTGTTGAGGTAGTAATCGTCCAAGGTTCTCTCACCGTCCCGTTGAGGTAGTAACCATCCCTGGTTCATTCATCACCTTTTTGAAGCTCCAGATTCAGCTCCTGTAACCAGTCAAGACACATCTATACAAAGAGTTTGAAGACCAGCTCCTGTAACATGCCAGGTATTCATTTTTCTTTTGCAGGTACGCAAGTTCTCGCTAAAGAATCTCTTACGCGATCAACATCCAGATGGCATCTATAAGCCCATCCACCATCCATCATCTCTCAGCATGGCATCTATAAGCCCGTCATCCTATCCATCAATATCCAAATGGCATCTATAAGCCCATTCCCACCATCACACTACTATGTGAGCGCAAATTTCTGGGCACTCTGGTGTTCAATCATCTTCCACCTTCGGATTACGAAAGGCACGTCAGCCAATCTGCATCCTCAGGTCTAAGAAGATTGAACAGGGGCAACTGTTGTACCCCAAAATTTGCCCTCCCATATTCTTCAAGATTTGCAAAGAAAAGCTTCAAAGTCTCCCCAAGGGTTGCACAGTTCAAGGGCCTCCTAACAGTCAAAAACTAGGGTTTTGGTTCTGACAAAGAAATTGAAGTTTTCAAGGGTCCAATCAAGTCCCACATGCCTACAAACATGGTCAAGCATCATCATACCAAGTTTTAAGACTTACAGCACAAAATTGCACAGTCAAAAACCCTAATTGCCCTACAGTCAACTGCAGGGGCAAAATGGTCATTTGACAGTCAAAAGTTCAAATTTTTGGTCAACATCTTATTTTGAAGCCACAAACATCATTTGATCAATTCTTGATCATGATTTTCAAGGCATGGCTCAAAAAGTCTCAAGATGCAAAAGTTTCCATATTTTGACAGTTGAAAAAGTCAACTGTAACTTGACCAAGGCATAACTTCCACATGGTTCATCAGAAAAATTCCATCCAAAGCTCATTTTGAAGAGAAAGACATTTCCTACAACTCCTCTTCACACTTCAAGTACAAGAAATGCTCTCACAAAAAGTTATCAATTTCAACATTATAGGTCATTTTCAAAAGTCAACAAAAAGGGACTTTAAGTCAAAGACCATAACTTGAGATTGGTAAATCAAAATGACATGGGACCAAAGGAATTGATTAGAGGACTTCAAGACCTTTCCAAAATGTCCAAGAACATGATCAAATCTTAAAAGTTGAGCAAGATATGCCTTGTGGAAGTTGGGAAAGTTTTGGGAATTTTGAAAAGTCAACATTGCTTCAAAGGCCTCAAAATTGCTAATGGGCCACATTTTCTTCCAAGATTCATCATCCAAAGCACATGCACGGCCATTTGGCCTAAAGGGGATTTATTCATCATTTTTATTTATTTATTTGAATTTTTAATTACTATTAATTCATTTAATAAAATAAAATATGTGAAAAATACTAAAACAAGCTTTTCAAATCTTTTTATGCATGGAATACCTTCAAGATTTCGTGCCCTATCTAATATGGAAAGAATCAAGGTGATTTGATCATAATTGGCACCAAAAGCACATGAAAAGATTTGGAAGATATGCCATGAAAATCAAATATCTTATACATCAATGCAAAGGGTTTTGGATCAAAATTTCAACCCTAATCTGATCCTATACATATACTAATGCAAACCCTAGTGCAAAAAATCTCGAAGCTGCACCCAAAAACCATAAACAACTTTGCATTTTTCAAGAAAATTCAAAAACTGAAAACTCGATTCTAAGGCGTTTCAAGGCAAAATAACTGTCCCATTGCATTCCTGAGGCTTCAAGGAACGATTCTGGATCAGAACCATTGTCCCTAACGCAAAGAATTGGTAGAACGACCTTGTCTTGTTCATACTTTTTCTCATATTCTTGCATCATGATTCCTGCATTGTTGGCAATTTTTAATGTTTGATTTGTGTTATTTGACTCATTCTGAAGCTAACCATGTGTTTTAATTAAGTTTTTGTGCATCATACACGAAATCATCATTGAAGCTCGCTAGGGTTTCCAAACTGAAAAATTGGGGCTTTGCGTTTAAGGAAAAATCAAGGCACCCCAGTACCATGGCTAGAATCAGGATGCTTGGACGAACTTAACACACTAATCGCGCTCAATTTATATGGCCTCACCAGCTAATCGCTATTTTTGAAAAGGGTGCATTTTGGGGGGGTTTAAAACCCCCGCTACTTCTTTTTTGTTTCAGGGACAACGAAGAAGAAGATCATGTGGCAAGCTGTGACTGGATAATTTGAATTCAACGCGCGTTTTTTTTTGTTTCTACGTCACTAACCAATTTTCTCTTATATTGTTTATTTGTTATTTTACATACAACGCGCGTTAATAGCTCCGTTGGTGGACAAGGCATTTGGTAATCTCTGGGACCTGGGTTCGATTCCCAGGTCCCCTCCCTTTCCCTATATTATTTTTCTAACCATGTTCCTGTGTAGTTCGCTTCCAAGCGCCCACCATACGTTCACAATCCAGGCACGCCACTTGTCCCATAATCCTAATCCAAAGGCCAATGTTTGAAGAGTACCATGTGCGTTGGTCAACGAATCTACACGTGATCACCTGAAGTCAACAAGGCCAGGAATTCAATGGGCCAGAATTACTGAATCATACCTCCAAATGGGTCTACAAACCCCCCATGTTTGCCTTCTTCTCTCTATTTCTTTTATATTTTTAGTTATTTTAATTCTTTTCTCTTTTTTATTTAATTCCATCAATATTTTTCTTTTAATATAAAAATAATAAAAATCAGAAAAGACAAAAAATAAAATATATTTGATTTAATATTTTTGTAAATAAATAATATTAATTAACTTAGTCTTAATTTTAGGTTTAAATCTTAATATTTTTTCATAAACTTAAAAATTGTAGAGTTAGGGTTTTAATCACTTTTATATTTTTATCTTTTCTTTTTTTTACCATATTAATTATTATTATTTATTTTTGTAAATAAAATTGTATTAATTAATTATTTTAATTCTAGGTTTAACTTTAACATGTTTTTTTTAATAAATTAAAAATAACTAGAATTAGGTTTTAAATTCCATTAATTCTTATTAAAAATCCATAAATACAAAAAACTCCAAAAAAATCTTTTCTTTTTTTATTTTAATTTAATTAATTTGTTAATCGTAATATAATTTCATTAAAAAGGGTCCAACGCCCTCGCTTTCGATTATTAGTTCGTTTCGCGCATTTATTTCCTTTCTTATAATATTCATGTAATTCTCCCAAAGCCATGTAAATCGGACATTTATATTTCTCGCACTTTACTTTATTTTATGTCAAATCGGGTCCTGGATTTAATTTGGCGATGTGGACCCGCGCCTTTGTAATAGCGTAGGAACTTTAATTCTCGCATCTTTTAAACTGTTAATTATTGCATGAAAGAATGAATGTCAAAATAAAAGCAACGCGTAGATCACCCATGACATGAACAAGATAAAAATAAATGAACATGACACACAAATCACACACCACCCCTAGGGTACGCCTCATTGTTGCCTTGCCCCTCGAAAGGTGGTCGTCGAGTAGAGGACGTTTTAGTAAGTCCTCATAATCCAGGAACCTGGCATGGGGGTAGCTTCTAAGGTGTCTTCCCATTGCTCCGGTGATCACCATGTCCCGAACCTTCGAATTGACCCGAACACCTCCAATGGTGGTGCTACCTACCTCTCAATGGTGGGATGGCACTACTTTAAGGACATTTACATAGACGAATTCCTTAGGGTAGGTAGACGACTCTAGATACTTTCTCTAATTTCAAAACAAATCAAAAATACTTTTCACACCGACACCTTTTCAAAAAGCTTTCGAAAGTAACTTTTCAAACACTCTTGAGGACCGATACAAGAGTCGAACTGAAATTTTCAAAGAAACGTTTTAAAACCCACAGTTGAAAAGCAAACAAACCATTTTTGAAAACACAAGTGAGCAAGTATCTAAGAGCCCATGGATAACCATGGATAGAAAGGGTGCTAACACCTTCCCTTTCTATAATCTACCTCCCGAACCGAGAGCAATCTCTATAAGGAATTTTTCTGTGCTTTTGTCCTTTCCATTTGGAGAAAATAAAAGAGGTTGGTGACTCTTGCTTCCGCGACATTTCGCGCACCAGCGTTAAACAGTCAGTTCCAGATCCACCGATCACAAAAAGAAATTGAATTAAAAAATCCAAAGCTATTCAATTTTAGTTTTTTAAGAAAATATTAAAATAATTAATTGATTAATTGACAAAATTAAGTTAATGTAAAAAACTAGGCCTAATATTTTTGTGGTTTTTTAGTGTTAATTAAAGCTTAGAATAAGTAAGGACAAGCAGCCCATCGAAAGGAAGCAAAATCGAAAGGTCAGAACAGTAAAGCGAAAAAAGTGCATTCTTAGAAGTAATGTTTGGATCGAAGAAGCTTGGGTTGCCTTTCGATCTAGAGGGCTGATCGAAGGTGCCTGCGAGACTGCACATCCGGGGCGTTCGATCTGATGTGACATCCTTCGATCCGAAATACTGGATCTGCAAGGAAGTTTGTTAGAAAAATCACAAAATATATGACCTGGGTATCGAACCCAGGTCCTTTTCATTGCAGCACATCTTCCTCACCAACCTGGTCGGAAGATTTCCATTCATTGGTACAAATGAAACAACAATATTATGTTAGAAACAAAAACACAATATTAACTTAAATATCGAATCTGCGCACTCTGTGCCCCCCTATGATGTTAACCCATCAAAAATGAACAACAGCTGTAAAAATCGAAGGTAAGCTCAGATCGTGCCCCAACAATGGCATGATCTCAATCACGCATCTTTGATCACATGTAACACACTCAAATAACATGAATATTAGAAGCAATATGTATATATGTTCAACATGAATTTAAATCATATTTAACAAGTTTGAGATCAAAGGCAAAATTACCAACAGGGGGATTGTATGAGGGATGCTTCTGCGTGAATCCCAAGAACACGATTCAGGTGTTAGTCTGGAAAAAGGTTGCGTGCAAAATCGGCTTTGAGTTTGACAACCCTTGGAAACTTTGTGCAAGTTTATGGAATCTCGTGGGGCAGCCAACGTTTCTTCTGAGGCAGCCTTCGTGCGTTTTTTGTCCCCTTTTTTCTATGAGAGCATGAGGTTTATAGACAAGGGAATTTAGGTCAACATTTGTGTATCAAATCTTGGACCATTATGATGAAGAGATTTGATTTGATTTCTTCATTAAGAATTGTTATATTTGATTCAATCACGTGCCAATCTATTTTCATGCGTTACTGCCAGCCTGTCATGAGTTGTTTGGGCCTCCAGTATGATGAAAATCGAAAGATGACATGCCCTTTGCAGATCCACTTCCCTTCGATAGCTCTAAGCTCCAATTCGAATTACTCCAACTTCGATTACGTAGCCCCTGCGATTGAGCCTCCCTCTGCTTCGATTGCTTGATTCAAAAAGAATCACCCTAGTCGAATCAGCTCTTGTGGGGTTGGGAGTAAACAAGGCACGAATATGGCCTTTAATTCAAAAATTGAATCCACGATTAACCTTGAGTTCTTTCCATATTTGCAAGGACAACATGCCATTTTGAACTTGGGGTGAACCTGGACAGGTTAGGATATGTGTTTTTGCTTAGTCATGCCATCCTACTTCATTCCTTCGAATCTGCCTTCTTTTCCAGCTTCAAAGTCCAATTCGAATCTATTCAGAATATTCCCTATTAGACAACTTCGACCAGTCCTTGGCCTTGTGATGAGTCTAAGTTCTGATTCGAAGTGTTCAGAACTTCCTTCATCAGAGCCTCTTAGATTAAGACAAACTCTGCACTAAAATGTCATTCGAAGGTCATTTCATTTTGATGTCCTGATTGAGGGAAACTCTGAAGTTCTAGTCGAAGGACCTTTTAGAATGCTAATTGAAGGGCCTTTGTCCATGCCAATCAAAGGGTACTTGTTAAAATGCCAATCTAAGGACACTGTTACAATGCCAATCGAAAGGTGCTTGTTAAAATGCCAATCGAAAGGCTTTATTAATAGGCCAATTGAAGGACCTTTGTCCATATACCAATCGAAGGGTAGTTGTTAAAATGCCAATCGAAGGACACTGTTACAATGTCGATCGAAAGGTGCTTGTTAAAATGCTAATCGAAAGGCCTTGTTAACAGGCCAATCGAAGGACCTTTGTCCATTGCAGTCGAAGGGCGCTGGGTAGATGTCAATCGAAAATCATTTTGGAGATGCCAATCGAAAGGAATTTTATAGATACCAATCGAAAGGCATTTTGGAGATGCCAATCGAAAGGAATTTTGGAGAGGCCAATCGAAGGAAACTTAAAAACATCACTCACAAATTTTCCTTTTCTTTAGGCAAAGGTTTGTGACCAACCATGTAAGGGAAGAACTTGGGAAACATGAGAGGGAAAATTTTTGGGTACAACAACTACCCCTGTTCAATCTTCTTAAACCTGAGGATGTAGATTGACTGGTCTGCATTTCGTGATCGGAAGGTGGAAGATGATTGAACACTAGAGTGCCCATAAACTTTCACTCGTCTGAGATGATACTTAACTGTGTAGATAATATTGGGAATGGACTTATAGATGCAGTTGTACCCCAAAATTTTCCCTCTCCTTTTATCAACATTTCTCATCACAAGGCTCTTTGGACTCAAGATCAAGCTAGGGTTTGCTCTGCTCAAGACATCTCCTTGCACTGATGACCTAAATTAGGGTTTGAGTTCGCACAAGGATTTTTGGACCTTCAATGCTCAAATTGACTTTCATACTTCATGTTGGACTCATAAGTTTGTCCATATGAAGTTTCAAGCCTTGAATCAAATTTTTGCCCAGTCAATTGGACAGTTGACCTAAAAATCAGATGTATCGGGAAAAAAGTCAACTGTGGCCAATTTACAGTCAAACCTCATGAATTTTGACCCGCATCAACATTATGAACTCATATGAACCATTTGATCAAGTTTGGACCACAACTCCATAAGAAATTTGATCAGATCACCAAAAGGGAAAAATGGTCATTTTTAGGGTTTTGACTGTACAAAGGCAATTTCTGACTTTTGGACCTAGACAATGGAAAATTAAGCTCAACCATGGACTCAAGGACTCAATGGCATCATCTTGAACTATTCAACAAGTTCAAAAGACCATAATTGCTTTGGATTGACAGATGAATTTTTCAGTCAACTGATCAAAATTTGACTGTACACTGAAAAGTCAAACTTTGACTTTTTGGTCAAAATCAAGTGCCAAGGGTCATTTTTCATCAAAATGTGTCAAAATATGAAACTTGTTCATCAAGAAACCCAAAATTGCAAATTAGGGTTTAAAGTTGAAAAATTTCATAACTTAGAATTTTTCTAAGTTATGAAATTTTCTTAATTTTTTATAACTTTGCCCAACATTTTCACCATGATGCATTTGGATTCAAACAAAACCTCCAACATGAAATTGTAGTCCTCCACAAAGTCTACAACTTTGATTCACAAAGTTTTCTCAAAAGAAGCTTGGATCTCAAGTTATGATTTTTGGAACAAGGGTCCCTAAAACTTTTAACTTAGTGAAATTTTGCCCTAGTTTAGGCAGGATTTTGACCTATCTTCTTGGCCATTTTTCACATTGTTCCACTTGGAATCTCAAGTTTCATTTCAAAGATGGATTATAGAGCATGTTGCAAGATTTCCAAATTATCCAAGAACTCCTCAAACACATTTGTGGTTAGGGAGAATCGAAGGCTTGAAGTTGGCAAAAACTCATTTTTCATCCATGGCATATTCATGTTCACACAAGTTGCATTTTCAAGTCAGCATGCCTTACACTAGTTTGCAGGCCTCTAAACCACTTAACACTCCACAATTAAATGCAAATCCATCAGTCTAAGCTTTTGTTTTGGTCATTTGGACATTGTACACAAAATTAAGCCCTAAGTAGAAAAAGGCAAATTTCCATTTTTGCTTAAATCATGCTTTATGTCAAAACTGATTTTCTTGAGCATTGATCCAAATATTTTGCAGCTTATCAAATCCACAAGTTGGAGGGACCAAGGGCAAGAGATGTAAGCATAAGTATAGCCTGTACAGGCCTGTTCCAATCACTTCCACATTTTACTTCAAAAACAAGAAACTTGTCCAAAACCTTAGAACTTGAAAACCAGCCAATACCAACTTATGCAAACAGTTTGAACATCTTTCTCACACCCTTTTGAGCTAGAAACACGATTGCTTGAGCCTCTAAACACCCCATAGCCAGAAATTACATTCCTTTGGCAAAACAGGGCAGGTTCTGCAACTTGAGTTCCATAGCTCATTTGGCTCGTGCGTTTTGCCCCAAGTTGCTTCAAACACCTTCCATTCAACTCACCCAAGCTATCCTAAACCTCAAATACCAACTGTAACTCCATTTACAGTGTTTGCCATTTTCACTTTGAGCCTGTTTAGGTTGAGTTCTACAGGTTGATTCAAGGACATTCAAGGCAAGCTAGCTATTGGAAAAGGTCAAGTGAAGTTCAAGCAAGCTACCAGACATCCCAAGCCTTGTTGAAAAGCTCTACATTTCCCTACACGAAGTCAGTTGAAACAGGTTTTTTCTAACTTCCTATCTCTCTATTTAGGAACATTTAGCCTTAGATTTGTGAATAAAAAATGTAGTGTTCATTGCCATGAAGCTGTACATATGCTCAGTTTTCATATATATTAAGTGTGCTAAGAGAACTTCATCCATGAACATGCTGAAAAAACTAGGTCAGATTTTAGGGCCAGAGAAATTCTCTCTGGTCTTTGAGAGTTAAGACAAGTTGTTTATATGGTTGGAATCGTCTTGAAATTCTCTACAAGTTTGGTGTTATGTATTTTTGCAATAGAGCTCGTATGCAGGATGTCCAAGTTTGTACAGGGAACGCGCACATTTTTCAAAAGCTGAAGGTTGAAGATGAAGTGGTGGGCTGGGCTTGGCCTGGCTCACTCTTGACACCCCCTCTTTTCCTTTTTGCATCCCCTGGCCCAATTTCTTGTATTTTAATATTTTTGCATTTTTGTTTTCATTTCTGATTTTGTTTATTTATTTCCAAATATAAAAAATGCTCAAAAATATTTTCATAATTTTTTCACATTTATTTGGCATTTTATTTTAATTTTATCTAACATAAAAAACATTTAAATACTTTTTATATTATTTATTAAGACTTGAAAAATATATATAATTTATGCTTTTATTTTTTATCTTTATTCTTATTCACATTAAAAATATTTTTCTAAATATACTTTATTTTTGTACATATTTTATTTTAGTTTATCATATTTAATATTAATATACATATATATATATATATATATATATATATATATATATATATATATATATATATATATATATATATATATATATATATATATATATATATATATATATATATATATATATATATATATATATATATATATACTTTTATTTTATTAAATACTTTAGAAAAATATAAAATATTACATTTTTACTTTTACTATTATTCATACTAAAAAATATTTTTTCTAAGTATATTTTATTTTTGTACATATTAATATATTTTATTGTATATAAATAATATAATGTATTTATTTTCTTAAAGAAATTAAGGTTTTACCCTTAAACAAATAAAATAAATCTTTTATTTATTTCTTTATTTTTTTTATACTAAATACTTTTACATACATAAACAAACAAAAACTTTTTTTGCATAATTCATATTATTTGATATATTTATTTTGTTTATTTAAATATTGTCCATTTAAATATTTATGCATTGTGAATTCAATTTGGATGTAATAGTAAATTAGGGTTTATATTTCTTGTCAAATAGCCCCCATTCAAAGATTGTACCCCCATCCCCATAATCATGCTGTAATAGCTTAGACTTTTAAATTCTCGCACTTTACGCTTTCAATTATGCCATGATTAGAGAATTAGGGTTTGTATACAAAAATCAAAATCAACAAGTAGCTTGACCTAATCAAAGATGAAAATGCATGAAAATTAAACACAATACACACTTGCACCCTTAGGGTTACAACCCACTTGTTGCCTTCAAAAATGGGTCATGTTATGCATGTTGGGTACTTTGGTAAAACAAAAACAAAGCAATAGATCATAGTCCCTCGATGATGCTATCTTGGTTGCCTAAACAAAATGATCAAGTCCCTCAAAAATTTGCCAAAAATACTTGACAAAATTGCTATCATGGTCTATACGATGACCCGCACCTGTCCCGTTTAACATTCTAACACAAGGTTGTTCACCAAATGCAATGGTGAAACAACACTGTCAAAAGGGTTAAAAACATTAGGAAAGATCTTTGAGTAAAATAGGGTAGACAACTCTTAGTTACTTGATTAAAGCTTGTAAAACATTCTTGCTATTTTTCAAACACACTTCACAACACAATTTCAAAACATCTCCCAAAACAAAACTTTCAAACATTGAAATCTTTTCAAAAGACAAAAACATCTTTGTATACATTCAAACAAGAATCATTACAAAGGTTGCCACAACGATGGCCTCTTTTCAAAACATCTTTCAAAACCACACACAAAGCACCATTTCAAACAATTGAAAAGCAAAAGCAAGTGATCTAAATAAGTAACTAAGAGCCCATGGATAACCATGGATGAAAAGGGTGCTTGCACCTTCCCTTTTCATAATCTACTCCCCGAACCCAAGAAAACATCTCAAAGGTCTTTCCTGTGCTTTTTGACCTTTCCTTAGGATAAAATAAAAAGTCGGTGGCGACTCTTGCTAAACTGAAACATTTGCGGACACAAACGCAAAACCTCAAGTCAGTTCTCCCACCGTATCATAGATGCCATTTGGAAAACATGACGGAAGATCGTCGGAGATGGGCTTAAAGATGCCATCCAGAGAATGTGATGGAGGGTCGTCGGAAATGGGCTTAAAGATGCCATCCAGAACAATGATGATTTCATGAGATATCCATTTGTGGGAATTCCTACGACTGTTCTTGAGGAGGACTCTGCTAAGGAATGTTGGTCGCCATCTTGGAACATAGAGTTTAAGGAGCTTCAGTTGTCCGCTACTCTACTGGGGAGTCATCACTTGATTGAAGAGACAGAAGTGAACTGCTATCTGGTCAGGATCTAGGCTTTACAGTGTCTTGTTTAGGATAATAAGGCTAGATATTATCTGGTCGTGCTCCGGGCTTCACAGCGACTTACTGGGGAGATGAGATTAAACTGTTATCTGGTCAGGATCCAGGCTTTACAGTGTCTTGAATTGTTGATTGACTATTATCCGGTCAGTTTCCGGGTTTCATAACTTCTTTAACTGGAATATAAATCTTGGTATTGATTTGATTGGACCAGAGAAAGGTCTCGAGCTGTCTTCAATAGGGATAGAAATCTTAGTATCGATTTGACTAAACCAGATAAAGGTCTCGGATTAACTTTGACTGCCATAGTAATCAGGAGAATCTTAGTATTAATTCAAATGATCCAGACGAAATACTTGGAACATCTTCAACTGGAATGGTAATCAGAGAGACCTTAGTATCGATCTGGCTGATCCAGAGAAAATCTTGGGTTAACCTTAATTGGCATAGTAATCAGGAGAATCTTAGAATCGATTCAACTGACCCAGACGAAAGTCTTGGAACATCTTCCACTGGAATGGTAATCAGAGAGATCTTAGTGTCGACCTGTCTGACCCAAGGAAAATCTTGGGTTAACTTTGACTGGCATAGTAATCAAGAGAATCTTAGCATCGATTCAACTGACCCAGACGAAAGTCTTGGAATATCTTCCACTGGCATGGTAATCAGAGAGATCTTAGTGTCGACCTGTCTGACCCAGGGAAAATCTTTGGTTAACTTTGACTGGCATAGTAATCAGGAGAATCTTATCATCGATTCAACTGACCCAGATGAAAGTCTTGGAACATCTCCCACTGGAATGGTAATCAAAGAGATCTTAGTGTCGATCTGACTGATCCAGAGAAGATCTTGTGAGGACATTCTTCTGAGGAAAATCCTGGAATAGCCCTTTGTTAGACGTAGCTTGTTGATTTGATCTTTTCCCTAAAATGTAAAGAGTTATTTGTATGCAATGTCATGATGTATAAAATGCATTGTGATGATGTTCTCAAAATAAATGAGATTGGGATGTATGCAATATGTATGTGCATGCCATGATGTATGCATATGGGATGCTATTGTGCGACTTCTTAGTCGGGGAAAATAAATCCCGGACTGCTACTGAAGAGTATTGGGAAGCTGAATTCTTCATTTCCGCCGAGAATGATGAATGGATATGATTTGCTGGGGAATATCCTCTTTCTGTTTGAGAATACTCTGTCGGGGAGAGACTCTGCCTGAGAATAACTCTGTAGGGGAATAACTCTGTTTGAGAGTGGAGATGCTTTGCTGGAATATTTTGCCGATTCGGGGAAATAAACTCCACTGGGGGATGAACTTTCGTAGCTGGAGAAACAAACTCTGTTGAGGATTGAGCTTCCGCTTTCAGAGAAATAAACTCTGCTCGAGAGGAGGTTCCACAGTCAGAGAAATAAACTTTGCTCAGGAGAAAGCTTTATAAACCATTTGCGATTATAAAATTCGGCCGGGGAATATATATATCGGCTCTCTGAAGGAACTTTGTGGGGGAAAGTAACTCATGTTTGGGGAAGAAGAGACCAAAACTTTGGTTGTTTGTACTCTGTGGTGAATGTAGATGTCACGGGGTCACCTGTAATGGTGACTTCGCCTCAAACTGACTCTGCCCCTGTACCATGCTGGAAAAAGTAACTTGTCGGGACTGAAATGGTTTTATAGATTTTGCCCCGTTCCTTAAGTCATGAGAAACTGTCTTTCTGTTTCATATGCAAATATTTGTGAATAGAAATCATATTCAAATGCATATGTCAAGAATAAGTCATTGGACGTTTTTTGCAAAACAAAATAGGAAAAAGAAAAACAAACAGTTTTGTACTTCCAAAGAAACAATTGGTATTGGTTTCTGAAGTTTGTCTATGACAGGAGTTTCATACAAAGAGGCTGACGTTCTAGTAGGAGAACACTGCCGTAAGAGTGAAAACTATACAAAATAGTGTACAAAGAGAAGAAGACAGCTATGTGTAATAATCCCATTGAGTTTCAATTCTGCTATTTCCCATATGTCTTCGAGTATCTCATAACTTTGCTACTTGCCCGAAGCTGACTAGATTGATCGGTGTCGTTTGAGCTTGATAGTTGATACTGAAGTGTGGTCGCAAGATGATCCAATGGGACATAGTGATACGCTTCAAATCCCTAAATTTTTCCCGGACCGCCCTTTCGTGTTTTCAGTCCACCGGGATACCCTTTTTTGCCCAAGCCACCTTTTCAGGTTTTCGGCTTGCTAGGTGTACAGGTATTTTTTGTTTTCATCCATAATTTTTGCCCGAGCCCTTTTGGTTCGCCGGGATGCCCTTATTTTTGCCTTGGCCAGTCAACCTAGCGGGAATTTATTCATGCGTAGTATCTTTTCACTATGTCCGCATTAACAGGGTGAGGAAGGTCGTCACCATCCATGGTGGTCAAAATCATGTCTCCTCCTGAAAATATGCTTTTGATCACAAATGGCCCTCTGTATGTGGGAGTCCATTTGCCCCTGGGATCACCTTGCGGCAGTATGATGTGCTTGATCACTAGATCCCCGACTTGATATACTTGGCGTATGACCTTTTTGTTGAAAGCTTTGATCATCCGTTTTTTATATGTTTGACCATGACAGACAACAGTAAGCCTTTTCTCATCAATCAGATTCATTTGATCGATTCGATTCTGGATCCAGTCGTCTTCATTCAGAGCCGCAGCCTTCATGATTCTCAGAGAAGGGATCTGGACCTCAATAGGCAAGACAACCTCCCTACCATAGACCAGAGAGTATGGTGTTGCCCCTGTCGACGTTCGTGCGGAGATGCGGTACCCATGAAGAGCAAATAGTAACATATCATGCCAATCTTTGTATGTCACTGTCATCTTTTGTATTATCTTCTTGATGTTCTTGTTAGCAGCCTCTACAGTGCCATTCATCTTCGGCCGGTAGGGGGAAGAATTATGATGCTGGATCTTGAACTGTTTACAGAGTTCGGTGATCATCGTGTTGTTGAGATTCATACCATTGTTAGTGATGATTCTCTCTGGAACACCGTACCGACAAATCAGGTTATGCTTGATAAACCATGGATGAAAAGGGTGCTTGCACCTTCCCTTTTCATAATCTACTCCCCGAACCCAAGAAAACATCTCAAAGGTCTTTCCTGTGCTTTTTGACCTTTCCTTAGGATAAAATAAAAAGTCGGTGGCGACTCTTGCTAAACCGAAACATTTGCGAACACAAACGCAAAACCTCAAGTCAGTTCTCCCACCGTATCATAGAACTGGCGACTCTGCCGGGTAAATATCTAAAAGTGGAGTAACCTTAGGGTTTAGATCACCCTTGCATGCTTATCTTGATTGCTTTGATTGCTTTACATTTGGTTCTCTTGTTTGGGTTTGAAATCCTCTACCCGGATTTAGGAAACATTCATAGGTAAATAGCAATACGTTATGGAAACTTTGCGGGGTATACCGACATGGTTGAAGCAATAGCTATATTAGTGCGACATATTTGTGAGTACCGGTAGCCTTTGAGTCAATCAAAGAGAATACGGGGCCGCCGAGTGATGTCATGAAGCACTAATGAACTCTTAGAACCTTACTTGACCATCTTGGCCTTTTTTAAGGGTAGTGAGATGACCGACTTTGGTACAGTCCGAAGTTGGTAGATACTCGATACTACACTCATTGAGGGTTGTTTTCTTGGAATATTTCGGTCGCCAGTTAAGTGGCTAAACTGAAATAATGAACACAAAAAATAATCCAGTGATATTGAGCTCCTTAGAACCCGGTTACTATTTATAGGACAGGTTGAGCCAACTAACTTCAAGAGGGTACTTACCCATGAAACTTCATGCAAGCCTGAAACTAGGACCTTGTGTGACTTGTTTGTACATATTCTTGTGCATACATCATGAACATCATAAAGCATCATATGCATCCACTAACCATTTCAAGGGTTTGGATCTTCATCTTTGTTCTTGTTTTGTAGGTCATGGAATATCTTTGTAGGAAAACAATTCAAGTCAACCTTGTGAGAATCCCTCCCCAACTCAAGGAGCTTGCTTCCAAGATTCCAGATAATTCTGTCTTCAGTGAAAGACATGGTAGACTCCACAACTTGGTCAACTCCAACATTCAAGAAGACATGGTGAAAGTTCTCTTCCAGTTCTTTGACCCCCTACACCACTGTTTCACATTCCCTGATTACCAACTAGTACCTACTTTGGAGGAATTTTCTCAACTCCTGAGGATTCCTATTCTCTATTAACTACCCTACAACAATATGGAAAGAGAACCAAAGCCTGAGGATGTTGCTCAAGCCTTACACTTGCAACCATCTGATATCAAAGGTCATTGGGAAACCATAAGTGGTGTCAAGGGTTTCTTGGCAAAGTTTCTGTTTGAGAAGGCCCAAGACTGTTGGAATTCTCTAGATCTACAAGCCTTTGAGGAGATTGTAGCACTACTCATCTATGGGTTCGTCTTGTTCCCAAACCCTGATCAGCTTATAGATGTGAATGCTGTCAAGATTTTCATATCTCGGAATCCTGTGCCTACATTGCTTGGGGACATCCTACACTCATTTTACACACGAACAATGAGGAAAAGATGTGTTCTCATGTGTTGTACTCCTCTTCTAGCAAGGTGGTTTATTTCTCACCTTCCCCAAACAATTTTGAAGAATGAGCAGGGTTTAAGGTGGTCACAACGGCTGATGACCCTCACATATTCTGATGTTCATTGGTGTTCTCGGTCCAGAGAAAATGTCATCATCATTGATCGTTGTGGAGAGTTCCCTAATGTCCCACTACTTGGCATTAGGGGAGGCATTACCTACAACCCCTGTTTAGCTCTAAGGCAATTTGGGTATGCCCGGAGGGATGTCCCTCATGATATGTTGATTCCTGACCTAGTATTTGACTTCGACAACGATGCACAAGGACTTCGACAAAGGTTTATCCGAGCTTGGAGGATGCCCAACAAAATGGATAGTAAGACACTGGGGCACAATAATTCCATCCCCCTTGAGCCTTATCTCAAGTGGGTATGAATCCGCGCCCAGAGTCTTATGATACCTTACCCCCACATTCTCCCCGTGATCAAAGATCCTGTTATGGAAGGAGAGGTTCCATACACCCTCCTACATCCTGACATGCCAACATCATTGGAAGAATTACAAAAGAGTCGGATACAACTTAAAGAAGAACGGAATACTTTTGAAGCCAGCTTCTATGCCAGTGGGAAGAAGGTTTTGGAACTTACCCGCCGACTTCATGAAGAGGAAACTCTTAACACTTACATCGCGCCAAAGAGGATGCGCAATGTCTTTTTACATTAAGAATTTTGTAATATTTTGCCCATGGGGCATTTATGTACTAACAAATTTCTTCTTAATATGACGTGTGTTCTTTTTGTTTGCAACAAATTTGAATTTCTGAATCCTTGAATGCATTACATGAATAACATATCATTCATCATATGCATAAACAGGTCTTCACACCAGGTTTCCTTATCTTTCTGCTATTTATTTCATCAAGATGGATTTAGAGCAGACGGTTAAAGATCTGCAAGCACAGAATTTGCAATTCCAACAACTCCTCATGACCTTAGCAAAGGGTCAAGAGGATCTTAAAGCACTGTTAGAGAAAGAGAAGGAACCAGAAAGGAGGAAAAATAAAAGAGTTTGGGTAGCCACTATGGGAAGAAGATTTGAGCATCAGGCTAGGAGAGTTCTGGAATTTCCCTCGACGTCTGACGAAGGGGTTGGTAAGGGAAAAGGAGTTGCAATGCCCTCCGAATATGAAGCTGAAGAGGAAGAAGAAGAAGAAGAGGAGGAAGATTACTCTGAGCAGCAGTATCCTCCTGCGGATGATAAGTATAAAAACCTTGAGGATCAGTTGGCAGCCATGAAGTTGCAAAGGGTACCTGGACTAGATTTCAAAGAACTAGGGTTGGTCGTTGGGATCGTCATTCCTCCCAAGTTCAAAGTACCTATATTTGCTAAGTACGACGGTTTGTCCTGTCCAAAGATGCATCTGAGATCCTACGTTAGAAAGATCCAACCTCACTCTTCTGATAAGAATCTATGGGTCCACTTTTTTCAAGATAGCTTGTCGGGTACGCAATTGGACTGGTTCTATCAACTTGAGAGATCTGATGTTCATAACTATGAAGATTTGGCTGCTGCTTTCTACTGACAATACCAATACAACGCAGATTTAGCGCCTACTCGTACTCAACTACAGAGTATGGGTATGGCCTCTAATGAGGGATTTAAGGAGTATGCCCAGAAGTGGCGGGATTTGGCTGGAAGGTGCAGCCACCATTGTCGGATAGAGAGCTGGTTGACAAGTTTTTAGGGACTCTGTCAGGTCCGTTCTTCAATCATTTAATCGGGAGCTCATCTGCAGGGTTCACCGAATTAATTCTGACCGGTGAAAGGGTCGAAGCTGGCATTAAAAGTGGTAAAATTCAGAAGGATGCCTCTGCTTCCACGGCTATTAAGAAGACCTTCCCAACCAAGAAGGAAGTTTCTGTTGTTCACACCCAGAGAAACCAAGGGAGAATAGAGCGCCGACCAACGGTGGGGGCTGTGATGATCCAAAACTCCTCAGTCGATCAACCTCGCAGCAATCAACCAAGAGCTAATCAGCAAAGGGTAGAAAGGCCACAACAGCAATTCACCCGAATCAATATGACACCGGCTCAAGTCCTCCCTCATCTGTTAAAGCTGAACCCTACCAACTTGAAAGAAGCACCAAAAAACCCCAATACCTCTTCTCCTTATTATCATTCCAATGCAAAATGTGCATACCACTCGGACAGTGTAGGGCATGATACCAACAATTGTTGGGCTCTTAAAAACAAGATCCAAGATTTGATAGATGCCAAGGAAGTAGAGTTTGATGCTCCCGAAAAACCCAACGTGATATCCGCTCCTATGCCAAAACATGGTCATAATGTCCATGTTGTTATGGAAAATCTTCCTGTTACCGCTGTTAATGAATTAATGACTCTGTTACCAATGATTAAAGTAAATCTGTTGAAGGTCGGGATATTCCCAGGCTGTGAAAAAGACTGTTACTTCTGTTCAACCATGCAAACCGACTGCCCACTGTTGAAATCAGGCATCCAACGCCTGATGGATACTCAAGAGATCCTCTTTCAAAAGACTCATGTTGATACTATCACTCATGTTACTCCTGCTACCTTTGTTACTTCAATCAATGACATTGCTATAATAACCATCTCCGACAATCTTTCCAAGACCTGCAAAAGGCCTGCTAAGATTACGCCTGATCCTAAGTTTGTACCGCTAAAAATTACCATGTCGGGGTCTATCCCGTATAATTCCAACAAGACGATACCATGGAATTACGGAGGAGAGATCTTCTACCATGGTATCAAACAGGTCGAATCATCCGAAGAGAATTTCGATGATGAAACCCCTGATGTAGGGAATATTGCGGGAACGAGCAAGATAACTCGTAGCAGAAGGATCTTCTCTTTGGAGATTGCTCCTCCAAGGGCAGTCTTCACACCCTCAAGAGCTTATGTTCCTGTCAAACCATCTGTGCAAAGTCCAATAATTGAAGAAATTGATGTTCCCGAAGCTAGACCCTCTGTTGTTACCACCGATAAAGGTAAGGGGATCCAAGAAGCGCCTGTCAGGACGAAGGCTCAAACTGTGGTCATCCCCGAGACCACCCAAAAAGAGATGGAAGAAATCTTAAAGATAATCAAGAAGAGCGACTATGATGTCGTAGAGCAGCTAGGGCAAACCCCTTCAAAAATCTCCATGTTGGCTCTCTTACTCTACTCTGAGGCTCATGCCAAAGCCTTGATCAAATTTCTAAAGACGGCACACGTGCCTTAAGAAACTTCTGCAGACCAGTTTCAAGAGTGCGTGGCTAGCCTTACAGTCGATAATGGTCTTGGCTTTTCTGATGTTGATTTGACGTCTAAGGGAAGAAAGCATAACGATGCGCTGCATGTCTCGGTAGAGTGCAGAGGGACCACACTTGCTCATGTTTTGGTGGATACCGGTTCATCCTTAAATGTTCTACCAAAGAAGGCATTGGACAAATTAGACTGTGAAGGTTTGACCCTAAAGCCCAGTAACATCGTTGTTAGAGCCTTCAACGGTTCTAAGAGAATGGTTCACAGAGAAGTGGACATTCCAATCAAAGTGGGTACAGAAATTTTCAATTCTACTTTTTATTTGATGGACATTCGTCCTTCATATTCATGCTTGTTGGGAAGGCCATGGATCCACAGCGCTGGGGAAGTCACTTCTTCTCTACACCAAATGCTAAAATATCTGGTCCAGGGTAAGATCATAACGGTTCATGGTGAGGAGGAGTATATGATAAGTCACCTTAACTCTTTTTGCTATGTGGAGTTAGATGGCGAATTCATAGAAACACCTTTCCAACACTTTGAAGAGGTTTCTCCTGAAGTCGCAGTAGCAAAGACAATGACTGATGTGCCTATCATTTCCAAGCCTGTGTCTCGGATGGCATCCCTTAAAGACGCAGAGGATGTAGTCAAGGAAGGAGGAAGTACGGTGTGGGGTCAACTACCAGATTTTTCTCACAAGACGGACAAGTTCGGATTAGGTTTCACTACTGCTGGCCAAAAAGCTGTGCGTCGCTCCCGGGCTGGAGGACCACCCTTAAAAATCACTAACCATGGAATTCATGCCTTAGAATATGATGATGAAGAAGACAACTTTGAAGATTGGATCTTTCCAACCATTGAAGGAGGATTAAGCAACTGGGAGGCGAAAGACTTCGTTCCCATTACTTTCATCAATCAGTAATTTATCTTTGAACATTTCCTGTTTGGTATGTAATAATTAAACAATTCGTACACTCTTTTCGCCTTATGCATTACCCGGGGCATATAGGTCCATTTATAAGGGTTTTGATTCTTCATTTTCATATGCCATTTTTAGTGAATCATGGACGTTTTCATCTATAAACTGTTGTGTTCATTTTCTTTCCTTTTACATTTTATTTTGTTTAAGGATGGATATCCCTTACACACAACCACACTCACAAAATGAAGGTACCCATCCACTCTGGATTCCATGGGTGACTATTCTGCTTTGGCCTTCAGTGACTCTGAAGATTTGGTCAATCATGCCGAGTACGAAGGTGATGAAGACTGTGAAGTGCCTGGAGAGTTAGCTAGACTTTTGCAACAAGAGGAAAGGGCTATTCTACACCATGAAGAATTGCTAGAGACTATCAATTTGGGAACAGAGGAAGACAAGAAAGAGGTTAAAGTGGGTGCCAACCTGGAGCCAAGCATCAAAGAGCGTCTAGTTCAGCTGTTGAATGAATATGTCGAGATCTTCGCCTGGTCCTATGAAGACATGCCGGGATTAGATACGGATATTATGGTTCACTGTCTCCCTACAAGAGAAGACTGTCCACCAATCAAACAAAAAGTTCGCCGAATGAGGCCCGACATGTCTGAAAAGATCAAAGCTGAGGTGATGAAACAGTTCAATGCTGGTTTTCTGGCTGTTACTTCCTATCCACAATGGGTTGCTAACATTGTGCTCGTGCCTAAGAAGAACGAAAAAGTCCGAATGTGTGTGGACTACAAAGACCTAAACAGGGCTAGCCCTAAAGATGATTTTCCACTACCACACATTGACATCTTGGTTAACAACACAACTCAACACAAGGTATTTTCCTTCATGGATGGATTCTCGGGATACAACCAGATCAAAATGGACCCCGAAGACATGGAGAAGTCTACTTTTGTTACATAGTGGGGTACCTTCTGCTATAAAGTGATGCCATTCAGATTGAAGAATGTCGGGGGAACCTATCAGTGAGCCATGGTAGCTTTGTTTCATTACATGATACATCATGAGATCGAAGTCTACGTAGACGACATGATAACCCGTTCACAGACAGAAGAAGAACACCTCGACCATCTACAAAAGCTGTTTGTCAGATTGAAGGAATATAAACTCAGACTGAACCCTAGCAAGTGCACTTTCGGAGTCAGGTCCGGTAAAATTTTGGGATTCATCGTCAGTAACAAAGGCATTGAGGTTGATCCTGCTAAAGTCAAAGCTATACAAGAAATTCCTGCCCCCCGCACTGAAAAGGAGGTTAGAGGTTTCTTGGGACGCTTAAACTATATTGCAAGGTTCATCTCTCACCTAACATCTACCTGTGAGCCAATCTTCAAGTTGTTGAAGAAAGATCAGGTGGTTGAATGGAATAATGATTTTCAAGTTTCTTTTGATAAGATCAAAGAGTATTTGCTGGAACCTCCTATCTTGATGCCACCCGTTGAAGGAAGGCCTTTAATCATGTATCTGACTGTTTTGGATAATTCAATGGGGTGCGTATTGGGCCAACATGACGAGTCTGGCCGAAAAGAGCATGCCATTTATTACCTTAGCAAAAAGTTTACCGAATGTGAGACTCGCTACTCACTGCTCAAGAAAACTTGTTGTGCTTTGGTATGGGCTGCTCGCCGGCTAAGACAGTATATGTTGACACATACCACTTTGCTGATTTTTAAAATGGATCCGATTAAGTATATCTTCGAGAAGCCTGCTTTATTCGAAAGAATCGCTAGATGGAAAATGATCCTGACAGAGTATAATATCCAATACACAACCCAAAAAGCTATAAAGGGGAGTGTACTAGCTGACCATCTAGCTCATCAAGCCAACGAAGATTACCAATCTATGAGGTTCGATTTCCCTGACGAGGACATTATGACATTGGACAACATTAAAGGTAACGGACCGTATGACGGACCTGAACAAGGATCCCGATGGACCCTGTATTTTGGTGGTGCTTCAAATGCACTTGGAAACGGTATCGGCGTGGTACTTATTTCTCCAGAAGGTTGCCATACACCATTCACTGCTAGACTCTGCTTCAGCTGCACCAACAACATGGCCGAGTATGAAGCTTGTATCTTTGGTCTCAAGGCTGCAATTGACTTGGGAATCAAATCTCTGATTGTGTTTGGAGACTCAGCTTTGGTTATCAATCAAATCAAAGGAGAATGGGACACTAAACATCCTAATCTTATCCCATACAAAGAACATGTTCGGACATTGTTACCGCATTTCGAGCAGATTACCTTTGAACACTTCCCGCGAGAAGAAAATCAGCTAGCGGATGCTCTGGCCATAATGTCTTCCATGTTTAAACTCAATTGGGATAATGAGGCTCCCCAAATCACCATCGAGCGAATGGACGAACCTGTGCACTGTCATGAGATTAATACCGAAGAAGTAGTGGAACAACCCTGGTTTCATGAAATCAAAAGGTATCTCCAGACTCGAGAATACCCTGAAGGAGCTTCAGTCAATGACAAAAAGTTCTTAAGGAGATTTGCTTCCAAGTTCTTCCTGAGCAATGGCATCTTATATAAGCGCAGCCATAATTGTGTTCTACTTCGTTGTGTGGACAAGGTTGAAGCTGATTTGATCATGACCAAAATACATAGCGGCACATTTAGTACCCACTTGAGCGGACATACGATGGCTAAGAAGATTCTAAGGGTAGGCTACTACTGGTCTACCATGGAAGCTGACTGTCATCAACATTCCCGTACTTGTCACAAATGCCAAGTTTATGCTGACAAGGTACATATTCCTCCGGTTCCTCTCAATGTTCTAACAACTCCTTGGCCATTCGCGATGTGGGGAATCGACATGATTGGAGAGATCAAGCCTACGACATCCAATGGACATCTCTTCATCTTGGTCGCTATTGATTATTTTACCAAGTGGGTTGAAGCGGCTTCCTTTGCCTCCGTTACAAAGAATGTGGTTGCCCGCTTCATTAAACAGAACCTCATATGCCGGTATGGTATCCCCGATAGGTTCATCACGAACAACGGTACAAACCTGAATAACACTGTGATCACCACTCTGTGCGAGCAGTTCAAAATTCAACATCACAACTCATCTCCCTATCGGCCAAAGATGAACGGTGTTGTTGAAGTTGCGAACAAAAATATCAAGAAGATCATTCAAAAGCTGACAGTCACCTACAAGGACTGGCATGAGATGTTACCGTTTGCTCTGCACGAATATCGTACCACGGCACGTACTTCAACTGGGGAAACCCCCTTTTCTTTGGTATATGGCATGGAGGTTGTTTTACCTATGGAAGTTCATATCCCTTCCTTGAGGATTATGAAGGATGTTGGTTTAAGTGAAGACAATTGGATTCAGACCCGACTTGATCAACTTAATTTGATCGAAGAGAAATGACTTATTGTTGTTTGTCATGGTCAGACATATCAAAAACGGATGATCAAGGCTTTCAACAAGAAAGTCAGGCATCAGGTATATCAAATCGGAGATCTTGTAATCAAGCGGATCATCTTGCCACAAAGTGATCCCATGGGCAAGTGGACTCCTACTTACGAAGGACCATTTGTGATCAAGAATATCTTTTCTGGTGGGGCAATGATTCTAACCACCATGGACAGCGACGACCTGCCGCACCCTACGAACGCAGACATAGTCAAAAGATACTACGCATAAATGACCCGACAAGTTGAAAACCCGAAAGGGCGACTTAGGCAAAAATGGGCATCCCGGTGAATCGAAAACCCGAAAGGGAGGTTCAGGCAAAAATTAGGGATAAATAAAAAAAATCTGTACACCCGGCAAGTTGAAAACCCGAAAGGGCGACTTGGGTAAAAAAGGGTTTCCCAGTAGATCGAAAACCCAAAAGGGCGGTCCAGGAAAAAGTTAGGGAATTAAAGCGTATGACTATGTCTCGTAGGATCACTTCAAGGACAATATCTTCACGACCAATACTCTAAGTTTCTGATCAATCCAATCATCTACAAACGAAGCAATGAATGGACAAGATACTCAGAGTTGTGAAGGCTATAGCAGAATGGGAACCCCATGGAATTGTTGCACATAGCCATCTTTCTTTGTATAAAAATTTTCTCAATTTTTCTACAACATTCTCTTACTAGGATGACTGTCTCCTTTGTACAAAGATACTTACAAAAGTTAATACAAAGATATTTCAAAGTGCAGAAATTTGCTTGCCTTCTACACTTATGTTTTATTTGAAAACGTCCAATGGTTTGTTAAATGATCATATGCATTTGAATATAATCACTGCTTACAAATAAAACAAAATAAGAAAGGATAATTACTGATAGGTCGAAAGTATAGGGAAACGTCTTTAGGCTATTCCAGTAGAAATCCCCTATAGTATGTCTTTCAGATCCTCAATAGAGCTAAAACCTTGAAATGCATATCCTCAACGGAGTTAAGGTTCAAAATTCCCATCAGAGTTAAGTTTCTAAAAAACTCCTGATCCCCAGCAGAGCCAGAATACTCTAAACTTTCTTCCCCAGCGGAGTCCAAAATTTCAAATCTTAAACCCCGGTGGAATACTATCCAACTTCCTCCGATTCCCCAGCGGTGTTTTCCACAAAACAGAAATCCCCAGTAGATTGGCATACAAACCAAGCTCATGATTTCCCCGGCAGAATAAACATTCTCCCCACAGAGTTATTTCCAAGCAGAACGAAGATTCTTATTCTTATTTCTCCAGTGGAAGCCTCCCAGGTTTTGATTCCCCAGTAGATATCGTCAGAGTTATCCTCATTCTTCCCCAGAAAGTCATGAAGGATTCTCACATCCCCACATAAGTTTTCAAAGATTTGATAATTCCCGCAGGTTGCCAAGAATTTTCTACCCCCAACAGTAGTCAGTAAGGATTTCTCATCTTCAGCAATCAAAGATTTTTGGAATCCCCAGCATAGATCAAGGATTTACTTTCCACGGCAGCAGTCAAGGATTTCATTATCTCCAGCTATCAAGGATTTATTTTCTTCAGCAGGACAACTAATCAGCTTACATGCGCATACATTACATTCATATATCATGAACGTTTATAGAACACATTTTATTGCATCATACATGGCATGCAACATAACTTTGTGTTTTAGCTAACATTCCACCCTTTCAGGATAAGATTAAAAGCTACCTTTAACAAATGTTCAAAGATTTCAGATACAGTATGGATACACTCCAAGACATGGAAGTCATTCTGCTACTCATTCAGATCTCTTATTCAAATACAATATGGATACACCCCAGACACAGCGGTCATTCTATTACTCATTCAGACTTCAGCAATCAGATACAAACTAGATACACTTCAGACACGGAAGCCATTTTATTTCTCATTCAGATTCAACTATCAACTTCAAGTTCAGATACACTCCAGACACGGAAGTCATTCTGTCACTTATCCAGATCCCATTTACAGTACGAATACACTTCAGACACGGAAGTCATTCTGCTACTCATACAGATCCCAACTTCAGATACGCTCCAAACACGGTTGCCATTCTGTCACTCATTCAGAATTCATCCCCAGCACAGAGATACTCCATACACAAATATTTCTCTGTCACCCATTCAGAATATAGATACACTTCAGACATGGAAGTCATTCTGATATTCGTTCAAGAATCAAATACTGTTACAGCTTGGATACGCTCCAGACACGGACACCATTCCTTTACTCATACGAATCCAATCTCCAGATACAACTCAGATATGTTCCAAATACAGATACCAATCTTGTGTTCATTCTCCTGATTTTCAACAAACATGTTTTGGATGGCATCTTTAAGCCCATTCCCTCAACCTACATTTTGAAGGTGCAAATTTACGGGCACTCTAGTGTCCAATCCTCTTTTACCTTCGAGTCACGAAAGGCAAAACTTGCCAATCTAACTCTTCAGGTTCAAGAAGATTGAACAGGGGAAACTGTTGTACCCCAAAATTTTCCCTCTCCTTTTATCAACATTTCTCATCCCAAGGCTCTTTGGACTCAAGATCAAGCTAGGGTTTGCTCTGCTCAAGACATCTCCTTGCACTGATGACCTAAATTAGGGGTTGAGTTTACACAAGGATTTTTGGACCTTCAATTCTCAAATTGACTTTCATACTTCATGTTGGACTCATAAGTTTGTCCATACCAAGTTTCAAGCCTTGAATCAAATTTTTGCCCAGTCAATTGGACAGTTGACCTAGAAATCAATTGTATTGGGGAAAAAGTCAACTGTGGCCAATTTACAGTCAAACCTCATAAATTTTGACCCACATCAACATTATGAACTCATATGAACCATTTGATCAAGTTTGGACCACAACTCCACAAGAAATTTGATCAGATCACCAAAAGGGCAAAATGGTCATTTTTAGGGTTTTGACTGTACAAAGGCAATTTCTGACTTTTTGACCTATCCAATGGCAAATTAAGCTCAAACATGGACTCAAGGACTCAATGGCATCATCTTTACCTATTCAACAAGTTCAAAAGACCTCAATTGCTTTGGATTGACAGATGAATTTTTCAGTCAACTGATCAAAATTTGACTGTACACTGAAAAGTCAAACTTTGACTTTTTAGTCAAAATCAAGTGCCAAGGGTCATTTTTCATCAAAATGTGTCAAAATATGAAACTTGTTCATCAAGAAACCCAAAATTGCAAATTAGGGTTTAAAGTTGAAAATTTTCATAACTTCGAATTTTTTTAAGTTATGAAATTTTCTTAATTTTTCATAACTTTGCCCAACATTTTCACCATGATGCATTTGGATTCAAACAAAACCTCCAACATGAAAGTTGTATTCCTCCATAAATTATACAACTTTGATTCACAAAGTTTTCTCAAAAGAAGCTTAGATCTCAAGTTATGATTTTTAGAACAAGGGTCCCTAAAACTTTTAACTTAGTGAAATTTTTCCCTAGTTTAGGCAGGATTTTGACCTATCTTCTTGGCCATTTTTCACATTGTTCCACTTGGAATCTCAAGTTGCATTTCAAATATGGACTATGGATCATGTTTCAAGCTTTCCAAATTGTCCAAGAACTCCTCAAACACATTTGTGGTTAGGGAGAATCGAAGGCTTGAAGTTGGCAAAAACTCACTTTTCATCCATGGCATATTCATGTTCACACAAGTTGCATTTTCAAGTCAGCATGCCTTACACTAGTTTGAAGGCATCTAAACCACTTCACATTCCATAATTAAATGCAAATCCATCAGTCTAAGCTTTTTTTGGGTCATTTGGACATTGTACACAAAATTAAGCCCTAAGTAGAAAAAGGCAAATTTCCATTTTTGCTTAAATCATGCTTTATGTCAAAATTGATTTTCTTGAGCATTGATCCAAATCTTTTGCAGCTAATCAAATCCACAAGTTGGTTGGACCAAGGGCAATAGATGCAAGCATAAGGATAGCCTGTACAGGCCTGTTCCAATCACTTCCACATTTTACTTCAAAAATAAGAAACTTGTCCAAAACCTTAGAACTTGAAAACCAGCCAATACCAACTTATGCAAACAGTTTGAACATCTTTATCACACCCTTTTGAGCTAGAAACACGATTGCTTGAGCCTCTAAGCACCCCATATCCAAAAATCACATTCCTTTGGCAAAACAGGGCAGGTTCTGCAACTTGAGTTCCATAGCTCATTTGGCTCGTGCGTTTTGCCTCAAGTTGCTTCAAATACCTTCCATTCAACTCACCCAAGCTATCCCAAACCTCAAATACCAACTGTAACTCCAATTACAGTTTTTGCCATTTTCACTTTCAGCTTGTGCATGCTGAGTTCTATAGGTTGATTCAAGAACATTCAAGGCAAGCTAGCTATTGGAAAAGGTCAAGTGAAGTTCAAGCAAGCTACCAGACATCCCAAGCCTTGTTGAAAAGCTCTACATTGCCCTACACGAAGTCAGCTGAAACAGGTTTTTTCTAACTTCCTATCTCTCTATTTAGGAACATTTAGCCTTAGGTTTGTGAATAAAAAATGTAGTGTTCATTGCCATGAAGCTGTACATATGCTCAGTTTTCATTTATATTAAGTGTGCTAAGAGAATTTCATCCATGAACATGCTGAAAAAACTAGGTCAGATTTTAGGGCCGGAGAAATTCTCTCTGGTCTTTGAGAGTTAAGACAAGGTTTTTATATGGTTGAAATCGTCTTGAAATTCTCTACAAGTTTGAGTTATGTATTTTTGCAATAGAGCTCGTATGCAGGATGTCCAAGTTTGTACAGGGAACACGCACATTTTTCAAAAGCTGAAGGTTGAAGATGAAGTGGTGGGCTGGGCTTGTCCTAGCTCACTCTTGACACCCCATCTCTTCCTTTTTGCACCCCTAGCCCAATTTCTTGTATTTTTATATTTTTGCATTTTTGTTTTCATTTCTGATTTTGTTTATTTATTTCCAAATATAAAAAATGCTCAAAAATATTTTCATAATTTTTTCACATTTATTTGGCATTTTATTTTAATTTTATCTAACATAAAAAGCATTTAAATACTTTTTATATTATTTATTAAGACTTGAAAAATATATATAATTTATGCTTTTATTTTTGTTCTTTATTCTTATTCACATTAAAAATAATTTTCTAAATATACTTTATTTTTGTACATATTTTATTTTAGTTTATCATATTTAATATTAATATACATATATATAAATATATACTTTTATTTTATTAAATGCTTTAGAATAAAAAAATATAAAATATTACATTTTTACTTTTATTATTATTCATACTACAAAAACACTTTTTCTAAGTATATTTTATTTTTGTACATATTAATATATTTTATTGTATATAAATAATATAATGTATGTATTTTCTTAAAGAAATTAGGGTTTTACCCTTAAACAAATAAAATAAATCTTTTATTTATTTCTTTATTTTTTTTACATTAAATACTTTTACATACATAAACAAACAAAAATTTTTTTTGCATAATTCATATTATTTGATATATTTATTTTGTTTATTTAAATATTGTCCATTTAAATATTTATGCATTGTGAATTCAATTTGGATGTAATAGTAAATTAGGGTTTATATTTCTTGTTAAATACCCCCCATTCAAAGATTGTACCCCCATCCCCATAATCATGTTGTAATAGCTTAGACTTTTAAATTCTCGCACTTTACGCTTTCAATTATGCCATGATTAGAGAATTAGGGTTTGTATGCAAAAATCAAAATCAACAAGTAGCTTGACCTAATCAAAGATAAAAATGCATGAAAATCAAACACAATACACACTTGCACCCTTAGGGTTACAACCCACTTTTTGCCTTCAAAAATGGGCCATGTTATGCATGTTGGGTACTTTGGCAAAACAAAAACAAAGCAAAAGATCATAGTCCCTCAATGACGCTATCTTGGTTTCCTAAACAAAATGATCAAGTCCCTCAAAAATTTGCCAAAAATACTTGACACAATTGCTATCATGGTCTATACGATGACTCTCGCCTGTTCCGTTTAACATCCTAACACAAGGTTGTTCACCAAATGCAATGGTGAAACAACACTGTCAAAAGGGTTAAAAACATTAGGAAAGATCTTTGAGTAAAATAGGGTAGACAACTCTTAGTTACTTGATCAAAGCTTGTAAAACATCCTTGCTATTTTTCAAACACACTTCACAACACAATTTCAAAACATCTCCCAAAACAAAAATTTCAAACATTGAAATCTTTTCAAAAGACAAAAACATATTTGTATACATTCAAACAAGAATCATTACAAAGGTTGCCACAACGATGGCCTCTTTTCAAAACATCTTTCAAAAACACACACAAAGCACCATTTCAAACAATTGAAAAGCAAAAGTAAGTGATCTAAACAAGTAACTAAGAGCCCATGGATAACCATGGATGAAAAGGGTGCTTGCACCTTCCCTTTTCATAATCTACTCCCCGAACCCAAGAAAACATCTCAAAGGTCTTTCCTGTGCTTTTTGACCTTTCCTTAGGATAAAATAAAAAGTCGGTGGCGACTCTTGCTAAATTGAAACATTTGCGATCACAAACGCAAAACCTCAAGTCAGTTCTCCCACCGTATCACATATGCCATTTGGAAAACATGACAGAAGATCGTCGGAGATGGGCTTAAAGATGCCATCCAGAGAATGTGATGGACGGTCGTTGGAGATGGGCTTAAAGATGTCATCCAGAACAATGATGATTTCATGAGATATCCATTTGTGGGAATTCCTACGAATGTTATAGAGGAGGACTCTGCTAAGGAATGTTGGTCTCCGTCTTGGAACATAGAGTTTTAGGAGCTTTAGTTGTCCGCTACTCTACTGGGGAGTCATCACTTGATTGAAGAGACAGAAGTGAACTGCTATCTGGTCAGGATCCAGGCTTTACAATGGCTTGTTTAGGATAATAAGGCTAGCTATTATCTGGTCGTGCTTCGGGCTTCACAACGACTTACTGGGGAGATGAGATTAAATTGTTATCTGGTTAGGATCCAGGCTTCAGTGTCTTGAATTGTTGATTGACTATTATCCGGTCAGTTTCCGGGTTTCATAACTTCTTTAACTGGAATATAAATCTTGGTATTGATTTGATTGGACCAGAGAAAGGTCTCGAGCTGTCTTCAATCGGGATAGAAATCTTAGTATCAATTTGACTAAACCAGAGAAAGGTCTTAGATTAACTTTGACTGCCATAGTAATCAGGAGAATCTTAGTATTAATTCCACTGATCCAGACGAAATACTTGGAACATCTTCAACTGGAATGGTAATCAGAGAGACCTTAGTATCGATCTGGCTGATCCAGAGAAAATCTTGGGTTAACCTTAACTGGCATAGTAATCAGGAGAATCTTAGCATCGATTCAATTGACACAGACGAAAGTCTTGGAACATCTTCCATTGGAATGGTAATCAGAGAGATCTTAATGTCGACCTGTCTGACCCAGGGAAAATCTTGGGTTAACTTTGACTGGAATAGTAATCAAGAGAATCTTAGCATCGATTCAACTGACCCAGACGAAAGTCTTGGAATATCTTCCACTAGAATGGTAATCAGAGAGATCTTAGTGTCGACCTGTCTGACCCAGGGAAAATCTTCGGTTAACTTTGACTGGCATAGTAATCAGGAGAATCTTAGCATCGATTCAACTGACCCAGATGAAAGTCTTGGAACATCTCCCACTGGAATGGTAATCAGAGAGATCTTAGTGTCGATCTGACTGATCCAGAGAAGATCTTGTGAGGACATCTTTCTGAGGAAAATCCTGGAATAGCCCTTTGCTAGACGTAGCTTGTTGATTTGATCTTTTCCCTAAAAGGTAAAGAGTTATTTGTATGCAATGTCATGATGTATAAAATGCATTGTGATGATGTTCTCAAAATAAATGAGATTGGGCTGTATGCAATATGTATGCGCATGCCATGATGTATGCATATGGGATGCTATTGTGGTACTTCTTAGTCGGGGAAAATAAATCCCGGACTACTACTGAAGAGTTTTGGGAAGCTGAATTCTTCATTTCCGCCGAGAATGATGAATGGATATGATTTGCTGGGGAATATCCTCTTTCTGTTTGAGAATACTCTGCCGGGGAGAGACTCTTCCTGAGAATAACTCTGTAGGGGAATAACTCTGTTTGAGAGTGGAGATGCTTTGCTGAAATATTTTGCTGATTCGGGGAAATAAACTCCACTGGGGGATGAACTTTCGTAGCTGGAGAAACAAACTCTGTTGGGGATTGAGCTTCCGCTTTCAGAGAAATAAACTCTGCTCGAGAGGAGGTTCCACAGTCAGAGAAATAAACTTTGCTCGGGAGAAAGCTTTATAAACCGTTTGTGATTATAAAATTCGGCCGGGGAATATATATATTGGCTCTCTGAAGGAACTTTGTAGGGGGAAGTAACTCCTGTTTGGGGAAGAAGAGACCAAAACTTTGGTTGTTTCTACTCTGTGGGGAATGTAGATGTCACGGGGTCACCTGTAATGGTGACTTCGCCTCAAACTGACTCTGCCCCTGTACCATGCTGGACAAAGTAACTTGTCGGGATTGAAATGGTTTTATAGATTTTGCCCCGTTCCTTAAGTCATTAGAAACTGTCTTTCTGTTTCATATGAAAATATTTGTGAATAGAAATCATATTCAAATGCATATGTCAAGAATAAGTCATTGGACGTTTTTTGCAAAACAAAACAGGAAAAATAAAAACAAACAGTTTTGTACTTCCAAAGAAACAATTGGTATTGGTTTCTGAAGTTTACCTATGACAGGCGTTTCGTACAAAGAGGCTGACGTTCTAGTAGGAGAACACTGCCGTGAGAGTGAAAACTATACAAAATAGTGTACAAAGAGAAGAAGACAGCTATGTGTAATAATCCCATTGAGTTTCAATTCTGCTATTTCCCTTATGTCTTCGAGTATCTCATCACTTTTCTACTTGCCCGAAGCTGACTAGATTGATCGGTGACGTTTGAGCTTGATAGTTGATACTGAAGTCTGGTCGCAAGGTGATCCAATGGGACACAGTGATACGCTTCAAATCCCTAACTTTTTCCCGGACCTCCCTTTCGGGTTTTCAGTCCACCGGGATACCCTTTTTTGCCCAAGCCACCTTTTCAGGTTTTCGGCTTGCCGGGTGTACAGGTATTTTTTGTTTTCATCCATAATTTTTGCCCGAGCCCTTTTGGTTCGTCGGGATGCCCTTATTTTTGCCTAGGCCATTCAACCTAGCGGGAATTTATTCATGCGTAGTATCTTTTCACTATGTCCGCATTAACAGGGTGAGGAAGGTCGTCACCATCCATGGTGGTCAAAATCATGGCTCCTCCTGAAAATATGTTTTTGATCACAAATGGCCCTCTGTATGTGGGAGTCCATTTGCCCCTGGGATCACCTTGTGGCAGTATGATGTGCTTGATCACTAGATCCCCGACTTGATATACTTGGCGTCTGACCTTTTTGTTGAAAGCTTTGATCATCCATTTTTATATGTTTGACCATGACATACAACAGTAGGCCTTTTCTCATCAATCAGATTCATTTGATCGATTCGATTCTGGATCCAATCGTCTTCATTCAGACCCGCATCCTTCATGATTCTCAGAGAATGGATCTGGACCTCAATAGGCAGGACAACCTCCCTACCATAGACCAGAGAGTAGGGTGTTGCCCCTGTCGACGTTCGTGCGGAGATGCGGTACCCATGAAGAGAAAATAGTAACATCTCATGCCAATCTTTTTATGTCACTGTCATCTTTTGTATGATCTTCTTGATGTTCTTGTTAGCAGCCTCCACAGTGCCATTCATCTTCGGCCGGTAAGGGGAAGAATTATGATGCTGGATCTTGAACGTTTTACAGAGTTCGGTGATCATCGTGTTGTTGAGATTCATACCATTTTTAGTGATGATTCTCTCTGGAACACCGTACCGACAAATCGGGTTATGCTTGATAAACCGCGCCACAACGTTCTTGGTAACAATAGCAAAAGAAGCAACTTCAACCCACTTCGTGAAGTAATCAATGGCTACCAGGATGAAGCGATGCCCATTGGAAGCGGTAGGTCTAATATCTTTGATCATGTCAATGCCCCACATTTCAAAAGGCCAAGGAGCCGTCAAGACGTTCAAAGGAATTGGAGGTACATGCACCTTATCAGCATAGATTTGGCATTTGCGACAAGTTCGGGAATGTTGATAGTAGTCTGCTTCCATGGTGGATCAATAGTATCCTGCTCGTAGGATCTTTTTAGCCATGGTATATCCACTAGAATGGGTTCCAAAGGTACCTTCGTGTAAATCTGTCATAATCCTTTCTGCTTCGCTTTTGTCTACGCACCGAAGTAGAGTAAAGTCATGGTTGCGCTTGTAGAGGATTCCATTACTGAGGAAGAACTTTGCAGCGAACCTTCACAGAAACTTCTTATCATTGACAGATTCCCCCTTAGGGTATTCTTGAGGCTCGAGATACCTTTTCAATTCATGAAACCAAGGTTTATCTGCTAATTCTTCGGTGTCAAGCTCATAACAGTATACTGGTTCATCCAACCTCTCGATGGTATTTCAGGGAGTCTCATTGTCCCATTTGACCTTGAACATAGATGCCATGGTAGCTAGCGCGTCCGCCAATTGATTCTCTTCTCGTGGAAAATGTTCAAAGGTTACCTCCTCAAAGTGTGGAAGCAATGTCAGTACATGCTCTTTGTACAGGATGCGATTCGGGTGCTTCATATCCCACTCACCTTTGATTTGACTTATTACCAAGGTTGAATCCTCGAAAATGCTCAAGAACTTGATCCTCAGGTCAATAGCAGCTTTGAGACCCATGATGCATGCTTCATACTCCGCCATATTGTTGGTACAGTTGAAACATAATCTGGCAGTGAAAGGAGTATGACAGCCTTTAGGAGATATAGTTACAGCACCAATGCCATTGCCGAGTGCGTTCGAGGCTCCGTCAAAAACCATAATCCATCGGGATCCTTCTTCAGGTCCTTCATTCGGTCCAGGTTCTTCATAGTCAGTCACTAGCATAATATTCTCGTCCGGGAACTCAAAATTCATGGACTGGTAGTCATCCACAACCTGATGAGCCAAATGATCAGCTAGTACACTTCCCTTGATTGCTTTCTGGGTCGTTTATTGGATATCATATTTGGTCAAGATCATTTGCCATCTTGCTATTCTTCTGGAGAGCGCGGGCTTCTCAAAGATATACTTGATCGTATCCATCTTAGATATCAGCAAAGTAGTGTGGGTCAACATATAATGTCTCAGTCGGCGAGCATCCCATGCCAAAGCACAACAAGTTTTCTCGAGCAGTGAGTATCTTGTTTCATAGTCGGTAAAGTTTTTGCTAAGGTAGTATATTGCATGCTCTTTTTGACTGGACTCGTCATGCTTCCCCAACACACACCATATTGAATTATCTAACACTGTTAAGTACATTATCAAAGGTCTTTCTTTAATCGGAGGCATCAGAACTGGTGGTTCTTGAAGGTATTCCTTGGTTCTTTCGAAGGCAGTCTAGCATTCGTCATTCCACTTTACCACTTGGTCTTTCTTCAGGAGCATGAAGATTGGCTCACAAGTAGTAGTTAAATGGGAAATGAACCTGGAGATGTAATTCATCATCCCAAAAAGCCTTTGACCTCCTTCTCAGTGTGAGGAGCCGACATTTCTTGTATAGCCTTCACTTTTGCAGGGTCTACCTGAATGCCCTTGTCACTGACAATGAAACCTAGCAGTTTACCAGACCTTACCCCGAAGGTGCACTTGTTTGGATTAAACCTCAGCTTGTACGTCTTCAACCTATCGAACAACTTTTGTAAATGATCAAGGTGCTCTTCCTCAATTTGAGACTTGGCTATCATGTCATCCACATATACCTCTATATCATGGTGAATCATGTCATGAAACAAGGCGACCATGGCTCGCTGATAGGTTGCCCCGACATTTTTAATCCAAACGGCATCACTTTGTAGCAGAAAGTGCCCCATTGCATGATGAAGAAACCAACGTTGAACTGTTTCATAACCTCTGCTTTGATCTTCTCTGACATTTCAGGGCGCATGCGAAGGACCTTCTAATTTACTGGAGGGCAGTCTTCTTTAGTTGGCAGACGGTGGACCACAATATCTGTATCCAGTCCTGGTATATCTTCATACGACCAGGAAAAGATCTCGACATAGTCATGAAACATTTGTATCAACCGTTGTTTAACATTAAGCCCCGGATTTACGCCAATCTTGACTTCTTTTCTGTCTACCTCTGTGCCCAAGTTTATTGTATCAACTGGCTCTTCATGAGGCTGTATAACCCTCCCTTCTTGCTGTAATAGCCTAGCAAGTTCTCCAGGTATCTCACAATCTTCCTCACCTTCATCCTCAACTTGGTTGATCGGATTTTCAAAATCATAACTGGCAATAGCAGAACTGTTATCAATGGGATCCAGAGTGGACATGGATCTGCAGTTTGATACGTGAGTGTGTGTAAGAGCTTAGCTGAATAGACAAAGTAAAAGTAGAAAAGAAAAACAGAGAGTGCAAAATTTGTATGCATAAATGTCCAATGCTTTATTAATGCCATATGATAATAGAACATGGTAACCCTCACAAATAAACCGATGTGCCCCGGGTAAGACACACAGCCATAAAGTTATATTGTTCATTACATATCCAAAAAAAACAAGAAAGACAATTACTTCTGAACAAAAGTAATTGGTATAAAATCATTTTCCGTCCAGTTATTGGATCCACCATTGGTAGTAGGGAAGATCCAGTTGTCCATGTCATTGTCACTGTCTCCATCTTCTAAAGCGTTGACCCCATGATTGTTGATGCGTAGGGGAGGTCTTCCAGCACGAGAACGTCGAACATCCCCTTAAGCCCCTGAAGAGAAACCCAAACCAAACTTATCAGACTTGTATGGAATATCAGGGAGTTGACCCAGATGGTAGACCCACCTTCTTCGACAACCGCTTTTTCATCCTTGAGATAAGCCATCTTCAAGGGGGGTCTGGTGATCTTCGACATTTTGGTAACAATTTCAGTTGCAGCCAGAGTCTGAGGCACCTCTTTGAAATTATGGCACAGAGTCTTGATGAGCTCACCATCCATTTCCACATATCTGAAGGAATTCAGGTGACTGACCATGCATTCTTCTTCGCTGTGTACAATGACAATTTCCCTTTGACCGGGTATTTCATCATCTGATGCAGAGTGGACGTAACAGCTCCAGCCCCATGTATCCAAGGGCGGCCCAACAAATAATAATAAGATGGCCTGGTATCCATCACATAGAAGGTAGAGTCGAAAGTATGAGAACCAACCTTGATAGGGACGTCCACCTCCCCGTGCATCATTCTCTTTGAACCGTCAAAAGCCCTCACTACAATATTGTTGGGCTTCAAAGTCAAACCTTCACAGTCTAGTCTATCCACAGCATTCTTAGGCAGCACATTTAATGATGAACCAGTATCTACTAGGACATGGGACAAAGTAGTGCCCTTGCATTCGACAGAGACATGCAACGTATCATTGTGCTTCCTCCGTCTAGGAGTCAAATCAACATCAGAAAAGCCTAAACCGTTATCAGCCGTTAAACTAGCCACACAATCTTTGAATTGGTCAGCAAAGGTTTCTTGGGGCACATGGGAAGTTTTCAGGAATTTCACCAAAGCCTCGCATGAGCTTCAGAGCACAACAATAAGGCTAGCATAGAGATCTTTGAAGGGGTCTGCCCCAAATGTTCGATCATGTTGTAGTCGCTTTTCTTGATAATTTTCAAAATTTCTTCCATTTCTTGCTTGGAAGCCTCTGGGATAGATACCAAATGCGCCTTCGTCTGGACAGGCTTAACCAATATGTCTTTTTCCCGAGTCTCGGTCGACTCGGTGATAGGGGTGTCAGCAGGGGTAATCATAGGGATTGTAGTAGTAGTAGTATCAGTAGGAATGAAAGTAGGAATGATCACATGACCAATAACAACTTTTGGAGGATAAATCTCAGGGGAGAACACTCTTCCACTTCTGGTTATTTTGCTAGTTCCCACAATGTTTCCAATGTCGAGGCCAGCCTTCTCGGAAACCTGGTCTTCCTCGGCCAGCCAATCTTGCTTGACACTATGGTAATAAACGTCACCCCCATAGTTCCAAGGAACAGTTTTATCTGAGGAGTATGGGATTGGCCCTGGCACAATAATTATCAGCGGAGTAACCTTCGGAACAGATGTAATCCTGACGGGTCTTTTGGTGGAGACCTTGGGAGGATTTGCGGAAATGATATTATTGAAACATCTTTGCAAGAAATGGTCGGGACGGGATTCTTCTCAATCATAATCTCTCTATCATCCATCAGGCGTTGAACACCTGCCTTTAACAAACGACAACCATTCGGTAGAGATAAACAGAAGTGGCAACCTTCTCCATATCCCGGAAATAAATCGGCCTTCAATAAGTTCCACTTAACGGTCATAAGAGGAGTAACAAGCTCTTCAACAGTAGTAACAAACATTTCATCTGCAATAGCGTTAACACCACGGTCGTGCTTGGGCATAGGAGTAGTGATAACATTTGGAATTTCAGGGGCGTCAAACTCAATTTCCTTCGCCTCGATAAGGTCGTGTACCCTATTTTTCAAAGCCTAACAATCGTTTGTATCATGACCTGGACTTTCCGAATGATAAGCACAACGGGCATTTGGATTGTAGCAGGGAGAGGTAGTCTTGGGATTCTTTAACGCTTCCCGCAAGGTCACCAGATTAGATTTCAACAAATGAGGCAAAACTTGGGATAAAATCATATTTATCCGGGTGAACTGTCTTACCGACCTTTCTGTTCTCTACTGATTATTCCTCTGTTGAGTGGGTGCAGGCTTAGGGATCATGACAACCCCTACCATTGGATGGCGTTCAGTTATGTCCTGACTCCTTTGATTGTACACATCACTAACCTCTTTCTTCCCAGTAAATGGCTTCCTTACTGCACTATAGGATGCACTCTTTTGGATCTTACCGCACTTAATTCCAGCTTTCAGTCTTTCCCCTGTCAAGATTAATTCCGTAAAACCGGCCGAGGAACTTCCAAATAGGTGATTAAAGAATGGACCATACATGGTACCCAGAAACATATCCACTAGCTCCCTATCAGACAGGGGAGGTTGGACTCTTGCTGCTAAGTTCCTCCACTTCTGAGCGTAGTCTTTGAATCCCTCGCTCGAACCCATAACCATACTTTGGAGTTGAGTACGGGTGGGAGCAAGGTCTGCATCATACTGATACTGCTTATAGAAAGCAACGGCCAGGTCTTCCTGATTATGAATGTTGGTCCTCTCCAGTTGATAGAACCAATCTAATTGAGTTCCGGATAGGCTATCCTGAAATAAGTGGACCCATAAGTCTCTGTCAGCAGTGTGAGGCTGTATCTTTCTCACATAAGATCGGAGGTGCATCTTGGGACATGAAACTCCATCATACTTGGAAAACAATGGAACCTTGAACTTTGGCAGAATGACAATCCCAGACACCAAACCCATCTCTTCAAAGTCCAGCCCAGACACTTTCTGGATCTGCATTGCACTCAGACGCTCTTCCAACTGTTTGTACTTTTCGTTGGCCAGAGGATACTTATCTTCATTGTAATCAGTCTCATTATCAGATTTCTCCGGACTATGGTCTTCCTCTGTTGTCTCTCCCTCTTGATTATCTCCTTCTTTGGATGAAGATGGCAGCTCAACCACTTGCCTTGGCGTTCCTTTGAATCTCCTCCCCAGATTTACCACACCAGCTGTCCTCCTTCACAGTTTGTTGGAGATCCATTTCTTTACGCCTAAAATAAACAGCGAAGAAGATGAGAAACCTGCTATGAAAGATGTTTATGAAATGATATGTATGGCATGTGTATGCAATGATTTCAAGGACCTTATTGGATTTAAGCTCTTTTAAACAAAAGAAAAAGAAAAAGCTTTTATTAGCAAGTTTTTAAAGAAACAAAAGATTAAACAAGGATAAACATTGAAAAGAAGTTCCTAAGTCTCCAATGGGCGCTTCCTCTTGGTGTTGAGGTTCATCTCTTCATGAAGTTGTTTTGTTAATTCCAGCACCTTCTTCTCAGTTTCATATAATTGAGCCTCAAAAGTATCATGTTCTCCCTTGAGGTGGATCTAAGACTTTTGCAACTCTTCGAAGTTGGTTGGCATATCAGGATGGAGAATAATACGGGACTCGCCCCCTTGAACAACAGGTTCTAAGATCACCAGTAAGATGGAATCGTATGGAATCATAAGACTTTGGGCTCGAGCTCTCACCCATTTGAGGTAAGGTTACAAAGGGATGGAGTTCTTACGCCTCGAAGTCCTACTATCAGTCTTCTTAACAATGCCCCAAGAGTGGATAAACCTCTGACGATAATTATGCAAATCATCTGAGTAGTTGAACACAATACCCTGGATGAGCATATCTGGTGGACCATCTCTCCGTGCATAGCCAAACTGACGTAGTGCTAAAGAAGGATTGTATGTGATGCCTCCCCTAATGCCTAGGAGTGGCACATTAGGAAATTCTCTACATCGATCAATAAAAGAAATGTACTCTTGAGAGCGAGGACACCAATGGATGTCGGAGTGAGAGAGAGGCATTAGTCTTTGACTCCACCTTAAGCCTAAATCATTTTGCATTATTAACCGAGGAAGGTGCGAAATAAACCACCTATATAGAAGACAGGTGCAACACACGAGAGTTCTTCGCTTCTTCAGAGTACGGGTATGGAGATAATGTAGGATATCATCGAGAAATGTAGGAACCGAATTAAGAGCAAGAAATATGTTGATGGCATTCACATCTATAAGTTGATCTGAATTAGGAAACAGTACCAAACCATAAATTAAAAGGGCTAATACATCTTCGAAGGCATGATAGCTCATATCATCCAGGAAAATCTGAGCTTTCTTCATTAGGAAATTTGCAAGGAGACCCTTAACTCCACTTCTTTTTTCCTAATTGGACTCAATGTTAGATGGCTTCAAGTGCAAAGCTATGACAACATCTTCAGAAGTTGGGTCTTGTTCTAAACCAGTGAAAGGTACTCACTCCAATATAGGTAAACCAAGTAACTTAGAGAATTCTTCCAGTGTAGGCACCAGTTGATAATCGAAGAATGTGAAGCAATTTTGCTTAGGGTCGAAAAACTGGAATAAGACACTCATCAAACTTTCGTCAAAACCGGTGGTAACCAAACTGAGCAAGTGACCATGTCTTTTGTGGAATGATGAGTCCTCGAGGAATTTCAAGACTAATTCCTTGAGCTTAGGAGGAACTTCTGTGAAGTGAATCTGGATCGTTTTTCTGCGACCTGAATTCATATGCTACAAAACAGCCAAGAGGTAAATCCAACAGGTCGTTGAAATGATTAGTACATATGAATGTCATGATGTTTATGATGTCATGATTATGCTAAAAATCACAGATAAATACAAGCAAATCACACAATAGACCTTAGGTTCAAAGGCTTGCATGAGTTTTTAAGGTATGTACCCTCTTGAATGTTCAGTTGGCTTAACCTGTCCTATAAATAGTAATCGGGTTCTAAGAAGCCTCAATATCATTGACCTTCCCTTCAGAAATTGTTTCAGCTCCACACCTAAGTATTGCTGGAAAAAAATCCTGAAATTCCAGCCTCAATGAGTGTAGTATCGAGTATCAAAAAATCTCCGGTCAGAACCAAAGTTGGTTATCTCAATACGTCCTAATGGTTAGGATGAGTCAATTAAAGGTTCTAAAGGTCAGTTAGAGCTTAGTGACACTATAAGGAAGCCTAATGTTATCCTTAACTTACTCAAGGAACATTAGTGCAATCCAAAGTATCGCGCTAACGTAGCCACCACTTTGTCCGTATCGGTCTATGCTGTACAGGCTCCATGATTTATTGCTACTTACCTAATAAGGTGCCCCAGATCCGGGTGAAGGATCTTTTAGTAACAACCCAAGCAACCCTCAAAGATAAAGCAAACAAAACACACAATGTAAAGCATATTAAAAAATGAACTAACTCTAAGGTAAACCCCAATTTTCTTTGTCCCCAGCAGAGTCGCCAGTTCTGTGATACGGTGGCAGAGCCAACTGTTTAATACTGGTTTGCATTTTTTGTTCGCAAATGTTACGGTAAGTAAGAGTCACCACCGACTTTTGTTTTATCCAACAAGGAAAGGGTGAAAAGAACAGAAAAAGAACTTTTTTCGAGACTTATGAGTAAATGAGGTAGATTATGGAAAGGGGAGGTGTTAGCACCCTTTCCATATGTGGTTTTCCACGTACTCTTAGGTACTTGCTCATTTTTGAAAATTTCTTGTGTCGGTGTGGTTTGAAAAGCTTTGAAAATGCCTTAGTGCGGCGATTCACTTTATGGTAACTCTTATATCAGTCCTCAAGAGTGTGATAAAGGGTTTTGAAAACTTTGTTTGAAAAGTGTTTGAAAGTGTGTAAAAAGGATTGTTTGAGCAAGTACCTAACAATTATCTACCTACTCGAAAAAAGTTTGTTCTTTTCCTCATATCCTACGCTATTACAAAGCTTTGGTGTAGGTACATAAATAACTACTGAAAAAATAAAGTACGGAAATTAAAACCCTAATTAAGTTATTACAAACCGTGCACAGTTACATAATTAGCAAAAAATGCTAAAGTAAATAAGCGCGCACATGAATTGAAAATACGTCTAAAATCCTAAGTGAAAGGAATTTTTTGTTTGTTTTTTTTATGAAAAGAAATTGAATTAAAAAATCCTAAGTCTATTCAATTTTAGTTTTTTAAGAAAATATTAAAATGATTAATTGATTAATTGACAAAATTAAGTTAATGCAAAAAACTAGGCCTAATATTTTTGTGGTTTTTTAGTGTTAATTAAAGCTTAGAAGAAGTAAGGACAAGCAGCCCATCAAAAGGAAGAAAAATTGAAAGGTCAGAACAGTAAAGGGAAAAAAGTGCATTCTTGGAAGTAATGTCTGGATCGAAGAAGCTTGGGTTGCCTTTCGGTCCAGAGGGTTGATCGAAGGTGTCTACGAGACTGAACGTCTAGGGCGTTCGATCTGGATGTGATATCCTTCAATCTGGAATACTGGATCTGCAAGGAAGTTTGTTAGAAAAATCACAAAATATATGACCTTGGTATCGAACCCAAGTCCTTTTAGTTGCAGCACATCTTCCTCACCAACTTGGTCGAAAGATTTCCATTCATTGATACAAATGAAACAACAATATTACGTTAGAAACAAAAACACAGTATTAACTTAAACATCGAATATGCGCGCTCTGTGGCCCCCTATGGCGTTAACCCATCGAAAATGAACTACAACTATAAAAATCGAAGGTAAGCTCAGATCGTGCCCCAAAAATGGCACGATTTCAATTCTGCATCTTTGCTCACATGTAACACACTCAAACAACATGAATATTAGTAGCAATATGCATATATTTTCAACATGAATTTAAATCATATTTAACAAGTTTGAGATCAAAGGAAAAATTACCAACAGGGGGATTGTATGAGGGATGCTTCTGCGTGAATCCCAAGAACACAATTCAGGTGTTAGTCTGGATGGAGGCTGTATGCAAAACCGACTTTGAGTTTGACAACCCTTGGAAACTTTGTGCAACTTTATGGAATCTCGTGGGGCAGGCGGCGTTTCTTCTGAGGCATCCTCCGTGGGTTTTTCGTCCCCTTTTTTCTATGAGAGCATGAGGTTTATATAGACAAGGTAATTTAGGTCAAGATTTGTGTATCAAATCTTGGACCATTATGATGAAGAGATTTGATTTGATTTCTTCATAAAGACTTGATATATTTTATTCAATCACGTGCCAATCTACTTTTATGCGTTACTGCCAGCCTGTCATAAGTTGTTTGGGCCTCCAGTTTGATGAAAATCAAAAGCTGACCTGCCCCTTGCAGATCCACTTCCCTTTGAAATTTATCTCTTTGATAGCTCTAAGATCCAATTCGAATTACTCCAGCTTTGATTACGTAGCCCCTTCGATTGAGCCTCCCTCTGCTTCGATTGCTTGATTCAAAAAGAATCACCCTGGTCAAATCAGCTCTTGTGGGGTTGGGAGTAAACAAGGCAAGAATCTGGCCTTTAATTCAAAAATTGAATCCACGATTAACATTGAATTCTTGCCATATTTACAAGGACAACATACCATTTTGAACTTGGGGGTGAACCTTGACAGTTAGGATATGTGTTTTTTCTTAGTCATGCCAGCCTACTTCATTCCTTCGAATCTACCTTCTTTGCTAGCTTCAAAGTCCAATTCGAATCTATTCATAACATTCCCTATTAGACAACTTCGACCAGCCCTTGGCCTTGTGATGAGTCTAAGTTCTGATTCGAAGTGTTCATAACTTCCTTCATCAGAGCCTCTTAGATTAAGACAAAATCTTCATTTCATGCCAATCGAAGGGTACTTGTTAAAATGCCAATCGAAGGACACTGTTACAATGTCGATCGAAAGGTGCTTGTTAAAAAGCCAATCGAAAGGCCTTGTAAACAGGCCAATTGAAGGACCTTTGTCCAGATACCAATCGAAGGGTACTTGTTAAAATGCCAATCGAAGGACACTATTACAATTCTTATTGAAAGGTGCTTGCTTGTTAAAATGCCAATCGAAAGGCCTTCTTAACAGGCCAATCGAAGGACCTTTGTCCAAATATCAATCGAAGGATACTTGTTAAAATTTCAATCGAAAGGATTTATTAACAGGCCAATTGAAGGACCTTTATCCATGCCAGTCGAAGGGCGCCGGGTAGATGTCAATAAAAAGCATTTTGGAGATGCCAATCGAAAGGCATTTTGTAGATGCCAATCAAAATGTATTTTGGAGATGCCAATCAAAAGGCATTTTGGAGATGCCAATCAAAGGAAACTTAAAAACATCACTCACAAATTTTCCTTTTCTTTAGGCAAAGGTTTGTGACTAACCATGTAAGGGAAGACCTTGGGAAACATGAGAGGGGAAATTTTGGGGTACAACGGTTAGAAAAATAAAAATGACAAAGCCCAACACTTCAGGGGCCCAAATGCGCTAGTTAGGAACAAAAAAAGTGAAAATGAATGAAAAATTATGAAAAGTGGAAGCGCTGGGGCTCGAACCCACACCCTTAACAATAAATGCATGATGTCTTACCACTAGGGTGACTATACATCCGATGTATAAACTGAAATTATAAAATTATATTACAAAATGCTTCCATGGCCTGAACTTTATATTCAACCTTGCGCCATTCAGACCACCTATAGCTTACTCATTTCTCAACAAAAATGGAAAATGCAAACATGAAAGTTGTAGCAAACTCTATCACGATTCCAGAAATATAAATCACTAAAACTATAAATCAAAGACGAATGAGAATTTTGTTGGCCCTAATTTGAACCCTAATTTTTCCAGAAATTTAAGTCTCAAAATTCTCTAAGCTCAGGCAATTTAAATGAAAACTATGGACATGCTTAGCTTCAAGGAAATTATATCTACATTTTGTTTTTGAAAATGGAAGCCTAACAATGCCTATATAAAGAGTTGAAAGTTTAGAAAATTACCTTCAAAATTGGAAATCATGAAATGAGTTAGAGGACATTTCAAGGTGTTGTGATGATTGAGTTAGCTTCAGTGAACCTCCAGGAAGCTAATGCAATGATTAGTTTGTGCTAGGGATGGTTGGAATGGTCTGGAGAAGTCAAGATGCAATGGCCTATTTTTGAAAATGGAGGTTGGTGAAGATGGAGTTATAGTTGGATAACAGGTGTTGGGATTGTTTGTGTATGGTGTTTAGAAGCATTTGGAACCAAAAGGCCAAGAAACAGACGAGTAGATTTGAAGATTGGGTTTAAAACTCAGAAATTACAAGTTTTGAGGTGTTCTTGGTGACTCTCTGTTTTAGGGTGTTTCAAGGCTTGAGAATTAATGTGTTTGCTTGTAAGTAACTTGTATAGTTATAAGAAAAAGGTCTTAGGGTTTGAAGTTGACAGATCTAAGATATAGAGTTATGGCTATGTTACTTGATTTTGAAGAAAAGTGGAAAACAAGTTTCAATGTGTTGTACAAGTATGGTTTGAGTTGGTAGGAGGTTCTAGCCATGTTGCTTTTGGTTTTTAACTTTGCTTGTGTTAAGGTGAAACAAGTTAGGAGCTCTGTGCATTGACTTTTGCAATAAAGCTTGCTTTTCCAAAATGGAAGTGTTACCTTTGTGCCATTAATGGAATAACCATTGGGAGAATGCCTCAAATGCTTGGATCAAAGCTCTAACAGTTGGGTAAAAATTCAATTATGGAGTGAAATGAAAGTCAGAATCCTTCAAAGTGGGATTTGTACAACATGCTTGAATATTGGATCAAGTGTTCTTCACAAATTTGCCTTGCAAAATAAGAATGAAACCCTAACTTTATGGCTTCGATTCTCTTAGCTCAAACATGATCTCAATAAGTTTTGGGACTTTTTAGAAATCTTGTAACATTATCTACAATTCATCTTTAAATCAATTTTGCAAACTCCAATGTGAACTATGTGAAACTTGACCAAGAAGTTAGGTCAAAATCCTAACTTAAGATGCTCAAAATTTCACTAAGTGTTTTAGTTTCATGGACATGTCTTTATGAATTAATAACTTGAGATACAAGCATTTCTAGAAAAAGTTTCCTCCTATAATGTTTTATATCTCATTGAGATCTACAACTTTCATGTTGGAAGTTTTTCTTGAATCATCTCGCATCGTGGTGGACATTTGGCACAAAGTCATGAAAAAAAGTAAATTTTCCAACACAGAAAAATTTCGAAGTCTTGGAAATTTTGACTTTTCAAAGTGAATTTTGACTTTTTGATTTCTTGATGAACAAACTTCATATTTTGACATGTCTTGATGTAATATGATTTTTGAAACTTGATTTTGATAAAAAAGTCAAAGTTTGACTTTTTAGTGTATTAGTTAACTTTTCATCAGTTGACTGAATTTCAACTATCAATCAATTGATCTTTGGAAGTATTTTGAACCATATCATTAGGTAAAAATGATACATTTGAATTCTTGATATCATGTCTCAAACCAATAAGTCATGTATTAGGCTAAAAGTAAAAAATTGAACCTTCTCAGTCAAAACCCTAATTTTAACCATTTTGCCCTTTTGATGATCTGATCAAATTTCTTGAGGAATTGTGATCCAAACTTGATCAACTGACATATATGAGTTCATAATGTTGATGTGGATAAAAAATTATGAAGTTTGACTGTAAATTGACCACAGTTGACTTTTTCCCTAATATAGTTGATTTTAGGTCAACTGATCAATTGACTGAGCAAAAATGTGATCCAAAGCTTGAAACATGACATGAGCAATCATGGGAGTACAAAATGATCCATGAAAGTCATATGAAGCATTAAAAGTCTAATTGTCCTTATACAAACGCAAACCCTAATTTTGAGTCTTAGTGCTTGAGGAGGGGTCTTGAGTTGATTAAACCTTGTGCAGTCTTGAATCAATGGAGATCTTGTGAGAGAATTCTTGAGAAATTGAGAGGGAAAATTTTGGGGTACAACAGCTTCCCCTGTTCAATCTTCTTAAACCTGAAGAGTTATATTGGCGGGTCAGCCATTCGTGACTTGAAGGTGAAAGATGATTGAACACTATAGTGCCCAGAAATTTGCACTTGATGATGTATTGATCCAGAATGAGCTTATGGATTCCATTTGGAGAGATGATTGGTAGAAACAGGGAGAAATATCAGCATAAATCTTTAGTCCATTTGTGTTGAAAACTAAGTGTCTTTGCTTGTCTCTACCTGGAAGAAATAAATCTGATCCAAAAGAGGTCTTTGGATTAATGAATTTTTTTGCAAGGATAAAAGGAGTTAGCCGTATGCGAATGTATGCATGGTGTAATGATGTTTCTAAAAATAAATTAGATTTATATTGTATGTATATGTTATATATGTTATAGGATGTATGAATCTGACATGTTGTCGAAGCGTATCCTTGACAGATACTAGGGAGCTTTGAGAAGTTAAATCTAGGACTGCTGTTGGGGATTAAGAGTATGTATATCTTCAGACTTTGTTAACAATGCTTCCGTTGGGGATTCCTGCTTTGTTGAGAAGAAACTCTTCTAAGGAATATTGAATTTGCTTGAGAAGACTATGTGGAGAGTGTTGATTTCTGCTTGGGAACCAGAATTCAGGAGTGTTAGTTATCCATTGCTCTAGATGGGAATTATCTCTTGAAAGTTAGCTATTATCTGGTCTGATTCCAGGCTTCACAATAACTTGCTGGGGATAAAGAAGTTAACTGTTATCTTGTTGGATTCCAGGCGTTACAAAAACTCGCTGGGATAGTGGAAAACTCTACTAGGGAAGAGGAGTTTTATTAGTGATCTATAAGAATTAAACTGTTATCTGGTCGGGTCCAGGTTTTAGCAACTCGAATTGTTAACTGGTCGGGTCTAGGCTTTGTAGTAGACGAAGAAGTTAAGTTACTATCTGGTTGGGTCCAGGCTCTAGCCACTTGAAATTGAGTTTTACTGTTATCCGGTCTGGTCCAGTCTTCAGCAATTTGAACTTGAGATCAATTATTATCTGGTCGGGTCTAGATTTTAGTAACTCTAACTATTAACTGGTCGGGTCCAGGATCTGCAGTTGAAGGAGCTAAACTAATATCTGGTCGTATCCAGGATTTAGCAACTAAATTTGAGATTTACTGTTATCTGGTCGGGTCCAAGTTTCAGAAATTGGAGTTGTTATCTGGTCGGGTCTAGGCTTCAAAATTTTAAATGGTTAACTGGTATCTGGTCGAGTCCATGATTGAACTGTTGACTGGTCAGGTCCAGGCTTAAGCAATTTGAGAAGTTAAACTACTATCTGGTCGGGTCCAGGTTTTAGTAACTTGGAATTGAGATTTACTGTTATCTGGTCGGGTCCAGGTTTCATAAATTAGAGTTGTTATCTATTCGGTTCCAGGCTTAAGTAATTTGAGAAGTTAAATTATTATCTGGTTGGGTCCAGGCTTTAGTAACTTGGAATTGGGATTTACTGTTATCTGGTCGGGTCCAGTCTTCACAGTAAGTTGAGAGTAGGATGAAGTTGAACTAGTATTTGGTCGGGTCCAGGCTTTATAGTAACTTGCTTGAAAGGATGAGTTAACTATTATCTGGTTGGGTTCCAGGCTTTACATAAACTTTCAGAGATAGCAATGACTCTATTGACGACTTCACTGGGGATTAGGGGTTGCGGTCCCTTGATTTGTAATAGTCTGCGAGGCAAACTCAAGTTGGGGAATATGTAGTTTGTTGGGGAAATAAACCCTATTGAAGAAGATATTTGACGAACTGCTGGGGAGGATATTTTTTAGGAAGAATTCCATAAGGCTTCCTTTTAAGACCAACTCAGCTGGGGAGAGGATCTTCCGGAGATAGAAACTCTAGCTGGGGATTTTATGAATCCAAATTTGTGGGGATAATGTTATTGAAATAACTCTATGGGGATATCTCAAATGCATTTAAGGAGATGCTTGTCACTGTTTTTAAGCATACATTTGTTAAAAGTTTAATCATATTCATATGCACATGTTCATTCAATTTTAGTCATTGGACATTTTTGCACTCAAAACAAAAAAGACAGAAAGTTTGCACTTCAAAGTATATTTGTATTGATGTTTTTCCCATGAATAGGCATTTTTGTACAAAGATACCGAGATACTAGTAAGAGGAAATCGTTGAAAGAATGGAAAGAATACAAAGTGGAAAAAATAGCCATGTGAAAGTGATCTCATTGAGTTCCAAACCCCACTATTGGCCATATGTCTTCAAACATTATCCCTTGTCGTTTGGAAGAAACTGGTTGAATTGATCTCGTATCATTGAATTTGGCTCTTGGTAATAAGGCTAACTGTAAAGATCCCATGGGACATAGTCATACGCTTTAATCCTAAGCTTTTGCCTAGACCGCCCTTTCGGGTTTCAGTCCACCAGGATACCCATTTTTGCCCAAATCGCCCTTTCGGGTTTTCGACTTGTCGGGTGTACAATCTTTTGCATATATCCCTAACTTTTGCCCGAACCTATTTGGTTCGTCGGGATGCCCTTATTTTTGTCTAGGTATGTCAACCTAGTGGGTAATTTTATGCGTAGTATTTTTTAACTATGTACGCGTTCACATGATGTGTGAAGTCTTCACCATCCATAGTAGCCAACATCATGGCACCACCAGAGAAAACTTTCTTTACAACAAATGGTCCTTTGTAAGTGGGAGTTCATTTGCCCCTGGGGTCACCTTGTGGAAGAATGATGCACTTTATTACCAAGTCGCCAGTCTGATATACTCGAGGCTTGATATTTTTGTTAAAAGCCTTGATCATACATTTTGGCACATATGACCATGACAAATAGTAGCCAGTCGCTTCTCGTAAATCAAGTTCAATTGATCCAACCTAGTCTGAATCCATTCGTCTTCACCTAAATCTTCTTCCTTCATTACCCTTAGAGAGGGAATATGAACTTCTACAGGCAAGACGGATTCCATGCCATAGACCAAGGAGAAAGGAGTTGCCCCAGTTAACGTACGAGCTGAAGTACAATAGCCATGGAGAGCAAACAGTAACATCTCATGCCAGTCTTTGTTGGTTACCACCATCTTTTACACAATCTTCTTGATATTTTTATTGGCAGCTTCCACTGCGCTATTCATCTTGGGTCTGTACGGAGAAGAATTGTGATGGTTGATTTTGAACTGAGTGTAGAGTTCCATAATTATAGCGTTGTTGAGATTAGTTCCATTGTCGGTGATAATCCTTTCGGAGATATCGTAACGACAGATGAGATTATGCTTGATGAATCTGGCTGCAATGTTCTTCGTGACAGAGGCAGATGAGGCAGCTTCAACTAATTAGTGAAGTAATCAATAGCGACAAGAATGAAGCAATGTCCATTGGAAGCAGTAGGTTTGATCTCTCCAATCATGTCAATTCCCCACATTGCAAATGGCCACAAAGCAGTCATGACATTTAGAGGAATAGGAGGTACATGGACCTTGTCAGCATAAATTTGACCCTTGTGGCAAGTCCTTGAGTGATGATGACAATCAGTTTCCATTGTGGACCAATAGTAACCAGCCCTCAGGATTTTCTTGGTCATAGTGTGTCCACTAGAGTGGGTCCCAAAAAGGCCATCATGCATGTCTTCCATAATTTTCTCGTCTTCCTTCTTGTCCACACATCGAAGTATAGTAGAATCATGGTTGTGCTTGTATAAGATTTTGTTGCTTAGAAACAATTTGGCTGAAAAACTATGCAAGAATTTCCTATTATTGACAGAATCTCCTTTAGGATATTCTTGTTCCTCAAGATATCTCCTCACCTCATAGTACCATGGTTTCTCTTCGTCAGTGCCAAGCTCATAGCAGTGTGCAGGTTTGTCAAATCTTTCAATTTTTATCATAGGAGCTTCGTTGTCCCATTTGACCTTTAACATGGAATACATTGTTGCCAAAGCGTCAGCCAACTGATCTTCTTCTCTAGGAAAATGTTCAAAGGTGATCTCCTAGAAGTAAGGTATTAGGGTTAACACAAGCTCCTTTTAAGGAATAAGGTTATGATGCTTAGTGTCCAATTCTCCTTTAACTTGACTTATCACTAGAGAAGAATCTCCGAATACATCCAAATGCTTGATCCTTAAGTCAATAGCAGCCTTCAAACCCAAGATGCACACCTCATACTCAGCCATGTTATTTGTACAATCGAAGAATAATCTAGCAGTGAAAGGAGTGTGACAACCTTCAGGAGAAATTATCATAGTACCAATTCCATTACACAAAGCGTTGGAAGCCCCATAAAAACCATAGTCCATTGGGATCCTTGTTCAGGTCCATCATACGGTCCAGGTTTTGCATAGTCAATTACTAACATGATATTCTCATCCGGGAAGTCAAAGTTCATATATTGAAAATAATCAATAGTTTGATGGGCCAAATGATCTGCCAATACACTTCCTTTTGATGGCTTTTTGTGTTGTATATTGAATATCGTATTCAGTCAGAATCATTTGCCATCTAGCTATTTGTAATACGGTGGGAGAACTGACTTGGGATGTTTTGAATTAGATCGCAATTGTTGCGGTTAGCAAGAGTCGCCACCGACTTTTCTTTTATCCAAAAGGAAAGGATGAAAAGAACAGGAAAGACCTTTGAGATTATTTCTTGAGTTCGGGGGGCAGATTATGAAAAGTGAATGTGTTAGCACCCTTTTCATCCATAGTTATCTATGGGCTCTTAGTTGTTTGCTAGATCATTTTCTTTGTTTGAAAGTGTGCTTTGTGGGGGTTTTTGAAAGTATTTTTGAAAAGGCGCCTTTGTTTAGGCGAAATTTGTAATGATTCTCGTTTCAGTGAAAATGTATACAAAGTGTTGGACTTTTGAAAATATTTCATGTTTTGAAAGTGTTTGGTGTGTGTTTGTTTTGAAAATGTTTGGTGTGTGTTTGTTTTGAAAGTGAGCAAGCAACTAAGAATGTTTCTACCTACTCAAAAGTCTTTTGTTCATTTCTCTCTTCCTTTAATATTGCTATCTTACCATTGATTGGTAAGAAGCCTTATCTTTGGATGTAAAGGGACGGGCGTGGGTCATCGTGTAGTCATGATAGCAATGTTGTGAGATATCTTAGCATTTCTCTTTAAGGGACTAAGATCATTTGAAAGGCAACATTCGTAGCGTCATCGAGGGACTATGATCTTGTATTTTTTATTGTTTTTGCTAAGACATCTGACATGCGTAACATGACCATTTTTTAGGCAACAAGCGGAGTTAACCTTAGGGGTGCATGTGTGAATAATGTGTTTTAATTTGCATGCATTGTTTATCTTGAATTAGGGTTCTCTAAGCATTGATTTTATCTTTCCATACAAACCCTAATTTACTAGCATTGATATGAAAGCGATAAATTGCGGAAAGTAAATTTACTATGCTATTACATCATTTGGGGATGGGGTATACAAATTTACAAATGGGGATTGCAAGAAATTAAACCTAATCATCTATTACAACCATATTGAAACTTGAATAATGTAAAAGAATTGAAAGGAATAAAATGTACAAGGATATAAATGGAAAAGAAATGGATTTTTGTTTGGATTTTGTTAAGGAAAATGGTTTTAACCTAATTATCTAAAAGAAAATAATTAATTAAAATAAGTAAAATTAAACCCAAGTTTAAAAGAAATAAAATTAATCAACAAAGCATTTTTAGGGTTTTTTAGAAAAGGTTTTAAGTTTAATCAAAATAGTATGGAAATTAACTAATTAAAAGAAAACCTAAATTCTAAGCTAATTTTAATTAAGAAAGAAAATAACTAAATATAAAATCTAATTATTAATTTATTAAGAAAAAGAAATTAAGTTTGTTCAAGAAAATATTTTTTTGTCTTTTTGTTTTTTTAAAAGGAATAAAATATAAGTATATAGAACGCAAATAATAAATAAAAATATATTTTTGGATTTTTTGATTTAATAAATAATAATAATAATAATAATAATAATAATAATAATAATAATAATAATAATAATAATAATAATAATAATAATAATAATAATAATAATAATAATAATAATAAAAATAATAAATAAAATAAAATAAAATAAAATATGAAAAATAAAGCCAGGAGGTAAAAATGGAATTTATGGTGTTTGTTAGGAAAAAACATTTTTTGTTTGAAGTCTGACCCATTAGTGTTTTTGTTAATCAGCAAAAGAAAAGAAAATAAAAAACATTGGGCCTGCGTTGTAAAAAGAAAGATGGGAGGTGTGGTGAAGTGAAAATGGGAAGGCCCATCTAGGAGGCCCAGGCACGCTAGTGTTTGAAACAAAGAGAAAGGAAATGTTAGAAAAAGAATGGAAAAAAGTGGCAGCGCTGGGGCTTGAACCTACACCCTTCACATAATACGCACGCTGTCTTACCACTGGGGTGGCTATACATCCGTTAACTTAAACAAAACCATAAATATATATTGCAAATTCATTCCTAGAAATGAACTTCATCTTCAACCTCCAGCCAGGGTCCCTGTAGCTCATTCATTTCTCATTCATTCTCAAAACTTCTAACATCAAACTTGTTAGAAATTTTACCAGGATTTCAGAAATGTAAACAATTTGGACTAACAATCAAAGATGAGAATGTATTTCCAAAAGTACCAAATCCTGACCTAACGTTTTTCAGATATTCAAACTTAAAATTCTCTAAGATCAGGCAAAATAAATGAAAACTATGGATATGTACAGCTTCAGGGCAATGATATCTACATTTTGTCTTTGAAAATGAAAGCCTCACAATGCCTAAATGAAGAGATGAAAGTTCAGAAAAATACCTCAAAAACTGGAAATCGTGAAATGAGTTTGAGCTTGTTTCAAGTGATGGAGATGATCAGGTTAGCTTCCTCAAGTTCCCAGGAAGCTAATGCAATGCTTAACTTGAGCTATGGATGGCTGGAATGGTCTGGAGAAGTCAAGTTGCAGACCTCTATTTTTGGTTATGGAGGATGGGGATGGAGATGTTATTTTTGGTTATAGAAGCTTTGCAAATGATTTTGAGGGAAAACGCACGAGGGAAATGAAAGATATAAGTTCAAGGGCAGAATTGTGTATCAATGGTGTTTTTGTGCAATTTCTAGTTTGTGAGTGTTTGAGAGAGTTTCAGGGCCTTAGCATTCGTGTACTAGCTTGCAAATAGTGTATCTACTTATAGGCAAAAGGTTTTTAGACTTGAAACAACTCAGAATTTGAATTTACATGTTTAAGCTCAACATGTGATTTTTTAACAAAACAAGTTTCCATGCCTTGTACTTGGTTCATAGAGTTGTTAACCACTTTAAACACAATACCTCTGAATTTTTAGATGGAGTGTACTCAAAGAAAACAAGTTAGGAGCTCAAGAAGTTGAACTTGTGCATAAAGCTTGCTTTACAAGAATGGATATGTTACTTTCTCCCCAAAATGGCAAATTGTTTTGGACAAAGCTTGAAACACTTGGATAAGGGCATAATCAGTTGTGTAAACCATTAATTATGGAGTGAAAAACAAGTTTGAGGCCTGCAAAGTGAGGATTATGCAACATGGCTATGGCTATGGTTTATGTTCATCACAAAATATGTCTTGCAAAACAAGTTTGAAACTCTAACTTCTTGCCTTCGATTCTCTTAGCTTAAGTATGGTCTTAATGAGTTCTTGGAAATTTTGGAAATATTGTAACATCCCCTAAAACCTTCATGTTGGACATTTTTGAATATTCAATTTGGAACTATGTGAAAAGTTGCCATGAAGTTAGGTCAAAATCCTGACTAAAATACTCAAAATTTCACTAAGTATTTTTAGTATTATGTGCATGACTTCTTGAATCAATAACTTGAAATCCAAGAATTTTTATAACTTGGTTCCTTCTACAAAGTTTTAGATCTCATTCTAAAACTTTCATGTTGGAAGTTTTCCTTGAATCATCTTGCATCATGGTGGAAATTTGGCACAAAGTTATGAAAAAATGTTAACTTTCCAACACTTGGAAAAATTTCTAAGTCCTAGAATTTGGACTTTTCAAAGATAACTTTGAATTTTTAATTTCTTGATGAACAATTTTCATATTTTGACGTGTCTTGATGAAACATGATCTTTGAAACTTGATTTTGATCAAAAAGTCAAAGTTTAACTTTTCAGTGCACAATTGACTTTTCATCAGTTGACTGAAATTCATCTGTAAATCCAATGATCTCGAGAGGTGATTTGAACTATGAAATTAGGTCAAGATGGTGCATTTGAATCCTTGAGATCATGTCTTAAACCAATAAGTCATTTTCTTGGTCAAAAGTCAAGAACTGAGTCATTTCAATCAAAACCCTAATTTTGACCATTTTGACCTTTTGGTGTTCTGATCAAATTTCTTTGAGGAATTGTGATCCAAGCTTGATCAAATATATGAGTTCATAATGTTGATATGGATAAAAAATTATGAAGTTTGACTGCAAATTGACCACAGTTGACTTTTCCCTAATATAGTTGATTTTAGGTCAACTGATCAACTGACTGAGCAAAAATGTGATCCAAAGCCTGAAACTTTACATGAGCAATCTTGGGGATCCAAAATTATCCATTAAAGTCATATAAGGCATTAGAAGTTCAATTATCTTTGTACAAACTCAAACCCTAATTTTGAGTTGTCAGTGTTGAGGAGGTGTCTTGAGCTGATCAAGCCTTGTGTGGTCTTGAATCAATGAGATCTTATGAGAGATTTCTTGAGAAATGAGAGGGTAAATTTTGGGGTACAACAGCTGCCCCTGTTCAATCTTCTTAAACCTAAAGATTTAAATTGGTGGATCTTCCATTCGTGAATTGAAGGTGAAAGATGATTGAACACTAAAGTGCCCATAAATTTATACTCGAAGATGTATTGGGAATGTGCTTATAGATGCCATTTGGAGGAATGATGGTAAATACTGGAAGAAGTATCAGCATAAATCTTTGGTCGACTAAAACTTGATGTTTTTCCTGTGGGAAAAAGGGTTAGTTAAATGCAGATGTATGCATGGCGTTCTCAAGATGAATGAGATTGTGCTAAATGCGTTTCGTATGCATATGCTATGATGTATGAATGTGGGATTTTATTTAGATGCATATTTGTCTTGGAAAATAAATCCCTGACTACTGTTGAGGATTTTTGGGAAGCTAAATCCCGGATTGCTGTTGGGAATGAAGAATATACATATCTTCAAATTTTGTTAAAAGAATGCTTCCGTCGAGGATTATCTCTTGAATGTTAGTTGTTATGTGGTCGGACTCCAGGTTTCACACCAACTTGCTGAGGATGAGGAAGTCAACTGCTATCTTGTCGGATTCCAGGCTTCACAGTAACTTACTAGGGAAGAATAAATTAACTGTTATCTGGTCGGATTCCAGGCTTCATAAAAAATTTGTTGAAGTTGAACTGTTATCTGGTCGGATCCAGGCTTCACAGTAACTTGCTTGAAACTAGTTGTTATCTGGTCAAATTCCAGGCTTCACAATGAATTTCTGAGGGAATAAAGTTAATTGCTATCTGGTCGGGTCCAGACTTCACAATAACTCACTTGGGAAGATAAAGTTGAATTGATATCTGGTCGGGTCCAGGCTTTACAGTAACTTGCTGGGGTAGAGGCAAGCTCTACTGGGGAAAATAAGTTAAACCCTTGTCTGGTTGAGTCCAGGTTCTTCAATATCTCGAAGAGTTAAACTTTTATCTGGTCGGGTCCAGGCTTCATAGTGTCTTGAGAAATTAACTATTATCTGGTCGGGTCCAGGCTTCATAGTGTCTTGAGAAGTTAACTATTATCTGGTCGGGTCCAGGCTTTATAGTAACTGAAAAGTTAATTATTATTTGGTCGAGTCTAGGCTTCATAGTGACTGAAAGTTATACTATTATCTAGTTGGGTCCATGCTTCATAGTATTTGAAAAGTTACACTATTATCTGGTCGAGTCGAGGCTTCATAGTGACTAAAAGTTGTACTATTATCTGGTCGGGTCCAGGCTTCATATTAACTGAAAAGTTACACTATTATCTGGTCGGGTCCAGGCTTTATAGTATTTGAAAAGTTTCACTATTATCTAGTTGGGTCCAGGCTTCATAGTATTTTGAACGAATGAAGTTGACTGTTATCTGGTTGGATCCAAGCTTCTCAACAACTTATTAAAGTTAAAACTGTTATCTGGTCGGATTCCAGGCTTCACAGTAACTTTTGAAGATAACAATGACTTTGTTGGTGACTTCACTGGGGATTAGGGGCTATGGTCCTCTGATTTATAATAGTCTGAGAGGAAAACTCAATCTGGAGAGGATAGACTCAGCGGCGGCAGACAAATTTAGCTGGGGAAATAAACCCTGCTGGGGAAATAAACCCTGTTTAAGAAATAAACCCTATTGAGGAATACTTGACGAACTGCTGACGAGGTGAGTTCTTTTAGGAAGAGATCCACATGGCTTCTTCTTTTAGGAACAACTTAGCTGGGGAGAGAGTTGTCAAAAGATTGAGACTCTGGCTGGGGATCAACCTATGCAAAGAGACTTTTGTGGGAAACTCTGTTGGGAATTGGTTTGTTGTAGCCGTCTTTGTGGGGATAATGCTAATGAAATAACTCTGTGGGGATATTCCATATACATTAAAGAGATGCTTGTTGCTGCTTAGCAGGACATATGTGCCAAATAGTTTTAATCATGTTCACATGCATATGTTCGTTAAGTTTTAGTCATTGGACATTTTTGTATTCAAAACAAAAACAAAAAGTTTGCACTTCAAAGTATATTTGTATTGATATTTTGCCCATGAATAGGCATTTTTGTACAAAGAGATAGAGATCCTAGTAAGAGGAAATCGTCGAAGGGAAAAAAATTGAAAACTAAAATAATAGCCATGTGGAAGTGATCTCATCGCGTTCCAATTCTACTATTTCCCATATGTCTTCGAATGTCCTTTGCCGTTGACAGAAGTTGATTGGACTGATCTTGGACTGTTTAAACTCAGACCTTGGTAATAAAGGCGATCGTGGTGATTCCACGGGACATAGCCATACGCTTTTAATCCTTAACTTTTTCCTAGACTGCCCTTTCGGGTTTTCAGCCCACCAGGATACCCATTTTTGCCCAAGTCGCCCTTTCGGATTTTCAACTTGTCGGGTGTACAATTTTTTGCATATATCCCTAATTTTTTCCCAAACCTTTTGGTTTTCCGGGATGCCCTTATCTTGTCTAGGTGTGTCAACCTAGCAGGTCTCTTATGCGTAGTATTTTTTGACTATGTCTATGTTCACAGGATGTGGGAAGTCTTCACCGTACATGGTAGCCAACATCATGGCACCACCAGAGAACACTCTCTTTACAACAAATGGCCCTTCGTAGGTGGGAGTCCATTTTCCCCTGGGGTCACCTTGTGGAATAATGATGTGCTTTATTACCAAGTCACCAACTTGATATACTCGAGGCCTGATCTTTTTGTTGAAAGCCTTGATCATACATTTTTGGTACATCTAACCATGAGAAACAGCAGCCAGTCGTTTTTCATCGATCAAGTTCAACTGATCCAATCTTGTCAGAATCCACTCGTCTTCTCCTAGGCCTGCTTCATTCATAATCCTTAGTGAGGGAATCTGAACTTCCACTGGCAGAACAACTTCCATGCCACAGACCAAAGAAAAGGGAGTTGCCCCAGTTGATGTCCAAGATGAAGTACGGTAACCATGAAGAGAAAACGGTAACATCTCATGCCAGTCTTTGTAGGTTACTACCATCTTCTGCACAATCTTCTTAATGTTTTTGTTGGCCACTTCCATTGCGCCATTCATTTTAGGTCTATAAGGAGAAGAATTGTGATGCTTGATTTTGGACTGAGTGCAATGTTCTATAATCATAGCATTGTTGAGGTTAGTCCCATTGTCGATGATGATCCTTTTGGGGATACCATAGCGGCAGATGAGGTTGTGTTTGATGAACCTGGCTACCACACTCTTTGTGACTGAGGAAAATGAGGCGGCTTCGACCCATTTGGTGAAATAATCGATAGCGACAAGAATGAAACTATGTCCATTGGAAGTAGTGGGTTTGATCTCTCCAATCATATCAATGCCCCATATTTCAAATGGCCACGGAGCAGTCATGACATTCAGAGGGATAAGAGGCACATGGACCTTGTCAGCATAGATTTGGCATTTGTGGCAAGTTCTTGAGTGATGATGGCAATCAGTCTCCATTGTTGACCAATAGTAACCAGCTCTCAGGATTTTCTTGGCCATAGTATGTCCGCTAGAGTGAGTCCCAAAGAGACCATCATGCATGTCTTCCATAATTCCCTCTGCCTCATTCTTGTCCACACATCGTAGTAGAGTAGAGTCATGGTCGCGTTTGTACAAGATTCTATTACTTAGGAAGAATTTGGCTGAAAATCTTCGTAAGAACTTTCTGTCATTGATGGATGCTCCTTTAGGGTACTCTTGTGCTTCAAGGTATCTCTTCACCTCACGGTACCATGGCTTCTCGGCGTCAGTGTCAAGCTCATAGCAGTGCGCAGGTTCGTCAAATCTCTCAATTATAATCATAGGAGCTTCGTTGTCCCATTTGACCTTGAACATAGAAGACATTATGGCCAAAGCATCGGCCAACTGATTTTCTTCCCTAGGGAAATGTTCAAATATGACCTCTTCGAAGTAAGGAATCAGAGATAACACAAGTTCCTTGTAAGGGATGATATTAGGGTGCTTAGTGTCCCAATCTCCTTTTACTTGGCTAATCACTAGAGCGGAATCCCCAAACACATTCAAATGCTTGATCCTCAAATCAATGGCAGCCTTCAGACCCAAAATCCATGCTTCGTACTCAGCCATGTTGTTCGTACAATCGAAGCATAGTCTGGAAGTGAATGGAGTGTGGCAACCTTCAGGTGAGATTATCACAGCACCAATTCTGTTACCCAAAGCGTTAGAAGCCCCATCGAAGACCATAGTCCATCGAGATCCTTGTTCAGGTTCGTCATACGGTCCAGGTTTCGCGCGGTCGGTCATTAGCATGATATTCTCATCCAGGAAGTCAAAGTTCATAGACTTATAATCATCAACAGCTTGATGGGCCAAATGATCTGCTAATACACTTCCTTTGATGGCCTTTTGCATTGTGTATTGAATATCGTACTCAATCAAGATCATTTTCCATCTAGCTATCCATCCGGAAAGAGCGGGTTTCTCGAAGATGTACTTGATAGGGTCCATCTTAGAAATTAATAGAGTGGTATGAGTCAACATATACAGTTTTAGCCAGCGAGTAGCCCATGCCATAGCGCACCAAGTTTTCTTGAGTGTTGAATATCTGGTTTCACAGTCGGTAAACTTTTTGCTCAGGTAGTAAATAGCATGCTCTTTTCGGCCAGACTCGTTATCTTGGCCCAAAACACACCCCATAGAATTCTCTAGCACCGTTAAGTACATGATCAAAGGTCTTCCTTCAATTGGATGCATGAGAATAGGAGGTTATTGTAGATGTTCCTTGATTTTTTCGAAGGCAGCTTGGCATTCATCATTCCATCTGACTACTTGATCTTTCTTCAAGAGTTTGAAGATTGGCTCACAAGTAGCAGTTAAGTGAGATATGAAGCGAGCGATGTAGTTAAGACGACCCAAGAATCCTCTAACCTCCTTTACAGAGTGGGGGGAATGACATTTCTTGGATGGCCTTTTCCTTGGAAGGATCGACTTCGATGCCTTTACCACTGACAACAAAACCTAGAAGCTTTCCAGGTCGTACTCCGAATGTGCACTTATTAGGGTTTAACCTCAACTTGTACTTTTTCAGCCTCTCGAATAGCTTTTATAGGTGATTGAGATATTCCTATTCAGTTTGTGATCTTGAAATCATAAGATCCATATATACCTCTATCTCATGATGGATCATGTCATGAAACAAAGCTACCATAGCCCTTTGATATGTTGCCCCTGCATTCTTTAATCCGAACGACATGACCTTGTAGAAAAAGGTGCCCCATTGTGTAACAAAGGTGGTCTTCTCCATGTCTTCGGGAGCCATCCTAATTTGATTATAGCCTACGAAACCATCTATGAAAGAGAAGACTTTATGATGAGCAGTATTATCGACCAAGACATCATATTGAGGTAGAGGGAAATCATCCTTGGGACTTGCCCTATTCAGATCCCTATAATCTACGCACATACGAACTTTTCCGTCTTTCTTTGGCACTGGCACCATGTTTGCAACCCATTGGGGATAAGATGTCACATCTAGGAATCCTATGTAAAATTGTTTCATCACTTCAGATTTTATCTTTTCAGACATGTCAGGCCTCATGCGACGAACTTTTTGTTTGACAGGAGGAAAATCTTCCTTTATCGGCAGACGATGAACTACAATGTCGGTATCCAACCCTGGCATATATTCATACGACCAAGCAAACACTTCCACATAGTCATGCAACATCCAAACCAATCTGCTTTTTACAATGCTTTTCAGGTTAACGCCGATCTTGACCTCTTTCTTGTCTGTCTCGGTACCTAGATTGATGACTTCAACTGACTCTTCATGCGTCTGAATAGCTTTTTCCTCTTGTAATAGAAGTCTGGCTAGTTCTCCTGGTATTTCACAATCTTTCTCGCCTTTGTCTTCAGCTTGGTTAACTGGATGTTCAAAGTCATAGTCGGTAATAATAGAGTCATTGGCAATGAGATCAAGAGTGGATGAGGACCTGCAAGAGTGTGTGTGTGTGTGTGTGTTCATGTAAGATACATGGCTATTTTGAAAAATGTATTTGAAGAAAAAGAAAGATAATGAGAACAAAAGTTCGAATGCAAAAAAGTCCAATGGTTTGTATTGAATGATCATATGATAAAATGAACATAAATAAAACCCTTGACAAATGGACCATAGTGCCCCGGGCCAGGCACATGGCTTAAAAGTCATTATTTAATATTACAGAAAAAATGTTCTTGAATTAATAGAAAGCAATAAACAAGTAATTACTCCTCAATGAAGGAGATGAGAACGAAGTCCTTTGCGTGCCAATTGTTGAGCTCTATTGTAGTAGGATATACCCATTCTTCAAATGCACATTCATCATCAGAATCACCCCCAGCATTTACTTTGTGACTTCCAATACGGAGAAGGGGCTTCCTTGCGCGAGCGCGCCTCACTTCTTTCTGAGCCTTGATAGTGAAACCCAAACCACATTTGTCTGTTTTGAATGGGATCTCAGGGAGTTACCCCCAAGTATCACCGCTTCCTTCTTCGGCTGCGGCACGAGCATCTTTAAACGAACCCATCTTTGGAACGACCTTAACAGCTTTGGACACATCATAGGAAAATTTGGCAGTACCAACCTGTGATACGGTGGTAGAACCGTATTTTCCTTTAGACAAGGCTATCCCACTATTAATGAGTAGGTAGCATCGTCGTTGGAGTTTAAGGGTCAATTCGGATTTAGGGACTTACGGTCACCAAAGCAATGGTAGGACGCCTTAGCGGTAACCCTAATGTCTTAGATCATTTGTTTTGAGGCAACAATATCTGAGGCAACCGTTTCGAGGCGACTATGATCTTTGGACAAGAGGGCGACCTCTAAAGTGACCTATACTTAATGACCACGTTCGAAGGCAACCAAGTGGGGTGTACCCTAAGAGTGCGCATGTGCGAGTGTGTTGTTTTTCAGTTAATTTTATCTTTGTACATGTTAATGGTGATCTATGTTGATTTTATGTTAAAACATTCAATCTTGTCATGCATTCCTATTATGAAACATCTAACAGTTATAATTTGCGGGAAATAAAATGCGAAATTTAAATTACAAGGCGTCGGGTATTTACATCGCCAAAAGCAACCCTTTGAAATTTAAATGCGGAAAAATAAATAAAATGATAAATAAATGGTCCTAATTATCTATTACATTCCGGGAACAAGTACAATAATATGATAAAAGAAAATAAGTCGCGTGCGAGAAATTAAATCGAGTGCGAGTAGGGTTTTGACCCTTTGTTATTAAAGAAATGATTTTTTTTGTTGTTTTTATTTTAAGAAAGAAACTATCCTAAATTAACTATTAAATTAATAAATTAATTAATTAATTAATGAAAATAAATATTTTTGGATTTTTTTGGTATTTAAAGAAATAAAATAAAATTGATCAATATTAATAAAAACCTAATTATGTCTAAGTTAATTTTAGTTATTTACAAAAATATATTAAAGTTATTGTGTAATTAAAGCCTAAATTAATTAAATTAATATTTGTTAATAAAAATTAAAATACTGAAATTTAATTTAATAAAGAAAATATTGTTTGGTTTTAACTTTATAAAGAAAAAGATTTGATTGGTTAGTTAATAATAAAAATAATACCAAAACAATTAAATAAACTAAATGAAAATAGAGAGAGATAGAGGTATATGGGCCTGTTTGGAGGTTTGATCCGCAATTCTGAGGCCCAATTACATTGGCCTAGCTTGACTTTTTGAGATCCCCTATGCGCCTTTTGACTTGGTCCATGGTAGACTCTCATTTTCTGGCCACCAGATTTGGCCTATGGCCATCTGGCCATCAGATACTTGATGGTGTATGGTGTGCTTCACATTTGGATTTGCATGAGATAATCTGAAGAAAAATTACATAGAGAAATTTGGAGGACCTGGGATTCTAACCCAGGTCCTGTGGATGCTTGGATCACTCGCTTCGCCACTAGGCCAATGTGCTTTAGTTGTTAACATATTAAACAATTAAAATAACAAGAGAAAACGCGTTAATGTACTAGAATAAAAAAAAAAGTGCGCGAAAATTTGAAAGGACCAATCAAAGGGGGACACGTTGTCGTCCCTATCCTCAGGCATGTAAAGAAATTACCTGCAGATTTGAATCTGCAACTAAATGCCTAGGTCCTTCCAAAAATTCATCTCAGGCCATATAAACTCCTCCCAAGACCATGGTTGCATTCGTCTTCCTCTCCCGGTCACGTCCATGGCCATTATTAAGGCTAATTTTACCTGTAAGAGAAATGCCCAAAACGAACCACAAAACCCTAGTTATGGTACCTCACAGCATAGGCCACATAAACGAAATAGGACAATACAGAAAGCTTGGAAACTTGATGAGGATTATGAATATGCAACTAGTTTTTTCAAAAGGTGCTGGAATAAAGATTTACGAATTCAAATGCAGAGTGGTTTTCTGTGACACTTACAGTGCGTTTGAGCGTGTATGGAGGCTTTCTAGAGATTGGTTCTGACTCAGTGAACCTCCAGCAATCGATTGGTATCAAGCTTTGCTTCTGAAAACGCCTCAAAGTATGATTTTGGTTTCACACTTTTTACCACTTTTTTCAAGTTTTGTTTGGTTGGTTCTTGCAGCCTCCACCCTTGTTTTTGTGCCCTCTAGCCTCCTTATGTAATGTGGAATGCATTAGGTTAACAATTGTGCTTTGAATCTTTCCACATCAATGCCATGAGATTTGATTTGATTCACCATTACTAAACCTTCCAAAATTGTCAAAACTCAATCTTTTTGCACATGGAATGCTTGATACGAGTTTGATACCCTTGATGATGATGATTCAGTCCTGAAATAGCCAAAAAGAGATCAAGTAATCAATATTTGGATTTTATTTGATTTAATTTGATTAAAAATGAAATAATTCAATAAAAAATCAAATAAAATAATAAAATTGATAAATGGACAAATGGCTGAAGCTAGGACACGAGGACAATTATGCAAGCTCAAATCAAGTGGAAAAGAATGGGCTCATTTGACAAAATTTAAAGTTTTGGGGATAGTTGACTTTTGGCAATGTTGCGAAAATTCCCAACTTCAACAATGCATAACTTCTACAATTTTGAACTTTTGGAAGTGTTCTTGGACTTTTTAGAAATCTTTAGATGTCCTCTAACCAACCCTTTTGGTCTCATATCGTTTTGATATTCCATGCTCAAGTTATAAGCTTTGGCAAAAAAGGTGTTTTTGTTGACTTTTAAAAATGACCTATAATGTCCAAATTTATAACTTCTTGTGAGTGCATTTTCTGATCTTGGGGTATGAAGATGGATTGTATTAAATTGAATCCTCTTCAAAATGAGCTTTGGATGGGTCATTTCTCATAAAGTATAAGAAAGTTATGCTTGGTCAAAGTTGAGTTGACTTTTCCTACAAAACCCTAATTTAGCAACTTTTGGGTCTTGATGAATTTTGAGCAATCCTTGATGAATCATGATCAACCCTTTATCAAATGATGAAATATCCTTCAAAATGAGAATGTTGACAAAAAATCTTGAAGTTTGACTGTTTATAGGTCACAGTTGACTTTTGCCCTATCATAGTCGATTTTTGGACCCTTTGAGCAATTGACTGGGCAAACTTCCTCTGCAAGGCTTGAAATTTGACATGGATGATCTTGAGAGCATATTAGTACATTGGGGAGTACTTGAGATCATTTGGACCCAAGGATCTTGATGCAACACAAAACCCTAATTTGGGGTTGACTGCCTTAGGAGATAGCTTGATTGTCCAACTCTTGAGCAATCTTGAGCCGCTTGGAGATTTTTATTGCAATGTCTTGAGAAATATGAGAGGTCAAATTTTGGGGTACAACAGCTGCCCCTGTTCAATCTTCTTAAACCTGAGGATGTAGATTAGCTTTCGTGCCTTTCGTGATCCGAAGGTGGAAGATGATTGAACACTAGAGTGCCCAGAAATTTGCACTCGCATGAAGTGGTATCAACCTTGTTATGTCGGGAATGGGCTTACAGATTCCATTTGGAGATTGTTGGTAGGAGGATGGGATTACAGATTCCATCTGTAGGAGTGTCGATCGCCTAAGAGATTCCTTAGCGAGAACTTGCATACCTGTTGTTGTAGAAGATTCTGCTGGGGAAGCCTGGTTTTTGTTGAGATTTAGGAACTTGCCTGTACTTCAACTGAGAGAATGCCTCGGCTGAGTCTTAAGAACCTGTCCATAATTCAACTGGGGGAAACATCTTCATCAAGATCCAGGAACTGTCTTGTCTTCAACGTAGTATACCGTTGAGATTGTAGAACTCGTCCACACTTTGACGGAGGAAAACATCAAGATCTAGGAACTATCTGGTCTTCAACGCAGTATATCGTTGAGATTATAGAACTCGTCCACACTATGACATAGGAAAACATCTTCATCAAGATCTAGGAACTGTCTGGTCTTCAACGTAGTATACCGTTGAGATTATAGAACTCGTCCACACTATGACGGAGGAAAACATCAAGATCTAGGAACTGTCTGGTCTTCAACATAGTATACCATTGAGATTATAGAACTCGTCCACACTATGAAGTAGGGAAACATCTTCATCAAGATCTAGGAATTGTCTGGTCTTCAACGTAGTATACCATTGAGATTATAGAACTCGTCCACACTATGACAGAGGAAAACATCAAGATCTAGGAACTGTCTAGTCTTCAACGTAGTATACCATTGAGATTATAGAACTCGTCCACACTATGACGTAGGGAAACATCTTCATCAAGATCTAGGAACTGTCTGGTCTTCAACGTAGTATACCGTTGAGATTATAGAACTCGTCCACACTATGACGGAGGAAAACATGAAGATCTAGGAATTGTCTAGTCTTCAACATAGTATACCCTTGAGATTATAGAACTCATCCACACTATGACATAGGGAAACATCTTATCAAGATCTAGGAACTGTCTGGTCTTCAACGTAGTATACCGTTGAGATTGTAGAACTCGTCCACACTATGACAGAGGAAAACATCAAGATCTAGGAATTGTCTAGTCTTCAACGTAGTATATCATTGAGATTATAGAACTCGTCCACACTATGACGTAGGGAAACATCTTCATCAAGATCTAGGAACTGTCTGGTCTTCAACGTAGTATACCGTTGAGATTGTAGAACTCGTCCACACTATGACGTAGGGAAACATCAAGATCTAGGAATTGTCTAGTCTTCAACGTAGTATACCGTTGAGATTATAGAACTCGTCCACACTATGACAAAGGAAAACATGAAGATCTAGGAACTGTCTAGTCTTCAACATAGTATACCGTTGAGATTATAGAACTCATCCACACTATGACGTAGGGAAACATCTTATCAAGATCTAGGAACTGTCTGGTCTTCAACGTAGTATACCGTTGAGATTGTAGAACTCGTCCACACTATGACAGAGGAAAACATCAAGATCTAGGAACTGTCTAGTCTTCAACGTAGTATATCATTGAGATTATAGAACTCGTCCACACTATGACGTAGGGAAACATCTTCATCAAGATCTAGGAACTGTCTGGTCTTCAACGTAGTATACCGTTGAGATTGTAGAACTCGTCCACACTATGACGTAGGGAAACATCAAGATCTAGGAATTGTCTAGTCTTCAACGTAGTATACCGTTGAGATTATAGAACTCGTCCACACTATGACGGAGGAAAACATCAAGATCTAGGAACTGTCTAGTCTTCAACGTAGTATACCGTTGAGATTATAGAACTCGTCCACACTATGACGTAGGGAAACATCTTCATCAAGATCTAGGAACTGTCTGGTCTTCAACGTAGTATACTGTTGAGATTGTAGAACTCGTCCACACTATGACGGAGGAAAACATCAAGATCTAGGAACTGTATAGTCTTCAACGTAGTATACCGTTGAGATTATAGAACTCGTCCACACTATGACGTAGGGAAACATCTTCATCAAGATCTAGGAACTGTCTGGTCTTCAACGTAGTATACCGTTGAGATTGTAGAACTCGTCCACACTATGACGTAGGGAAACATCAAGATCTAGGAACTGTCTAGTCTTCAACGTAGTATACCATTGAGATTATAGAACTCGTCCACACTATGACGGAGGGAAATTGTCGAGATTGAGAACCTTATCTGAAATTCAACCGAGGATAATTCAGTTTAGATTTAAGAACCGGTCGGGTCTTCAATGTAGCTGAGAACTTTAATTGTATCTCTCCTGAAAGGTAAAGGTCAGTCGTATGCAATTCATGATATATATCAAGCAATGATGTTCTCAAAATAAATGAAATTGTTGTATGATGCGTATATGCATGTATTATGATGTATGGAAATGTAATGTGTTAGCTGGGGAAAATAAATCCTGGATAGCTGCTGGAGAAAGAGCTGAATTCTTCATTTCCGCTAGAGATGACGAACGAAGATGATTGCGAGAATAAACCGTCAGGAGGGAATAACTCTGTTGGGGAATAAACTGATGAGGAGATTACTCTGTGGGGAAGAGATATTCTGCTGAGGATTCCACCGATAAATTCCATTGGGGATGAATTACCGTTGTTGGTGATATTGAATCCTGTTGGGGTTTTGAATTCTGTTTGTGAAAGGAAAGAACTCGGCTGGGGATGATCTTTCAGTTGCGACTTCACCGGGGATAACCTTTGAGACTCTTATGGGGATAATCCTTTGAGCTATGCTGGGGACAACCTTCCTTTGTACTCGGCTGGGGATATTTATTCAACTCTACTGGGGAAGGACTTCCAGAGTCTACTGGGGATGATTCTTCAACTCCGCTGGGGAAGCTTTTTCAGACTGCGCTGGGAAAATTTTAACTCCACTGGGGATATCCTGTATTCTGCCGGGGAATATTCTTATACTCCGCTGGGGAATATTAAGACTGCCGGGGATATTAAGACTTTTCGGTGTCGATGGTAGATAAACTCTGCTCGGGGAGGATATTACCGATTCATTCACAGTTGCAAGTCTCAGCTGGGGAGAGCTATCATTACTGTCTTACTCTGCGGAGAGTGAAAGTTTCTTAGCCATATTCTTTGGCTGAATTTACCGTTGTACCTGGTGGACAGAGCAACTATACAGCTTGGACAATTCTCATTTTCCCCTGTTTCTGATATTACCAGTAATCGTCTTTTTGTTTCGTATGCAAATATTTATGAGCACCAATTAATGTCAAGTGCATATATCAAAAATGAACATTGGACGTTCTTTGCAAAACAAAACAGATAAAGGAAAAACATTTTGAAATTTGTCTGAAAATGAATTTGTATTGATTTTGAAATTTGGCCTGTAAATAGGTGCTTTTGTACAAGAGGTTGACGTCCTAGTAAGAGAACGCCGCCGAACAAATAGAATTTATACAATTTGTGAAAAACTAAACAAAACAACTATATGAATAATCCCGCTGGGTTCCAACTCTGCTGTTGCCTTTATGTACCCGAGCATCTCATCACTTTGCTATTGGTTGAAAGTAGATCAGATTGATTAGTGTCGTCCGAGCTTGATAGTCGATACTGAAGTCTGGATGCATGGTGATCCAATGAGACATAGTGTTACGCTTTAATCCCTAATTTTTGCCCGGATCGCCCTTTCGGGTTTTCAGTCCACCGGGATACCCTTTTTTGCCCAAATCGCCCTTTCAGGTTTTCAACTTGCCGGGTGTACATATTTTTCATTTTCATCCCTTATTTTTGCCCGAACCCTTTTGGTTTGCTGGGAAGCCCTTATTTTTGCCTAGGTCAGTCGACCTAGCGGGTCATTAGTTATGCGTAGTATCTTTCCACTATGTCTGCATTGACAGGGTGAGGAAGGTCGTCACCATCCATGCTGGTTAGAATCATAGCTCCTCCTGAGAAAATATTCTTAACCATAAATTCCCCTTCGTAAGTAGGGGTCCATTTGCACCTGGGATCACCTTGAGGTAAGATAATGTACTTGATTACCATATCCCGTACTTGATACTCTTGTCGTCTAACTTTCTTGTTAAATGCCTTGATCATCCGCTTTTGGTACGTCTGACCATGACAAATAGCAGTAAGTCTCTTTTCGTCGATTAAGTTAAGCTGATCAAGCCGGGTCTGAATCCAGTCATCTTTGCTTAAACCTGCATCCTTCATAATCGGAAGAGAGGGTATCTGAACTTCAATGGGCAAGACGGCCGCCATGCCATATACCAAGGAATAGGTTGTTTCCCCTGTTGATGTTCGTGCTGAGGTACGGTACCTATGAAGAGCAAATGGTAACATCTCGTGCCAATCTTTTTAGGTCACCGTCATTTTCTGCACGATCTTCTTGATGTTCTTATTAGCCGCTTCAACAGCCTCATTCATCTTCGACCGGTAGGGAGTAGAGTTGTGATGCTGTATCTTGAACTGCTTGCAGAGCTCAGTGATCATCTTGTTATTAAGATTTGTACCATTGTCCGTAATGATCCTCTCTTGTACACCATATCGACAGATCAGGTTATGCCGAATGAACCGTGCCACGATGTTCTTGGTCACAGTAGCAAAGGAAGCTGCTTCAACCCACTTCGTAAAGTAATCAATTGTTACCAAGATGAAACGATGTTCGTTGGACGTTGTAGGTCTGATCTCGCCGATCATATCAATGCCCCACATTACAAAAGGCCAAGGTGTCGTCAAGACATTTAGAGGTACTGGAGGTATATGCACTTTATCGGCATAGACTTGGCACTTGTGACATGTCCGAGAATGCTGATAACAGTCGGCTTCCATAGTGGACCAGAAATATCCTGCCCGAAGGATTTTCTTTGCCATGGTGTGTCCACTGGAATGAGTTCCGAAGGTACCTTCATGTAAATCTACCATGATCCTTTATGCCTCGTTCTTATCCACACATCGCAGTAAGGTCGAATCATGGTTTCGCTTGTAAAGGATGTCATTGCTGATGAAGAACTTTGCCGCGAACCTCCTCAGAAACTTCTTGTCATTAACAGATGCACCCTCGGGGTACTCCTGAGCTTCAAGATACCTATTCACCTCATGAAACCAAGGTTTATCTGCTACCTCTTCAGTCTCAATGTCACAGCAATGTGCAGGTTCGTCCAACCTTTCAATGATAATCCGGGGAGCTTCGTTTCCCAATTGACTTTGAACATAGAAGACATCGTAGCTAGCGCGTCCGCCAACTGATTCTCCTCTCTTGGGGAGTGTTCAAAGGTTATCTCTTCAAAATGTGGAAGCAACATCAATACATACTCTTTGTAAGGAATAGGATTTGGGTGTTTCGTATCCCACTTGCCTTTGATCTGACTGATCACGAGAGAGGAATCTCCGAATACACTCAGAAACTTTATCCTTAGGTCAATTGCTGCTCGAAGACCCATGATGCACGCTTCATATTCCGCCATGTTGTTGGTGCAGTTGAAACATAGTCGGGCGGTGAATGGAGTATGAGAGCCTTTAGGAGATATGATTACGGCGCCAATGCCATTTCCCAAAGTGTTCGAAGCCCCATTAAAGTACATAGACCATCGGGATCCCTCCTCAGGTCCTTCATCCGATCCAGGTGTCTCACAATTAGTCACTATCATGATATTCTCGTCCGAAAATTCAAAGTTCATAGACTGGTAATCATCCACTGCCTGATGTGCCAAGTGATCTGCCAACATTCTTCCCTTGATTTCCTTTTGGGTCGTATACTGGATGTCGTACTCAGTCAAGATCATCTGCCATCTTGTTATTCTTCCGGACAAGGCAGGCTTCTCGAAGATATACTTGATTAGATCCATCTTTGATATCAATAGAGTAGTGTGAGTCAGCATATACTGTCTCAACCGGCAAGCAGCCCATGCCAAAGCGCAGCAATTTTTCTCAAGCAACGAGTATCGGGTCTCGCAGTCGGTAAACTTTTTTCTAAGGTAATAAATAGCATGCTCTTTTCGGCCAGACTCGTCATGCTGCCCCAGCACGCACCCTATTGAGTTGTCGAGTACTGTCAAGTATAAGATCAAAGGTCTCCCTTCAACTGGTGGCATCAGAATAGGTGGCTCTTGGAGATATTCTTTGATCCTTTCGAAAGCGGCCTGACATTCATCGTTCCAACGTACTACTTGATCTTTCTTTAGTAACTTGAAGATTGGCTCACAAGTAGCAGTCAGGTGTGAGATGAATCGGGCAATGTAGTTCAAATGTCCCAGAAAGCCTCTGACTTCTTTTTTTGTTCTAGGAGCCGGCATTTCCTGTATAGCTTTCACCTTTCCAGGGTCCACTTGAATACCTTTGTCGCTTACAATGAAACTCAGCAGCTTAGCAGATCTCACCCCGAAGGAGAACTTGTTTGGGTTTAACCTCAGCTTGTACAATTTCAACCTGTCAAATAACTTCTGCAGATGGTCAAGGTGTTCTTCTTCAGTCTGGGACCTTGCAATCATATCATCGACGTATACCTCAATCTCATGATGGATCATATCATGGAACAGAGCGACCATGGCACGCTGATATGTTTCCCCAGCATTCTTCAATCCAAAAGGCATGACCTTTAGCAAAAGGTACCCCACTGAGTAAAAAAGGGTGTCTTCTCCATGTCTTCGGGAGCCATTTTAATCTGATTATAACCGGAGAAACCATCCATAAAGGAGAATACCTTATGCTAAGCGGTGTTGTCAACCAGAACGTCGATATGAGGTAGAGGGAAATCATCCTTGGGGCTCGCCCTGTTCAGATCCCTGTAGTCAACACACATTCGAACCTTACCGTCCTTTTTAGGTACCGGAACCACGTTGGCCACCCACTGAGGGTAAGAAGTAACTGCTAGAAAACCAGCGTCAAACTGTTTCATAACTTCATCCTTGATTTTCTCAGACATATCCGGGCGCATTCGGCGAACCTTATGTTTCACTGGAGGACAGTCTTCTTGGTAGGCAATCGGTGAACCATAATATCAGTATCCAACCCAGGCATATCTTCGTAAGACCAGGCAAAGATCTCAACGTAATCACGCAGCATCTGAATCAACCGTTGCTTCACACTAAGCTCCAGATTTGCACCGATCTTAACCTCTTTCTTGTCCTCTTCTGTACCCAGATTCACTGATTCCACTGGCTCTTCGTGCGACTGAATAACCCTCTCTTCTTGAAGTAACATTCTAGCAAGTTCACCAGGAATTTCGCAATCATTTTCACCTTCGTCTTCGGCTAAGTTGATCGGACTTTTGAAGTCATAACTGGCAGTAGCAGAGTCGTTACCAGTGAGATCCAGAGTGGATGTAGACCTGTATATGTGAGTGTGTGTAAAATAGCTGTTTTGCAATATATATTAAAAGAAAAACAGGGAGCGCAAAATTTGAAATGCAAGAAACGTCCAATGCTTTTATTAATGATATATATATATGACACACATAAAGCCCTCACAAATGAAGCCACAGTGCCCCGGGTAAGACACCGGGCCATAGAGTTTAAAACATTGTTTGTTACAAGTACAAAACAAAAAGTCTCATTACTGGGTGATAACAGAAATTGGGATGAAGTCCTTTGCTGTCCAGTTGCTTAGTCCACCATCGGTATTAGGATAGATCCAATTGTCAATGTCAAACTCTTCATCATCGTCATCCCCGATAGCATTCACTCCCACATCTTGTTTAGGCTTTTCCGGTGCTCCGAATTCAATCTCCTTCGCATCGATCAAGTCTTGTACTTTGTTCTTCAAAACCCAACAATTATCTGTATCATGCCCCGGGCTATCAGAGTGAAAAGCACAACGGGCATTAGGATTGTACTTCGGTGATGTTGTATTGGGATTATGTGGGGCCTCCCTTGGAGTCACTAGATTGGTTTTCAATAACTGTGGCAGATCTGAGATAAAGTCATGTTGAGCTGAATGAACTGTCTTCGTGGTCTCTCGGCCTTTGGCTGATTGTTGCGCTGAGGAGCACCAGCAGGTCTTAAAATAACAACCGCATTAACAGCTTGGCGGCGTTCAGGTCTATTCTGGTTTTTTGAACTGTAAACAGCATTGGACTCCTTCTTAAAAGGCTTCTTCTCGGTGCCTGATGAAGCACCCTTCTGTATTTTACCAGACTTAATACTAGCCTCAAACCTTTCCCCGGTCATGATCAGCTCCGTAAACCCGGACGAAGAACTTCCAATCAGTTGGTTGAAATATGGACCAGACAAGGTCCCCAGAAACATATCCACAAGCTCCCGATCAGCCAAGGGTGGTTGCACTCTTCCAGTGAGGTCCCTCCACTTCTGAGCATAATCTTTGAAACCTTCACCCGCCACCATAGACATACCTTGGAGTTGGGTACGCGTGGGAGCGAGGTCGGAATTGTATTGGTACTGCTTGTAGAAAGCAGCAACCAAGTTTTCCCAACTGTGGATATTGGCTCCTTCTAACTGGTAAAACCATTCAAGCTGAGTCCCTGAGAGACTGTCTTGAAAGAAGTGGATCCATAGGTTCTTATCAGCGGTGTACGGTTGAATCTTCCTTACATACAACCGGAGGTGCAGTTTCGGACAAGAAACTTCGTCGTACTTAGCAAAGGCTGGTGCTTTGAACTTGTGGGGAATCACCACCCCGGATGATAGACCCAGATCACCAAAATCTAGACCAGGCACCTTCTGAACTTCCACCGCACTGAAACGATCTTCCAGTTGCTTGTATCTATCCTCAGCCAGAGGATACTAGTCTTCGTCGAAGTCCGTCGCGTTGTCTGAAACTACAGGGCTATGAGCCCTCCTTTCTTCCTGACTATCTTTCCCTCCAGATGAGGTGGTCAAATCAACTTCGTCTCGTAGCCTATTTCCAAACCTATTACCTGTGTTAAACAGGACTGTCCTCTTCTTCTTCTTCTTCTTCTTCTTCTTCTTCTTCTCTTTCAGAATAAGGGTCTTCAGATCTTGCTGACCCTTATCTAAATTCATGAACAACTCTTGGAACTGGGCGTTCTGGGCCTACGGAGCCTTGATTGCTTGTTTAGTTGATGGTTCAGAAGACATGATGCTGAAATAAACAGCAAAGAAGATAAGAGATCTGTAAGGGTACCTGTTATGAGGTGCATGGAATGAAATGCGTATGATATGATTTCAAAGACATCGAGAGATTCAAATTCGTAAACAAGAAATGAAACACACTTTTATTAGATAAACTTGAAATCAATTGTTCAACAGATGCCTTTAGGGCGTTACAAGAAATGAAATACTGAAAAATAAAAACTGGAAATAATCAAAGGACATCAGCGCTCCCATGGTCGTTTGCCTTTGGTGCTGACGTAGTCATTGAGGATTCGCTCGTTCTCCAACTTACTTGTCAACTTTTGGATCTTCTGCTCTTACTCGTGATACTTTTCTCTATAAGTCTCCCGCTCTTCCCTTAGCTGCATCCAGGACCTCTTCAATGCCCCAATGTCAGTAGGCATGTAAGGGTGTAAGATAGTAGGAGGAACCCCTTCTTCATAAGCAACTTCAACAATAATAGGCAACACGGCTTCATAGGGAATTCCCAGCTTTTGGGCACGTATGCGAACCCATCGGAGATATGTTTCCATCGGTAGAGAAGTCTTCGCACCTAGCTCGTGTGGATCAGATCTGTGAACTCTATCCCAAGCCCTTATGAATCTGCGGCGTTGCTCGTCATTATCCCCTTGAAAATCAAAGATGATATTAGGCAATAACAGCTCATAAGGTCCTTCCCTTATGGCTTGCCCAAACTGGCGTAAGGCCAAGCATGGATTGTAAGTAATTCCTCCATTGGTTCCTATCAGTGGAACATTGGGGTATTCCCCACAGCGATCAATAATAGCCACCTCGTCCATACCCTTAATAGTCCAAATGATGTCATTGTGAGAGAGGGACATAACCCTATAAGCCCAACCCATGCCTTCTTTGTTCTTCAGAATTGATTTGGGGAGGTGAGAAATAAACCACCTCGCCAATAATAGAGCACAACACATCAAGGTTCCCCGCCTCCGAGCAGTACGGGCATAAAGCTGATGAAGAATGTCACCCAAGAGAGTGGGTACAGGATTACCAGAGATGAAGCTTTTTACCGCATTCACATCAACAAAGGAGTCAGAGTTAGGAAACAATACCAAGCCATATATTAGAAGAGCCATAATATCTTCGAATGCCTTGAAGTCTAGACTATCCCAGAAATGATTAGCCTTACCAACCAAAAACTTAGTCAAAAATTCCTTTGCTCCACTTCTAGTCTCCCAATTAGCCATTACCTCATCCTTTGTCATATGAAGAGCTGAAGCAATCTCTTCTAGCCTAAGGATCTTCTCCCAACCTGTGAACGGGGTCTGCTCCAGAATAGAGATACCAAGCAGATGAGAGAACTCTTCTAGGGTGGGGACCAACTGGTAGTCCTGAAAAGTAAAGTAATGGTACAGTGGATCATAGAACTGGACTAGGACACTCATCATCTGCTCGTCCAATTTGGAGGTGACCAAACTAAGAAGATGCCCATGTCTTCTGATGAAGGAGGTAGTATCAGACATCTTTGCAACCAATTCTTTAAGCATAGTGGGAACTTGGACAAAGTTGATCCGGATGGTATTCCTACGCATAGGTGCCATGACCTACAAAACAGAACAAAGATGAATCCCTCCTGTCTTTGAAATAGGTTAGTCCAATGCAAGATGTATGCAATGTTATGATGTCATGATAGAAAGCACACCATAAGTATCCACAAATAGCAAACATGGTAAAGGCACACAAGTCACACAGAGAGCCCTTAGATTTCAGGCTGGCAAGGAGTTTTAGGTACTACCCTCTTTCAGTTCAATTGGTTTAAACCTGTCCTAAAAAAATAGTAACCGGGTTCTAGAGGATCTCAATATCACTGACTACCCTCGATCGGTCATAATTCCAGTTTAGCAACCTTTTCTTGCGGCCAGAATCATCGCGAGAGTTTAGTCTCAATGAGTGTAGCATACTGCTACTGTTCTATGGCCAAGTTGGTCAATTTAAAGGTTCTAAGGTCAGTTAGTGCTTAATGACCCCTTAGCAGACCCATATTCTCCTCGTTCCAACACAAGGGATATTGATACATACTAAAGTGCCACACCAACGTAGCTACTGCTTCAACCGTATCGGTCTACGCCGTACAGTTCCCTCACAGTTTATTGCTACTTACCTAAAGGGTATCCCCCTGATCCGGGTTAGGATCTATAGTAACTCCAATACAACCTCACAAATATAAAGCATACAAGTCAAGCAATTGAAAACATTATGAACTATTCCTAAGGTACACCCCCTTATAAGGGTGTCCCCAGCAGAGTCGCCAGTTCTGTGATATGGTGGGAAAGAACTGACTGTTTTTGGAATGCTGGTATGTGTTTGCAAAATGTCGCGGTAAGCAAGAGTCGCCACCGACTTTTATTTTATCCAACAAGGAAAGGAAAAAAGCACAGAAAAATTCCTTTTTCGAGATATTTCTCGGGTTCGGGGGGTAGATTATAGAAAGGGAAGGTGTTAGCACCCTTTCTATCTGTGGTTATCCACGGGCTCTTAGGTACTTGCTCATATTGTTTTCAAAATTTTGCTTTCTTTGTGATTGTGGGTTTGAAAAAGTTTTTGTTTGAAACTTCGTTTAAAAAAGTGTAAGTGTGAAAAGTTTTTGTTTTTTTGAAAGAGAAAGTATCTAAGAACCATCTACCTACTCGAAAAAGGAATCGTCCTATGCTATTTTCCTTTAGACAAGGCTATCCCACTATTAATGAGTAGGTAGCATCGTCGTTGGATTTTAAGGGTCAATTCGGATTTAGGGACTTACGGTCACCAAAGCAATGGTAGGACGCCTTAGCGATAACCCTAATGTCTTAGATCATTTGTTTTGAGGTAACAATATCCGAGGCAACCGTTTCGAGGCGACTATGATCTTGGGACAAGAGGGAGACCTCTAAAGTGACCTATACTTAATGATCGCGTTCGAAGGCAACCAAGTGGGGTGTACCCTAAGAGTGCGCATGTGCGAGTGTGTTGTTTTTCAGTTAATTTTATCTTTGTACATGTTAATGGTGATCTATGTTGATTTTAGGTTAAAACATTCAATCTTGTCATGCATTCCTATTATCAAACATCTAACAGTTATAATTTGCAGGAAATAAAATGCGGAATTTAAATTACAAGGCGTCGGGTATTTACATCGCCAAAAGCAACCCTTTGAAATTTAAATGCGGAAAAATAAATAAAACGATAAATAAATGGTCCTAATTATCTATTACATTCCGGGAGCAAGTACAATAATATGATAAAAGAAAATAAGTCGCGTGCGAGAAATTAAATCGAGTGTGAGTAGGGTTTTGACCCTTTGTTATTAAAGAAATGATTTTTTTGTTGTTTTTATTTTAAGAAATAAACTATCCTAAATTAACTATTAAATTAATAAATTAATTAATTAATTAATGAAAATAAATATTTTTGGATTTTTTTGGTATTTAAAGAAATAAAATAAAATAGATCAATATTAATAAAAACCTAATTATGTCTAAGTTAATTTTAATTATTTACAAAAATATATTAAAGTTATTATCTAATTAAAGCCTAAATTAATTAAATTAATATTTGTTAATAAAAATTAAAATACTGAAATTTAATTTAATAAAGAAAATATTTTTTGGTTTTAACTTTATAAAGAAAAAGATTTGTTTGGTTATTTAATAATAAAAATAATAACAAAACAATTAAATAAACTAAATGAAAATAGAGAGAGATAGAGGTATATGGGCCTGTTTGGAGGTTTGATCAGCAATTCTGAGGCCCAATTACATTGGCCTAGCTTGACTTTTTAAGATCCCCTATGCGCCTTTTGACTTGGTCCATGGTAGACTCTCATTTTCTGGCCACCTGATTTGGCCTATGGCCATCTGGCCATCAGATGCTTGATGGTGTATGGTGTGCTTCACGTTTGGATTTGCATGAGATAATCTGAAGAAAAATTACATAGAGAAATTTAGAGGACCTGGGATTCGAACCCAGGTCCTGTGGATGCTTGGATGACTCGCTTCGCCACTAGGCCAATGTGCTTTAGTTGTTAACATATTAAACAATTAAAATAATAAGAGAAAACGCGTTAATGTACCAGAATAAAAAAAAGTGCACGAAAATTTGAAAGGACCAATCAAAGGGGGACATGTTGTCGTGCCTGTCCTCAGGCCTGTAAAGAAATTACCTGCGGATTTGAATCCGCAGCTAAATGCCTAGGTCCTTCCCAAAATTCATCTCAGGCCATATAAACTCCTCCCAAGACCATGGTTGCATTCGTCTTCCTCTCCCGGTCACGTCCATGGCCATTATTAAGGCTAATTTTACCTGTAAGAGAAATGCCCAAAACGAACCACAAAACCCTAGCTATGGTACCTCACAGCATAGGCCACATAAACGAAATTGGACAATATAGAAAGCTTGGAAACTTGATGAGGATTATGAATATGCAACTAGTTTGTTCAAAAGGTGTTGGAATAAAGATTTACGAATTCAAATGCACAGCGATTTTCTGTGACACTTACAGTGTGTTTGAGCGTGTATGGAGGCTTGCTAGGGATTTGTTCTGACTCAGTGAACCTCCAGCAATCGATTGGTATCAAGCTTTGCTTCTGAAAACGCCTCAAAGTATGATTTTGGTTTCACACTTTTTACCACTTTTTCAAGTTTTGTTTGGTTGGTTCTTGCAGCCTCCACCCTTGTTTTCGTGCCCTCTAGCATCCTTATGTAATGTGGAATGCATTAGGTTAACAATTGTGCTTTGAATCTTTCCACATCAATGCCATGAGATTTGATTTGATTCACCATTACTAAACCTTCCAAAATTGTTAAAACTCAATATTTTTGAACATGGAATTCTTGATACGAGTTTGATACCCTTGATGATGATGATCCAGTCCTGAAATAGCCAAAAAGAGATCAAGTAATCAATATTTGGATTTTATTTGATTTAATTTGATTAAAAATGAAATAATTCAATAAAAAATCAAATAAAATAATAAAATTGATAAATGGACACATGTCTGAAGCTAGGACACGTGGACAATGATGCAAGCTCAAATCAAGTGGAAAAGAATGGACCCATTTGACAAAATTTGAAGTTTTGGGGATAGTTGACTTTTGGCAATTTTACAAAAATGCCAAACTTCAACAATGCATAACTTCTTCAATTTTGAAATTTTGGAAGTGTTCTTGGACTTTTTAGAAATATTGAGATGTTCTCTAACCAACCCTTTTGCTCTCATCTCATATTTATATTCCATGCTCAAGTTATAAGCTTTGGAAAAAAAGTTGTTTTTGTTGACTTTCAAAAATGACCTATAATGTCCAAATTTATAACTTCTTGTAAGTGCATTTTATGATCTTGGGGTATGAAGATGGATTGTAGTAAATTTCATCCTCTTCAAAATAAGATTTGGATGGATCATTTCTCATAAAGTATGAGAAAGTTATGCTTGGTCAAAGTTGAGTTGACTTTTCCTACAAAACCCTAATTTAGCAACTTTTGGGTCTTGATGAATTTTGAGCAATCCTTGATGAATCATGATCAACCCTTGATAAAATGATGAAATATCCTTCAAAATGAGAATGTTAACAAAAAATCTTAAAGTTTGACTGTTTATTTGTCACAGTTGACTTTTGCCATGGCAAAGTCGATTTTTGGACCCTTTGAGCAATTGACTGGGCAAACTTCCTCTGCAAGGCTTGAAATTTGACATATGATCTTGAGATCATATTAGGACATTGGGGAGAACTTGATTTCATTTGGACCCAAGTATCTTGATGCAACACAAAACCCTAATTTAGGGTTGACTGCCTTAGGAGATAGCTTGACTGTCCAACTATTGAGCAATCTTGAGCCACTTGGAGATTTTTCTTGCAATGTCTTGAGAAATATGAGAGGGCAAATTTTGGGGTACAACGGGTAGCCCTAGTCATTGGATGTTGAGGGACTATCGAAAGGGACATTACAGTCACTAAGGCAACGGGGAAAGAACCCTTAGTAATTGTCCTAAAGTCCTAAGATCACTTTTTAACTAGGCAATAATCGTACGGGTCATCGAGGGACTTGTGATCTCTTGAACTAAAGGACAGTCACTAAAAACTCTCACGTTTGGAGAATTGTGACTGTATCCGAAGGCAACCAAGTGAGGAGTACCCTAAGGGTGAGCATGTGCAACAATGTGCTTTTTTAGTTATGTTTATCTTGCAATTATTGATCTACTGAATAATTGATTCTTATCATGAACTCCTAAGTTACTAACAAATATATACAAGCATAAGGAATATAAAAGCGAGAAATAAAAGTCCTACAGCTATTACAAGGCTTTGGTATAGATACATAAGTAAAGACTGAAAAGTAAAAATGCGAAAATAAAAACCCTAATTTAGCTATTACAAACCGGGCGCAGTTACATAAATGGTAAAAATAAATCGTATGGAAAAAATAATAGCACGCAAAATTAAGACGGGAAAAAGGTTCTAAACCCTAAAAAATTAATTGCCCATTAAAAGAATATTTTTGGTATTTTATGAAAAAGATTTGAATTTTAACCTAATCTCTAACTAATTTTAAATTAAAGAAAATTAATTAAAGTTAATTAAAATTAATCAATTTTGCAAAAAATTAATTTATTAAAAAAACTCTAAGTCCTAATTTTTTTAATGATTTTATGATTTTATGATTTTTATAATAAAAAAATAATAAACTAAAAATATAAACAAAAATAAAAAGAATAAAGAAATTGAAAAATGGGTCTGATGGGGTGTGTGAAACCCAAACTGGAGGGTGTGCTGCTGAATTGTGTTAAAGCCCAGATCTGGTAGCCCACAGCTGTGCTGGATCTGGTGTTGTTGTGTTAGGGAGGTCCATCATGGGGATGCATTACTGGGGCATTGGATCTTGGGCGTGGATGATCCAATGGTGACGAGCATGTGCCACATGGTACGCGTTTGGGAGTGTAATATGTTGGATCTACAATGAATAAATCAGAAAATAGCAAAATGCTGGTCCTGGGACTCGAATCCAGGTCATTTCCCTCATATGCTCGCTTTCCTTGCCATTTTTGTTGGTTATTCATTCGTGAATATAAATAAAACATAACAATATCATATGAAATGAAAGTAAATGTTGAGCTGTCAAGACACGCGAGCGATGTGGGGCCTGGTATTTGAAATGAACCAATCATAACATAAGGAATTGCCACGCACGCGTACGCCTGAGTCAGCTGGGGTCAACGACGCATGAGCTGTACTCTGGTCGTCTTCTCTGACCAACCCAAACGTTCAAACCTGCAAAACATGAGGATTAAGAGGCACAAAAAGACCCTATTTCCCGTGAAATTTTCCCAGGAATCCAAATATGGCCCTAGTTTTTCCTGAAAGTGCTTGTATCATCTTATTCATGCCATGGCTGTATCAAAGCCCTAACAATGGCAACCTCTTAAATTTGCATCCATACTCTCACGCTTCACGTTAGAATGGATCAAAACAATGATATGAGCATGAATATGTAATGAAAGCTAATTTATATTGTGTTTTTGCAAAGTTTTGGACCCCAACCTTACCATAAATCGAAGATCCTTGGCCTGAGCGTTTGAGAGGGTTACAAGCCTGGAGATTGACATGGATGGATTCTTGGCACCTTCAAGAGTATGATAGAAGGCTAAGGTTGGACGAAAATAGCTTGGATTGTATGGTATATGCTTGCACCTTTTTTTGAGAAAATTTGAACACCATTAGGGTTTGAGTGAGGCAGGTTGCGTGTCCTTTTGACTTAGGGTTACTGTGTATATGTAGCAAATCAAATTAGGGTAACAAAAGAGGAAGAATATGCATGCTTTTAGTGAGAAAATATTTGCATTCAATTATTTGATTTTTGCTCATTTTTTGAAACAAATCCAATCTTTTCCTTCTTCCGCGATTTTATCTTGATATGCCAGCTTTTGTTGTCCATTATTTGATGAGAAAAGATTTGGAAATCATATCTTACATATTTCCTATTATTTCTTTATTTAATTTTGACTTTTAATGAATAAAAATCAAAATAAATAATAAAATAAAGTATGAATGAGCTCAGGGGTCGTGGGCCATGTTAGGAACAAGTTCCAAGCATGAAACATGGGCCAATTTGGAAAATTTTCAAGTTTGATCATTATTTGCTTCATGCACTTTTCCAAAAATTGGTCAACTTTAGCAATGCATATCTTTCTCATTTTTAATCCTAAGAGGGTGTTCTTGGACTTTTTAGAAAGCTTAGGATGTCCTCTAAACAACCATTTTGGTCTTATATCCATTGGATCTTCCATGTTCATGTAAGGAGCTTTGACCTAAAAGGTGTTTTTGTTGACTTTTTAAATGGACCTATAATGTCTGAGCTTGTATCTTTTGATTGAGGAATTTCTTCAACTTGAGGGCTGAAGAGAAGTTGTAGGGAATTGGATTCTCTTCAAAATGAGCCTTGGAGGAGAAATTTCTTATAAAGTATGAGAAAGTTATGCCTGGTCAAAGTTTGGTTGACTTTTCCTATAGAAACCCTAATTTAGCAACTTTTGAGTTTTGATGAATTTGGGGCATTCCTTGAGGAATCATGATCAAACCTTAATCAAATGATGGATGTTACTTCAAAATGTTTATGTTGACCAAAAATCTTGAAGTTTGACTGCATGAGGGTCACAATTGACTTTTGACCTAGTATAGTTGATTTTTAGGCATTTGAGCAGTTGACTGAGCAAACTTCTTCTGCAAGGCATGAAACTTGACATGAATGGTATTGAGAACATATTAGGACCATGGAAAAGATTTGAGAACTTTGGAGTTCACATATCTTGATTAAAGTGGAAACCCTAGTTGAAGGTTCATTGTCTTAAGAGAGAATTTGTCTGGCTAATTCTTGGGCATCCTTGAGCAATTGAGGACCTCTAGGAGTATATTTTAAGTAAAATGAGAGGGCAAATTTTAGGGTATAACATCTTCCCTTGTTCAATCTTCTTAGACCTGAGGGTGTAGATTGACTTGTCTGTCTTTCGTGATCTGAAGGTGGAAGATGATTGAACACTAGAGTGCCTAGAAATTTGCACTCGCATGAAGTGAGTGTCAGTCGTTAATATCGGGAATGGGATTACAAATGCCATTTGGAAGGCGATGGAGAGTCGTTGGAGATGGGATTAAAGATGCCATCCAGAAAATATATTGGTCGCATAAGATATTTCTTTGCGAGAATTCCTGTAACTGCCATTGAGGAGAACTTCACCAGGGAATGTTGATTTATGTCTTGGGAAATAGAGGCTAGAAGCTTCAGTTGTCTGCTACTCTATTGGGGAATTAACTCTTGATTAAGGAGGTGGAAGTAAACTGCACGTCTGGTCAGAGTCCAGGCTACATAGAGACTTACTAGGGAAATGTGAAATCGACCGCATCTGGTCGGGTCCAGGTCTTACAGTGTTGTAAACTGTTGTCTGGAGATAAGAGAGAAGGAACCTGGGTCATAGGGTTGCTTAGAAATGAAATCCTGAGTAGTAGGGTTGTGAGAAGGAACCTGGATAGTAGGGTTGCTTCGAAATGAAAGCCTGAATAGTAGGGCTTATGGGAAGGAACCTGGATAGTAGGGTTGCTTCAAAATGAAATCCTGGATAGTAGGGATATGAGAAGGAACCTGGGCCGTAGGGTTGCTTCGAAATGAAAGCCTGGATAGTAGGGCTATGAGAAGGAACCTGGATCATAGGGTTACTTCGAGGTGAAAGCCTGGATAGTAGGGCTTATGGGAAGGAACCTGGATAGTAGGGTTACTTCGTGATGAGTTTGGGTAAAACTTCGTCTGAATCGAGAAGGAACTTGGGTAAGGTGGCTTCGTGATGAGTTTGGGTAAAACTTCGTCTGAACCGAGAAGGAACCTGGGTAAGGTGGCTTCGTGATGAGTTTGGGTAAAACTGCATCTGAACCAAGAAGGAACCTGGGTAAGTTTGCTTCGTAAGGTGTTTGGGTAAAACTGCATCTGAACCGAGAAGGAACCTGGGTAAGGTTGCTTCGTGAGGAGTATGGGTAAAAATGGATATGAAATTGTAAGAAGGAACCTGGGTAAGGTTGCTTCAGGATGAGTCTGGGTAAAACTACATCGGGACTGAGAGGGGACCTGGGTAAGGTTGCTTCGTGAGGAGTTTGGGTAAAACTATATCTGAACCGAGAAGGAACCTGGGTAAGGTTGCTTCGTGAGGAGTTTGGGTAAAACTGTATCTGAACTGAAAAGGAACCTGTGTAAGGTTGCTTCGGGATAAGTCTGAGTAAAACTTCAGAAGGAACCTGGGTAAGGTCACTTCGGGATAAATTCGTGTAAAACTTCAGAAGGAACCTGGGTAACGTCACTTCGAGCTAAGTCTGTGTAAAACTTCAGGAGGAACCTGGGTAAGGTTACTTTGGGATAAGTTCATGTAAAACTTCAGGAGGAACTGGGTAAGGTTATTTCGGGATAAGTCCGTGTAAAACTTCAGAAGGAACCCGGGTAAGGTTACTTCGGGATAAGTTCTTATAAAACTTCAGGAGGAACCTGGGTAAGGTTACTTCGGGATAAGTTCATGTAAAACTCCAGGAGGAACCTGAGTAAGGTTACTTCGGGATAAGTCCGTGTGAAACTTTATCTGGAAATGTATGAGAAGGGATCCATGTAAGATTTTTCAGGATAAACCCGTGTGAATCTTCATTTAGGAGAGACCCGTGTAAGATTGATTCGTGACTAACCCGTGTAAAGCTGCATTTGGTCACGTAGATAATTACTCTGTTTAGTTTCAGGAGCTAATCTTGGACCTGCTGGAAATTGTTGATGATAATCACCTTTCCTAAAAATGTACATGATTAATTATATGTGATGCATGAAATGCATTGTATGATGATGTTCTCAAAATAAATGAGATTATGATGTATGCAATATGTGTGTGTACGTCATGATGTATGAACATGAAATTCTATTTGTGACATATTCGAGTCTGGGAGAGTAAATCCCTGACCGCTGTTGGAGAGTACTGGAAATTGACTTCCTGACCGTCGTAGCAAAAGTGGTTCTTCTACTTCCACTGGAGATGGCGAACAGAGACGACTATGCCGTGGATTTACTCATTTTTGTTCGTGAATATTTTGCTAGAGAGAGACTCTGCTTGATAATAACTCTGTGAGGGAATATCTCTGTTTGAGAGAGCAGATGCTTTGTTGGAAGATTTTCCGATTTGGAGAAATAAACTCCGCTGGAGGATGAACTTCCGTAGCTAGAGGAATAGACTCTCTTGGGGATCGAGCTTCCGCATTTAGAGAAATAAAATCTGCTTGGGAGACAAATTTGTGAACCGCTTGCGACTTATAAAATTTGGCTGGGGAATATAGACGTCGGCTCTCTGAAGGAGCTTTGCTGGGGAAAGTAGCTCCTGTTTGGGGAAGCCGACGTCAAAGCTTTAGTTGCCTCTACTATGTGGGGAGCGTAGATGTTACCGGGACACATGCTGAGGATACGACAATAACTTTGTATCAGGACTTTTCTGCCCCTGTACCTGCTGGAGAAAGTACCTACGGAGGCTTCGTGGAGAGCTTGAGTGTTATCCCAACTCATGAGGTGCTTGGTAACTGCCGATGATAAGTCTTCTACTGATAGGCAAGTGACAAGATGATGGGACATAGTCGTATGCTTTAATCCCTAACTTTTTCTTGGACTGTCTTTTCAGATTTCCAGTCCATCGGGATACCCTTTTTTGCCCAAGCCGCCTTTTCAGGTTTTTGACTTGCCGGGTGTACAGTTTTTTTTTCATATGTATATCCCTAACTTTTTCCCGAACCCTTTTTGGTTCGTCGGGATGCCCTTATTCTTGCCTAGGCCAGTCAACCTAGCGGTTCTTTGTTCATGCGTAGTATTTTTCGACTATGTCCATGCTCTCAGGATGTAGGGAGTTGTCACTGTCCATAGTGTTGTGTGGTAGTACTGTCAAAAATGTTTTCTTTCTGGCACATGATTCGTTGCTGGAATGCGTGCGTAATTCCCCAAGTGATTCAGATGGAGATCTGCCCCTGGTTATTTGGCACCTTTGGAGTGACATCACCAGGTGTGTTAGACATCATGTCATGCCCCTTGCTTATGGAAGACCTGTTATTGGAAGTGTCTTTCCCGCTGAGGTGATTCTGTCCATTGAGAGGATGTCTGTTCATTGAATATCCATTGTGCGTATTTCTCTGCTGTCAAACAATTAGTCATATGCAGACAATATCATTTAAAGGATGCAAAACTTATGTCTGTCTTGAAAAGAATTTTTTTTGAAAATGTGTTTTGTATAGTAAAACAAAACTTGCAAGAATGTGATATAAACTCAGGATTCGTAACAAGTCCTACGGGAGTCAGGATACCTTTGTAACAGTATGCTCTCAAACTAACCCATGCTTCAGCTAGGACTTTTAAGGGTTATAACATGGTCTGGTTCACAGCTTAAGAAATAAAGGATAAAGGCTCAAAATTTATTTGTACCCACCCGTTCTTCATGATGTCCTTCGTCTTATGCTTAGTTAATTGTGCGTTTAAATCCTGATTGAGTCTGGCATCTTACCCTTGATGTTTCGGTGATGGTTCGGATTTTGAAGAAGCAATCATTTTTGTACTCTTCTTTTTGTTGAGGATTTGTAGGACCTCTTTATTTTTTTTATTTTTTTATCCCTTTTTTCCCCTGAACTGTTTCTTTTTGTAATTACAGTCAGCGGGATGCCCCTGTTTTTTTCTTAAGTCTCCTTCATAGGTTTTGACTTAGCGGGATTTTATTTAGAGAGATAATGACTGTCTGTCTTGACGATTATGCGGAACCATCACTGTCTTTTGATTTGGAAGGACGTCTTCGATGCCATTCATTGTGTACGAAGCGAAAGATTGCGACTGAATGCACGTCTGAATTGACTGAGAAAACTACCATATCCCAGGTATGATTAAGGGTTTTAATTTGTGTGAAAAGAAAAACTCCTACTTCTTTGGCTCAAAGAGGTTGGCTAGGGATTATCTTCCTTATAACTCCACTATTTGGGATTTGAAACAACACATGTACATCGTCATCAAGGTCTATTTAAAAGCATATTGTAGAGATTGTGGTATCGTTTTCGTCATCCTCCCTCTAAGGCTTAGAGCTTTTAACCGAGAGTTGAATATCACGAAAAGGAAGTATAAAGCAATTTAATCATAGTGAAAACAGATTAATTCAAGACAAGCATGTGTAATGCATTAATGAAATAATAAAGTTTTTACATGACAATAATTGTTCAAATAAGCAAAGAAAATACAACTTGTGAATTCAAATGAACAAAAATGCTTTCAATCCTAGCCATGTTTTGGCAGGGGAGCAGTAATCACGTTGGGATTCTCATGAGGGTCGAATTCAATCTCCTTGGCGTCAATCATATTCTGAATCTTGTATTTCAGCATCTAACAATTGTTAGTATCATGCCCCGGGCTGCCAGAATGATAAGCACATCTTGCATCCGGATTGTATTTAGGAGAGGAAGTCTTAGGGTTTGGATGGGGTCTATCACCGTAATCAGATTCATCTTTAACATTTGTTGCAATGCTTGTGACAATGGCATGTTGATTTGGATGAACTGCCTTTGAGGTCTTTCTACCCTTGGCTGATTATTCCGTTGTTGTGGTTGTTGTGTGTGTGCCGAACTAGAGATCAACACTGCCCCGACAGGTTGATGGTAGTCTGCCTTACTACGCTCCTTATGGCCGTGCACAGCATTGGCTTCCCTCTTACCACCAAATGACTTCTTCTCAACACTAGAAGATGCAGCCATCGGGATCTTCCCGCTCCTGATACCATTTTCGATCCTCTCTCCTGTCAGAACCATCTCTGTGAACCTGGATGAGGAACTCCCAATTAGAAAATTGAAGAATGGTCATGTCAAAGTGCCCATGAAAATGTCTACCATTTCACGATCAGTCAGAGGAGGTTGTACTCTTCCAGCTAGATCCCTCCATTTTTGTGCATATTCCTTGAACCATTTTTTCAAGCCCATGGACATATTCTACAGCTGCACTCGAGTTGGTGCCAGGTCAGCATTGTATTGGTACTTCTTGTAGAAAGCAGTAGCCAAGTCTTCCTAGGTATGGATGTTGGTTCCTTCCAACTGATAGAACCAATCCAGTTGAGTGTCGGCCAAACTTTCTTGGAATAAATGGACCCATAACTCCCGGTCAGCAGTGTGAGGCTGGATCTTCCTCACATAGGAACAGGGATGAAGCTTGGGATAAGACACCCCATCATATTTTTCAAATACCAGAGCCTTGAACTTCGGTGGAATAACAACCCCAGATACCAAACCCAGCTCTTCAAAATCCAGCCCTGGTATTCTTTGGATCTCCATTGCGCTCAGACGATCCTCTAGCTGTTTATATCTATCCTCGGCCGGAGGATACTGTTCATCATTGTAATCAGTGTCATCATCAGAAACCCTTGGACTAGAGTCTTCGTCCCTTGTTTCTCCCTCTTTATTCTCTCCTTCTTTGGATGAGGAGGTCAGATCAACCAGTTGCTTCAACGGTCCCTAGAATCTTCTACCCAGATTCAGGACACCAGCGGTCTTCCTCTTCTTCTTATTTTTCTCTTTCAGAATAAGGGCCTTTATATCTTCCTGCCCTTTAGCCAGGGCTACGAACATTTGCTGAAATTAGGCATTTTGTGTCTGGCGATCCTTGATGCTTTGTTCAGAAGTCATTATTGCTGAAATAAACAGCGAAGAAGATGAGAAACCTGTTTTGAAACCTTTTTATGCAATGGTATGTATAATATATGTGTGCAATGTTTTCAAGGATCTCGCGGGGTAAACAAGAAATGTCAGAAGTTGAATTTTGCAGCTTTGATTGAAGAATTTTTTATCGTTGAGAGTCCTTCTACGAGATTCAAGCTCACCATATCAAGTGGGTCATAGCCCTTGACTCAAGTTGTCATGTTTTGGTCTTTTGACGGCATTGGCTAGAGGAAAATAAATCCCTTTGCCCATTGCTAGACGTATGATTCACCATAACCTACATCACAAACCCTTGAGATCCTTGAAATGGTTAAGGTAATGTTGTGGCATGGTGTTATGATGCGTATGATATGCATTAAGCAAAGATGTAAGGTGACAAACACAACCCTGCAAAGAATTCAAGTTGTTAGACAATGAAGGCAAACAAGTAATACAAGCAGCCTTAGGTTTAGGCTTGCATGGGGTTTGTAGGTAAGTACCATCTTTAAGTTTAGTTGGTTTCAAACCTGTCTTAGAAAAGTAACCGGGTTCTTAGGATTCTCAATATCATTGATCATCCTTTATTGGGCATTGTTTCAGCTCAGGCAATCTTTTCTTGCGGTCGGAATATCCCGAAAGTCTAATCTCAATGAGTGTAGCATCGAGCATCAACCAATCCTCAACTTTATACCAAGGCCGGCTATCTCACTACCTTTTAAGGGCCAAGTTTGTTCAACTAAGGTTCTAAGGTCCGTTAGTGCTTCACGACACCATGCGGCGGCAACATATTCTCCTCGTTTCCACACGAAAGATACCGGTACCAACCACAGTGTCACACCAACACAACCATCGTTTAAAACATATCGGTCTATGCCATACAGTCTCCACGATCTATTATTGTTTACCTAAAAAGTGTCCCCAGATCTGGGTGTAGGATCTTCAATAATACCCAAGCAAAAACCCTTAAAGATAAAGCAGGCAAAACAAACAAGAAAGCAATTAAAAAATGACCTGGATCCTAAGGTATACCCCACTTATATTATTCCCCAGCAGAGTCTCCAGTTATGTGATACGGTGGCAGAACCGACAGTTAATACTGGTTTTGCATTTTGTATTCGCAAATGTGAGGTAAGCAAGAGTCGCCACCGACTTTTATTTTATACAACAAAGGAAAAGAAAAAAGAATAGAAAAAACTTTTTTCGAGATGTTTCTGAGTACAGGGGATAGATTATAGAAAGGGAAGGTTTTAGCACCCTTTCTATCCATGGTTTTCCATGGGCTCTTAGGTACTTACTCATTTTGAAATTGCTTGTGTGTGTTTTGAAAAGTTTTTGTTTAACTTCATGGTAACCCTTGTATCTGTCCTCAAGAGTGTGACGAAGTTATTTTTGAAAACTGTTTCAAAAGTGTTGGTGAGAAAGAGTTTTTTGTTGTTTTGAGCAAGTACTTAAGAGTTTCTACCTACTCGAAAAAGACTGTTCTTTTCCTCTGATCCTTTAGACAGTGCTATCCTACTATTAGTGAGTAGGTAGCCCTAGTCATTGGATGTTGAGGTACTATCAAAAGGGACACTACGGTCACTAAGGCAACGAGGCAAGAACCCTTAGTAACTGTCCTAAAGTCCTAAGATCACTTTTTAACCGAGGCAACAATCGTATGGGTCATCGAGGGACTTGTGATCTCTTGAACTAAAGGACATTCACTAAAAATTCTCACGTTTCGAGAATTGTGACCGTATCCGAAGGAAACCAAGTGAGGAGTACCCTAAGGGTGAGCATGTGCAACAATGTGCTTTTTTAATTATGTTAATCTTGCAATTAGTGATTTACTGATTAATTGATTCTTGTCATGCACGCCTAAGTTACTAACAATTATACACAAGCATAAGGAATATAAAAGCGAGAAATAAAAGTCCTACAACTATTACAAGGCTTTGGTGTAGATACTTAAGTAAAGACTGAAAATTAAAAATGCGAAAATAAAAACCCTAATTTACCTATTACAAACCGGGCGCAGTTACATAAATGGTAAAATTAAATCGTATGAAAAAATAATAGCGTGCAAAATTAAGACGGGAAAAATGTTCTAAACCCTAAAAAATTAATTGCTCATTAAAAGAATATTTTTGGTATTTTATGAAAAAGATTTGAATTTTAACCTAATCTCTAACTAATGTTAAATTAAAGAAAATAAATTTAAGTTAATTAAATTAATCATTTTTGCAAAAAATTAATTTATTAAAAAAACTCTAAGTCCTAATTTTTTTTATGATTTTCTGATTTTCTGATTTTTATAATAAATAAAGAATAAACTAAAAATATAAAAAAAAAAAAAAAGAATAAAGAAATTGAAAAATGGGCCTGATGGGGGGTGTGAAACCCAAACTGGAGGGTGTGTTGCTGAATTGTTTTAAAGCCCAGATCTGGTAGCCCACAGTTGCGCTGGATCTGGTGCTGTTGTGTTAGGGAGGTCCATCTTGGGGATGTATTATTGGGGCATTGGATCTTGGGTGTGGATGATCCAATGGTGACGAGCATGTGCCACATGGTGCGCGTCTGGGAGTGTAATTTGTTGGATCTGCAATGAATAAATCAGAAAATAGCAAAATGCTGGACCTGGGACTCGAACCCAGGTCCTTCCCCTCATATGCTCGCTTGCTTTGCCATCTATGCTGGTTATTCATTCGTGAATATAAACAAAACATAACAATATAATATGAAACAAAAGTAAATGTTGAGTTGTCAAGACACGCAAGCACTGTGGGGCCCTGGTATTAGAAACGAACCAATCATAACATGAGGAATTTCCACGCACGCATACGCCTGAATCAGCTGGGGTCAACGACGCCGAAGCTGTGCTCCGGTCATCTTCTCCGACCAACCCTAACGTTCAAACCTGCAAAACATGAGGATTAAGAGGCACAAAAAGACCCTATTCCCCTTGAAATTTTCCCAGGAATCCAAATATGGCCTTAGTTTCACCTGAAAGTGCTTGTATCATCTTATTCATGCCATGGCTGTTTCAAAGCCCTAACAATGACAACCTCTTAAATCTGCATCCATACTCTCATGCTTCACGTTAGAATGGATCAAAACAATGATATGAGCATGAATATATAATGAAAGCTAATTTAGATTGTGTTTTTGCAAAGTTTTGGATCCCAACCTTACCATAAACTGGAGATGCTTGGCTTGAGCGTTTGAGAGGGTTACAAGCCTAGAGATTGACAGGGATGGATTCCTGGAACCTTCAGGAGTATGATAGAAGACTTAGGTTGGACGAAAATAGCTTAGATCGTATGGTATTTGCTTGCACCTTTTTTGAGAAAATTTGAACATCTTTAGGGTTTGAGTGAGGCAGGCCGCGTGTCCTTTTGACTTAGGGTTACTGTGTATATGTAGCAAATCAAATTAGGGCAACAAAAGAGGAAGAATATCCATGCTTTTAGTGAGAAAATATTTGCATTCAATTATTTTATTTTTGCTCGTTTTTTGAAACAAATCCAATCTTTTCCTTCCTCCACGATTTTATCTTGATATTCCAGCTTTTGTTGTCCATTATTTGATGAGAAAATATTTGGAAATCGTATCTTACATATTTCCTATTATTTCTTTATTTAATTTTGACGTTTAATGAATAAAAAATAAAAATAAATAATAAAAATAATAAAATAAAGTATGAATGAGCTCAGGGGTCGTGGGCCATGTTAGGAACAAGTTTCAAGCATGAAAACATGGGCCCATTTGGAAAAATTTCAAGTTTGGTCATTATTTGCTTCATGCACTTTTCCAAAAATTGGTCAACTTTAGCAATGCATATCTTTCTCATTTTTAATCCTAAGAGGGTGTTCTTGGACTTTTTAGAAAGCTTAGGATGTTCTCTAAACAATCATTTTGGTCTCATCTCCATTGGGTCTTCCATGTTCATGTAAGGAGCTTTGACCCAAAAGGTGTTTTTGTTGACTTTTTGAATGGACCTATAATGTTTGAGCTTGTATCTTTTGATTGAGGAAATTCTTGAACTTGAGGGCTGAAGAGAAGTTGTATGGAATTGGATTCTCTTCAAAATGAGCCTTGGAGGGAAAATTTCTGATAAAGTATGAGAAAGTTATGCCTGGTCAAAGTTTGGTTGACTTTTCCTATAGAAACCATAATTTAGCAACTTTTGAGTTTTAATGAATTTGGGGCATTCCTTGAGGAATCATGATCAAACCTTGATCAAATGATGGATGTTACTTCAAAATGTTGATCTTGACCAAAAATATTAAAGTTTGACTGCATGAGGGTCACATTTGACTTTTGACCTAGTACAATTGATTTTTAGGCATTTGAGCAGTTGACTGAGAAAACTTCTTGTGCAAGGCATGAAACTTGACATGGATGGTCTTGAGAACATATTAGGACCATGGAAAATATTTTAGAACTTTGGAGTTCACATATCTTGATGAAAGTGGAAACCCTATTTGAAGGTTCATTGTCTTAGGAGAGAATTTGTTTGGCTAATTCTTGGGCATCCTTGAGCAATTGATGACCTCTAGGAGTATGTTTTGAGTAAAATGAGAGGGCAAATTTGGGGTACAACACAACCATTGGTGGCACAACTTTAAACTCCTGACACGGGGTTTCTATGAATTTTCCATCCATCTCCACATATTTGAAAGAGTTGAGGTGGCTTACCATGAACTCCTCCTCACCACAGACAACGACAATCCTTCCCTTGACTGGATACTTGAGATTTTGTTGAAGGGTTAACGTTATTTCCCTTGCTCCGTGGATCTAAGGGCGATCCATCAAATATGAGTAAGCAGGACAGATATCCATGATGTAGAAAGTAGAGTTGAAAATTTGTGAGCCCACCTTGATCATGAGATCCACCTCTCCATGAACTGTCCTTTTGGACCCGTCGAAAGCCCTCACAATAATATCACTTGGTTTCAAAACTAGTCCTTCACAGTCTAAACGGTCCAAAGCCCCCTTGGGTAGCACGTTTAAAGAAGAGCCAGTGTCAACTAGAACATGTGCTAGGGTAGTCCCCTTACATCCAACAGAAACATGCAGAGCTTTGTTATGGTTCTTTCCCACTGGTGTCAAATCAGCATATGAGAACCCCAAACCATTGTCGGCCATCAATATTGCCACACAATTTTCAAATTGGTCTGTCGTGGTCTCAAGAGGGACATGATCCTTCTTCAAGAATTTGATTAATTCCCGAGCATGAGCATCGGAATAGAGTAGCAAAGATAACATAGAAATATTGGAAGGGGTTTTCCCCAGCTGCTCCACTATCTTGAAATCACTCCTTTTTATAATTTTCAAGATCTCATCCATTTCTCAAGCGGAAGGTTCCTCAGCAGCAATGCCTTTTGCGGGTATTTCTGTCTCAGCAGGGTCAACTACTTTCTCCTTTCCCCTTGTGTCAACACTAGGGTTAGTAGTGGTGATGCGGACAAGTGCATTTGTAGCAGTTGGTGGTGAGATGTTGGGTGAAAATATTTTCCCAGTTCTGGTCACCTTACTAGAGCCATAAATGTTACCAGTGTCATCAGGTTTGCTTTCTTCAATCCAAGCGTCTTGCTTTATTCCATGGTAAAACACCTCAGCACCATAGTTCCATGGTACTGCTTTTTTGGAAGAGTACAGAATTGGCCCAGGGGCGGTAATTATTAGAGGAGCAACGATCGATTCATTTGAAATCCTGATAGGACCCTTGGAGGAGATCCTAAGAGGATTGTTTGAGATCGTTATGATGGAGAGGTCTTCAAACTTATTGGTCAAACTTTTGGTGGACGGAGTCCTGTCAAATAGGATCTCATGGATATTTATCAGGCTTTGAATGCATTCCTTCATCCCTTAAATCCATTGAGTTGTTTGGCGCATCAATCACAATCCTTCAAAGATCCAGGGAAAATCCCAGCTTTCAGCATATTCTTTTTAATAATGGTTAATGGAGTAGTCAAGTCTTTGACGGAGGAAACAAAAATGGTGTCTTCAACAACATTGACACCTTTGCCATGATTTGACATAGGCGCGGTGATTACATTCGGAGTTGGAGAAGGATCAAATTCAATGGTCTTGTTGTCTATTATGTCTTTAATTTTATTTTTCAGTGCCCAGCATTGGTCAGTCTCATGCCCGGGAGTATTCGAGTGATATGCACACTTGGTATTCGGATTGTATTTAGGTGAAGAGGTATCTGGATTGGCCGGAGGATCACACAGTGTCACCAAATTAGCCTTTAACATGTGTTGTAAGTCTTGGGATAACGACATGCCTATCCTTGTGTATTGTCTTCGCGGAGCCTCAAACCGTTGATGATTGGAAGATTGTCTTTGAACAGGTGGTGGGTTAGAAATCCGAACAGCATTAATGGACGGACGGTCATCCTTCTTGGTACTGGCCCTTTCCCCATACACAACATTCGTTTCTTTCTTCCCGGTAAAAGGTTTCTTTACAGGATTGGAGGTGGAAGCAGATACTATGGGAATCTTCCCGCTTTTGATACTGCTTTCAACTCTTCACTGGTTAAGATCAGCTCGGTGAAACCGGAAGAAGAACAACCAACCAATAAGTTGAAAAATGGACCAGATAAAGTGCCCATAAATATATCAATGTGCACCCTGTCGGTTAACAGTGGCTGGACGCTACTGGCAAGATCCCTCCACTTTTTGGCGTACTCTTTGAACCCTTCACTCTTACCCATTGTCATGTCTTGCAGTTGAACTCTTGTCGGTGCCAGGTCGGCATTGTACTGTTATTGGTGGTAGAAAACGGTGGCTAAGTCTTCCCATTTATGGATACAGGAACCCTCCAATTGGTAAAACCACTCTAGTTGCGTCCCAGCCAAGCATTCTTAAAAGAAGTGAACCCAGAGTTTCTTGTCGGCGGTGTGCGGTTGAATTTTGCGCACATAATACTTCAGGTGAAGTTTTGGGAAGGAAACCCCATCGTATTTAACGAAGATTGGTATCTTGAATTTATGGGGAATGAAAACCCCAGATATTAAACCCAAATCATCAAAATTCAAATCGGGGACAGCTTGAATCTCAACGGCCTTTAGTCTGTCCTCTAGCTGCTTGTACTTAACGTCGGCAGAAGGATACTGCTCGTCAAAATAATCCTCATCATCGGATGCTTGATCATTGATACACCGAGCCTGGGTACTCCTTGCTTCTCCAATTTGATTTTCGTCTTCCTCAGACGAGTCTTCCACTACCGGTATCTGATGGATCGGCTCTCTGAATCTCTTACCCATATTGATTAGGGCTTTCCTCTTTGGTTTCTTTTTGGATGCTAGAAACGCCATCAAATCTTGTTGCCCCTTGGCCAGGGTCAGCAGAGTCTCTTGAAACTGGGAGTTTTGTGCTTGTAGGTCTTTCACTATTTTCTCGATATCCATCTTGCTGAAATAAACAACAGAAAGATAAGGAAACCTATCGTGGAAAACTTGTTATGTTATGATGCATGGAAGATGTGTATGAAAATGATTTCAAAGATTTATGAAATTTAAATTTGTATAGACAAAGAATGAGTCAATGTCAAATTTCATTAATTAGTTCAAAATGACTACATCGTGCCTCTTGGGCTTACAAAATAAATCTCTAAGATAAAAAGTTCGAACGCATCCTCTTCGGTGCAAGGTAGGCGTTCAAGCTTTGTTCTTCATTGAGTTGCTTTGTAAGTTCCAGAACCCTTTTCTCGCTAGCGTAGAATTGAGCTTAGAAGGTATCTCGTTCTTCCTTTAGCTGAATCCAACATTTTTGAAAGTCTTTGAGAGAAGTAGGCATGTTAGGATGGAGGACAGTGTACGGGACATCTTCTTCTGCCACAGGCTCCATGGTAACTGGTAGGATGGAGGGATAACGCATCATGAGCTTCTGAGGGCGAGCTCGTACCCACCTAAGGTAAGGCTCAATGGGAATAGAATTCTTGTGTCCCAGTGTCTTTCTATCCACCTCGTTTACCATCCTCTAAGCTCACACAAACCTCTGACGGTAGCCTTGATCGTCACTCTCGTAGTCGAATACCACTCCTTGGATGAATATATCATGAGGACCATCTCTTCGGGCATACCCAAAGTGTCATAAGGCTAAGAAAGGGTTGTAAGTAATACCTCACCTAATGCCAAGCAAAGGGACATTAGGGAATTCCACATAATGGTCGATGATAGTAACATTCTCTATGGATCGAGAACACCAGTGAATATCCGAATGTCTGAGTGACATCAACATTTGTGACCATCTCAAATCTTGCTCATTCTTCAACACAGACCGGGGAAGATGCGAAATAAACCATCTAGATAATAGGGAAGTACAACACATGAGGGTCCCTCTTTTCCTCATAGTGTGAGAGTGGAGAGAATGTAGGATATCTCCCAACAAAGTAGGCACCAGATTGCGAGACATGAAGATTTTGACAGCATTCACATCTATAAGTTGGTCATGTTTTGTAAATAAAACCATCCCATAGATGAGAAGGGCAAAGATTTCTTCAAAAGATTGTAAATCCAGAGAGTTCCAACAATCTTGGGCTTTTTCAAACAAGAACTTGGCTAAGAACCCTCTGACACCACTCCTTGTTTCCCAATTAGTCGTAACATCAGATTATTGCAAGTGTAGCGCTCGAGCAATCTCTTTAGGGCTTGGATCTCTTTCCGTACCATTTAAAGGTAGTTGATTGAGAATGGGAGTCCTCAAGAGTTTAGCGAATTCTTCCATAGTAGGTACGAGCTAGTAATCGAGAAAGGTGAAGTAATGGTGCAAAGGTTCGAAGAACTGGAAAAGCACCTTCATCATATCTTCATTAGTGCTCGAGGTAACCAAGTTTAGGAGGCGACCATGTCTTTCAGTGAATGAATAATTCTTAGGGACCCTCGATGCTAATTCTTTGAGTTGAGAAGGAATTCTTACGCGATTTACTTGGATAGTATTCCTGCGGATGGAAGCCATGTCCTACAAAATAGAACAAAGATAAATCCCAATAATCCTTGAAATGGTTAGTGAGAATTCTTATAATGTTATGATGTTTATGATGTTATGTACAAGTAAGCATATACATACAAGGCAAACAAGTCCTTAGGTTTAGGCTTGCACGAAGTCTTATAGGTAAGTACCCTCTTGAAGATTAGTTGGCTCAACCTGTCCTAGTAATAGTAACTGGGTTCTAAGGGATCTCAATATCAATGATCTTTCTTATCGGGCATTGTTTCAGCGCAAGCCTCTTTAATAGCGACCGAAACATCCCGAGAAGTCCGATCTCAATGAGCGTAGTATCTAGTACCAACCAACTTTAGACTACACCAAAGACAGCTATCTCACTACTTCCTAATGGCCAAGTTGGTCAAGTAAAGGTTCTAAAGTCAGTTAGTACTTTATGACACCACACAGCGGCCCCGTATTCTCCTTGACTACTCAAAGGCTACCAGTATCAACAAATGTGTCACACTAACATAGCTATTGCTTAGACCATGTCGGTATACCCCACACACCTTCCATAACGTATTGTTACTTACCTATAAGGTATCCCAGATCCGGGTAGAGGATCAAAACAAGCTCAAACAAGGAACCAAAATGTAAAGCAAGAAAGTCAAACAATGAAAGAAAATAAAGGTGATCTAGCCCTAAGGTAACCCCACTTTTAAGTTATTCCCCAACAGAGTCGCCAATTCTGTAATACGGTGGGAGAAATGACTTGGGATGTTTTGCATTTGAACGCAATTGTTGCGGTTAGCAAGAGTCGCCACCGATTTTTCTTTTATCCAAAAGGAAAGGCTAAAAAGAACAGGAAAGACCTTTGAGATTATTTCTTGAGTTCGGGGGGAAGATTATGAAAAGGGAAGGTGTTAGAACCCTTTTCATCCATAGTTATCTATGGGCTCTTAGTTTCTTGATAGATTATTTGCTTTGTTTGAAAGTGTGGTTTGTGGTGGTTTTTTAAAGTATTTTTGAAAAGGCGCCTTCGTTTAGGCGAACTTTGTAATGATTCTCGTTTTGGAGAAAATGTATACAAAGAGTTGGACTTTTGAAAATATTTCATGTTTTGAAAGTGTTTGGTGTGTGTTTGTTTTGAAAGTGACCAAGCAACTAAGAACATTTCTACCTACTTAAAAGTCTTTTGTTCATTTCTCTCTTCCTTTGATATTGCTATCTTACCATTGATTGGTAAGAAGACTTATCTTTGGATGTAAAGGGACGGGCGTGGGTCATCGTATAGTCATGATAGCAATGTTGTGAGATATCTTAGCATTTTTCTTTGAGGGACTAAGATCATTTGAAAGGCAACATTCGTAGCATCATTGAGGGACTATGATCTTGTATTTTTTATTGTTTTTGCTAAGACATCCCACATGCGTAACATGACCATTTTTTAGGCAACAAGTGGAGTTAACCTTAGGGGTGCATGTGTTAATAGTGTATTTTAATTTGCATGCATTGTTTATCTTAAATTAGGGTTCTCTAAGCGTTGATTTTATCTTTCCATACAAATCCTAATTTACTAGCATTGATATGAAAGCGATAAATTGCAGAAAGTAAATTTACTATGCTATTACATCATTTAGGGATGGGGTATACAAATTTACAAATGGGGATTGCAAGAAATTATACCTAATTATCTATTACAACCATATTGAAACTTGAATAATAAACAAGAATTGAAAGGAATAAAATGTACAAGGATATAAATGGAAAAGAAATGGATTTTTGTTAAAGAAAATGGTTTTAACCTAATTATCTAAAAGAAAAATAATTAATTAAAATAAGTAAAATTAAACCCTAGTTTAAAAGAAATAAAATTAATCAAGAAAGCATTTTAGGGTTTTTTAGAAAAGGTTTTAAGTTTAATCAAAATAGTATGGAAATTAACTAATTAAAAGAAAACCTAAATTCTAAGCTAATTTTAATTAAAAAAGAAAATAACTAAACCTAAATCTAATTATTAATTTATTAAGAAAAAGAAATTAAGTTTGTTTAACAAAATATTTTTTTGTCTTTTTGTTTTTTTAAAAGGAATAAAATATAAGTATATAGAATGAAAATAATAAATAAAAATATATTTTTTGATTTTTTGATTTAATAAATAATAATAATAATAATAATAATAATAATAAAAATAATAAATTAAAGAAAATAAAATAAAATATGAAAAATAAAGTCATGAGGTAAAAATGGAATTTAGGGTGTTTGTTAGGAAAAAACAGTTTTTGTTTGAAGTCTGGCCCATTGGTGTTTTTGTTAATCAGCAAAAGAAAAGAAAATAAAAAACATTGGGCCTCACTGTAAAAAGCAAGATGGGGGTGTGGTGAAGTGAAAATGGGAAGACCCATCCAGGAGGCTCAGGCGCGCTAGTGTTTGAAACAAAGAGAAAGGAAATGTTAGAAAAAGAATGGAAAAAAGTGGCAGCGTTGGGGCTTGAACCCACGCCCTTCACATAATACGCGTGTTGCCTTACCACTGGGGTGGCTATACATCCATTAACTTAAACAAAACTATAAATATATATTGCAAATCCATTCCTAGAAATGAACTTCATCTTCAACCTCCAGCCAGGGTCCCTGTATCTCATTCATTTCTCATCCATTCTCAAAACTTCCAACATCAAACTTGTTAGAAATTTTACCAGGATTTCAGAAATATAAACAATTTGGACTAACAACAAAAGATGAGGATGTATTTCTAAAAGTACCAAATCCTGACCTAACTTTTTTCAGAGATTCAAACTTAAAATTCTCTAAGCTCGGGTAAAATAAATGAAAACTATGGATATGTACAACTTTAGGGCAATGATATCTACATTTTGTCTTTGAAAATGCAAGACTAACAATGCCTAAATGAAAAGATGAAAGTTCAGAAAAATACCTCAAAAACTGGAAATCGTGAAATGAGTTTGAGCTTGTTTCAAGTGATGGTGATGATCAAGTTAGCTTCCTCAAGTTCACAGGAAGCTAATGCAATGCTTAGCTTGTGCTATGGATGGCTGGAATGGTATGGAGAATTCAAGTTGCAGACCTCTATTTTTTGGTTATGGAGGATGGTGATGGAGATGTTACAGTTCCAAAACAAGGATAGGGATGGACTATATTTGAGGTATAGAAGCTTTGCAAATTATTTTGAGGGAAAACGCACGAGGGAAATGAAAGATACAAGTTCAAGGGCAGAACTGTGTATCATGGTGTTTTTTGTGCAATTTCTGGTTTGTGAGTGTTTGAGAGAGTTTTAGGGCCTTAGCATTCATGTACTATCTTGCAAATAGTGTATCTACTTATAGGCAAAAGGTTTTGAGACTTGAAACAACTTAGAATTTGAATTTACATGTTTAAGCTCAACATGTGATTTTTTGACAAAAAAAGTTTCCATGCCTTATACTTGGTTCATAGAGTTGTTAACCACTTTAAACACAATACCTCTGACTTTTTGGATGGAGTTTACTCAAAGAAAACAAGTTAGGAGCTCAAGAAGGTGACTTTGTGCATAAAGCTTACTTTACAAGAATGAATATGTTACATTCTTCCCAAAATGGCAAATTGGTTTGGATAAGGGCATAATAAGTTATGTAAACCATTAATTATGGAGTGAAAAACAAGTTTGAGGCCTGCAAAGTGAGGATTATGCAGCATGGCTATGGATTTGGTTCATGTTCATCACAAAATATGTCTTGCAAAACAAGTTTGAAATCCCAACTTCTTGCCTTCGATTCTCTTAGCTCAAGTATGGTCTTGATGAGTACTTAGAAATTTTGTAAATCTTGTAACATCCCCTACAACCTTCATGTTGGACATTTTTGAAGATTCAATTTGGAACTAGATGAAAAGTTTCCATGAAGTTAGGTCAAAATCCTGACTAAAATACTCAAAATTTCACTAAGTATTTTTAGTATTATGTACATGACTTCTTGAATCAATAACTTGAAATCCAAGAATTTTTAGAACTTGATTCCTTCTACAAAGTTTTAGATCTCATTTATGTCTAAAACTTTCATATTGTAAGTTTTACTTGAATCATCTTGCATCATGGTGGAAATTTGGCACAAAGTTATGAAAAAAATATTAACTTTCCAACACTTACAAAAATTTCTAAGTCCTAGAATTTTGACTTTTCAAAGATAACTTTGACTTTTTAATTTCTTGATGAACAAGTTTCATATTTTGACATTTCTTGATGAAATATGATCTTTGAAACTTGATTTTGATCAAAAAGTCAAAGTTTGACTTTTCAGTGTACAGTTGACTTTTCATCAGTTGACTGAAATTCATATGTCAATCCAATGATCTTGAGAGGTGATTTGAACTATGCAATTAGGTCAAGATGGTGCATTTGAATCCTTGAGATCATGTCTTAAGCCAATAAGTCATTTTCCTTGTCAAAAGTCAAGAACTGAGCCTTTTCAATCAAAACCCTAATTTTGACCATTTTGCCCTTTTGGTGCTCTGATCAAATTTCTTTGAGGAATTATGATCCAAACTTGATCAATTGACATATATGAGTTCATAATATTGATATGAATAAAAAAAAATGAAGTTTGACTGCAAATTGATCACATTTGACTTTTCCCTAATATAGTTGATTTTAGGCCAACTAATCAACTAACTCAGCAAAAATGTGATCCAAAGCCTGAAACTTGACATGAGCAATCTTGGGGATCCAAAATGATCCATGAAAGTCATATAAGGAATTAGAAGTTCAATTATCTTTGTATAAACTCAAACCCTAATTTTGAGTTGTCAGTGTTGAGGAGGTGTCTTGAGTTGATCAAATTTTGTGTAGTCTTGAATCAATGGATCTTATGAGAGATTTCTTGAGAAATGAGAGGGTAAATTTTGGGGTACAACACTATACGTCCGGAGAGAGCGGGTTTCTCAAATATGTACTTGATAGGGTCCATCTTAGAAATCAATAAAGTGGTGTGAGTCAACATATATTGTCTTAGTCGGCGAGCAGCCCATGCCAGAGCACATCAAGTTTTCTCGAGCAGTGAATATCTGGTTTCACAGTCGATAAATTTTTGCTCAGGTAGTATATTGCATGCTCTTTTCGTCCAGACTCGTCATATTGGCCCAACACACACCCCATAGAGTTCCCTAGCACAGTCAAGTAAATGATCAATGGTTTTCCTTCCACTGGAGGCATAAGGATAAGAGGTTCTTGAAAATATTCCTTGATCTTATCAAAGGTAGCTTGGCAGTCGTCATTCCATTTGACTACTTGATCTTTCTTCAGGAGTTTGAAGATTGACTCACAAGTAGAAGTTAAGTGAGATATGAAGCGAGCAATGTAATTAACTCGACCCAAGAAGCCTCTGACCTCCTTTTCAAAGCGGGGAACTGGAATTTCTTGAATGGCTTTTACCTTTGCAGGATCAACTTTGATGCCTTTACCACTGTCGAAAAAACCTAGAAGCTTCCCAGACCTTACTCCGAATGTGCACTTATTAGGGTTCAACCTCAACTTGTACTTCTTCAACCTTTCAAATAGCTTGTGTAGGTGATCGAGATGCTCTTCTTCGGTTTGTGACCTTGCAATCATATCATCCACATAGACCTCTATTTCATGATGGATCATGTCATGAAATAAAGCTACCATAGCTCTTTGATATGTTGCCCCTGCATTATTTAATTCGAACGACATGGCCTTGTAGCAAAAGGTTCCCCATTGTGTAATATAGGTGGTCATCTCCATGTCTTCGGGAGCCATCTTGGTTTGGTTGTAGCCAGAAAATCCATCCATGAAGGAGAAGACTTTATGTTGAGCGGTGTTGTCAACCAAGACATCAATATGAGGTAGGGGAAATCATCTTTGGGGCTTTCCCTACTCAGATCCCTATAATCTACACACATACGAACCTTTCCATCTTTCTTTGGCACGGGGACCACGTCCGCAACCCATTGAGGATAAAATGTAACATCTAGAAAACCTGCATCAAATTGATTTATTACCTCAGCCTTTATCTTTTCAGACATATCTGGCCGCATACGACGAACCTTTTGCTTAACAGGATGGTAATCTTCCATTGTTGGTAGACGATGAACCACAATGTTAGTATCCAACCCTGGCATATCTTCATACGACTAAGCAAACACTTCAACATAGTCATGTAACATATGAACCAATCTGCTCTTGATATCATCCTCTAGGTTGGTGCTGATCTTGACTTCTCTTTCCTGTCTGTCCCAGTACTTAGGTTGATGACCTCGACTGGCTCTTCATGAGGTTGAATAACTTTCTCTTCTTGCATTAGAAGTCTGGATAATTCTCCTGGTATTTCACAATCTTCCTCGCCTTCGTCTTCGGCTTGGTTAAGTGGATGTTCAAAGTCATAACTGGTAATAGTAGAGTCGTTGTCAATGAGATCCGGAGTGGATGAAGATTTGCAAGTGTGTGTGTGTGTGTGCATGTAAGATACATGGTGTGATACGGTGGGAGAACTGACTTGAGGTTTTGCGTTTGTGTTCGCAAATGTTTTGGTTTAGCAAGAGTCGCCACCTACTTTTTATTTTATCCTATGGAAAGGTTAAAAAGCACAGGAAAAACCTTTGAGATGTTTTCTTGGGTTCGGGGAGTAGATTATAGAAAGGGAAGGTATTAGCACCCTTTCTATCCATGGTTATCGATGGGCTCTTAGTTACTTGCTTAGATCACTTGCCTTTGCTTTTCAATTGTTTGAAATGGTGCTTTGTGTGTGTGGTTTTGAAAATGTTTTGAAAAAGATGCCTTGTCTAGGCAACCATTGTAACAATTCTTGTTTGAATGTTTTACAAGGGTGTTTGTCTTTTTGAAAAGATGTTTCAATGTTTTTGAAAGTTTGTTTTGAAGTTATGTTATGATGTGCGTTTTGAAAAATGGCAAGGATTGTTTTTCAAGTTTGGTCAAGTAACCAAGAGCTATCTACCCTAAATTTCTCAAAGAGCTTTCTTATGTTTTAACCCTTTTAACAGTGTTGTTTCACCATTGTATTTGGTGAACAACCTTGTGTTAGGATGTTAACGGGACGGGCGCGGGTCATCGTTTAGACCATGAATGCAATAGTGCCAAGTATCTTTGGCAATTTTCTCAAGGGACTTGATCATTTTAGTCAACTTGATAGCGTCATCGAGGGACTATGATCATTTGATTTGTTTTTGTCTTGTTTTGTTTTGCCAAAGTACTTGACATGCAAACATGGCCCATTTTTTTTAAGGCAACAAGTGGAGTAACCCTAGGGGTGCAAGTGTGCATTGTTTGTTTTTCATGCATTTATCTTGAATTAGGTCAAGCTATTTGTTGATTTTGATTTGCATACAAACCCTAAGTCTAAACATGGAATAATTGAAAGCTTTTAAATAAGGAAATTTAAATGCTAAGCTATTACAACAATGATTATGGGGATGGGGGTACAAGTTTGAATTTGGGGATATTTGACAAGAAATTAAATTCTAAGCTATTACATCCATATCGAATATACAAGACAAATATCTAATATTTAAATAAGTACAAATAAATAAATATCAAATAAAAATGCATTATGCTAAAAAAAGGATTTTTCATGTATGTAAAAGTATTTTTCAATGTGAAATATAAACAAAATAAAAAGGTTAATTTTTTATTATTTTTGTGGTTTAGGGCAAAACCCTAATTTTTTGAATAAATAGTAATATTTATTAATTGTGTACAATATTTGTTAATTATATACAAAAAATAAAAATTATATTGTAAAAAAGTATTTTTGATGTCAAATATTAAGTAAAAAATAAAATGTATTATTTCTATATTTTTTGTCCTAATTATCTAATAAAATAAAATATATAAGTATTTATATATTATATATATTAAATGTGTTAAATATGTACAAAAAAAATAAAATATTAATTATTTATAAAAATGTATATTTTTAGAAAATGTTTTCAAAATGTAAATAAAAAATAATAACTAAAAATAAATTTTTTTTTTGTATTATTTTCTAGGGTTTTAAAAAGAAAAGGAAATCTATTTATTTACATATACATATTTAATAAAACAAATAAATGCCAAATAAATGTAAAAAAATATGGAAAAATATTTTTAATGTTTTTTATGTTTGAGCAAAAAATATAAAATCAGAATCAAAAAGAAAAATGCAAAAATGGCAAATATTTCACACAATGGGCCAGGGGGTGCAAATGGAAAAAAGGGGTGCAAAAAGTAAGTTGACTCAGGCCCAGCCCAAGTCAACTCTGTCTTCAACCTCCAGCAACCTTTGAACAACAAAAAACGCGCGTTTCCTTGCTTCATTCAAACTCCTGATTCCTTGATTTTTAGCCAAAACTCATAACATAAACAATGTAGAGCATCAAACCACGATTTCAAATATGTAAAAAACTTGTCCTAACTCTAAGAAACCAGGGAGAATTTCTTCACCCCCAATTTTTGACCTAGTTTTTCTTCAATGTTCATGGTTAAAATTCTCACAACATGCTTAATATAAATGAAAAGTGGGCACATGTATGGCTTCAGGGCTATGAGTAGAGCATGTTTCATTCACAAACCTAAGCCTAACTCTTCCTAGATTGAGAGATAGAAGTTCATAGATTACTTGTTTCAGCTTGAGTCGTGTACAACAATGTGGCCAACTTCAATGGAGTTTGAGCTTTTGTATAGCTTGCCTGAAGTCCAAGGATGCTTCCCAAATGCCTAGCTTGCTTTGAAACCAACTGTATCGTGCTATGGAAGTCCACCTGCACAGCTTGAAAGTAAAAATGGCAAACGTGGTTAGGGGTGTTACAGCTTGTGTTTAGGGCTTGGGATAGTTTGTGTGGATGGTGTGGAAGATGTTTGAAAGGTTTTTAGCCAAAGTGGATTGAGTTGTGGACCTCAATCTGCAGCAGGTACCCTGTTTTGCAGCAAAATTGTGATTTGGTGAATGAGGAGGGGTGAGGGGTGGTTTAGTCGTGCTTTAGGCTAGTTGGAATGTATGGAAGATGAGAACAAAGTTTGCTTAGGCTTATGCTTGCAGGAAGTGAGAGTTGGATTGAGTTTGCAAGATTTCTTCTACTTGAAGCAAGAAAGTGCAAGTTGTGATATAGGCCTGTACAATACTCTCAAGCATGCTGCAGCATTTTCTCTTGATCAGTGGGATTTTTCTACAAAGCTTTGCCTCAAAGATCTGGCTTGTACCTCAAGGATTTTGGAATTTGACATAAAGTGATACTTTATCAAAATGGAAACTTTGCTTTTTCCAATTAAGGATTAGTTTAGCATGTAATGTCCAAATGAACAAAATAAACCCTCAACTCAATGGTTATTCATTAAATTAAGGTGTGTGAAACTGGTTTTGAGGCCTGCAAGCTAGCATTGTACAAGCTGATTTGAAAATGCAAGTTGCCATGAACATGTTTTGGCCATGAACAAGAATGAGTTTTGGCCAACTTTGCAAATTCGATTCTCTCTAACCACAAGGGTGTTTGAGAAGTTCTTGGACAATTTGGAAAGCTTGGAATGTGTACTATAATCCATATTTGTAATGCAAATTGAAACTCCAAGTGGAACCATGTGAAAAATGTCCAAGAAGTTGGACAAAATCCTGCCTAGAATAGGGCAAAATTTCTCCAAGTTAAAAATGTTTTGCACCCTTGTTCCAAAAATCAAAACTTGAGATACAAGCTTCCCTTGAGAAAACTTTGTGAATCAAAGTTGTAGATTTTTCAATGGAATACAACTTTCATGTTTCAAGTTTTGTTTGAATCCATTTTCATCTTGGTGAAAAAATGGGACAAAGTTAGGAAAAAATAAGAAAATTTCATAACTTAGAAAATTTCTAAGTTATGAAATTTTTCATTTTAAACCCTAATTTGCAATTTTGGGTTTCTTGATGGACAAGTTTCATAATTTTACATGTCTTGATGAAAAATGAATCTTGGCACTTGATTTTGACCAAAAAGTCAAAGTTTGACTTTTCAGTATACAGTCAAATTTTGATCAGTTGACTGGAAAATTCATCTGTCAATCCTGTGCATTTGAGATCTTTTGAACTTGTTGAATGGGTCAAGACAATGCCATTGAGTCCTTGAGCCCATATATGAGCTTGGTTTGCCATTGGTTAGGTCAAACAGTCAAAAATTGCCTTTGTGCAGTCAAAAACCCTAAAAATGACCATTTTGCCCTTTTGGTGATCTGATCAAATTTCTTGTGGAATTGTGATCCAAACTTGACCAAATGGTTCATATGAGTTCATTATGTTGATGTGGGTCAAATTTCATGAGGTTTGACTATCAATTGGCCACAGTTGACTTTTCCCCAATACAGCTGATTTATAGGTCAACTGTCCAATTGACTGGGCAAAAATTTGAATCAAGGCTTGAAACTTGGTATGGATAAACTTGTAAGTCCAACATGAAGCATGAAAGTCACTTTGGTCCTTTTAGGTCAAAACATCCCTGTGCAAACTCAAACCCTAATTTGGGTCAACAATGCAAGGAGGGGTCTTGAGCAGAGCAAACCCTAACTTGATCTTGAGTTCCAAGAGTCTTGTGGTGAGAAAATGTTGATGAAATGAAAGGGTAAATTTTGGGGTACAACAGTTGCCCCTGTTCAATCTTCTTGCACCTGAAGAGTTAGATTGGCAAGTTTGCCTTTCGCGTCTCGAAGGTAAAAGGAGATTGGACACTAGAGTGCCCTTAAATTTGCACTCGTCAAAACATAGGTGCGGGAATGGGCTTAAAGATGCCATTTGGAGATGGGCTTAAAGATGCCATTTGGAAAGTGATAGAATCTTGTCGGGGGATGGGCTTAAAGATGCCATCTGGAATGTATGTTGTAGGTGAAAGAAATGAATATCAGAAAGGTGTCCATGTTTTGGAACATCTCTGAACTGGGGGTCTGAATAAGCAATAGATTGACATCCGTGTTTGGAGAATCCATGAACTGTTTTCAGAAGTCTTGAATCTGAACAAGTAATAGATTAACATCCGTGTCTGGAGAATCCGTAAACTGTTTTCAGAAGTCTGAGCTTATCAATCTTATCCTGAAGAGGGTAAAATATTAGCCGAAACACAAAGTTATGTTGCATGAAATGTATGATTCAATGTATGTTATATCAATGTTTATGATATGAATGTAATGAATGCGCATGTAAGCTGATGAGCTGTCTTGTTGGGGATAGATGAATCCTGGATAGTCAGAGATAATAGAATCTTGACTGCTGCCGGGGAAAGTGAATCCTTGACTGCTGCAGGGGATTAAAAATCCTTTGATCGTTGAAAAATGAGAAGTCTTGGGACCGCTGTTGGGGAATCAGGAGCTTGGGTTGTATACCACTTTGAGAATTAGAATCTTCATTCTGTTGGGAAGTATCAGGAACTCAGGTTATCTGCCACTTTGAGAATGAGAATCTCCATTCTGTTGGGAATATCAAGAATTCAGGTTATATGCCACTTTGAGAATGAGAATCTTCATTCTGTTGGGAATATCAGGAATTCAGGTTATCTGCCACTTTGAGAATGAGAATCTTTATTCTATTGGGAATATAAGGAATTCAGGTTATCTGCCACTTTGAGAATGAGAATCTTCATTCTGTTAAGGGTCAGAAATTGGGAGTATACCAATCTTTTGAGGTTTTAAGGATGAGAGTCTTCATTCTGTTAAGGGTCAGAAATTGGGAGTATACCAATCTTCTGAGGTTTTAAGGATGAGAGTCTTCATTCTGTTAAGGGTCAGAAATTGGGAGTATACCAATCTTCTGAGGTTTTAAGGATGAGAGTCTTCATTCTGTTAAGGGTCATAAATTGGGAGTATACCAATCTTCTGAGGTTTTAAGGATGAGAGTCTTCATTCTATTAAGGGTCAGAAATTGGGAGTATACCAATCTTCTGAGGTTTTAAGGATGAGAGTCTTCATTCTGTTAAGGGTCGGAAATTGGGAGTATACCAATCTTCTGAGGTTTTAAGGATGAGAGTCTTCATTCTGTTAAGGGTCAGAAATTGGGAGTATACCAATCTTCTGAGGTTTTAAGGATGAGAGTCTTCATTCTGTTAAGGGTCGCAAATTGGGAGTATACCAATCTTCTGAGGTTTTAAGGATGAGAGTCTTCATTCTGTTAAAGGTCAGAAATTGGGAGTATACCAATCTTCTGAGGTTTTAAGGATGAGAGTCTTCATTCTGTTAAGGGTCAGAAATTGGGAGTATACCAATCTTCTGAGGTTTTAAGGATGAGAGTCTTCATTCTGTTAAGGGTCAGAAATTGGGAGTATACCAATCTTCTGAGGTTTTAAGGATGAGAGTCTTTATTCTGTTAAGGGTCAAAAATTGGGAGTATACCAATCTTCTGAGGTTTTAAGGATGAGAGTCTTCATTCTTGAGAGAAACAGATTTTTAGGAGCTTCAGTTGTCCGTCAATCTGTCGGTGGTTGTAACTTCCAGCAGGTGAGGAAGAAATTCTTGATGATGATCGTAACTTCCAGCAGGTGATGAAGGAATTTTTGAACGACCTTTCAACTTGAAATGTAATTTTGCTTTGGAGAATAAATCCTTGACAAAAGTTGGGGAAATAAACCCATAACCGAAGCTGGGGATTGAAAATCCTTTGATTACTGAAGGTGAGAAATCCTTGCTGACTGCTGATTTCTTGGGGAGCAAGATCTTCAATTGTTGAGGGATTTTAGGGCCACTGCTGGGGATTGAAAATCCTTGGTGACTTGTGGGGAATGAGAATTTTGACGATCTCTACTGGGGAGTTCAGAACCTGGGAGACTCATGCTGGAGGAGTAAGACTGAGAATCTTCAATCTAATGGGAAGTATCTCTGTGGGGAGATTGTTCACTAATCTGGTTCCGCTGGGGATTGATAGTTTTGGCTCCACTGGGGATTCTGAAATTTAACTCTGAGGGGAATTAAGTTTTGGAAGGCTCTCTAGGCTGGGGAAAACAGCTTTGAGAAAGCTTTTGTTCTGCTGAGGATCCTGAAGTTTAACTCTGTTTGGGGAATTTATGTTCTGGATCTTAACTTTGTTGAGGAATTTGGAGTTTAATTCCGATGGGGATTCCTTCTGAAAGGGCATCAAGATATCTATATGTACCTTTAACCTATCAGCAATCATCTTTCTTGGTTTGTAAGAGAATGATTATGTTCAAATGCATATGCCTATTTAACAAAACATTGGACGTTTCTCAAATAAAACATAAGTGTGAAAAAGAAAAAGAAGACAAAGCAAATTTCTATATTTGGAAAAGTATTTGTATTAACTTTTTATGAGTATCTTTGTACAAGGGAAACAGGCATCCTAGTAAGAGGATGTTGTCGTAAGAAATTGAAAATTTTATACAAAAGAAAGATGGCTATGTGTAACAATTCCATGGGATTCCGTTTTGTTATAGCCTTCACAACTCTGAATATCTTGTCCATTCAATGCTTCGTCCGCCGATGATTGGATTGATCAGAAGCTCGGAGCTTGTTGATGAAGAGATTGTTCTTTAAAGTGATCCGACGAGACATAGTCATACGCTTTAATTCCCTAACTTTTTCCTGGATCGCCCTTTCGGGTTTTCAATCCACCGGAAAACCCTTTTTTGCCCAAGTCGCCCTTTCGGGTTTTCAACTTGCCGGGTGTACAGACTTTTTTGTTTTATCCCTAATTTTTTCCTGAACCTCCCTTTCGGGTTTTCGCTTCACTGGGATGCCCATTTTTGCCCAAGTCTCCCTTTCGGGTTTTCGACTTGTCGGGTTATTTTATGCGTAGTATTTTTTGACTATGTCTGCGTTTGCAGGGTGTGGCAAATCGTCGCCGTCCATGGTGGTCAGAATCATTGCACCACCAGAAAAGATGCTCTTGATTACAAATGGTCCTTCGTAAGTAGGAGTCCATTTTCCCCTGGGATCACTTTGCGACAAGATGATCCGCTTGATTACAAGATCTCCGACTTGATATACTTAACGTCTGACTTTCTTGTTGAAAGCCTTGATCATCCGTTTTTGGTACGTCTGACCATGGCAAACAGCAGTGAGTCGCCTCTCATCGATCAAATTGAGTTGATCAAGTCGGGTCTGAATCCAATCGTCTTCACTCAAGCCAGAGTCCTTCATAATCCTTAAAGAAGGAATCTGAACTTCCATGGGTAGAACAGCTTCCATGCCATATACCAAAGAAAATGGGGTTGCCCATGTTGAAGTACGTGTCGTGGTACGATATCCATGCAGAGAAAACAGTAACATCTCATGCCAGTCCTTGTAGGTAACTGTCATTTTCTGAATGATCTTCTTGATGTTTTTGTTCGCGGCTTCAACAGCACCGTTTATCTTCGGCCGATAGGGAGATGAATTGTGATGATAAATTTGAACTGTTCGCATAGAGCGGTGATCATAGTATTGTTTAGGTTTGTACCGTTATCTGTGATGATCCTGTCGGGGACACCATACCGGCATATGAGGTTCTGCTTGATGAAGCGGGCAACCACATTTTTTGTAACAGAGGCAAAGGAAGCTGCTTCGACCCACTTGGTGAAATAGTCAATGGCGACCAAGATGAAGCGATGTTCGTTGGATGCCGTGGGCTTGATCTCTCCAATCATGTCAATGCCCCACATTGTGAATAGCCAAGGAGCTGGCAGAACATTGAGAGGAATAGGAGGAATATGTACCTTGTCGGCGTAGACCTGACATTTGTGACAAGTACGGGAATGTTGATGGCAATCAGCTTCCATGGTAGACCAGTAATAGCCTGCCCTTAGAATCTTCTTAGCCATCGTATGTCCACTTAAGTGGGTGCCAAATGTGCCGATGTGTATCTCAATCGTGATTAACTCTGCATCAGCTTTGTCTACACATTGGAGTAAAACACAATCATGGCTGCGCTTATAAAGGATGCCATTGCTTAAGAAGAACTTGGCCGCAAATCTCCTTAAGAACTTTTTGTCATTGACGGAAGCTCCTTCAGGATACTCTCTAGTCTGGATATACCTTTTGATTTCATGGAACCAGGGTTGTTCCACTACTTCTTCGGTATTAATCTCATGATAATGCGCAGGTTCGTCCATTCGCTCGATGGTGATTTGGGGAGCCTCATTATCCCAGTTGAGTTTAAACATGGAAGACATTGTAGCCAGGACATCTGCTAGCTGATTTTCTTCTCGCGGGAAATGCTCGAAAGTAATCCGCTCGAAATGAGGCAGTAATGTCAAAACATGTTCTTTGTATGGGATAAGATTAGGATGTTTGGTGTCCCACTCTCCTTTGATTTGACTGATAACCAAAGCTGAATCCCCAAATACGATCAAATATTTGATCCCCAAGTCTATAGCAGCCTTGAGACCAAAGATGCAAGCTTCATATTCGGCCATGTTGTTGGTACAGCTGAAACAAAGTCGGGCCGTGAAAGGTGTATGGCAACCTTCTGGGGAAGTTAGTACCGCACCGATACCGTTTCCAAGTGCATTTGAAGCACCATCAAAGTACAGGGTCCATCGGGATCCATTTTCAGGTCCGTCATACGGTCTGTTACCTTCAATGTTGTCCAAAGTCATGATGTCCTCGTCCGGGAAGTCGAATCTCATGGATTGATAATCTTCGATAGCCTGATGAGCTAGATGGTCAGCTAGTACACTCCCTTTTATAGCTTTTTGAGAAGTATATTGGATGTCATACTCAGTCAGGATCATTTGCCATCTAGCGATTCTTCCGGATAAAGCAGGCTTCTCGAAGATATACTTGATAGGATCCATTTTGGAAATCAGCAAAGTGGTATGAGTCAACATATACTGCCTTAGTCGGCGAGCAGCACATACCAAAGCGCAACAAGTTTTCTCGAGCAGTGAGTAGCGAGTCTCACAGTCGGTAAACTTTTTGCTAAGGTAATAAATGGCATGCTCTTTTCGACCAGACTCGTCATGTTGGCCCAGTACACACCCCATTGAGTTGTCCAAAATAGTCAGATACATGATCAGCGGCCTTCCTTCGACGGGTGGCATCAGAATAGGAGGTTCTAGCAAATACTCCTTGATCTTATCAAAAGCAATTTGACAATCATCGTTCCATTCAACTACCTGATCTTTCTTCAATAGTTTGAAAATTGGCTCACAAGTAGACGTCAGATGAGAGATGAATCTAGCAATATAGTTCAAGCGTCCTAAGAATCCTCTAACCTCCTTTTCAGTACGGGGGGCATGCATTTCTTGTATAGCCTTTACTTTTGCTGGATCGACCTCAATGCCTTTATTGCTGACAATAAATCCCAGAAGTTTACCAGACCTAACTCCAAAAGTGCACTTACTTGGATTCAGCCTGAGTTTGTATTCCTTCAACCTGGAAAACAGCTTTTGCAAATGTTCAAGGTGTTCCTCCTCTGTTTGTGATCGAGCTATCATGTAGTCTACGTAAACTTCGATCTCATGATGTATTATATCATGAAACAAAGCTACCATGGCGCGTTGATAAGTTGCCCCTGCGTTCTTCAGTCTGAACGCCATCACCTTGTAGCAGAAGGTACCCTATTGTGTAACAAAGGTTGCTTTCTCCATGTCCTCGGGGGCCATTTTAATCTGGTTGTAGCCCGAGAATCCATCCATGAAAGAAAACACTTTGTGCTGAGCCGTGTTGTCAATCAAAATGTCGATATGTGGTAGCGGAAAATCATCTTTAGGGCTGGCCCTGTTCAAATCCCGGTAGTCCACACACATTCTGACCTTGCCGTATTTTTTGGGAACGGGCACAATGTTAGCAACCCATTGTGGATAGGATGTAACAGCCAGAAAGCCAGCGTTGAATTACTTCATTACTTCAGCTTTAATCTTCCCAGACATGTCGGGCCTCATTCGGCGAACTTTTTGCTTGATCGGTGGACAGTCTTCTCTTGTAGGAAGACGATGAACCACGATATATGTGTCTAACCCTGGCATGTCTTCATAATACCAGGCGAAGATTTCAACGTATTCATTTAATAGCTGTATTAAGCGCTCCTTGACACTTGGTTCCATATTGGCACCCACTTGTACTTCTTTCCTGTCTTCCTCTGTTCCTAAGTTGCCGGTTTACAACAACTCTTCATGAGGTAAGATGGCCCTCTCTTCTTGTTGTAGAAGTCTGGCTAGCTCTCCCGGTACTTCACAATCTTCGTCATCTTCATACTCAGCCTGATTGACCAAATCTTCAGAGTTATTGAAGGATACAGCAGAATAGTCACCCATGGAATCCGGAGTGGATGGGTACCTGCATTTGTGAGTGTGGGTGTGTGTAAGGGATAGCCATCCTTAAACAAACAAAAATGCAAAAGGAAAGAAAATGAACACAGCAGTTTATAAATGAAAAACGTCCAATGATTCATTAAACATGGCATATGATTATGAAGAGAATCAAAACCCTTACAAATGGACCTACATGCCCCGGGCATGGCATGAGGTGAAAAATAGTGTGCAGATTGTTTTAGTAATTATTACAGACCAACAGGAAATGTTCGAAAGATAAATTACTGATTGATGAAAGTAATGGGGACGAAGTCTTTCGCCTCCCAGTTGTGCAGTCCCCCTTTAATGGTTGGGAAGATCCAATCTTCAATGTTACCCTCTTCGTCTTCGTCTTCCAAAGCATTAATTCCATGAGGAGAAATCTTGATGGGTGTCTTTTCAATTTTTGAGCGACGCATAGCCTTTTGCCCCGCAGCGGTAAATCCCAACCCAAACTTGTCTGTCTTGTGAGGAAAGTCAGGCAATTGTCCCCATGTTGAGCTCTTTCCCTCTTTCATTGCAGCCTTTGCGTCTTTCAGAGATGCCATCATGGCCACCTGCTTGGGTACCTCAGCTACTGCCTTTGCTACTGTAACCTCGGGAGAAACTTCCTCGAAGTGTTGGAACGGTGTTTCGATGAATTCGCTATCCACTTCCACATACCGAAAGGAATTCAGATGACTGATCATGTACTCCTCCTCACCGTGTACAGTTATGATTTTACCCTTAACAGGGTATTTCAGCATCTGATGTAGAGAAGAAGTGACTGCCCCAGCATTATGTATCCACGGTCTTCCTAGCAAGCAAGAGTAGGATGGGCGGATGTCCATCACATAGAATGTTGAGTGGAACACTTCAGTGCCTACCTTGATGGGAATGCCGACTTCCCCATGCACCATTCTTTTAGACCCATCAAAGGCCATGACAATGATATTACTTGGTTTCAGCTCCAAGCCTTCACAATCTAATCGGTCCAGAGCTTTCTTAGGCAGCACGTTTAGGGAAGAACCAGTATCGACCAAGACATGGGCGAGAGTGGTTCCTCGGCATTCAAATGACACATGCAGTGCGTCATTATGCTTTCTTCCCTTCAGAGTCAGGTCAGCATCAGAGAATCCCAGGCCGTTGTCGGCGGTAAGGCTGGCTACACAATCCTGGAATTGACCGGCTGAGGTTTCTTGGGGCACATGGGCTGTCTTCAAAAACCTTATCAAAGCTTTGGCATGAGCCTCCGAACAAAGCAGCAAAGCTAACATGGAGATCTTCGAGGGGGTTTGCCCCAGTTGCTCCACCACATCATAATCACTCTTCTTAATTATTTTCAGAATCTCCTCCATTTCTTTTTTAGAGGTCTCAGGGATGACCAATGGCTGAGCCCTCGTCCTGACGAGCTCTTCTTGGATCCCTTTCCCTTTATCAGCAGCAGCAGAAGGGACAACCACAGGAGTAACAACTTCTTCAATCATTGGAGTTCTTGCAGATAGTTTTACCGGTGCAGGGGTAACCTTGGGAACAGCTGAGGGTCCAAAGGTTGCCTTTGGAGGGGCAATCTATGGAGAGAAAATTCTTCCACTTCGGGTAATTTTGCTCGTACCGGCAATGTTTCCAATGTCGGCAGTTTCTTCGTCAGAGCTCTCTTCAGTTATCTCAATTTGTTTAACACCGTGGTAGTAGATTTCTCCACCATAATTCCACGGTATTGATTTGTCAGATTTGTATGGGACGGGCCCAGGCATGGTTATCTTCAACGGTACAGTCTTCGGAGCGGATGTAATCTTAACAGGCCTTTTGGGGACCTTGGAAAGATTGGCGGAAATGGTTATTATTGAAACTTCATTGATAGGAGTTGGAGTAACAGGAGTCTTTTCGAAAAGAATTTGTTGGTTGACCATTAGGCGTTGGATGCCTATCTTCAGCAATGGACAGTCGATTGGTAGAGAGGAACAAAGGTAGCAATCTTCTTTACATCCTGGGAAAATCCCAGCCTCCAACAGATTCAACTTGATTGTCAGTAGTGGGGTTATCAGATCATCAACAATAGAAACAAACAGATCCTCTTCAATAGCATGGACATTGTGACCATGCTTTGGCATTGGGGCAGAGATTACATTCGACTTCTCAGGGGCGTCGAACTCAACCTCTTTAGCATCTATCAAATCTTGAATTTTATTTTTTAACGCCCAGCAATTGTTGGTGTCATGCCCGGCGCTGTCATAATGATAGGCACATTTAGCATTGGCATGATAGTATGGAGATGTGGTGTTAGGGTTTTTCGGCGCCTCCTTTAAACCAGTCAGATTCAACTTCAACAAATGAGGAAGAACTTGTGCAGGCGTCATGTTGATTCGGGTGAACTGCCGTTGTGGCCGTTCTACCCGTTGCTGGTTAGGTCTAGACTGATTGTTATGAGGCTGATCATTTGATGAATTTTGAATCATCACGGCCCCCACAGTTGGCCGGCGCTCAGTTCTTCCCAATCCTTTCTGAGAGTATACAACAGTTGCTTCCTTCTTGGCCGGGAATGGTTTCTTAACAGTTGTGGAGGCAGAGGCGTCCCTTTGAATCTTCCCACTCTTAATACCAGCTTCCACCCGTTCTCCAGTCAGAATCAATTCAGTAAACCCTGCTGAAGAGCTCCTGATCAAATGGTTGAAGAAAGGGTCAGATAGGGTCCCCAAGAACATATCAACTAGTTCCCTATCTGAAAGAGGTGGCTGCACTCTTCCGGCCAAGTCACGCCATTTCTGGGTGTATTCTTTGAATCCCTCATTTGAGGCCATCCCCATACCTTGTAGCTGAGTACGGGTTGGCGCCAAGTCGGCGTTGTATTGATATTGGCGATAAAAGGCAGCTGCCAAATCCTCCCAACTATGCACTTCTGACCTCTCAAGCTGGTAAAACCAATCTAGCTGTGTACCAGACAGGCTGTCCTGGAAGAAGTGTACCCAGAGATTTCTATCGGATGAATGAGGTTGAATTTTTCTGACATACGACCTCAGGTGCATCTTCGGGCAAGATAGACCGTCGTATTTTGCAAAAGTTGGCACCTTAAACTTTGGAGGGATCACAATCCCAGCAATCAATCCCAATTCCTCAAAATCTAGCCCGGGAACCCTTTGCAGCTCCATAGCTGTCAGTCTATCTTCCAGGTTTTTGTATTTGTTGTCCGCTGGCGGGTATTGCTGCTCTGAATAATCTTCATCTTCCTCAACCTCTTCTTCTTCAGCCTCAGACTCAGAGGGTAATGCAGCTTCTTTTCCCTTACCGGTCCCCTCATCAGATGTGGATGGGAATTCAAGAAATCTCCTAGCTTCATTCTCAAATCTTCTTCCCAGTGTAGCTACCCCAACTCTTTTCTTCTTCTTTTTTCCTTTTTCTTGCTCTTTATTCCCTAACAGTGCTTTAAGATCCTCCTGACCCTTTGCCAAGGTCATAAGAAGTTGTTGAAACTGCGAGTTTTGTGCCTGCAGATCTTTGACCGTCTGCTCAATATCCATCTTACTAAAATAAACAGCAGAAAGATAAGGAAAACTGGTGTGAAGACCTGTCTATGCATATGATGAATGATATGTTTATTCATGTAATGCATTCAAGGATTTAGAAATTCAAAGTTGTTGCAGACAAAAAGAACACACGTCATATTAATAAGAAGAAATTTTGTCAGTACATAAATGCCCCATGGGCCAAATATTACAAAAACTTCTTAAGGTAAAAAGACGTTGCGTATCCTCTTTGGTGAGATGTAAGTGTTGAGGGTCTCCTCCTCATGAAGTCGGCGGGTAAGCTCCAAAACCTTCTTCTCACTGGCGTAGAAGCTGGCTTCAAAAGTATCCCTTTCTTCCTTGAGTTGGATCCAACTCTTCTGCATTTCCTCCCATGATGTTGGCATGTCAGGATGTAGGATGGTGTATGGAACCTCTCCTTCCTTAACAGGCTCTTTGATCAAATGGAGAATGTGAGGGTAAGGCATCATAAGACTCTGGGCTCGGGTTCGTACCCACTTGAGGTAAGGCTCAAGAGGGATGGAATTCTTGTGCCCCAGTGTCTTGCTATCTACCTTGTTAGGCATCCTCCAAGCTCTGATGAATCTTTGTCGAAGTCCTTGCACATCGTTGTCGAAGTCAAAAACTAGGTCAGGAATCAGCATGTCATGAGGGCCATCCCTCCGAGCATATCCATATTGTCTCAAAGCTAGACAAGGGTTGTAGGTAATGCCTCCCCTAATGCCAAGTAATGGAACATTAGGGAACTCACCACAACGATCGATGATGATGACATTTTCTCTGGACCGAGAACACCAATGTACATCAGAATGTGTCAGAGTCATCAATCGTTGCGACCACCTCAAGTCTTGCTCATTCTTTAAAACAGATTGTGGAAGGTGAGAAATAAACCACCTTGCAAGGAGAGGAGTACATCACATGAGAACACCTCTTTTCCTCATTGTTCGTGTGTAAAATGAGTGGAGGATGTCCCCAAGCAATGTAGGTATGGGATTCCTGGATAGGAAAATCTTGACAGCAATTATATCTATAAGTTGGTCAGGATTTGGGAACAAGACCAACCCATAAATAAGGAGTGCCACAATCTCTTCAAAGGCTTATAGATCCAAAGAATTCCAACACTCTTGTGCCTTCTCAAACAAGAACTTTGCCAAGAAGCCCTTGACACCACTTATGGTTTCCCAATGCCCCTTGATGTCAGATGGTTGCAAGTGTAGTGCTTGAGCAACATCTTCAGGTTTTGGTTCTTTTTCCGTACCGTTGTAGGGTAGTTGATTAAGAATAGGAATTCTCATGAGTTGAGAAAATTCCTCCCAAGTAGGCACCAATTGGTAGTCGGGGAATGTGAAACAGTGGTGAAGGAGGTCAAAGAACTGGAACAATACTTTCACTATGTCTTCTTCAATGTTGGTGTTGACTAGGCTGAGCAGTCTACCATGTCTTTCACTGAAGAGAGAACTTTCTGGAATTCTGGATGTAAGCTCCTTGAGTTGAGAAGGGATTCTCACAAGGTTGACTTGAATAGTTTTCCTGCGAAGAATTTCCATGACCTACAAAATAGGAACAAAGATGAAGATCCAAACCCTTGAAATGGTTAGTGGATGCATATGATGCTTTATGATGTTCATGATGTATGCACAAACATATGTACAAGCAAGTCACACAAAACCCTAGTTCCAGGCTTGCATGGGGTTTCATAGGTAAGTACCCTCTTGAGTTTAGTTGGCTTAAAACCTGTCCTAAAAATAGTAACCGGGTTCTAAGGAGCTCAATATCATTGGATCGTTTTCCATGTTCATTGTTTTGGTTTAGCCACTTAACTAGTGGCCAAAATATTCCAAGAAAACAACCCTTAATGAGTGTAGTATCTAGTATCTGCCAACTTCGGACTGCACCAAAGCCGGTCATCTCACTACCCCTAATAAAAGGCCAAGATGGTCAAGTAAGGTTCTAGGCCATTAGTTCTTAGTGACATCACTCAGCGGCCCCGTACTCTCCTTGATTGAACTCAAGGGTTACCGGTACTCACAAATATGTCGCACTAATATAGCTATTGCTTCAACCGTGTCGGTATACCCCGCACAGTTTCCACAATGTATTGCTATCTATGAATGTTTCCCCAAATCCGGGTGGAGGATTTCAAGCCCAAACATGAGAACCAAAATGTAAAGCAATCAAAGCAAACAATTAGTCATGCAAAAGGTGATCTAAGCCCTAAGGTTACTCCACTTTCAAATAATTCCCCAGCAGAGTCGCCAGTTCTGTGATACGGTGGGAGAACTGACTTGAGGTTTTGCGTTTGTGTTCGCAAATGTTTCGGTTTAGCAAGAGTCGCCACCTACTTTTTATTTTATCCTAAGGAAAGGTTAAAAAGCACAGGAAAAACCTTTGAGATGTTTTCTTGGGTTCGGGGAGTAGATTATAGAAAGGGAAGGTATTAGCACCCTTTCTATCCATGGTTATCCATGGGCTCTTAGTTACTTGCTTAGATCACTTGCCTTTGCTTTTCAATTGTTTGAAATGGTGCTTTGTGTGTGTGGTTTTGAAAATGTTTTGAAAAAGATGCCTTGTCTAGGCAACCATTGTAACAATTCTTGTTTGAATGTTTTACAAGGGTGTTTGTCTTTTTGAAAAGATGTTTCAATGTTTTTGAAAGTTTGTTTTGAAGTTGTGTTGTGATGTGTGTTTTGAAAAATGGCAAGGATTGTTTTGCAAGTTTGGTCAAGTAACCAAGAGCTATCTACCCTAAATTTCTCAAAGATCTTTCTTATGTTTTAACCCTTTTAACAGTGTTGTTTCACCATTGTATTTGGTGAACAACCTTGTGTTAGGATGTTAACGAGACGGGCGCGGGTCATCGTTTAGACCATGAATGCAATAGTGCCAAGTATCTTTGGCAATTTTCTCAAGGGACTTGATCATTTTAGGCAACTTGATAGCGTCATCGAGGGACTATGATCATTTGATTTGTTTTTGTCTTGTTTTGTTTTGCCAAAGTACTTGACATGCAAACATGGCCCTTTTTTTTTTGAAGGCAACAAGTGGAGTAACCCTAGGGGTGCAAGTGTGCATTGTTTGTTTTTCATGCATTTATCTTGAATTAGGTCAAGCTATTTGTTGATTTTGATTTGCATACAAACCCTAAGTCTAAACATGGAATAATTGAAAGCTTTTAAATACGGAAATTTAAATGCTAAGCTATTACAACAATGATTATGGGGATGGGGGTACAAGTTTGAATTTGGGGATATTTGACAAGAAATTAAATTCTAAGCTATTACATCCATATCGAATATACAAGACAAATATCTAATATTTAAATAAGTACAAATAAATAAGTATCAAATAAAAATGCATTATGCTAAAAAAAGGATTTTTCATGTATGTAAAAGTATTTTTCAATGTGAAATATAAACAAAATAAAAAGGTTAATTTTTTATTATTTTTGTGGTTTAGGGCAAAACCCAAATTTTTTGAATAAATAGTAATATTTATTAATTGTGTACAATATTTGTTAATTATATACAAAAAATAAAAAGTATATTGTAAAAAAGTATTTTTGATGTCAAATATTAAGTAAAAAATAAAATGTATTATTTCTATATTTTTTGTCCTAATTATCTAATAAAATAAAATATATAAGTATTTATATATTATATATATTAAATGTGTTAAATATGTACAAAAAAATAAAATATTAATTATTTATAAAAATGTGTGATTGGTGGAAATAGAACTGACTGTTTTGAAATGCTGATTCGCGAAATGTCGCGGTAAGCAAGAGTCGCCACTGTCTTTTATTTTCTCCAACAAGGAAAGGACAAAAGCACAGCAAAATTCCTTTTCGAGATGTTTCTCGGTTCGGGAGGTAGATTATAGAAAGGGAAGGTGTTAGCACCCTTTCTATCCGGGGTTATCCACGGGCTCTTAGGTACTTGCTTATTATGTTTTCAAAAATTGTTTGTTTTTCTTGTGTTTGTGGGTTTTGAAAAAGTTTGTTTGGAAAAACTTCTAGGTAACTCTTGTATCAGTCCTCAAGAGTGTATGAAGTGTTTGTTTGAAAACTTTTTGAAAGTGTAAGTGCGAAAAGTTGTTTTTGTTTTTTGAAAGAGCAAGTACACAGGAGAAATCTACCTACTCTAAGGAATTAAGCGTTGTAAGAGTCCTTTAGACAGTGCTATCCCACTATTGAGAAGTAGGAAGCACCGTCGTTGGAGTTATTCGGGTCAATTCGATTATAGGGACATGTGTGGTCACCAAAGCAATAGTAGGACGCCTTAGCGGTAACCCTAATGTCCTAGATCCTTTTTATCTGAGGCAACCGTTTCGAGGCAACTGGATCTTTAGACAGGAGGGCGACCTCTAAAACACCCTATACTTGACGACCACTTTCGAGGCAACGAGTGAGGCGTACCCTAGAAGTGGCATGTGCATTGTGTGTTGTTTTTCATGTTATGTTTATCTTTGATCATGCGATTGTGAGCTACGAGTTGTTTTTAATTATCATACATTCTTTCATGCAATTTAACAGTTAGGAGTGCGAAAAATAAAATACGGAAAGGTAAAAGCTACGCTATTACAAGGCGCGGGTCTATACATCGCCAAAAAACAAAGACCCGTTTTGATAAAGTGCGGAAAGTAAAGAAAGCAATAAACCTAATTACTATTACATTCCGGAAACAGTTACATAATAATCAAAATAAATAATAACGCGCGAAAGAATTAAATTGGACGTCCTTAGGGTTTTTGACCCTTTTGAGCAATTATGAGTTTTTTGTCCTTTGCTTTTAATTAAAATTAAACCTAATTATTTAATTAATTAAAGAAAGATGTTTTTTTGTGTTTTTTGTATTTAATGAAAATAAAGAAAAAGGAAATTAAAGGTCAATAACCCTAGTTCTAAGTTTATTTTAATTATTAATAAAATGTTAAAGTTAACCTAATTTAAACTAATTAATTAATTTACATTTGTATGTACAAAAAATAATAATAATTAATAATGATGATAATAAGAAAATGATTTAAAATGTCAAAATCTAATTCTATATAATTTTTATTTATTGAGAGAAAGGTTAAAATTAAAACCTAAATTAAGCTAAGTTAATTATTAGTATTTATTTACAAAAAATAATAGTTAATGAATTTAATAAATAATAAAATATATTTACAATTTTGCTTTCTGATTTTATTAGGAAAAATTAATTTGTGAATTAATTATAATAATTAAAATTAAAGGAATTAAAAGAAAAGAAAATAAAATTGCAAACCAAGGGGGTATGTTGGCCAAAGGGGAGGTTTTTGTGAAGCAATTCTTGGATTTGGAGTGTGAAGATGAGTTGTAGGAAATGTCATCCCCTTCAAAATGAGCATTGGATGGAATTTTTCTGATGAACCATGAAAAAGTTATGCATTGGTCAATTTGCAGTTGACTTTTTCAACTGTCCAAAAATAGAAACTTTTGATTCTTGAGACTTTTTGAGCCATGCTTGTGGAATCATGATCAAGACTTGATCAAATGATGATTGTGGCTTCAAAATAAGATGTTTACCAAAATTTTTGACTTTTGACTGTCAAATGACCATTTTGCCCCTGCAATTGATTGTGAAGCAATTAGGACTTTTGACTGTGCAATTTGATGCTGTGAGCCTTGAATTTTGACATGTAGATGCTTGACAATGTATATAGGCATATGGGACTTGATTGGACCCTTGGAAACCTCAACTTCCTTGCAAGAACCAAAACCCTAATTTTGATTGTGTTAGGAGGCAATTGGACTGTGCAACCCTTGAGATATTTTGAACCATTTGGAGGTTGATCTTGACAAATCTTGAAGAATATGGGAGGGAAAATTTTGGGGTGCAACAGTTGCCCCTGTTCAATCTTCTTAGACCTGAGGATGTAGATTGGCTTGCGTGCCTTTCGTAATCCGAAGGTGGAAGATGATTGAACACTAAAGTGCCCAGAAATTTGCACTCACATGGTAGAGTATCAGCAGCGTGATGGCGGGAATGGGCTTACAGATGCCATTTGGAGGGATGATGGATAGGAGGATGGGCTTATAGATGCCATCTGGAGCTGTGACAGAACCTTGTCGAGAATGGGCTTATAGATGCCATTTAGAGACTGTTAGGGATGGTTGAATCTGAGTAAGAAATAGAATAGCTTCCGTGTCTAGAGCATATCTAGTCTATATCTAATTGCTGACGTCTGAACAAGTAGTAGAATGACCGCCGTGTCTGGGGTATATCCATACTGCATCTGGGTGAGTGACAGAATGTCATCTGAATCTGGATCATATCTGGAATGTCTTTTGAATGAATCTGGATTGAACAATAGAATAGCATCCGGGTCTGGAGCATCTCTAAGTTATCTTTAGAATTTTGAATCTGAATAAGCCGTAGAATAACATCCGGGTCAGGAGCATATCTAAGCTATATCTGAAAGGAATTCTGGAATAAGTATCAGAAAGTCGCCACGCTTGGGTCGCAACTGAACTATCTCTAGAAAGAATCTCTGAATAAGCAATAGAATAGCACCCGAATCTGGAGCATCTCTTGGCCATCTCTGGAGAGAAATCTGAATAAGCAGTAGAATAACATCCGGGTTAGGAGTATCTTTAAGCCATCTCTGAAAGGAAACTTTGAATAAGCAAAAGAATAGTATCCATGTCTGGAGCATTTCCAAGCTATCTCTGAAACGAAACTTTGAATAAGCAAAAGAATAGCATCCGAATCTGGAGCATTTCCCAGCTATATCTGAGGGGGAATCTGAATAGGTAACAGAATGTAGCCATATCTAGGTCGCATCTGAACCATCTCTAGAAGGACATCTGGAATAAGCAATAGAATAGCATTCGTGCCCGGAGCATCTCTAAGCTATCTCTAGAAGGGAGTCTGGAATAAGTATCAGAATGTCGCCATGTCTGGATTGCATCTGAACCATCTCTAGAAGGAATCTCTGAATAAACAATAGAATAGCATCCGTGGTTGGAGCATCTCTAAGTTATCTCTGAAAAGAAACCCTGAATAAGCAACAGAATAGCGTCCGATTCTGGAGCATATCTGTACTATCTCTGAATAAGCAACTCTGAATAAGCAACAGAATAGCGTCCGGTTCTGGAGCATATCTGAACTATCTCTGAGAAGAAACTTTGAATAAGCAAAAGAATAGCATCCATATCTGGAGCATTTCTAAGCCATTTCTTGGGAAGAATCTCTGAATAAGCGATAGAATAGCATTCGAGTCTGGAGCATCTCTAAGCTATCTCTGAAATCTCTTTAATGTAGATATGCCCTGGCTAGATACAGGTATCGAATCCACAATCAATCGCTCACAGATATGCCCTGGCTAGATACAGGTATCGAATCTGGAATTGCGACAGTTGATAGTAATCATCTTTAGATTGACCTTTTTCTTGAAAAAGGCAAAACATTAGTTCTGTGCAATGTCATGATGTATGAAATGCATGATGTCATGATGTTCAGAGAATAGATGAGATTGTGTGATATGATGCGCGTATGCATGCATTATGTATGTAAATGTTTATGAATTGTATTTTCGTCCCGGAAAATAAATCCTTGACGAATGCCGGGAAGTTAAATCCTGGGCTGATGTTGAAGAGTAGAGTTCTTCGTTTCCGCTGGGGGGAGGATGATGACAAGAATAAACCGTTAGGAGAAGATGACTCTGTTGGTGAGTAAACTTGTTGGAGAGATTACTCTGCGGGGAACTACTCTGTGGGGAAGAGATGCTTCGCTGAGACTTTAACGATAACTCCGTTGGGGATGCCGTTGATAAGCTTTGTTGAGGATTTGATGAACTCTGCTGGGGAATAGGCAGAACTTCGCCGGGGACGATCTTTCCGTGGTAATTAGCTGAGGATAACCCAGTTATAAGCTCTGGCGAGGAATAACTTTTGAACATGGCCGGGGAGAGGCTTTTGCACTCTGCGGGGACAAGCTTCCAGAATCTACTGGGGATAAGCTTCCAGAGTCTACTGGGGATATTGATTCAACTCTCCTGGGGAATCTTTGGACTGTACTGGGGAATGGCTCCACTGGGTGTCCGGTATTCCGCCAGGGAACAATCTTAGATCAAGATTGACGGGGATGCTTGCTTAGGAATATCTGTATACTCCACTGGGGAATGTTGAGATTTACTGGGGATACCCACTTCCTTAAGGCTGACAGTAGACTAACTCTTCTTGGGGAGAGTATTGCTGACTTGTTGGAGAATATTGTGCCTTTTTAGGGGCTGATGGGAGACCAACTCTGCTTGAGGAGGGTATGGCTGATTCTTGTCTTACTCTGCAGGGAGTGAAGGTATCCTGGTCATGTTCTTCAGCTGAACCTACTTTGGCACCTGGTGGACAGAGCAGCTTGTACCGTTTGGACACTTCTTATTGCCCCGGCTTCTGTGGGAGAAGTTACCTGTGGAGGTGCTCGATAACTGCCGATTGACAACTCTTCTTCTGGTAGGCGAGTGACGAGATGACAGGACATAGTCGTACGCTTTGATCCCTAATTTTTTCCTGGACCGCCCTTTCGGGTTTTCAGTCCACCGGGATACCCTTTTTTGCCCAAGCCGCCTTTTCAGGTTTTCGACTTGCCGGGTGTACAGATTTTTTTATTTTCATCCCTTATTTTTGCCCGAACCCTTTTGGTTCGCTGAGAAGCCCTTATTCTTGCCTAGGTGTGTCAACCTAGCGGGTCTTTGATTGTGCGTAGTATTTTTTCGACTATGTCCATGCTCTCGGAGTGCAGGGAGTTGTCACCGTCAGTGGTGTGTCGCCCTACTACCAGAAGATGTTTGATCGTGCGAGACTCGTTGCTGGAATTTATGTCCAATGCCCCAAGTGACTCAGGCGGAGATTTTCCCCAAGTTGGTTGGCCTTTTGAGAGATTCTCCGGATCTTGACTTAACTGCCCCAGATGACGGACCATGATCATGTCTGCCCCTTGGTTGGAAGTGCTTTTGTTCGTCGTGCGAACTTCTATGTTGTTCGAACAAATAGTCATATGCAAGCAATGTTATATTAAAAATGCAAAGCTTATGTCTATCTTGAAGTTTTTGAAAATGCAATTTTTTTCATAAAAACAAGTGAATTTTTTGTAAACTGTGATGTCAACTCGTTATTTTACCGCAAGCCTTAAGGACTCAGGATACCTTTCATAACAGTATGCTTTCGAACTAACCCATGCTTCAGCTAGGACTTTTGAGGGTTATAACGTGGCATGGTTCACGGTTTAAGAAACAAAGGATAAAGGCTCAAATTATATTTGTACCCACCCGCTCTTCGTGATGTTCTTCAAACCTAAACTCAGTTAATCGTGCATTAGATCTCGTTTGAGTCTTCGATTTGATATACCAGTGATGGTTCGGATACTGAAAGTTTATTTTGAATAGGCAGTCATTTCTTTTTTGGTTGAGGGTTTGTAGGACCTCTTTCTTTTTTTGATTTCGTTATCCCTGTTTTTTGCCTGAACTGTTTCTTTTGTAATTACAGTCAGCGGGATGCCCCAGTTTTTGTAAGTCTCCTTCATAGGTTTTGACTTACTGGGTTTTTATTTTTTAGAGATAATGACTGTCTGTCTTTATGATTATAGGGACCCATCATTGTCTTTTGTTTCAGAAGGACTTCTTTTGATGCCATTCGTTGTGCACCTGGATCAACTGAGAAGACTACCCTGCCCCAGGTTATGATTAAGGGTTTTAATTTTTGAAAAGAAAAACTCCAACTTCTTTGGCTCAAAGGGGTTGACGAGGGATTATCTTCCTTATAACTCCACTGTTTAGGATTTGAAACAATGCTTGTACCTCATCAGCGGGGTCTTGTTCAAAAGCATATTGTAAAGATCGTGGTATCGTTTTCGTCATCCTCCCTCAAGAGGCTTAGAATTATTAGTCGAGAGTTAATCATCACAAAAAATATGAAAGCAATTTGAATATAGTGAATATAATTGGATTAATTCAAAACAGACATGTGCGATGCATTAATGGGATAAAAGAGTTTGTTATGACATTAATTGTTTGTATAAGCAAAGAAAATAAAACTCGGAAATTCAAATATAACAAAAGCCTTCAGTGATTTGGAAAAGGAGCAGTGATTATGTTTGGAGTCTCTGGTGCTTCAAACTGGATTTCCTTGGCATCAATCATGTCTTGGACCTTGTTCTTCAGAGCCCAACAGTTGTCCGTAGTATGCCCCGGGCTATCAGAATGGTATGCGCACCTATCGTTGGGATGGTAGTTAGGAGCAGCAGTGTTTGGATTCCAGAGGGAAGCCCTTAAGGTAATCAGCCCCGCCTTCAACATTTGCTGTAGTGCTTGATCCAGTGACATGTTGATCTTGGTGAACTGTCGTTTGGGTGCGACCTCCTTACGTTGTTGCCCCTGTCTTTGCTGAGCAGGCATAGGATTAGAGATCTGGGTTACCCCTACATGTTGATCATGACGGCTCTTTTTACCATGCACAACATTGGACTCTTTTTTCCCAGTGTAGGGCTTTTTGTGAGTATCAGAAGGTGTGGCCTCTTGAATCTTCCCAGCCATGATACCAGCTTCTATTCTTTCCCCAGTCAAGATCAGATCTGTAAACCCAGCTGAAGAATTTCCAATCAGATGGTTGAAGAAAGGACCAGACAGGGTCCCCAAGAACATGTCCACGAGTTCACGGTCAGTCAGAGGTGGTTGCACCCTTCCAGCAAGGTCTCTCCACTTTTGCGCGTACTCCTTAAAACCTTCACCCGTCCCAAGTGACATACCCTGGAGTTGGGTAAGCGTAGGAGCGAGGTCGGAATTGTACTGATACTGCTTGTAGAATGCAGTAGCCAAGTCCTCCCAATTACGAATACTGGCTCCATCCAGTTGATAGAACCATTTGAGTTGAGTTCCTGCCAGACTATCCTGAAAGAAGTGAATCCACAATTTCTTGTCGGCCGTGTAGGGCTGGATCTTCCTTATGTATGAACGGAGGTGCAACTTAGGACAGGAGGCTCCGTCGTACTTTGTAAAGGAAGGCGCCTTGAACTTGTGTGGGATCACCACCCCGGAGGATAGACCTAGATCTTCGATGTCTAGGCCGGGCACTTTCTGTATCCCCATAGCACTTAGTCGGTCTTCCAGTTGTTTATACATATCCTCAGCTGGAGGGTACTGTTCATCATTGTAATCGGTCTCGTTGTCGGAGACCACTGGACTAGGAACCTCTCTCTCTCTTGGGGACTGTCCTTCCCAACAGATGGGGTAGTCAGCTCAGCTTCATTTTGTGGTCCATTCCCAGATTTGCGTCTAGGGTTGAACAGCACAGTCCTCTTCTTCTTCTTCTTCATAAGCAGAGTCTTCAATTCCTGTTGACTCTGGGCTAGGCTCATAACCAACTCCTGGAACTGGGCATTCTGGGCCTGGATAGCTTGTTCATTGGATGATTCAGGATTCATGATGATTGCTGAAATAAACAGCGAAGAAGCTAAGTGACCTGTAAAAAGGGTACCTGTAATGCAATGATATGTATGATATGCATGCAATGTTTTCAAGGATCTCGCGGGGTAAACAAGAAAATTGTTAGAAGTTGAATACGATAGCTTGATTGAAGGAACTTCATGTTGTTGAGATTCCTTCTTCAAGAGTCAAAGCTCACCATATCGAGTGGGTCATAGCCCCTGACTCAAGCTATCATGTTTTGGTCTCCGAGCAACCTTGACTAGAGGAAAATAAATCCCCTTTGCCCCTTGCTAGACATTTGGTTCATCATGACCTGCATCACAGACCCTTGAGATCCTTGAAATGGGTTAGTCCTTATGCAGGATGTATGCAATGGTATGATGGTATGATGGTATGCTATGCGTGGAGTGATGTAAGTAAACCCTGTTATGAGCCCAGATTAAGGACTGTAAACAAAACCCGCAAGGAACTCATGTGTCAGATAACAAGTATGCAAGTAGTCAAGTTTGAAGGCACACAAGTCACACAGAGACAGCCCTTAGAGTTTAGGCCAGAATGAGGTTTGGGGTACTACCCTCTTGAAGTTGGTGGGCTCAAAACCTGTCCTATCAAAAGTAACCGGGTTCTAAGGAGCTCAATTTCATTGGGTTGTTTTCTGTGTTCATTGTTTTGATTTAGCCACTGAACTGGCGACCAAAATATTCCAAGAAAACAACCCTTAATGAGTGTAGTATCGAGTATCTACCAACTTCGGACTGCACCAAAGTCGGTCATCTCACTACCCCTAAAGAGGCCAGGATGGTCAAGTAAGGTTCCTAAGGTCAGTTGATGCTTCACGATACCACGCGGCGGCCCCGTACTCTCCTTGACTTGACTCAAGGGTTACCGGTACTCACCAAAGTGCCACATCAACGTAGCAAATGCTTCAACCGTGTCGGTATACCCTGCACAGTTCCCTCACAGTTTGTTGCTACCTAAAAGGTATCCCCCAGATCCGGGTTAGGATCTATGAAACTCCCAAAACAGGCCCACAATATTAAAGCAATCAGAGCAAGCAATTGAAAACAAGAGTGGTCTAATCCTAAGGTACACCTCACTTTTTTAGTTCCCCAGCAGAGTCGCCAGTTCTGTGATCGGTGGAAATAGAACTGACTGTTTTGAAATGCTGGTTCGCGAAATGTCGTGGTAAGCAAGAGTCGCCATCGTCTTTTATTTTCTCCAACAAGGAAAGGACAAAAGCACAGCAAAATTCCTTTTCGAGATGTTTCTCGGTTCGGGAGGTAGATTATAGAAAGGGAATGTGTTAGCACACTTTCTATCTGGGGTTATCCACGGGCTCTTAGGTACTTGCTCACTATGTTTTCAAAAATTGTTTGCTTTTCTTGTGTTTGTGGGTTTTGAAAAAGTTTGTTTGGAAAAACTTCTAGGTAACTCTTGTATCAGTCCTCAAGAGTGTATGAAGTGTTTGTTTGAAAACTTTTTGAAAGTGTAAGTGCGAAAAGTTGTTTTTGTTTTTTGAAAGAGCAAGTACCCAGGAGAAATCTACCTACTCTAAGGAATTAAGCTGTGTAAGAGTCCTTTAGACAGTGCTATCCCACTATTGAGAAGTAGGAAGCACCGTCGTTGGAGTTATTCGGGTGAATTCGATTATAGGGACATGTGTGGTCACCAAAGAAATAGTAGGACGCCTTAGCGGTAACCCTAATGTCCTAGATCCTTTTTATCCGGGGCAACCGTTTCGAGGCAACTGGATCTTTAGACAGGAGGGCGGCCTCTAAAACACCATATACTTAACGACCACTTTCGAGGCAACGAGTGAGGCGTACCCTAGAAGTGGCATGTGCATTGTGTGTTGTTTTTCATGTTATGTTTATCTTTGATCATGCGATTGTGAGCTACGAGTTGTTTTTAATTATCATACATTCTTTCATGCAATTTAACAGTTAGGAGTGCGGAAAATAAAATACGAAAAGGTAAAAGCTACGCTATTACAAGGCGCGGGTCTATACATCGCCAAAAAACAAAGACACGTTTTGATAAAGTGCGGAAAGTAAAGAAAGCAATAAACCTAATTACTATTACATTCCGGAAACAGTTACATAATAATCAAAATAAATAATAACGCGCGAAAGAATTAAATTGGACGTCCTTAGGGTTTTTGACCCTTTTGAGCAATTATGAGTTTTTTGTCCTTTGCTTTTAATTAAAATTAAACCTAATTATTTAATTAATTAAAGAAAGATGTTTTTTTGTGTTTTTTATATTTAATGAAAATAAAGAAAAAGGAAATTAAAGGTCAATAACCCTAGTTCTAAGTTTATTTTAATTATTAATAAAATGTTAAAGTTAACCTAATTTAAACTAATTAATTAATTTACATTTGTATGTACAAAAAATAATAATAATTAATAATAATGATAATAAGAAAATGATTAAAAATGTCAAAATCTAATTCTATATAATTTTTATTTATTGAGAGAAAGGTTAAAATTAAAACCTAAATTAAGCTAAGTTAATTATTAGTATTTATTTACAAAAAATAATAGTTAATGAATTTAATAAATAATAAAATATATTTACAATTTTGCTTTCTGATTTTATTAGGAAAAATTAATTTGTGAATTAATTATAATAATAAAAATTAATGGAATTAAAAGAAAAGAAAATAAAATTGCAAACCAAGGGGGTATGTTGGCCCAAGGGGAGGTTTTTGTGAAGCAATTCTTGGATTGGGAGTGTGAAGATGAGTTGTAGGAAATGTCATCCCCTTCAAAATGAGCATTGGATGGAATTTTTCTGATGAACCATGAAAAAGTTATGCATTGGTCAATTTGCAGTTGACTTTTTCAACTGTCCAAAAATAGAAACTTTTGATTCTTGAGACTTTTTGAGCCATGCTTGTGGAATCATGATCAAGACTTGATCAAATGATGATTGTGGCTTCAAAATAATATGTTGACCAAAAATTTTGACTTTTGACTGTCAAATGACCATTTTGCCCCTACAATTGATTGTGAAGCAATTAGGACTTTTTACTGTGCAATTTGATGTTGTGAGCCTTGAATTTTGACATGTAGATGCTTGACAATGTATATAAGCATATGGGACTTGATTGGACCCTTGGAAACCTCAACTTCCTTGCAAGAACCAAAACCCTAATTTTGACTGTGTTAGGAGGCAATTGGACTGTGCAACCCTTGAGAGATTTTGAACCATTTGGAGGTTGATCTTGACAAATCTTGAGGAATATGGGAGGAAAACTTTTGGGGTGCAACAAAATGTATATTTTTAGAAAATGTTTTCAAAATGTTAATAAAAAATAATAACTAAAAATAAATATTTTTTTTGTATTATTTTCTAGGGTTTTAAAAAGAAAAGGAAATCTATTTATTTACATATACATATTTAATAAAATAAATAAATGCCAAATAAATGTAAAAAAATGTGGAAAAATATTTTTAATGTTTTTTATGATTGAGCAAAAAATATAAAATCAGAATCAAAAAGAAAAATGCAAAAATGACAAATATTTCACACAATGGGCCAAGGGGGTGCAAATGGAAAAAAGGGGTGCAAAAAGTAAGTTGACTCAGGCCCAGCCCAAGTCAACTTTGTCTTCAACCTCCAGCAACCTTTGAACAACAAAAAGCGCGCGTTTCCTTGCTTCATTCAAACTCTTGATTCCTTGATTTTTAGCCAAAACTCATAACATAAACAATGTAGAGCATCAAACCACGATTTCAAATATGTGAAAAACTTGTCCTAACTCTAAGAAACCAGGGAGAATTTCTTCACCCCCAATTTCTGACCTAGTTTTTCTTCAATGTTCATGGTTAAAATTCTCACAGCATGCTTAATATAAATGAAAAGTGGGCACATGTATGGCTTCAGGGCTATGAGTAGAGCATGTTTCATTCACAAACCTAAGCCTAACTCTTCCTAGATTGAGAGATAGAAGTTCATAGATTACCTGTTTCAGCTTGAGTCGTGTACAGCAATGTGGCCAACTTCAATGGAGTTTGAGCTTTTGTATAGCTTGCCTGAAGTCCAAGGATGCTTCCCAAATGCCTAGCTTGCTTTGAAACCAACTGTATCGTGCTATGGAAGTCCACCTGCACAGCTTGAAAGTAAAAATGGCAAACGTGGTTAGGGGTGTTACATCTTGTGTTTAGGGCTTGGGATAGTTTGTGTGGATGGTGTGGAAGGTGTTTGAAAGGTTTTTAGCCAAAGTGCACGAGTGGATTGAGTTGTGGACCTCAATCTGCAGCAGGTACCCTGTTTTGTAGCAAAACTGTGATTTGGTGAATGAGGAGGGGTGAGGGGTGGTTTAGTCGTGCTTTAGGCTAGTTGGGATGTATGGAATATGAGAACAAAGTTTGCTTAGGCTTATGCTTGCAGGAAGTGGGAGTTGGATTGAGTTTGCAAGATTTCTTCTACTTGAAGCAAGAAAGTGCAAGTTGTGATATAGGCCTGTACAATACTCTCAAGCATGCTGCAGCATTTTCTCTTGATCAGTGGGATTTGTCTACAAAGCTTTGCCTCAAAGATCTGGCTTGTACCTCAAGGATTTTGGAATTTGACATAAAGTGATACTTTATCAAAATGGAAACTTTGCTTTTTCCAATTAAGGATTAGTTTAGCATGTAATGTCCGAATGAACAAAATAAACCCTCAACTCAATGGTTATGCATTAAATTAAGGTGTGTGAAACTGGTTTTGAGGCCTACAATCTAGCATTGTACAAGCTGATTTGAAAATGCAAGTTTCCATGAACATGTTTTGGCCATGAACAAGAATAAGTTTTGGCCAACTTTGCAAATTCGATTCTCTCTAACCACAAGGGTGTTTGAGAAGTTCTTGGACAATTTGGAAAGCTTGGAATGTGTACTATAATCCATATTTGTAATGAAAATTGAAACACCAAGTAGAACCATGTGAAAAATGGCCAAGAAGTTGGACAAAAATCCTGTCTAGAATAGGGCAAAATTTCTCTAAGTTAAAAATGTTTTGCACCCTTGTTCCAAAAATCAAAACTTGAGATACAAGCTTCCCTTGAGAAAACTTTGTGAATAAAAGTTGTAGATTTTGAAATGGACTACAACTTTCATGTTTCAAGTTTTGTTTGAATCCATTTGTATCTTGGTGAAAAAATGGGACAAAGTTAGGAAAAAATAAGAAAATTTCTAAGTTATGAAATTTTTCATTTTAAACCCTAATTTTCAATTTTGGGTTTCTTGATGGACAAGTTTAATAATGTGACATGTCTTGATGAAAAATGAATCTTTGCACTTGATTTTGACCAAAAAGTCAAAGTTTGACTTTTCAGTATACAATCAAATTTTGATCAGTTGACTGGAAAATTCATCTGTCAATCCTGTGCATTTGAGATCTTTTGAAATTGTTGAATGGGTCAAGACAATGCCATTGAGTCCTTGAGCCCATATATGAGCTTGGTTTGCCATTGGTTAGGTCAAACAGTCAAAAATTGCCTTTGTGCAGTCAAAAACCCTCAAAATGACCATTTTGCCCTTTTGGTGATATGATCAAATTTCTTGTGGAATTGTGATCCAAACTTGACCAAATGGTTCATATGAGTTCATTATGTTGATGTGGGTCAAATTTCATGAGGTTTGACTGTCAATTGGCCACAGTTGACTTTTCCCCAATACAGCTGATTTCTAGGTCAACTGTCCAATTGACTGGGCAAAAATTTGAATCAAGGCTTGAAACTTGGTATGGATAAACTTGTAAGTCCAACATGAAGCATGAAAGTCACTTTGGGCCTTTTAGGTCAAAACATCCCTTTGCAAACTCAAACCCTAATTTGGGTCAACAATGCAAGGAGGGGTCTTGAGCAGAGCAAACCCTAACTTGATCTTGAGTTCCAAGAGTCTTGTGGTGAGAAAATGTTGATGAAATGAGAGGGAAAATTTTGGGGTACAACACATGGCTTATTGAAAAAAATGTAATAAAGGAAAAGAAAGACAATGAACACAAAAATTTGAATGCAAAAGGTCCAATGGTTTACATTAAATGATCACATGATAAATGAACATGAACAAAACCCTTAACAAGTGGACCATAGTTCCCCGAGCAAGGAACATGGCTTAAAATTCATTGTTTTGAATTTAAGATTACAGACAAAAGTTCTTGAATTGACATAAAACAGTAAACAATAATTACTCCTCAATGAAGGAGATGGGAGTGAAATCCATTGCATTCTAGTTGTTAAGCTTTCCTTTGAAAGTGGGGTAGATCCAATCTTCAAAAGTATTTTCATCATCAGAGTCTTCCACAGTGTTCACTTCATGATTCCCGATGCGGAGAGGTGGCTTTCCCACGCGAGCGCACCTGACTTCTTTCTGAGCTTTGATGGTGAAACCCAATCCAATTTTTTCTTCTTTAAATGGAATGTCGAGAAGTTGTCCCCATATAGTATAGTTTCCATCTTCCACCACGGCACGAGCTTCCTTAAGTGAAACCATTCTTGGTATAACTTCATCAGCTTTTGATATGTTGGAGGAGATTTTTGTGGCGGAAACCATATGAGGAACAATTTCGAAGGCCTGGCACAAAGTCTCTATGAATTCACCATCAATCTCCACATATTTGAAGGAATTGAGATGGCTCACCATAAATTCTTCTTCGCTGTAAACAGTAACGATCTTCCCCTTGACCGGGTATTTCAATTTCTTATGAAGGGTGGATGTTACTGTCCCTGCCCCATGGATCCAAGGGCGTCCAAGAAAACAAGATTAGGCGGGACGTATGTCCATTATATAAAAGGTAGAGTTGAAAATTTATGAGCCAACTTTAGTTGGGAGATCCACCTCTCCATGAACCATTCTCTTAGATCCATTGAAAGCCCTTACGACAGTATCGCTTGGCTTCAATACCAATCCTTCACAATCTAGCTGGTCCAAAGCACCTTTGGGTAACACATTTAAAGATGATCCAGTATCAATTAGGACATGGGCCAGTGTGGTCCCCTTTCATTCAATAGAGATATGCAACAATTTGTTATGGTTCTTTCCCATATGAGTCAAATCAGCGTCGGAGAACCCTAATCCATTGTCAGCCGTTAAACTTGCTACACAGTTCTCAAACTGGTCAACTGTGGTTTCTTGGGGTACATGGGCTTTCTTCAAGAACTTGATTAGAGCCTGGGCATGAACGTTCGAGCAGAGTAACAATGACAACATGGAAATTTTGGAGGGGGTTTGCCCCAGATGCTCAACTATTTTGAAGTCACTCTTCTTTATGATTTTCAGGATTTCCTCTATCTCTCAAGTGGAAGGTTCTTTAGCGTCATAATCTTTGGAAGGTGCCTCTATCCCAGCAGGCTCACATTCTTTCTCTTTTCCTCTAGTGTTATCACTAGACTTGTCATTGGTTATGCAGACGAGAGTTATTGTAATAGTGGGCAGTGAAATATCAGGGGGAAATATTCTCCATGTTCTTGTCACTTTACTAGAACCTATAATATTTGTGACATCAGCTTCATCTTTGTTGATCCAAGAATATTGTTTTATCCCATGATAATAAACCTCATCCCCATAGTTCCATGGAACCGCTTTTCCAGAGGAGTAAGGAATTGGCCCAGGGGCAGTGATTATTAAAGGAGCAATGGTTGGTTCATTTGAAATACTAATAGGACCCTTTAAGGGGATCCTAAGAGGCTTGTTGGATATTTTTATTATGGAAAGGTCTTCAGCTTTGTTGGTTAAAATTTTGATGGTAGGAATCTTCTCAAATAGAATCTCGCGGCTATTTATCAGGTGTTGCACACCTTCCTTCAGCCGCTTGCACCCATTTACTTGTTGATCACGGAAAACACAATCTTTGGAACAGCCAAGGAACACCCCGGCTTTCAGCAAATCATCCTTCACAATAGTTAATGGAGTTGTTAAATCCTCGATGGAGGAAATAAAAATAGTATCATCTATTTCATTAACACATTTGCCATGGTTCGAAATTGGTGCAGTTATCACATTTGGAGTAGCAGGTGGATCAAATTCAATTGTTTTGTTGTCTATCAGATCTTGAATCTTATTCTTCAAAACCCTGCATTGATCAGTTTCATGCCCAGGACTGTTGGAGTGATACACACACTTGGCATTTGGATTATACTTAGGTGATGAAATGTTTGGATTGGATGGTGGATCACGCAATGTCACTAAGTTGGCCTTCAACAGATGTTGTAAGGCTTGGGATAGTGACATGCTTATCCTCGTGAACTGTCTTCGAGGAACTTTGGATCGTTGATTGTTGGATGATTTCCTTTGAGCATATGGAGGGTTTGAGATTAACACAACATTAACAGAGGGTCGGTGATCCTTCTTGGTATGGGCCCTTGCCCCATACACAACATTTGTTTCCTTCTTTCCATTGAAAGGCTTCTTTACAGCGTTGGATGCGGAAGCAAATGTCATGGGAATTTTTCCGCTCTTAATTCCACTTTCGACTCTTTCACCAGTTGGGATCAACTCGGTGAAACCAGACGAAGAAATGCCAATTAATAGGTTGAAAAATAGGCCAGTTAATGTACCCATGAACATTTCAACTAGTTCTCTGTCAGTTAGTGGTGGTTGGACCCTACCAGCAAGATCCCTCCATTTTTGTGCGTACTCCTTAAACCTCTCATTAGTACCCATTGCCATGCCTTGAAGTTGGACTGTAGTTGGTTCTTGATTGGCATTGTATTAATACTGGTAATAAAAAGCAGTGGCTAGATCTTCCCATGTGTGGATGCGGGAACCCTCCAATTGATAGAACCATTCTAGTTGAGTTCCAGTCAAACTCTCTTGGAAAAAATGGATCCATAGCTTTTTGCTGGTAGTGTGTGGCTGCATCTTGCGCACGTAAGATCTCGGATGAAGTTCCGGGCAGGAAACCCCGTCATACTTGGCAAAGACTGGTATTTTTAACTTATGGGGAATGACGACCCCAGGTGCTAAGCCCAACTCACCAAAATCTAAACCAGACACGGCTTGAATTTTAACAGCCTTTAGTCTATCCTCCAACTGCTTGTATTTATCCTTATCCAGAGGATATTGCTCATCAAAGTAATCTTCATCTTCAGAAGCTTGATTATTGGCACCCTTAGCACGAGTTCTCCTTGCCTCTTCATCTTGTTTTTCATCCTCCTCAGACGACTCTTAGACTATCTATACCTGACGAACCAGACCTTTGAACCTCTTACCCATGTTGATGAAGGCCTTCTTTTTGGTTTTCTTCTTGGATACTAGCATAGTCATCAGCTCTTGTTTCCCCTTAGCCAGGGTCAGCAAGGCCTCTTGGAACTGGGAATTTTGCGCTTGCAAGTCCTTCACTGTTTGTTTGATATCCATCTTACTGAAATAAACAGTAGAAAGATAAGGAAACCTATTGTGGAAAACTTGTTTATGTCATGATGCATGAAAATGCGTATGCAAATGATTTCAAGGACTTAGAAGATTTAAATTTACTTAGACAAAAGAGAACAAACATTAATTATATTAATAAGTTCAAATTGATTATAAACATGCCTCTTGGGCTTACAATGGAGGAAATAAATACAAAATAAACTCCTAAGACAAAAAGGTCGAGCGCATACTTTTCGGCGCAATGTAGGCATTCAAACTTCTCTCTTCATGAAGTTGTCTCATAAGCTCCAAAACCTTCTTTTCACTTGCGTAGAATGGGGTTTGGAAGGTGTCTCGCTTTTCCTTTAGCTGAATCCAAGTTCTTTGAAAATCTTCAAGATAAGTAGGCATGTTAGGATAAAGGACAGTATATGGAACATCTCCTTCGGCAACAGGCTCCATGATGATAGGTAGGGTGGCTTCATAAGGCATCATGAGGTTTTGGGCGCGAGTTCCCACCCACTTGAGATAAGGCTCCAAAGGAATAGAGTTCTTATGCCCCAACGTCTTGCTATAAACCTTGTTAACCATGCCCTAAGCTCGTATGAATCTATGACGATAACCTTGGACATCGTTCTCATAGTCGAATGAAATTCCTTGGACAAGTGCATCATGAGGGTCATCCCTCCTAACATACCAAAACTGTCGCAAAGCCAAACAAGGATTGTAGGTGATACCTCTCTTAATGCCAAGTATAGGGACATTAGGGAATTCCCCACAAGTCAATAATAGTAAGGTCCTCCATAGATCGAGCACACCAATAAATATCAGAATGTGTGAGTGACATTAATCTTTGAGACCATTTCAAACCTTGCTTAGTATCCAACGTTGATCGAGGTAGGTTTGAAATAAACCATCTAGAGAGTAATGTAATGCAACACAAAAGAGTACCCCTTTTCTTCATGGTGCGAGTGTGGAAACAATGTAGAATATCTCCAAATAAAGTAGGTATGGGATTACGAGAGAGAAAAACCTTGATGGCATTCACATCTATGAGTTGGTCTGGATTAGGAAATAGAACCAAACCATAGATTAGAAGGGACAATGCATCCTTAAAAGCTTGAAAATCCAAATCTTCCCAGAACAAACGAGCCTTCTCCAACAGAAATTTGGCTAAGAAACCCTTAACTCCACTTCTTGTCTCCCAATTTTCCATAATGTCATATCACTTCAAATGTAAAGCTTTGGCAATTACTTCAGGTTTTGGAGTCTCTTCTAAACCGGTGAATGCTATTTGATCAAGCACATACACTCCTAATAATTGAGAGAATTCTTCTAATATAGGTACCAATTGGTAGTCGGGAAAGGTGAAGCAATGATGCATCGGATCAAAGAATTGGAAAAGCACACACATCATTTCTTCTTGGAAGTTTGAGGTAGCCAAGTTGAAAAGTCAACCATATTTCTTGGTGAAAGGAGAATATTCAGGCACTCTTAATGCTAACTCTTGAATTTGAGGATGTACTTTCACGAAGTTGACTCAGATGGTATTCCTATGAGTAGAAGTAATGACCAACAAAACAAAACAAAGATAAATTCCTAAATCCTTGAAATGGTTAGTGAGAATGCTTTATGATGTTATGATGTTTATGATGACAAGAATCACAAATAAACCACACAAAAACCTTAGGTTTAGGCTTGCATGGGTTTCATAGGTAAGTACCCTCTTGAAGTTTAGTTGGTTCAACTTGTCCTAGAACGTAATCAGGTTCCAGGGAATCTCAATATCACTAATCTTTCTTCATTGGGCATTTTTTTAGCATAATCAATCTTTTCTTGCGGCCAAAATATCCCAAAAATTCTGATCTTAATGAGCGTAGCATCGAGTATCAACCAATTTTCAGCTTTCCACTGAAACCAGCTATCTCGCTACTTCCTAACGACCAAGTTGTTCAATTAAAGGTTCTAAGGTTCATTAGTGTTTCATGACATCACTTAGAGGCCCCATATTCTCCTTAATTTGCCATAAGGGATACCAGTACCCACAAATATGTCTCCATAATCTTTGTTATTTACCTAATGGTGTTCCCAGATCCGGGGAGAGGATCAATACAAACCCAAACAAGGACCCATAAAATGTAAAGAAAACAAATCAATCAATGAAAGCAAGTAAATGTGATCTAACTTTAAGGTAACCCCACTTTTAAGTGTTCCTCAACAGAGTCTCCAATTATGTAATACGGTGGGAGAACTGACTTGGGTGTTTTGCATTTTGTCGCAATTGTTGCGGATAGTAAGAGTCTCCATCGACTTTTCTTTTATCCAATAAGGAAAGGGTGAAAAGAATAGGAAAGACCTTTGAGATATTTTCTTGAGTTCAGGGAGTAGGTTATGAAAAGGGAAGGTGTTAGCATCCTTTTCATCCATAGTCATCTGTAGGCTCTTAGTTTCTTTCTAGATCACTTGAAAATTGCTTTATTTGAAATGTGTTTGTGGTGGATTTTGAAAGTATTTTTGAAAAGCGCCTTCGTTTCGGAAAACTTTGCAATGATTCTCGTCTCTATAAGAATACATACAAAATGTTGGACTTTTTGAAAATATTTCATGTTTTTGAAAGTCTTTAGTGTATTTTGAAAGATGTTTGTTTTGAAGATGGATTGTGAACAAGCAACTAAGAACATTAGACCTACTCAAAAGTGTTTTGTTTATTTCTATCTTCCTTTGATATTGTTATCTCACTATTGATTGGTAAGTAGCCCTATCTTTGGATGTAAAGGGACGGGCATGGGTCACTATATAGTCATGATTAGAAATATTGTGAGATATCTTAGTATTTCTATTAAGGGACTAAGATCATTTGTAACGCAACATTCGTAGCGTCATCGAGGGACTATGATCTTGTATTTTTTATTTGTTTTGGCTAAGACGTTTAACATGCATATTATGACCATTTTCTCAAGGCAACAAATGTAGTTAACCATAGAGGTGCAAGTGTGCAAGTGTTTTATATTTCATGCTTGTTTTATCTTGGATTAGGGGTTTCTAAAATTGATTTTATCTTGCCATACAAACCCTAATTACTAGCATTTATGTGAAGGCAATAAATTGCAGAAATGTAAATTCTAGGCTATTACATCAGTTTGGGGGATGGAGTATACAAATTTACAAATGGGGAATTTGCATGAAATTAAACCCTAGTTATCTATTACAACCATATTAAATATATTATATAAGAAATGAATAAGTGAATATAATGTACAAGAGATAAATGGAAAAGACATGAATTTGTTTAGTTTTGGGGAAAAGATTTTAACATGTTTAACTAAAATATCTAATAAGAAATTAAACTAAGTAAATTAGAAAAGAAAATATTTTTTAGTGTTTTTGATGAAAAGGTTTTAAAAAACAGAAATTAACTAAATAAAGAAACCTAACGTTCTAAATTAGTTTTAATTAAAAGAGAAATAAATAAACCTAAGTCTTAATTAATTGAATAAAAAAATAAATTTGATAAGGAAATATTTTTTAGTCTTTTTGGTCTTAAAGAAAATAAATATGAGTATATTTAATATAAATAAATAAATAAAATATTTTTGAGATTTTTATTAATAAAACTAAATATTGTAATAATATTAATAATAATAAATAAAATAAATAAAATAAAATAAATAAATGAAATAAGTAAGGGGGTGAAACTTGAATTTGAGGTGTTTGGAAGTAAAACAATTTTTGAGTTTGGCCCATTAATAATTTTTAAAATCAGAAAATAAAAGAAACATTGGGCCTGTGTTGTTGTATAATTAAAGGGGGGTTAGCAAAATAAAAATGACAAAGCCCAGCACTCGAAGGGCCCAAATGCGCTAGTTAGGAACAAAAAAAGTGAAAATGAATGAAAAATTATGAAAAGTTGCAGCATTGGGGCTCGAACCCATGCCCTTAACAATAACTGCGTGCTGCCTTACCACTGAGGTAACTATACATCCGGTGTATAAACTGAAATCATAAAATTATATTACAAAATGCTTCCATGGCCTGAACTTTATCTTAAACCTTGCGCCAGCCAGACCACCTGTAGCTTACTCATTTCTCAACAAAAATGGAAAATGTAAACATGAAAGTTATAGCAAACTCTATCACGATTCCAGAAATATAAATCACTAAAACTATAAATAAAAGATGAATGAGAATGTTGTCAGTCCTACTCTGAACCCTAATTTTTCCAGAAATTTCAATCTTAAAATTCTCTAAGCTCAGGCAACATAAATGAAAACTATGGACATGGTTAGCTTCAGGGCAATGATATCTACATTTTGTTTTTGAAAATGGAAGCCTAACAATTCCTATATGAGAGTTGAAAGTTCAGAAAATTACCTTCAAAACTGGAAATCGTGAAATGAGTTAGAGGACCTTTCAAGGTGTTGTGATGATTGAGTTAGCTTTAGTGAACCTCCATGAGGCTAATGCAATGATTAATTTGTGCTAAGGATGGCTGAAATGGTCTAGAGAAGTCAAGATGAAATGCCCTGTTTTTGAAAATGGAGGTTGGTGAAGATGGAGTTACAGTTGGATAACAGGTGTTGGGATTGTTTATGTATAACGTTTAGAAGCTTTTGGAACCAAAAGGCCAAGAAACACATGAGTAGATTTGAAGATTGGGTTCAAAACTCAGAAATGACAGTTTTGAGATATTCTTGGTGATTCTATATTTTAGGGTGTTTCAAGTCTTGAGCATTTATGTGTTTGCTTGTAAATAACTTGTATAGTTATAAGCAAAAGGTCTTAGGTTTGAAGTTAACAGATCTGTGAGATATAGAGTTATGGCTATGTTACTTGATTTTGAAGAAAAGTAGAAAACAAGTTTCAATGTGTTGTACAAGAATGATCTGAGTTGGTAGGAGGTTCTAGCCATGTTGCTTTTGGTTTTTGACTTTGCTTGTGTTCAGATGAAACAAGTTAGGAGCTCTATGCATTGACTTTTGCAATAAAGCTTGCTTTTCCAAAATGGAAGTGTTACCTTTGTGCCATTAATGGAATAACCATTTGGACAATGTCTTAAATGCTTGGATCAAAGCTCTAACAGTTGTGTAAAAATTTAATTATGGAGTGAAATGCAAGTTAGAAGCCTGCAAAGTGGGATTTGTACAACATGCTTGAAGATTGGATCAAGTGTTCTTCACAAATTTTCCTTGCAAAACAAGAATGAAACCCTAACTTCATGGCTTCGATTCTCTTAGCTCAAACATGATCTCAATGAGTTCTTGGAATTTTTAGAAAGCTTGCAACATGCTCTACAATTCCTCTTTGAATTACTTTTGCAAAATCCAATGGGAAATATTTGAAACTTGGCCAAGAAGTTAGGTTAGAATCCTGACTTAATATGCTCAAAATTTCACTAAGTGTTTTAGTTTCATGGACATGTCTTTATGAATTAATAACTTGAGATCCAATAATTTCTATAAAACTTTATGTCCTACAATGTTTTAGATCTCATTTAAATCTACAACTTTCTTGTTAGAAGTTTTTCTTGAATCCTCTTGCATTATGGTGAACATTTTGGCACAAAGTCATGAAAGAAAAGTAAGTTTTCCAACATTTAGAAAAATGTCTAAGTCATGGAAATTTTGAATTTTCAAAGTGAATTTTGACTTTTTGATTTCTTGATGAACAAACTTCATATTTTGACATGTCTTGATGAAATTGGATTTTTGAAACTTGATTTTGATCAAAAAAAGTCAAAGTTTGACTTTTCAGTGTATCAGCTGACTTTTCATCAGTTGACTGAATTTCAACTATCAATCAATTGATCTTTGGAAGTGTTTTGAATCATACCATTAGTTCAAAATGATACATTTGAATCCTTGATATCATGTCTCAAACCAATAAGTTATGTATTAGGTTAAAAGTCAAAAATTAAACCTTCTTAGTCAAAACCCTAATTTTGACCATTGTGCCCTTTTGATGATCTGATCAAATTTCTTGAGGAATTGTGATCTAAAATTGATCAACTGACATATATGAGTTCATAATGTTGATGTGGATAAAAAATTGTGAAGTTTGAAAGTAAATTGACCACAATTGACTTTTTCCCTAATATAGTTGATTTTAGGTCAATTGATCAATTCATTGAGCAAAAATATGATCCAAAACTTGAAACTTGACATGAGCAATCTTGGGAGTCCAAAATTATACATGAAATTAATATGAAGCATTAAAAGTCCAATTGTCCTTATACAAACACAAACCCTAATTTTGAGTCATCGGTGCTTGAGGAGGTGTCTTGAACTGATCAAACCTTGTGCAATCTTGAATCAATGGAGATCTTGTGAGAGAATTCTTGAGAAATTGAGAGGGAAAATTTTTGGGTACAACAGTTCCGAAGTAAGATACCAGAAAATTGAAAAAGTGATCCTAGCCCTCATCAATGCAACGAGAAGGCTCAGACACAACTTCTTTACACATACAATAATCATTCAGACAGAGAAACTAATAAAGCAACTTCTCGGTAAGCCTGATATGGCAGGCAGGATGCTAAAATGGTCGTTAGAACTCTCCGAATTCGAAATCCATTACAAAGGAAGGAAATCCTTTAAAGCTTAGGCACTGGCCGACTTTGTGGCCGAAATGACTTCTCCTGCACCCCCGGACGGGACGCGCTAGTGGACAATCTTCGTCGATGGTGCCTCCAGTTCAACGGGAAGCGGAGCAGGCATCATCCTGGAGAAATAAGAGGGGATCCTAATCGAAGTCTCCCTCGCATTATCCTTCCCAACTTCCAACAACCAAGCTGAATACAAGGCATTCTTAGCAGGGTTACGCCTAGCCGAATATCTGGGAGCCGAGGAGGTGAAGATCTTCACTAACTCTCAACTCGTTGCATCCAAGGTCCGAGGGGAATATCAGGTGAAAAACAATAACCTCGTTGAGTATTGGGTCCTGGTCCAAGAAAGAAAGAATAAATTCAAATTCGTGGACGTATAACATGTTCCCCGCTAACATAACATCCGAGCAGACATCATGTCCAAACTAGCGAGCACAAAGGGGAAAGGGGGGAATAAGTCAATGGTACAGGAAATTCGTCCTCGACCGAGCACCCAGAGACCCCATCGACTTTGGAAGTATTCTCCATAGGAGACAACCACAACTTGATGACCCATGTACACAACTACCTCACAAAAGAGGAGCTACCCTCCAACTCAAAGGAGGCGACTGTGGTGAGACGAAGAGCCTGCTCATATGTCCTGGTCAAAGGCAAATTGTATAGGAGAGGATTTTCCATTCCCCTCCTCAAATGTGTTGACCGAAGTGACATGGATATCATCTTACTCTGAACCTATGAAAGGATAAACGACCAACACCTAGGAGGAAGATCCCACGCCAAGAAAGCTCTGCGAGCAGGGTATTACTAGCCCACCATGCAGCACGATGCAAAAGAGAACGGAAAGAAATGCGACAAGTGCCAATGGCACGGGGACATGCACTTAGCTCCCCCGAACGAGCTCATGTCCCTCTCTTCCCCATGGCCATTTGCCTGGTTAGGGTGAGATCTCCTCGAGCCGTTCATGGTAGGTAAAAATTAAAACAAATACTTGATAGTGGCCATCGACTACTTCACCAAATGGATAGAGGCGGAAGCATTGGCAAAAATTACCGCCAAAAACATCATGCGCTTCTACAAAAGAAACATCCTTGCTCAGTTCGGCATCCCACAAGAGATCGTCACCGACAATGGAACCCAGTTCATAGACCAAGTATTTCAGGAATTTATCGCCAAGTTGGGCACCACCCAACACTTCGCCTTTGTCGAGCATCCCCAAACGAACGGCCAAGCCAAGTCCGTGAACAAGGTGATACTCAGGGGTCTTAGACGAAGGTTAGACGAAACCAAAAAAATATGGGTCGAGAAATGCACAACATACTCTCGGGCTACCGAACAACAACACACTCATCCATCGGGGAGACTCCTTTCCAACAAGCTTACAGAACAGAGGACATCATCCCCGTAGAGATAGAAGAACCCTCCAGGAAAATTGAAGCTCCCCTAGATGAGGAGATGAACGACGTCACCCTATGGGAAGAACTAGATCTATCCAAAGAATTTTGAATAGGAGTGGCTCTATAAGAGGCCTCTCTAAAAAAATAGCCATGCGATACGACACAAAATTCATATGACGAGAGTTTGAGGTCGACAGCCTTGTCTTGAAGAGAAATCATAAAGAATCTCGTGAAGGCAAGCTCGCAGCGAACTGGGAAGGTCCCTATCGTGTCTATGCAAAATCAGGGACCTAGCCGTACTATTTAGAAAATCTACAGGAGAAACAACTTGTTCAACCATGGAATGATGAAAAGCTAAAACAATATTATAGTTAAAACACTAAGCAGTCAGAGAGTTTCGTCGACGAGACAAACTCATCTAGGACCGACCATACGAGCATGCCCCCTCATCACCGAGCTGCATGCAGGGATCTCCATGACGAAAGTCGTCAAACAGTCAAAGCTGGTATGATCCTCGTCAATGAGTTACCTCTCATTCCACACATAAGTATCAAGCTTCATGTCAAAATGCTTCCTGGTCCACTGGAAAGGGAACTTGTGGACCAACTTGCTTTGGTGCTCCCTGTTGTACCCCAATTTTTTCCCTTAAGATCCCTTCATCATACCATATTAATTCAATCACAACAAGATCATATTAGGGCTTATGGTTCTCCTCCCTATCTTTAGCTTTGCTCTTTGAGGAATCACCAAGCACCTTGACTTGTTTTTCTTTTGTGATCATACAATGTTTTGTTTTAAATTTCCTTTTAATTAATAAAATGAAAAGTTGGTTTGTCTTAATTGTTAATAATGTAGGTAAAGGCAATGTGTCTTAGCAAGTTGATCCATGGGTTCATGAGTTTATTTCCATGCCCTAGTCGATAAAGCTTGAGAAATTTAGACCTCACCATTGAAGTTGTTTTGGAATAAATGGCATGGCAAGGTTTATTTTGGTTCACCACATTTCAAAGTTATCAAGATTGATTCAGAAGTACAAGGGTTGATTGAAGAAGTTGTTATGGTTGGACAAGGCCTTGTTCCCATTGGTCACAAGTGCATATTTCTCTCAATTATCAAGATATGGAAGTGGTTTTGGTTTCTATGAGTTCTCATTATCATCCTCAACAACTTCTATCTACAAAGCAAAAGTGATGGTACAAGAAGATTGTTCAAAATTGTCAAAGTTCCTCAAAGCATTTTCTTGATCTAGGAGCTAGGGTTTTGAACTTCAAAGAAGTATATCTTGCTCATCTTTTGGTATTTTTGAGTTATTCAAAAAACATTCTTCTCTTCAAAGTGTTATTAACAAATCACTTGAAAAGTTTCAAGGAGTTTTCATATGGAAGAAACTTGACGATGAAGAAAGATTACAAGTCCTCTAGATGAACCCTCAAATCTCTTCATGTGACTTCAAATGATCATAACTTGGTAAATTTTTATCACCTTGAGCCCACTCTTTTTCCAAAATGATCTTGAGGATGTGAAATTTGTTCCTTATTTTATATGTAAAGTGAGAAAATGGATGGAGGATGCCTTAAGGATACAAAAGATTATAGGTCATTTCATGATTTTTTGCCAACTTTAACAATTCATAACTCTCTCAATTTTTTGATATTTTGAATGGTTCAAGTTTCAAAATGTCATTCAAGATGTCTATTTCATTCCATCTTTTTTGGTCAAGAGCAAATTCCAAGTGTAAGGCCGTAATTGGATGCAAAACATTATAGGTCACTTTTGAAAAAAAAACTTGAAATGTTTCTAAGTGTGGAAAGTCAACTTCTTTTTCCCAACTTTGACTCATTGTAACTTTCAGCTCAAACATCCATTTGATTTCATTCTTTTCCCATTGCAAAGCTTGTAATCTCATATTTCTAAAGCTTCAAGAATCATGCCCTAAGACCCCTTGAGCTGAGAATGCCATTGATTTGAACTTGGTAACTTGAAATTGAAGTTTCTTCAAAAGTCAGAATTTGAAATCCTTGATTTAGCTTCTAAACAAATTTTTTCTACGCGTTTTTGCTTCTAAACATGTTTAGTGAACTTCCAGAAGTGATTAGCATAGCAAAACGCGTGTTTTGGATGAGTTTTGATCAAAATAGAAGTCACACTTTTCTTGTTTGCAACTTCACATGATTTCCCTCCAAACTTTATCATTTCACACGCTTGAACATTCCATTTGATTCCCTATAAATAGAGAGTCATCCCTCATTCATTTTCTCAAGCTTGAACAACCAAAATCACTCTGCCAAACTCATTCCATAACTCACTTTTCTGCAACTTCGAAATTAGTGTTCAAGCCTTTTTCAATCCATTTTTTCTATCAATTCACCTTCCTTGATCTTCTCTGAAGCTAACCATACAATTACCTTCAAGAATCGTGACCTATATTGATCCATAGAAGTCCAGTTTCAGAGCTCTGCAACTTAACTTTAATAGGTAGATTCCTTCACCAATTCTCTCAAACTTTGATATCATTGTAAAGCTTGCATTGCCCTGGTTCTAGTCGCAACACTTTCTTTTAACTGGAAACATGTTTTGGCCATGAATTTTCAAATTCCTTTTCAAAACTTTCTTTCCAAATTGCTTAAGCTACAATTTATATAAATTTTTTGTGAAGGTGTGGTTGTCTTCGTCTTGATGAGACGAAGTGAATGACATAGGTATCGTGCTCTAATTTTACAGTTTGAATGACCTAATTTTGAGACTGGCTGGAGGTTGAAGATGACCAACGTGTCATCCTTCAACCAATGAAACCGTGCCATTTGTTCTTTTTGAATTTCTGATTTAATTAATGATCCAATGTTTTATTCACTAAAGTCCATAACATGAACAACGCGCCAGGTCCAGTTGATCTGTTTACTAACGCGCTTTGACAATGATCAGATGGCCCATATTTTTTTGGTTTGATATTTTATTTTCTGATTTTTATTTTAATTGTTTTAAACTTCAAAAAATCATAGAAAATTCATTTTAAGTCCAAAAAATCTGAAAAAATTATGAAAAATATTTTTGATTTTTCTCTTTCTGATTTTTATTTTTTTACAATTTTATTTTGTGTTTTGATATTTTTTTATAAATTTTCACTTTATTTGAATTGTTTTAAATGATTAAAAATACTTTTATGCATTTTTAAATTCTGAAATTTTTTTTGGAATGATCCAATGATGTTGTGACAAATATTGGTGACCTCATTTATTTTTTATTTCTGACTTTGTTATTTTTTATCATTTTTGGTTTATTTTACTCATTTCTTTTAATTTTAAAAATAGTTTCTAACTTTAAAAAATCACCAAAAATTTTATAAAAATATTTGAGTTCATTTCTGATTTTTCTATGGTCTTACTTCATATTTCTTGATTAATTTGAACATAGTTGACACTTTTATCTCTTATTTCTATTTTAAAACACTTTAAAACCCTTTTTAATGTATATATTAAATGTAATATTATTTTGTGATTATTTTCTGGCTGATCTTGGGTTGAATTTTTTATCATGAACTTTGTTAATATCATTGGATCCATGGTGTTGAGTCTAACTCCATAAAAATGGATGAATGATTTTAATAATAGTTCCATTAAATTTTAATTCAAATGTGGTTTGTATATTCTTTCCCACCCTTCTTCATCTCATCCCTTTCTTATTGCACTAATTGTTATTGGAGCATGATCTCTATATCATATCTCAAAACAAATGGTGCATAGATTGCTATTGACCGGCCTCAAAATAGGTGTGACTTCTATATAGGTCCACTTACGATTGCTTACCATAGCGATAAATTTTGTCCCGATTAGAATAAATGATCATTCGTGGCTCAAACATTTGTTTGTAAGTCCAAGTATGTTAATTTGATCTCTTTGATCCAATAACCTTGAGATTCATTGTGTGGAGGTTTTGGTTCTACCAATCTTCTAATGGATCTACATCACTTTTGGTTAATGCGAATCACTTAAACATCATTGATCATTAAATGGTACTTTTGTGGATTCCAAAATGGATGATATACTTGACAAAAAGCAAATGCAACTTGTTGTGTGGAGGCTTTGGTTCTACCAATCCTCTAATGAGTTCCAAATGCAAGTTTCAAGATGATCATCTAACTAACCACTAATTACTAATAGTTGACTTTATTTTGTGTTTTTTTATTTTATGCTCTTTTATTTTATGCACCATTTACTTTTAGCATTTACATTTCATGCTATTTTCATCTTTGCTCACTTGAGCATTTATATTCTTGTCATTTTTATTTTGCTCACTTGAGCTTTTCTTTTCTTTTTTAAGATACCTAATAATCAACATAAACCATAAAAAGCTTTAATGATACTTGGACTATTTGGTTACTATCCTTGGCATTATGGAGTATTGGACTTCTTGGACTTAGGATTAGAAACATTGGCCTATATTGAAGACCTTATGACCTTAATTGATACTTTGTCTAGAGTTCTTGAGGTTTACCTCAAGATATTGGGTTGTTTGTTTGTTTTGTGTGCAGGTTATTGTGATTACCTACTTTGCTTGTAATCTGAAATTCATCTGTATACAGCTGTTACTCTGCCCAATTTTTGTAAAGACTTAATACACTTGAAGTTTGGTTCTCTCAAGAGGCCTAGTATCTTTGCTTGTTTGGTTTCAATCCAAATAATGAGAATTCTATCTTGACTCATAATGTCAAGTATTGTCTTCTTGTTGGTTAGATGATTCTTATCCTTAGCTTTTACCTTATGCTTTAGGATAGTCTCTTCATCTCCTCCCATCTTCTTCAATTTAAAAAATATTCTTCCTCCTTTTGAAAACTATTCTTGTTTTTTAAACTTGAACCATTTTCATAATAAACTTGGACTTAGGTCCATGCATTTTCAAAAAAAATTCATAAGTAAACTTCAATCAATTTAATAATACCTTGACATTTTTTGTGACAAGACTAAAAGTCAATCAATCTCATTTCGTACCATTTCGCCACTTTGGCTTTTTATTTTAAAACCTTTCTCCAAAGCTTAGACTCTTGTCAATCGTTGTAGTGATGCAAACAACTATAATTCTATAATATGTAGTGTAGAGAGATATTTTCCACTTGGTTGTTGAGTGAGGCATTGTTGATTTTAAAGTCCAAGCCATATCATCCACTTTGAGATGATGTAAATTCTCCTTTCTCATGATTGTGGGTAGTAATTATGTTTTCCATACGGATAATGACGATGTTGTCTTATCTCATAAAATTAACCAACACACTTGTGTTTTAAATTTTTTTAAAAGATGAACTATGTGTACCCTGATCCCCAATTGCACAAAAGGTGGTACGTAGGAACTAAAGGTTTACAACCGCGGCGGGTGCAAAAATCATAAAAAAATATGTTTCTTTTCTCACCTCCACCATCTATTTTACATGCAACATTTTAAAGCCAAAATATACAGATTTTACAAAGAGGTTCCTACGGAGTACCGTAGATGTTTAGGGTGCTAATACCTTCCCTTTACATAACCAACCCCCTTACCTTGAATCTTTCCCCCTCTTTTTGGGTTACTCGCTCTTTTCCCATTCCTTTGGAAACAATAAAGCGCGGTGGCGATTTTTATTTTGATCTGTATAAGTCTAGTCAATCCAATGGCTTAGTCTTAAACATTTCTACCGCTACACTCCCCCTGCTCATTCAGGATGGGGGAGCCCCTTCCTTATCATGCACCGGGGTGAGGCGGAAAACATTCAGCACGGCCCTCCCAGAGACAAGCTGCACGAGCATGTACTTGTCTTAAAAAAATCTTACGGACTCCAGGTAAGCCTTGAACAACTTCTTGTTGGTCTGTTTCAAAGCGACCCATCCATACAGGTCGTTAAGCTTACTCCTCTGAAGATGGAAGTAGTACAAGAACAAAGGGATAATGGCCCTTATCTTCAAGTAGTCTCACACTATCTCAAATGCCAGCGTGAAGGCAATCCCGTTCAGGTGCAGTTGAGAGGGAGCCAGTCGAAGGTGCCTAAAAACGGCCACCTGAAAGTCCGAAAAGGGCAGACGAAGGCCCATCTCCCGAAATAGGATATCATACATTGGGATCCCCCGCTTATCATACTGTGGGCAGATCCAACTACTCTTTCCAGGAATTCATACCGACCAGTCCTCTTGGTCGTCCTCTCCATCCGCATACGAGTCCACTGCAGTGAAAACATCGGCCAAATTCTTGCCAGAATAGGACTCATGATCCCATGGGTCTGCTGCCATCCAAGTCCTCAGATCACGGTCGTCCTCACAAGCAAATAGGCCGACCTGGTCAGTGGGGGTCATCTCAACGTCCTCCTCCACAACATATTGGTCGTACCGATTTGATTAGAGCCCTGATGCCCTCGAGGAGCTCGAATCATTATGGGTCTCGTCCGTGAAACTCTGAGAAGATCCGAAGGGCTAGCCCGGGAGGTCGTCTATAATATTATCAGCCATAGTACTTGAAAAGCAGATGACAGAGGTGAGTTTTACATTAATGTCAAAACCACCCTTCCACCACTGATCAAGTGAAAGAGCGCTGATAAATGAGGACCATATCCCCGACCAGAGCCCTCACTTAGGCATCTAAACAAGTGATCTTTTCCCCCGACATAATGATCCAAGGTTAACAAAATAATCTAAGTCGTTGGCGAAGATCATTTACAGCATGTCGTGAACGATTCCAGACTCACCTAGGAAGGATCTACAGCAGCTCTGACGATTCTAACCCACAAAACCATCGCCTGCCACCAACATTTCCCAAGAATTTCCTAACAAACAATACCTTAAACCTAACCGCTATCATTTCTAAGAAGAAATCTTCAAACTCTAGGCTATAACAAAGGCTAAATCAGCTAAATACAAGAGAAATATGAAATCTTGCCAGTTAAAAGAAGTGAGAAACTTAGTTGGTCGACAGAAGAACAGCAACAAGTAAGAAGATTGAAGAAGCAAAAAATACAAAATGCATTACTCATATCCTATTTATAGCTGAACTCCTCCGTGCGTAAGAAGCACGCACCTATGGAGTCGTAGGGTCTTCATCATTACACCCTAGTCCCTAGGTTTGCCATCATTGCGTTGCTACGACAGCATGCTTCCCAAGACATGCTACCTCGTCAGCTTTCAAAATTCAACCCCTCAACTGTTAATCTCCCCACGAGAAGGACACCATAAGCGTCATGCATACCCCTGCAAGGAGAACCCCCGTTCCGCGAGCAAGTGCTAAAGTCATCACTCCTCTGCCCTGAAGCAATTACTTAGGGGGCTACTGTTCTGGACTGGCCCAATGGCTAGAGTGGGCCTAGTCCATACTCCACCTTCAGCATGACTCGTACGACCATAGCCCGAAGTCCCACGCCATCCGTCGGGCACCACTAGTCAATTGCCCTCCTAGACTAGCGAGACCGGCAGCATCCGACGGACACATCTTCATCTTCTCGACATCAAGTGGCCCAGACAACCAAGAACCTACCAGATCATTGCTCATAGCCTACCTTCTCCTCGGGACCAATGGCTAGTTGCAGGCACTCTGCCTGGTTTGATCGAGTCCTAGTAGTTCCTATTTTCACGAACCCAGATATCTAGGCCCAAACATAGGAACCAATGGTTACGCGCCATGGGTATTTTATAAACCCTCACACTTGTGAGGCCCATGTATTCATTATTCATCTCTGAAACCCTAAGACTTTGCTTGTATCTTTTTGCTCCCACACTTACTTGATCGTCGAAGTGCCTTGCATGTACAACCCCTTTTTTTTCTCAACTTTCCAGCCCGTCAAAGATCATCCTCCGACCAGCTTGCAGGTTCTAATCAACCGGTAAAATCAGTTACTAATTTTGCTTATTTATGGCCACTTTTACTTTATTTTAATTAATTCATATTTTATCTTTTCAATAATATTTTTTCTTCTTTATAGGAATCTTTAATCCCTTCCGCTGACATCTATCGACATGAAATTCAAATATATATATATATACACACACACACACACGTGTGTGTGTGTGTGTGTGTGTGTGTGTGTGTGTGTGTGTGTGTGTGTGTGTGTGTGTGTGTGTGTGTGTGTGTGTGTGTGAGAAATTACATAAAACAAGAAATAGGATTTTCACCTTTGCAACATTAAACAAAGATTTTGAAATGGAGCAAAAACTGAGTACTATAGAATGGTCTAGAAAAGTATTGTGATATTTTTTGAAGCAGAAATCATAATCATATAATGTGAAACACGATGAACAAATAATCATAAACAAAATCAACAATGGGATTACCTGAAAAGATAAAAGGAATGTTTTTTAGTGAAAAATAAAACCCCATTTGGGAGAAAAAAACCTAAAAACCCTAAAAAAGTCATGGTCTTTAAATGCTAAACTTCTTTCTAAAATAACCATACAACTATGCTTAATTAGAAGTTGCAGCAATATAAGTTCTTTAATCATGAATAGTAAAACATCACATAAAACAAAAACTTAAATCGATTTGGATGAAAATCAGAAAACCAAATCTATAAAACCAGATATGAAGTTTATATGAAGAGTAAACAACATAGCATAATAAAACACAGAAGAAACCCCATAAAACCATTTCAAGTCTATAAAACATTGAAAAACATTCCTTTCAGGGTTAATCTAGAAGAAATTTATGAAATATAGAAGGTAGACCACCGAAAAAAGTGAAGAAAAAAAAGCAAAATATGAAGATGCAAATACATGAAACATCTAGCATCAATTGCAGTTTTCGCAGGAAATGTAGAAGATATAGAGAAGAAAGAGCAACGGGAAAATGAGGTTCAAAGAATATGTTAGCTTAGAGAAAATGGGAAGATCTTTGAAGTGGTGAGTGCATTCTTCAAGCTTGAACTTTGACACAAGAGAGAGAGAGAGAGAGAGAGAGAGAGAGAGAGAGAGAGAGAGAGAGAGAGAGAGAGAGAGAGAGAGAGAGAGAGAGAGAGAGAGAGAGAGAGAGAGAGAGAGAGAGAGAGAGAGAGAGACGAGGGAAGAGTTTGGCATGTAAAATGTAGAAGGAAAAAGGTAAAACAAAAACAAGAAGTTGAAATGGTTTAAAGTGGAGAGAGGGAAGTGATTCTCCTATATGAAGCTGCCATGTGGAAAAAGAAGTTTTTTGATTGGATAACTACTAGAAGACCCGTGCATCTTCCAGGGTAAGTTCATTCCTATCTTGGATCATTCGATAAGACTGAGTTTTTGTTGATATATAATTGTTATTATAAAATCAATGATAACTGCAAATATTTAAAAATAAATATGTAGAAAATACCAAATATGATAAATCCAATATGACTAATAACTATAAATATTTATAAATATTTTTTATTAAAATAAAAATTATTATGGTGATAGTGACCTGTGAAAATAGTGAGCTTCAATAATAAAATTCACCGGAGTTATGTGTAGATGGAATGTATCCAATAAATAATAGTAGATTGCAAATTTTGTGTGGTTTCTATATTTTTAATTAGTTGGAGTATAGAGAGGAGATCAACAAAAAAGTAAAGGCATATTGAGACAAGTTTTAAAAATACATAGTTTTTGTTTAGGTAGAGATAAAAAAATTTATATGAAATATAATACTTTTAATACTACAAAAAAAAGAAGTTAATTCTAACATAAATATGACAATTAAAGAACATACAAGATCACAAATCTCACAAATTTATATACTTTGGATCCATCATTGAAAATCTATACTTTGGATCTATTTCCATTCTTTTTTTTCCCAGTGATATTTGACTATATTCCTCAGAAGCATCGCTGAAAATGTCATCAGTAGCCTGTCGTAATCGACAAAAAAATGTGAGTTTCCACCATTAATTTTTATCCTAAGGATGGGAAAATAGTGGATAACCCTAATTCCTACAGAGATTCTAAATTAACAAGTCAATTAGACGAAGGGAAGGGGTTAGACACCCTTCATCTCCCTTGTTCTCAAGGGTTTCCGCTTTTAGGTCTAAGGATAAGATGCGAATTTGGTAATTAATGTTTCTAACTATTAAGAAAGATATTTAGTTTTTTTAAGTTGTGAACTCACCTTGGTTTTAACTGCGTGCCTACATATCTCCTTGCGAAGGATCAGAGTCCAAATTCGTAGTTCAAATGTGTTTGGTTAGTTTTTTTTTATGGTTTGTGAAAATGTTTGGAATTATCCTTGAACCTTGTCTGGGTTTGAAAATAGCGTAGTCGTAGACGCGTTTTGAAGTTAATAGAAAATATCTCCACAATCCTTTTTATGAAAATAAAGTTGAATTTAAATTATGTTAGTAGAAAAGATGTTAAGTTTGATTAGTTAGCTGTCTTAGAATGCTTGATGAAGTTTTTGAAAAAATAGAGTTTGAACGGTAAAAATATTTGATGAATTTATGAGAAAAAGGTTAGTATTTTAGAAAATAATTAATAAATAATAATTTTCTTGTTATTAAAAATATATTAAATGTTTTTAGAATTAATCCAATATTTATTTATTAAAATGATTTATATGATAAATTATGCAAAAATATTTTAATGCACCAAAATAATAATAATGTTATGTGAAAAAATTGATAAATATGTAATATAAATATATCATAATAGATGAACAAATTAAACAAATTAAATAATAAAATTAAAATTAAAATTTAATTGAAACAAAGGGTGTATATTTAGTTGATGTAGTAATTCCAAGGGGTTTGAATAGTAAGAGCTTAAGCCTAGGATTTTATATAGGTCCAATTAGCATAAAAGGGGTGTTAATTGTAACTAGGTTAGTAAAAGGATGGTGTGGATAGCAGGGTCTGAGGCCCAAACGAGATTATAAATCCAATGGCCAATATGTGGTAGGGTGTACGCGTTATGCTATACAGCAGCTCTTTGGATCGTCTGATCTAGATCTTGTGGTCACCAGGAGTTAATCCTGAGCCTTTGATCAAAAATATGACAAGCAAACGGTTTCGATTATACATTGATGGAGGGAGTGTGGTATGCAAGGCGCATATGACCGCTCAACAGTCACCTCATCTAGGGTCTCTCAAGGAGCCACCTGACGCGCATCAGGAGCATGGGAGAGCATTATAAAAGTGAAATGTTGAGCCTGGGGATTTTTTTTTTCTTTCTCTCTCTAAGCTCTCTAAACCAAACAAAATGTTGTTTAAGAGTTAGAAAGAGATGCTCTCTCTTCTCTCTAAAAACCACTGCCCACACTGTCGGTCGAAAATCGCCTCTACCGGTGGTGTTCATTTAAACCCAGAAAACTACTGTCTCCACTACCATGAATCTTCATACCTTCATCCAAACAAAACCTAGATTTTGATGATCTTCAACCAACCCCAACCAAATCTTCAACAAATCCTATGAACCCTAGGGTTCATGTATGAACCCTAAACCTCACGAAGAACCCTAGTAACCCCAAACACATGAACCCTAACCTTATACCCTTAGAACCCTAAACCTAAACATGAACCCTACCCCTAAATTTCTAGAATCCCCAAATCACCCCAATCACGCAATTAAACACTAATCAACATAAATCAAAACCTTAAAAGCTAAGTGGTTTCAGGCATACCTCTCTTTACCGTGATTCTTTTAGTATTTTTCCTCTTCTGATTCTCTGATTCTCTCCTCTAATATCTTCTTCTTTTCCTTTTGCAGGTACGAATTTCAAGGAGGTTTAACTCAAGAAATTAGGGTTCTAATGAAGATCCCTAATTCTTTTATGGATGAAGAGCTCTGGTGATGTGTTAGGGATTTAGCAGCGACAATCCATAATTCTCCAAGGATTTTTGTTCTCTTAATCCAATAGCTTAGGATTCTATTTATAGTCTTAGGATTTGGCAGTTATAGGTTAGAATTAGGAAGTTCTTAGTGGTTTGTTGTTACTTTTGTATGATTGATTCAGTCAAAATCAAAATATGTAATTCTGATTGGATTTGATTAGATTCTAGTTTGTAATTAAAACTTAGGGATTGTCTAATCTACATGTATTGGGACGTTTTTTGTATATTAATTTGATTCAATCAATGAAAATCAAATATCCAAGCCATCTGATATAATCTGCAGATCTAAAAATAATTTGAATTATGGGCTTTACGTTGTTGGCTTGGCGACGAAGGGTCCAACTTGGACGTAGCACAACAAAGGATTTAGAAACCCTAAAGTTGACTCAGTCAACTTCAAATAATAAAAATGAATAATAATTTTTTGTGATAAATATCTCAACAAATATCATTAATTAAATAATAATTTAAATAATAATTTAAATAATTATAAGGGTTAAATAAGTTTTTGATCCTTCTAAATATCTCAAATTTCATTTTTAGTCCCTATAAATTTTTCCTTCAAAGAATGGTCCTCCTAAAAAATTAAATTTTAACTTTTGGCCCCTCTTGACAAAATCGTAGTAGGTTGTAAAAACCGTCGCTAAATTGCAGGAGGGACCAAAAGATAAAATTTAATTTTTTAGGAGGATCATTCTTTGAAGGAAAATTTTAAAGGGACTAAAAACGAAATTTGAGATATTTAGAAGATCAAAAATTTATTTAACCTTAATTATAATAATAATATATAATAAGGAAATATTAAAAATAGTTTTTTTTACAAGAACGAAATATTATTAATAGTTAAATAGTGATTAGATAACAATAATAACAATTACATTTTTTTAAATGATAATTACAATAATAAGATCAGATGTTGACTTTGATCAATCCCGCAACCTAATGGACCTAAAAAATCTTAATGGATCTCTCAAATTTAACTTTAGAAATGATAAACCCCTCTAAAAGAAACTACACCCCCTTCTCCTAATTTAATCCTATTGCATCTAAACAATCAATAATATAAAAAATATAAATTAGTAACCAAAATATAATAACACCAAAATTAATAGAGAAATGATTTAAAATAAATTATCAGTAGAGTAAATTTGAGATATAACATCTATTTCGATGGATTCCATCCTTTAAAAATCAAAATGTTTAAACCTCCGGTTATCATCATCTAATTCTCAGGATTTAAATCTCTATCAAGCTCGTCTAACTGCATTGGAAAAACTCTTTGTTTTCTCACAGCAGTAAATGTATCCTGAGCTGCACTTCTGGCAGCTTCAATATTGTCACCTTTCCTGCTTAAACTCACATTGTTGCTTTCACGTCTACTTCTTCTACCTAAATCATTTAATAGTGAATCTTTTCGAAAATGGTTGATGCTTTTCCTGAAGTTTCTTAGTCTGATCTTCAAGTTCTTCAATGTAGAAAACTTTATGCTGAAAGTTAATGTCACATATAACCTTAGTTTTAAATAAATGATATACCTTGCAGAAGCATTAGCAAAAATGATAAAGAGGTAAATGAGTTTCAAGTTATAAATATCATGTAGTGAAAAAATACACATTCTTTAACTTTATTCACTCTTAAATAGGTAAGAACATTTTTCTACAATACAATAGTTAATGTCATTTTGAACTTTGCAAGTGATGGGATAAATACTAACAAGCCATTCCTTAAAACCGATAGGAACAAATGGAGGCTTTTAAACAACTTGTTCATTTCAGCTTTTAAGTGTGTTTGGTGTGTTCAAGCTTTTAGAAGATAGTGTATAGCATATAAGTTCATTTTCGTAACAGTCATTTTGAAAAATTCTTACTCTGTCAAATACCACAGATAATCTGAACAATCGCGAGTAACATTGATCTACTCCCAAAGTGTTTCTGCTGTGACAAAATTGTCTTTACTGGAGAAAGAAGGATCTTTGGTGTATGATTTCCAATCAAATGTAATGTTCGTCGAAGTCATCACTTTTTGGGAGCTCTTTAAACCAACCAATGGAACCTTTGAAGACAAGAAAATAGAAGAAAGTGTGAGAAAGCAAAGAGAGAGTGAGAAATAGAATGCAAGTATTTCATGTATTCAACATCTAGTTAACAGATTGTAGAATCTACCCAAGCTTCATAAACTTGTAGCATATACTCAATATGTTCAACTTTGTATGGAACACACATTGCTATGGCATAGAAGAATGTTACAACAACCTTACAATTAGAAGCATTCAACAACCTCTTTTGCATCTCTTGCAACCAAAGTAACATAACCAAGTAAGTTGAATGTAAGTGAAATCCGTGAAAACCCAACGCACACAAACTACGTCAACAAAGGAGTAAGCCATTAAAAATATGTGATCAGGTTCTGCTATTAAAATATATCTGCATCAGAAGAACATAACCTAAGTGTTAACTTATATTTTTGTCAAACAAATAAAAGGTAGATCACTTGGGATAAGAGATCTAATTCTTCCTCTATTTTAGTATTTTCCAGTGTAATACAGTGGGAGAACTGATTTTATTGGGCGTTTTATCGCAATGTTGCGGTTAGCAAGAGTCGCCACCGACTTTTCTTTTATCCAATAAAGGAAATGGTGAAAAGAACAAGAAAGACCTTTCAAGAGAATTTTATGAATAAGGGGGGTAGGTTAGGGAAAAGGAAGGTGTTAGCACCCTTTCCATCTGTAGTTATCTATGGACTCTTAGTTGCTAGCTCGCTTTGAAAATGTTTTTTTGTGTAAGTGTGTTTGAAGATATTTTGAAAAGACGCCTTGGTGCGGCGAACTTTGTAATGTTTCTCGCTTCGGTGAGAACGTATACAAAGTGTTTTTTGTCTTTGAAAATATTTAGAAAAGAGTTTGTGTATGTGTGAAAAAACTGTTTTTTATTGTTTTTATGAGCAAGCAAGTATGAGCTATCTACCTACTCGAAAAGTTTATTCTTTTCCTTTAGACAATGTTATCCTACTATTAGTGAGTAGGTGGCCATATCGTTGGATGTTTGAGGGACGGGCGAGGGTTATCGTACAGTCACGAAAGCAACTAATAAGATACTTTAGTAATTACCCTAAGGTTTTAAGATCATATACCAAGGCAACGTCGAAAGGGTAATCGAGGGACTTATGATCTTTAAACAAAAGGGTCACCACTAAAATCTCTTACGTTCGAGAGTCGTGATTGTTTATTCTGAAGGTAACAAGTAGAGGTACCTTAGAGGTGCGCGTGTGCGACTGTGTTGTGTTTTAGTTATTTATCTTCGGATGTTAGGTTATCTAGCGTTTGCTTTTAGTCTTTTCATACAAGCCTATTAGAATTCATCTAATAGTTAATATTAGTACGAAAATGAAGATGCGAGAATTTAAATATACACTATTACAAGGCTTCAGGGTGGGGGAATTATAAACCAAAATGAGGGGAAAGAAAAGTGTAAAAGTCCTAATTAAAACTATTACATCTTTTATACAGTTAGATAATTATGAAAAATAATGTGAATAAATAAATAGACGCGCGAGGGAAGAAAGAATGAAAAATGAAAGGATGGAGAAAAAATCTAAGAAAAATTTCTAAATGATAAAAGAAATGCTTTTGTTGTCTTTATTTGTTTTAGGAAAATATTTAAATTAAATTAAGAAAAAGAAAACCTAATTTTAATTGATTAATTAATTTTAAAAAAAAAGTGATTATAAATGATTAATTAAAATTAATTTAATTAATAAAAATTTAAGTCTAATTATTTTTTTGATTTTGATTTTATGATTTTTAGAGAAAATAAATTAATTGAAATAAAAGAAAACAAATAATAAAAGAAAAGGACAAAAAATTAAATTGAGCCAAACTGCAAAATAAGTAATTAGGGGGGTGCAGAGATTTGAAATCCCCTAACCCAATAACATTGGCCTAGGCGTTGTAGCAAGACATGAGGGAGAAACACCATCTTCTCTGACGATGTATTTTTTTTTTGAAAACCTGCAAAACAAAAAAACAGTTCGAATCCTTGGACCTAAATCGCATGCTGCGAGTTCAAATATGGCATTAGTTTGGCCTGAAACAACCTACAGAGTGAGATCTGAAACTCAATGGTTCTTGAGCCCTAACAATGGTATTTTAGTATTTCTGCACCAAACCTTACATGTGACACATTAGATCCATTCTAAATATTGATAACAACATCGATGCATGCATAGAATTACTTTAAATCACATGATTAGGGAGTTCGAGGAATTAAAACCTTACCAAACTTGTATGATTGGATGTGGGAGTTTTGGATGTGGAAGGACTTGGTTATCGACCTGGTTCAACTCCTGGGAGCCTCAGGGATATGATTTGATCACTGGTTTGGACTGATCATGCATGGGAATGCAGTTATGAATTTTGCAACTTTGAGAATTTTTTCTTGAGAATTTTATGAACCTTTCTTTGCAATGTTTTTTTTTCATTCCCTTTAGACTTGCAATGTTGTGTATTTATAGAGGAGTAGGAGGTTAGATTAATATGGTAAAGAATCACAATATTAAAGCCACCAACATAGCAAGGAATCACACCATTAAATCACGGTTTAAAACAAAAATCAAGTTTTGAAAAGTTTCCAAACTTCATGATCCCTTGCCATTTTTGTTTGCTGCATGAACCTGGTGTTGGCTGAAGATTTTGATAATGTTATTAGAAGCCAAATGAATTAAACGTTTTGATCGAAATGAGGTAAAGCGTCATGTTTCGAAGTAGCAGAAGCAGTGTTTCGAATAAGTATGTCAAAGCTTGGAGCTTCGAGTGGCAATTATGGGAACATATCTAAAGAAGTCTCGAAATAACAACAAGGCTGTGTCTGGGAAGAGCGTTTGAAATGGAGAAGTACCAAAGCATTTGAAATTCAAATGGAAGCGGGACTTTCGAAGTTTGAAAGTTATGTGGTGGAGCATTTGGGGACACGTGGAAAGACGAAAGAAGCATTGTCCTGCATGTTCTAGACGTGGCATAATCCTATAGCAAGACCTTTATGGTCGAATTAGTATAAATAGAAGTCTTAGTATTAGGATTTCGTGTGTCATATCTATTATACAAAATACTCAGTAACATTCAAACTACCACATGGCAAGGGAAACGAATACAAGAGAAATGTATGTATGATAGCACCATGTATTTTTGATTTAATGAAAACCTTTTACCATTTCCAGCACTTTCCTTTATCCTTTTGTCAGATAACATTTACAAGTTTTCTCATTTACAGTCTTTTCACTTCGAAATCTCTTCTTCAAAGTTTTACATTTTAATGTTTTCTTCATATTTCAAGCACTTTATATTTCAGAAAACTGTCATATTTTCCATACCTTTACCTTCAAGTCTTATCCTTCGAACGCATATTTTTACTTAAAGTCATTTAAAGATTTCTTGCATTAAACGCTTTCTTCATATTTCAAACCTTTTACGTTCCAGAAATCCTTTATATTAACTGTTTTGTAAGTCGAAACCATTTACTTCACTTTTATGCAATTTTACATGTCTTTACAATTAGCATTTATTCATGTAACTTAGTTTTCACACACACATTTTGATTACATCTTTAGACTTTTAGAGAGAGAGATCGAAATAAGCCAAACACATATACAATATCAACCATGAATATCTGTTCGATCGTGAGAGTAACCTTAATATCCAAGGAGTCCTAGGATCAATCTAGTCGATCCTGTGAGTTACCAGAGGAATTGAATAACAGTCAGAAAGATTATTCGATAGTTTGGAAGACTAGCGGTTGTTTACCAGAAATCACTGGAAACAAATTGGCACACCCGACGGGACCAATAATTGGATATTAGAAATAAGGATTGTTGAGACATAACCATTACAAGAACGTTGGAACCTAAGAAGTTTGCTGTTTTATGAACCTGAGAAGTGGTAAGATAACCAACAGCAACCAACCTTTATCCAGAAGAAAACGTTTGGACAAAATGTCTAATTCAGACAATCAACAAGGGGACCAAAATGGCCCACATACAACAGGCACTAATGCGTCCACTTCGATCGGAACATCTAATGTAATCCCTTTGAATGCACAGTCTATTGCATCTTCGACCAGTAACATAGCCACCAATGGAGTAAGTGGCATATCAACTAATAGTTCGATCTTAGGAAATACTGGAACCATTGGCTACCCTGGGGGATTCGTTCCACCATCAAGGACACAATCCCATTTCGCCACTCCATTAACTAGACCACCCGGTTTCGATGGGAATAGAACCAGAAATTCCTCTTATGGAATGCCAACATCTTTTATGGCAGGTTTACACAATTCCACATCGAATTCATCTCCACAACTAGGGTCTGGGTCTGGGGCGAATCAGTTTATGACAAATAACCAAGGGTCGGTGGGTTATAGCACAATGCCTATCTTAACCACAGACAACCAGTTGGCTTTTAGGCAATTGATGGACGACAGTAACCATAATATGATAGGGGTGTTAGCACAAACCATGCAGGAGATATTTGCCCCAATAGTGCAAAATGTGACTGTGACAAACAGAGAAAACGCTGATAATATGAGTCGAATAGCATATTTCTTCGCTCCCCCAGAAAGGCGTAGGCAGAATCAGGCAGGATTTCGAGCAAACATGCCTGTTATAGAACAAATTGCTAACAACCCAATTTATAGACCACCCAGAGAAGAAGTTAACTTAGGGGCCAGGGCACCAAGGTTAGAAGCCCCAATAATCCCGGGCCCACAAAGGGAAATTATGGAACCAGGGGCAAGGGTCGAAAGGCTAGAAGCCCCAGAGTTTCGAGAAGAACAACCTAGGGGAGTTGTTTTGGTTGGTCGAAATCAAGATGTCGATGCTGTCGTTCATAGAATTCGAAACGATAACATCTTGGCAGAAAACAACCTAACCACCATGATAGAGAGAGTCATGGCCCAGAATGGCCTCAACACAGGAATGAGAAGGCCAAATTACGCTTCTCCTATATTGGATTGCATAATGCATACTGATTTACCAAGGGGATATAAAGTCCCTAAATTTACAAAGTTCGCTGGGGATACCAATGAGTCAACAGTCGAACACATAGTGAGATATCTAACCGAAGCGGGAGATATAGCCAATAATGAAGATCTCAGGATCAAATACTTCCCAAGTTCCTTGACAAAAAACGCCTTCACATGGTTTACCACTTTGCCTCCTGGGTCCATTGACACTTGGGCTCTCTTAGAGAGATTATTCCATGAACAATTTTACATGGGACAGTCGAAAATAAGTTTGAAGGAATTGGCCAGTGTTAAGAGAAAGTTCACCGAGCCCATAGATGATTATTTGAATAGATTTAGGCTTTTGAAATCCAGATGTTACACAGTAGTGCCTGAACATGAGTTAGTCGAAATGGCTGCTGGTGGCTTGGATTATTCTATTCGAAAGAAGCTAGACACTCAGTATTTGAGGGATATGGCTCAGTTAGCCGATAGGGTTCGACAGGTCGAAAGACTAAAGGCCGAAAAGGCCAGAGTCTTTAAGAATAGCAAGAAAGAAAGGATTTCCTATGTTGGGACTGAGGAAGCAGAAGAATATCCTGAATTCGAATTCGAAGAGGTCGAAATCGACCTCGCTGAATTAAAACAGGCCCCGCCTTATTCCTGCAAATTGTTAGTTCCCACAAAAGGGAAAGACATTGTTGAAAATGAAAAAAGTGACAAATTTCCAAAGAAGGTTTATACCTTCGATGTCACTAAATGTGACGAGATTTTTGACTTACTTATCAAAGATGGCCAACTAATTGTGCCATCAAATGTCAAAATACCTCCTTTAGATCAGAGAAAGAAGAGAGGATTTTGCAAATATCACAGTTTCCTAGGCCACAAAACCTCACAATGTTTTCTTTTCAGGGACCTGATTCAAAACACGATCAAAGATGGCAGACTAAAGTTTGCTGATAAGGTGAAGATGAAAGTGGACGAAGATCCCTTGGACGTCGCAGACACCAACTACTCCGATCCTGCATGCATTAGAGAGGTCAACATGGTGGAAACTGATCAAAGCGACGCCCTAACAGGAGAGAAGGATACTGGAGTTGAAAACTGGGTGATGGTCGAAGTCAGCGAGGAGGTCACTGAAGACATCCAGAATACGCCAGAGACTCCGATTGCCGCACCTGTAGCTGTTGCAAGAGAAACCCAGGCTACTGAAGGCCAGGGAAATCAAAACCAAGAATTAACACAAGTCACTGAAGGCTTGAGGCTGGAATTGGAGAAAGTCCAAATCACACAACCAATTTCCCTTCAGAAGGAAATATGGGACACTCTAGGGGAACCCAGTGGAAAATTTGACTATTTGGTCAAATATTCTGCCCCAGAGAGTTCGAAGGTTCAGATTGAGGATATAAAGCCCACAGGATGGGGTGATGATGAAGCTAAAAGGGGAGATGTTGAAATAAATATGGTGGATATGGAAAGACCTCGCTCTGAGATGGAGGAAGTGGAAAGATACTTAGAAAAAGAAAAGTATAGAATGGGGGATAATCACACTGGAGATGCTAGTCTCAAGGATTATCTCATGACATGCCACAAAGGAGATTCAGGCATGATATTGTGCCCTAGGTGCAGCATCCTCTGCAATCAAAGAATCGCTGCGAATTTCGAAAGGGTACAGAGGACTCGAACTGGCAACAATTGGCGCCAGGATAACCAGCTTTTTAGGTGCTATCCCAAGGCTGGAGAAAGTTTGCTGGAATTTGTGTTTCGCTGCTACAAAGGGGCAACCAAGTGCTTGATTTGCCCAAGGTGTTCTGCTGTGTATGACCAAAGCATGGCCAGGGCCTTCGAAACGATTCCCTTCGCCCCTTGCTGGAACCATCAAGAAACTGCCCAGATGGGCCCACGTTTCGACAGCAGACACAAACAGCGAAGGCCTGATAGCCCTCACCCCAAGGCTGCTCGAAGAGTGACTTTCAAACTCCTTGCTGAAGTGCCAACCGATAGATGGTTACAGGTCAGAAATGACAAAGGCAAAGATAGATGGAGAAACGCTGAACGAAATGCACGCCATGCTGTGACATACAGGAGGCAATTCAACACAGCAAAAAGGGAGGAGGTGAGATTAGAAAATTACAAAGGAAGGAACCCCATGTCAAGATCCCAATGGCGCAGACAGCAAAGGATTCGAAAGGCTGAGAGAGAAGCTGTGGCAGACAAAGGGGTTACTTCAACGAAAAACCAAGGTGAATCTAGCACCAACAAACCAAAAAATCAAACTGAAGACAAACCTCCAGTAAATAGGAGGCTCTTCTCTGAAGAACAACGCGATGAACCAAAGGAATACACTCCAGGCCCGGAAGAGGACGAAGATATGATAACAGATAACTTCGAATCGGAGGGGGAGTCTTCATTTAACTTGAACTGTAACATGGTGTCTGTGCTTCCCTGTGAATTTGGGCAGGAAACCGAAATCAATGAATATGAGGAGGAAGACACCACAGATTTGATGAAACATAGGACCGTGTGCTACTATGTGATGGACAATGGGGCTGTTGAGGAAAAAAATGCGTTCTTCGAACGTCCAGAACCTGCAATGAAGAACCATCTCAAGCCACTTTTCATTCGGGCGAAAGTTGGTGTCCATGGTGTGAACAAAGTTCTAGTGGATGGGGGTGCTGCAGTCAATTTGATACCCCATTTCATGCTAAAAAGATTAGAGATCCGCGAAGGAGACATCAAGCCCCATAATATGGTTCTGTCCAATTATGAGGGAAAAGTGGGCAAAACACTGGGAGTGGTCCAGTTGGAATTGACAATAGGCTCAAGCTGTAGGCCCACCATGTTTATGGTGATCAAAGCCAAGGCCAACTATAACTTACTGCTGGGAAGAGAGTGGATCCATGGCGTGAGGGCAGTTCCTTCGTCAATGCATCAGAGACTAGTTCTGTGGAGAGATGATGGAATCGTGGAAAACATCGAAGCAGACCAGAGTTACTTTATGTCAACTGTCAATTTAGTTGACAAGAGGGATTATGATAAAAATCTGGCAAAGATTGCTCCGTGTGTTCCAAATGATGAGATTAATGAAACTAGAAACGCCCACTACTACATGACCCTTCGTCATGATGGCCTTTACTGGGATAGAACAATAATCAGTGAAGAAGAGGGAGTCGAAAGCACTATACAAAAACGGCCAGCAGGCTGGGACTTCGACAACCTTAGCCATGACTGAGTCTACCTTTTTCGAAAGGATTTCGGCCTATATGGATGAGAACGAATCAAAAGCAGCCTTAGAGGCTGAAATAAATAAATCAACTATAAAGACGGACGAAGTAAGTGGGGATGGTTCGAAATGCTCACCCTTCAAAGAGTTTGAGATGGATCAAAGGTTGGATGCCATCTATGATAAAGAACCCTTAGGCTTCGAAAGGGACCCCATAAACTCAGGTGCCAAAATGTTGGCACAGGACCCACTCGAAGAAGTCAACTTAGGGGATGAAAAAACGAAAAGAGTAACCTACATAAGTGCTAAACTTAGCCCAAGCCTCAAGAAGGAAGTGATCGAAGTCCTTAAGGAAAACAAAGATTGCTTCGCGTGGGATTATGACGAGATGCCTGGTTTAAAGAGGGAGTTGGTCGAACACAGACTGCCAATCAAAGATGGCAAGAGGCCCATCAAACAAACTCCCAGAAGATTCGCACCAGCGGTTCTCACAAAAATTAAAGCTGAGATCGAAAGGTTGCTGCGTTGCAAATTCATCAGAACAACAAGGCTGGAGATTTTCTTGGTTTTGTGGTTCACAAGAAAGGAATTGAAATCAACCAGAACAAAACCAAAGCCATAATGGAGACGAAAGCACCTGCGTGAAAAAGGGAGTTGCAATCTCTGCTAGGGAAAATTAACTTCCTCAGAAGATTCATCTCGAACCTAAGTGGAAGAACCCAAGCTTTCTCTCCGTTACTTCGTCTAAAGCAAGGTCAAGCCTTCGAATGGAACGAAGCTCACCAGGAGGCGTTTGACAGAATAAAAGAATACCTTTCTCAGCCTCCTATTTTGTCTCCACCTTCATGGGGGAAGCCCATGAGATTGTACATATCTGCCTCTGAAGTTAGTATAGGTAGTATGCTAACACAAGAAGATAGCAATGGCGTCGAAAGAGCCATATACTATTTAAGTAGAGTGCTAAATGATGCAGAGACCAGATATAGCAATTTAGAAAAGCTATGTCTCTGTTTGTATTTATCTTGTATGAAACTCAAGTATTATATAAAACCTGTTGATGTTTATGTTTCATCTCATTTCGATGTCATTAAACATATGCTTTCAAAACCAATAATGCATAGCAGAGTTGGCAAGTGGGCTTTAGCCTTAACAGAATATTCGTTGACTTTCATGCCTTTAAAAGCTATGAAAGGTCAAGTGATTCCTGACTTCATTGTGGACCGTTCTTTGGTTGAGCAGACGGTCATGAGTTACGTCGAAATGCAACCATGGAAATTGTACTTTGATGGTTCAACCCACAGGCATGGAAGTGGTGTTGGAGTCCTTCTGATTTCTCCTGAAGGAATTCCAACAAAATTCAAGTATAAATTAGATGGTCCTCGTTGTTCTAACAACGAAGCTGAGTATGAAGCGCTCGTTGTTGGACTTGAAGCTTTGTTGGAATTGGGGGCAACCAGAGTCGAAATTAAAGGAGACTCTGAATTAGTGGTCAAACAAATCACAAAGAAATACAAGTGCATAAAGGAAAATTTAATGGTATACTTCGTCATAGTCAATAGGCTATTGAGGAAATTTGAATACATGGATATTCAACACATACCAAGAATAGAGAACCAAGAAGCAAATGACTTAGCGCAGTTGGCTTCAGGTTATAAAGTGTCTACCAAGAACTTCAAGGATTTGGTCGAATTAAGGGGAAGAGTTATGGCTACTAGATTCACACCATCGGATCTGGAAAGTATGAGATTGGGATATGCTGAGAAACAGGGATTCAAAATATTAGCCATAAATACTTTGTCAGATGCAGATTAGCGAAGTCCATTGAAGAGTTATTTAGCAGACCCAACTCTAAAGGTGGATAGAAAAACAAAATATAGAGCATTGTCATATCTCCTCATGGGGAACGAATTGTTTAAAAAGACCCAAGAGGGTGTATTATTGAAATGCCTAGGAGAAAGTGAGGCATACTTAGCATTGTCTGAAGTCCATAATGGGGCATGTGGGGCACATCAAGCAGGCCATAAAATGAAATGGTTGTTATTTCGATACGGCTTGTATTGGCCTAGCATGCTCAAAGATTGCATAGACTTTGCTAAAGGATGTGAGGAATGTCAGAAACATGCAGGAATTCAACATGCCCCTGCAAGTGAGTTGCATTCGATCATCAAACCATGGCCATTTAGAGGATGGGCATTGGATTTGATAGGAGAAATAAATCCTGCTTCGTCCAAAGGACAAAAATACATCTTGGTGGGAATAGATTATTTTACCAAATGGATCGAAGCTATACCACTGATAGTTGCTGATCAAGAGGCTATTATTGAATTTATACAAAAGCACATTATCTATAGGTTCGGATTGCCAGAGAGCATAACGACAGACCAAGGCTCTGTGTTTACTGGTAGAAAGATGCAAGGATTTGCCCAAGAAATGGGGTTTAGATTGCTAACATCAACGCCATATTATGCTCAAGCAAACGAACAAGTCGAAGCAGCAAATAAAGTAATAATAGGATTAATCAAGAAGCATATTGGCAAAAAGCCAAGAAACTGGCACAAAACTCTGGACCAAATATTATGGGCTTGTAGAACATCTCCTAAGGAAGCTACTAACACTACGCCTTTCCAACTCACATTTGGTCATGATGCAGTGTTGCCAGTAGAAATTCATCTACAATCAGTTCGAATTCAGAGACAAAACAAAATCCCAACGGCATTATATTGGGAAATGATGATGAATGAATTAGTTGAGTTGGACGAAATTAGATTACATGCATTGGAAATTTTGATGAGGCAAAAAGAAAGAGTGGCCAGAACATACAATAAAAGGGTGAAGAAAAAAGTATTCATTATTAATGACTTGGTTTGGAGAGTCATATTTCCTATGGACAAGAAGAATAAAGCGTTAGGTAAATGGTCACCTCATTGGGAAGGACCTTTTCGAATATTAAAAGTATTCTCAAACAATGCATACGAAATCGAAGAACTCATGGATGATAAACGTGTCCTAAAGGTTAATGGGAAATATTTAAAGAAATATAAGCCAAGCCTGCAGGAGATTCGAATAGTAACAACGTAAACAAGATGTTATAAAAAGCCAAGATGGCAAGATAAAATGCCAAAATGGCGTTGTTCGAATATTACATGTAAGAAACCAAAATTATAGTCAAATAAATGTCAAAGTCTAGAAATAAGAATTATTTTTCAATCGATTAAAAGTGCTTCGAAATGATTCAAGTTTCTGCTGAGCGAACCGCCTGGCTCCTTCCAAGGTTGCCACTTCTCCTTTAAGTTGTTCTGCAGTCTCCATTTCCGCAAGCCCCTGGTTGAGAAGCTCTTCGAATTGGTTACCAGCAGAATTGGTTTCGAAGGCTAGTTGTTGTTCTTTAACCTCCTTAACCTTCTGTTGAAGTTCCAGAATCTGCCTTTCCCAAAGAAGGATGGACTCAGCCCGAGCCTCATAATCAGTTTTCGCCTGCTTCAGATGCATAGCTTGATCCTCAGCTTCTTGAGAGAGTTTCGAAGCTTGTTCATAAGCGGCATCCATGGAAACGCGTTTCTCTTGAACCTTCTTAGCAGCAGATTCGTCTTGGAGAAGGTAACCAGTTACATTGTCCAGCAAATTCTAAAGATCGAACAAGAGAGTACTAACTGGCAAGGAGCAGGTGGAAAGATTGACCTTTGTGAGCAGCTCCTTCATAGTATAGCAAGCAGTACTATCTTGCTTAAGCACTTCGAATATATCCACATTGAGAATGGTTTTCCTAATTTTATTAAGAAGAACAATTCTTTCATCTGTGGGAAGAGGATAGCTGGTCGAACTTGTGCCAGCCCTAGCAAGTGGGACGTCCCTCTGAGCCAACTTTGCCTTCATGTACCCAATAGGGTCATTTCGTCTCAGAAGTGCCAGTTCCTCGTCAGTCATTCGAGACAGAGAGGATTGAGGGAGTTCCACACGTAGGGGAGCCACGTCCATTTCAACCTCTATGGGTTCGTTGGTTGCATTACCATCCCCTTCATTCGTTTCGTGCTCTTGGTCTTCTTCATCCTCATCCAAGTCCACCACTTCGATACCATCCCTTTCACTGCTATTTGCGTTGGACTCCGTCCCAACAGTCGAACCGTCATTGGCATTCTCCTCCTCAGATTCTTCGTCTGCAGATTCTTCGGCTCTTTGCCCAGAATCAACTTTCTCTTCTTCAGTTTGAGTGTCCTTTGGGTCCTCTTGAAGAGTTTCAAGAGGGGACTTTTGAAGAGAAGCCCTTTGCAAATCCTCTGCAGACGTTTGAAGTGTTGTTTCGTTTATCTCTCTCAGAGGAATGGAGGTACCTTGATCATCCTGCTGTTCAGAAGTTCCAGCCAGAACCGCCATATTGGAGGAACCTTTATTTTGAACCAGGTTGCTGGAATCTCCTTGAGGAGAGGAGTTGAGCGGAGCAGCAGCTCTGGATGGTGAGTTCGAAATAGTGGAAGCTGGATTCAAGATGTTCTGCAAGGAACAACAGAATGTTAAGAAAAAACATTCACCAAGGTAATAAGAAGTTAGTATTGTAAAAAATTTTAAGGTTCAATTTACCTGTGGACTCTCAGAGGAGAGGTTACTAGCTATACGTTCCAACGTTGGGTTGGAGGTCGAAGGTGGATTTTTGGATTTGGGTGAGGGAGCAGCATCCCTGGAATCAAGTCCAGAGACACTAGTTGGAACGGTGCTTTTCGAAATATCTTTCTTTGGCTTCTTCTTCGAAGCAGTATTTAAGTTTCCTCCAGCCTTGGGGTCTTCCCCAGTGGTGCTTGATTTCCGCTTCTTGGGAGTAGTAGGAGGAAGCTTGATGGCCTGAAAGAATTTTAAACGAAGAGTTAGATGCAAACCATAAAGCATGAGTGAATTCGAAACATCAAGGCTAAGTGATTACCGTTGGAACTGGAACACTGGTTGTTGTTGGTATTATTGTTGTTGGTATGGTTGCAGCAATAGTGGTTGTTTCGGGTGGAGTCACTTTGTCAATAGTTTCGACGGAGGCTTGAGAGGCACTCCCTTCTTTCGACTTCGAGGCAGCGGTCTTTATCCTAATGGCTGAAAATCGAAGCAATTAAAGCAAAGGTTAAAGATATGGAAAGTAAAAGACATTTGGGATTTTCCCAAGCATTCGCACCTGTGCCTTGATCAGATTTAATTGACATGGCAGAAAGGTCGTATCGAAGGTGTCCTGGGAAATCATGAAGCCAGTATCGAGCCCATGTCACAGTCTCAGATGGCTTTGGTTTCCTTTGAAGATATTTGAACATCTCTTTGCAAGTAAACCACCATGGATATGGGGGAAACCAAGCCAGAGCCAGTTCTGAGGTAGGTAATCTGGGAAATTTAGGTGGATGCATTTCGAATGCCAACCTATACCTATCCTCAGGTGACAGCCCTGAAGGAAGTTTTAACTTAGAAACTTTTTGTTTAAATTTTTCCTTCAAGGTCTCAGCTGCTTGATGCACAGTGGAGTCCAAGCGCGTGGGGTCATAAGTAGTTTCAAAATAATTTTGGAAAGCTTTAATCTCTTTGGCATGAGTAAACATACCTTTCTTTGTTGGTACCTGCACATCGAAGGCATCAATTAGTTTCTGTTGAATTGTAAGTGTATCGAACATATAAGTTTGATAAAACTTGGTCCACCATTCCAGAAATCCTTTAGCCGTGAGATGGGTAGGTTCGAAGGTTATCAGCTCAAATTGGGCAAAGCCTTGATATTGTTCTTGCTGTATTTTGGCTTCCCGTGCCTTGAAAGTTCGTCCAGAAGTGATGGCGCTCTCAGTGTGAAATAAAGGTTCAGGAATCAGTTGGCATAAGCCAAACTGCCTCGAAACGAAGTTTGGTTGGTAGGCAAAGAGAAAAATTTGGTTCTTGGCTGGGGTTATTCTTGAAGAAATGAGTCTAGGCAGCAAAAAAGCTCTCCATACATCCTGAATCTCCTTGCTCTTGATAGCTTCTGAGAGAGCCATGGTGAACCAAGAAGGTCCATGAGCCCTCGAAGCAAAAGGCGCCATGCTCTCTTCGAACTTGTACTATTTGGAGAATATCATGATGTACTTCGAGAATTGAACTTTGAAGTCATCTTTGTCATCATTGGGAGTTAATCTTCGAAGCCTAGTGCCTTCGACTATCCTATCATTTATCTCAGAATCTTGCTCATCAAGGGTGTTGGAGGTTGATAAGGAGGGTTCGAACATGGCATTTAGCCATAGTTGGAGTAACCAAAAAGGGCCAGCCAATAGAATATTTTTGGAGGTGTGGGATTTGAGGCTCGAAACAGCTGACCTCAGGCTTTCATAGAGGTCAACTAAGAGCAGTTCACTTAGGCACACTTTTCGATTTTCATGCAAGTCCCTAGCTAGAGGAATGAACCTACTAGCTACCTGTAGGGATCTACTGCAGAAAACGTATCTTGACAGCCACAGGGTTAAGAAAGCAATGTGCTCTACGTCAGACACATTGTCCCCCTCAGCATGGTAATGACTGATAAATTTGGAAAAACTGGCTAGCTTGACTTCGAAGTCAATTATGCTTGAGTGTTCTTTGTTGTCGGGTATATAAGTTTCTCCCACTGGCGATAGCCCAGTGATGGCCGCTATGTCGAAGAAGGTTGGGGTGATCATTCCACCTGGGAGATGGAAAGTGTTATAGGTACTGTCCCAGAAATAAAGGGACGCGAATAGCAGAGGGTGGCTGTAGGTGAAACCAGGCTTCGATAGCTTAATCAGGTTATAGATGCCTAATTCTTCCCATTGCTGGGATTTCTTAGCTTCTACTTTCGTGAACCAATTTTTATAGGCAATATCAGAGGTGGGGCAAGATCGAAATGGCTTAAAATTACTTTTTACATAATCCAAAACAAAGGGGTCCTTAGGAGGAACAATTGGGGTTTCTATGGTATTTGAACTAGGAGATTCTACTGCCTTAGGGGCGTCCATTTTGTTAAATAAGGGTTTGAAGCTATAACAAACTGGGAAAATCGTCCTGGTGTCTTTTAATATTTCAAAAACCGTAAGAGGGCCATTTAAAGCTAACCTCTTACCAGCAACGTTGGTAGGAATGAGTACCTGTGACGCATACAGCATTTCTTTTTCTTTTGAAATCATCTGAGGGGCAAGTACGGATTGACCTTGGTGAGTGATGATTTTACTTTCCATGGTAGCTCCTGCAGTTTTTCCTTTCTTCTTGGAGACTTTCTTGAGTTTGGATGAAGTAGAAGAAGACATTTTTGAAAGATGTTGAAAGCTTGGATTTTTTCTTACGAGAGAAGGAGGGTAAAAGATTTAGAGTGTGAAAAGAAAAGAAAAAGATTAAGTTGGTGATGTTTTATAATGGGGAAGTTTAAGCATCCACCGAATAAGGGTGTGATATGTGGAGATCATGGGTTAGTGTGATGAAGAGGTGGCGTGAAGTTAACATGGGTAATAGGTGTGATTTAAAGATAATCATTATTTGTAACTGCACCATGCTGTGAAGTGGCTCCAGGCGGTTAAGGAATCCAAAAGGTGCTATGATTGACGTGACTGGAGTCAAATGCATTAAATGTTATGATGATTCGAAAGTCCCATCAAAATCTTGTGTAGGTGTTTAAAATAGGTATTTCTCAGAGGAATCGAAATACATATTTTAAAGGGGCAATTTGTTGGCTGAAGATTTTGATAATGTTATTAGAAGCCAAATGAATTAAACGTTTTGATCGAAATGAGGTAAAGCATCATGTTTCGAAGTAGCAGAAGCAGTGTTTCGAATAAGTATGTCAAAGCTTGGAGCTTCGAGTGGCAATTATGGGAACATATCTAAAGAAGTCTCGAAATAACAACAAGGCTGTGTCTGGGAAGAGAGTTTGAAACGGAGAAGTACCAAAGCATTTGAAATTCAAATGGAAGCAGGACTTTCGAAGTTTGAAAGTTATGTGCTGGAGCATTTGGGGACACGTGGAAAGACGAAAGAAGCATTGTCCTGCATGTTCTAGACGTGGCATAATCCTATAGCAAGACCGTTATGGTCGAATTAGTATAAATAGAAGTCTTAGTATTAGGATTTCGTGTGTCATATCTATTATACAAAATACTCAGTAACATTCAAACTACCACATGGCAAGGGAAACGAATGCAAGAGAAATGTATGTATAATAGCACCATGTATTTTTGATTTAATGAAAACCTTTTACCATTTCCAGCACTTTCCTTTATCCTTTTGTCAGATAACATTTACAAGTTTTCTCATTTACAGTCTTTTCACTTCGAAATCTCTTCTTCAAAGTTTTACATTTTAATGTTTTCTTCATATTTCAAGCACTTTATATTTCAGAAAACTGTCATATTTTCCATACCTTTACCTTCAAGTCTTATCCTTCGAACGCATATTTTTACTTAAAGTCATTTAAAGATTTCTTGCATTAAACGCTTTCTTCATATTTCAAACCTTTTACGTTCCAGAAATCCTTTATATTAACTGTTTTGTAAGTCGAAACCATTTACTTCACTTTTATGCAATTTTACATGTCTTTACAATTAGCATTTATTCATGTAACTTAGTTTTCACACACACATTTTGATTACATCTTTAGACTTTTAGAGAGAGAGATCGAAATAAGCCAAACACATATACAATATCAACCATGAATATTTGTTCGATCGTGAGAGTAACCTTAATATCCAAGGAGTCCTAGGATCAATCTAGTCGATCCTGTGAGTTACCAGAGGAATTGAATAACAGTCAGAAAGATTATTCGATAGTTTGGAAGACTAGCGGTTGTTTACCAGAAATCACTGGAAACACCTGGTCATTTGTGATGTACCTTGCATGAATTTAGGCCTCTTGAATGATCCAAATGAAGCCCACTTAACTCTTGATCCATTTGTTTGATATTTCATTTGATTTCTTTTATATTTAAATGAAAAAAATTCAAATAAATAGAAATGAAAATCAAAATAATGCATGGATAGTTTTAGAGGCTCTTGGATATGTCATGAGTATGTTTGAACTTTAAAAAGTTAGGCTCAATAACTTAAAATCACAAATTTGCTCAATTGAGATTTCATGCATTTATTTGAAAATTGCCCAACTTGTGCAACTCATAACTTGGTTAATTGTCATTTTTCTAAAGATGATCTTCGATTTTTTAGAAAGCCCAAGATATGCTCTACACTTTCTCTTTTAATTATTTTTACATTTGGAGACATTATCTTGATGTAAGTTGCCTTGACAAAAAGTGTTTTTTGTTGAGTTTTTGAAAATGACCTATAATGTATGAGACCATAACTTCCAAATGAAGCATTTTTTGGATTTGAGAGTGAAAAAAGAGTTGTAGAGAATAGAATTTTCTTCAAAGTGGGCTTTGGTTGGGGAAAAGTTGATGAAGCATGAGAAAGTTATGTCTGGTCAAAGTTCAGTTGACTTCTCATAAGGAAAACCCTAATTTGGCAAATTCTTGACTTTTGATGATCTGAGGACTTTCTTTGGGGAATCATGATCAACCCTTGATCAAATGATGAATATCACTTCAAAATGTTGATGTTAACCAAAAATCTTAAAGTTTGACTATATGTTGACCATATTTGACTTTTTGATCAATGTAGTTGATTTTCAAGCATTTGAGCCATTGATTGAACAAACTTGTGATGTAGGGCTTGAAATTTTACATGAGCCTTGTTAAGGACCTATTAAGAAACATGGGAGCCACTTGAGACTTTTGCAGACCAAATTTACTTGAGAAACTCCAAACCCTAGTTGCAGGCTTTTGGTCTAGGAGGTGCATCTTGACTAGTCAATCCTAGGGTGCCTTGACCATTTGAAGAGTCTTGAAAGAATTCTTTAAAGAAAAATGGGAGGGAAAATTTTGGGATACAACATGCATCCACTAAACAAAAGCCCATGGTCTATTCAGAATGATGTATAATAACCTGTCTTAGGTTGGTACCAACAAGCTCCTGCAGGGTGGGACGATACTCATGCATAATCCAATTAATCCTCCTTGGTTTTGGAGCTCGTCCGTGATAGAAAACAAAAGACTTCGTCATTTCAATCAAGCGGGTTCTAGACTTTCTTCTACGACTTTTAAGACATTTGGATAACAACCAGTTAAAAATGGTCGTGAACTTCACACAAAAAATAAGCCGATCAAATAAGAAACAAAACACTTATCTTAAAACAAGATTCAAATTTGAATGTCGCTGTAACACATTCAAAAAAGTTTACATGTGCAACTTCTCTATTCATGTATCGACCGTCACCTCCCAACACTAATAACTCATTCTTGTAATCCTCTAGTGGCAACGAATTAAAAAGAGCCAACAAAATGCACATAAGTTTAACTTACATTACAAAGCAAAAACACATTAACCATATAATAATATTATACACATTGCATGGAATTCAACAAAATCAGACAAAACCAACATTATATCAAATAAGATACCTTTTACTTTGCAAACATATTCTCTCATATTTGAATGGCCTTAGATGGAGACCGGATTTTCGATAAACTTCGAAATAAAAGATGTTTGGTTCTCTAAAGAGAGTATGAAGAGGAGAGAAAGAAAAAGAATTTCGAATTGTGATGGTCAGAGAATGAGAAGCGGTGGTCGATGATAAGGTTCGCTGAAATAAAAATCTATTCGATTTATTAGCAAGATCGTGAGATGAGGAAAATGAATATGAGATTGGTTTTTCAATCGGAGGTGGTAAAGCATTATTCTAAAGTAAGACAAGAGGGAATTTAAAAAATGTATTCAGGTATCTTATTAAAGGATTAAGGTGATTGATTCATTGTCCATGAATTAGTAAATTTCCAAAAAGGGTTTTTTGTATTGTAAACTAATTATATTAGAAAGGATAAATTAGGGAGATTGGTTCCATTTTTCATTTTTAATTAAGTAGATGATGTAATGTTAGTTAGTTAGTTAGTTACGACAAAGGGTAAGCTTTAGTCATAATTAAAATTAAAAAAAAATTAGAGAGTGCTTAGGCATACTTTATTTTTAATTAGATAATTGACGAGTCTTATTCAACTTTTGAAAAATATTTTTTATAATAAAAATAAATTATTGTAATACGTTGAATCTTTCATTCTTGAACATGTTATTAATATATAAGAAAATAATCTATATATTATATCATATTTTAATTTTCACAATATAATTTTAAAATTAAATGTTAAAAATAATAATCAACTTCTTGTCCGAGTATATTTTTTTATAAATAATATAATTCAAAGATACTTTAACGTTCAATTTATTAAATAGAAAGAATCTAAAATTATTTTAAACACATTATATTAAAAAAAACATATATCAAAGATTCTTTTATTCAATTTTTATGATTAAAAAATAATGACAAGATAAACTAAAATATTCTTTTATAAGTTTTTTCAAAAAAGTCAATTTTAAAAATTCTATAGGAATAATTGTGGATAAAATAATTTGGGGACAGCTTAGCAAACAAGCTTAGCACATGTCATATATGTAGAAAAATGGACAAGACGAGAATATTATACATAAGAGAAAAGTCAAGGAAACGAAAAACAAGTTGATAATGTGAAATTGAGAAAAAGAAAATTGGAGAAAGAAAAGAAAAAGAGAGAGAAAAAATGTTGAGCGAAGGAGCAAGTGTAACAGCAGTAATGGTTACAGTTCAATTCCTGGAAATGGGTGGTAACACTCTTATCAAAGCAGCAACCAATGATGGAATGAGTATTTATATTTTCACTGTTTATTCAAATCTTTTTGCTCTATGTGTCCTTCTACCAACCACTCTTTTCTACCATAGAAAAAGAACTCCTCCTCCAATTTCTACATCAATTTTCTACAGATTGTTTCTTCTTAGTTGCCTAAGGTATGAACAAACAAAGTTAGTTACCAACAAATTTACATATTATATGGAAAAATTTGATCCTGTTTGATTGATCATAAGCAACATGTTTGTGTAGTACTTCATCGCAGATTATGATGAATACTGGAATTAGATGCAGCTCTCCCACGTTGGCCTCTGCTATGATTGACCTTGTCCCAGCTTTTACCTTCATACTTGCTGTTATTTCAAGGTTTGTTTATATATATATATATATATATATATATATATATATATATATATATATATATATATATATATATATATATATATATATATATATATATATATAATAAAATTGGAGTAAGTTTTTTTAACACACTTCCTTTAAATTGAATATAGTATAATGATTAATATTTTGTAATTACCATTTTTACTTAATTAGTCATTTGATTAAGAGTATGTTTATTTTAACTTTAAAAAAAATTATTTTTTGTATTTTTTAAAATTAATTTTATAAAACTGTTTTTTTTTAATATTATAAGTATATTTTTACGTTAATTTTTTTTAAATTGTATAATTTTTAAAGATTTTTATAAATTACTTTACAACTCTTGTTTATTAAAAGAACTGAAATAAAATTTTAAAATTACAAAAATATGCTACAGTGATAAAAAGAATTCAAATATACTAATTAAGACGTTTTTACTAAGCAGGGTGAGATTCAAAATTTTGTTCCATTCACACCAATATATATAATGTTCCAACGATTTTTCACTTGAATTTAAATAAAAAATTAGAATTTTTTTAAAATTGTGCATAAGCAACAACTTTCTTGTTTTATGAAAATTTGAACATTTTTGATATTTTTCAGGGAAAGAGGTAAATTGAAAACTGAAAAATAATTTCTATTTATATTAATCAAACAACTCTTGGTAAAACAAGGCCAGGTTTGAAAAAATCATCATAAAATAAGTGACAATGGTTTAGGAAAAGATGTCATGTGAAGATGCCATGAAAAGTTTTATGTGTTTCACAAAGATGCAAAATAATTAAAAGCAACAATCGATTACATCTACATGCTGGTTAGTAAAAAAAATCTAACGTTAAAAATTGCAAATTTTGGTCATAAAAATCGACTGGTATAGGCCAACAATCAATTGGTCTAGTAGAAATTTTGATTTTTCTGAAGTGTGTTTTATTAAACAATCGATTGTAGTGAAAGAGCAATTGATTGGTTGACTTGAAAAAATTGAGAAAAAATATTTCTAAGTAAAAACAGACATACACAAAACTCAAACACATGACCATTGAGTAATTTAACACATGATTTTCAATCATTAGAGTAGATACATCATTCATTGATAGTATGCATAAGATATAATGTAATGGAAAAAATATTTTTGAGATGAAAAAGTAAAATCAAAGTTTAGATGGTTGAATATTTTATAAAGACTTTAAGCACTTTAAGATATCAACGAGTATTGAATTGTTTTATACTTTTGGATGAATAAAACTTTACTTAGTTCCAAGTTTGATCATTCATAACATAGTCATTTGAGTAGTTTCTTCATACTTTAATATTTGATCAAATCTTCACAATCTTGATTGTCTTTATCAAAACATCTTTATTGAAAACTTGTATTTACAATGTTGGGACATCTATTCATATATGTGTTCTTCTGCATAGAAACAACTTAAAATTCTATTGTTGTTTTGCATAATACATCCAATTTAAAAGATGTCGAAATATTAGATTTGATTAGATTTATTATTTAAATATAATCCAAATTGTGTAGATCCAAACTCAATTAGGATTGTATATAAATAGTCATAGTCTGTATCATTATTTCTACAATTCAATAATATAAATATTTCTTTATTATTCTCTCTTTCTCTCCTCACTAAAGTGCCTCGCGCACTAACAAATTGGTATTCAGAGCTTTTGATTATTGTTCTTGATCGATTTTTCAAGAACTTCACGTCAGAGATCATGTTTCTAGGGCAAGTGATTCAACCGCTGCAAAGATAGCTAGTGATAAGGGCATTCCAAATTCTCTTCCAATGCTTGACGGTAAGAATTGAATATGATGGAAAAAACAGATGCAATCTTTGTTTGGCTTCCATGAAACCTTAGAAGTGGTTATCGACAGCGTTTCTGCGTTGGCTGCAAATGCAACCGATGAACAGAAAAAAACCCACAACAAAGTCAAGAAAAAAGATTACAAGGTTGCTTATTGCATTCTGATGGCGGTTGATGTTGCTAATTTCGACAGAATCTCTCATGCTTAAACGACAAAGGAGACATGGGATATTCTGGTGAAGTATTACGATGGAGGTGAGAAAGTTAAGGTTGTCAAGTTATAAACCTTGCGTCGATAATATGAATTGTTGTCGATGGGAGAAGATGAAAAAGTTGCAGAGCATGTGCCGAAGGTTCAAAAACTCGTCCATCTCATGAAGTATTATGGTGAAACCATAACTGATAAAATGATACTTGAGAAGGTAAGGAGAATATTGACCTCTCACTTTAATCACATTATTGTAGCTATTCAAGAATCCAACAATCTTGAAACCACTAAAGTGGAAGATTTGGTTGGTTCATTGGAGGCGCATGAGATGAGGATTATCGAAAAGAAAAGAGTGCAAGAATCGTTATAGGCTCTGCAAGCTCACTCATGAAAAAAGGATGATGGTTCTAACAAATTCAAAGGCAAGTTCGACAAGACTCAGGGCAAGAAGTCTTGGTCGAAACCTCACAAACATCAGGTCGAAGATGGAGCTTCTAAATCCTTGAAAGGAGGAGGAGGAAACTATTGAAAGGGCAAAGAAGATAAAAAAGGTGTGAAGTACTGCTATAACTGTGAAAAATGGGGTCGCATAGCCAAGAATTGTTGGTATAGAAAAAACAAGGGATCGACAAGCAAGGACGAAGGAGAGAACCTTGCATGCCAAGATTCAAATGATTCTGAAAGTGGTATGGTGGTTATGGCTGCAGTTGCAGATAACCATGTCAAATCCAAAATCTGGTTTCTCTACTCTGGCTGCTCGAACCACTTAACTGGTCGAAATGAGTGGTTGGAAGATTTTGACAAGTCGAAGAAGAGCAAGGTAAAACTTGCTAATAATAGTTTGTTGCAAGCAGAAAGTACTGGAAATATAGTCTTTCAAATGAGTAATAGAGGGAAAGCTATGATCAAAGGTGTGTTTTATGTACCTTGAACAAAGTGCAACTTGCTAAGTGTTGGACAACTAGTCGAAAAAAGTTTCTCAGTTGTCATTAAAGATGGAGTTTTGAAATTGTTCGACACCAAGAACAATTTTGTCTTAAAATCTCCGTTGTCAAAGAACAGGATATTTAAGACTATGATCAGTTCGAATGAAGTTCAATGTTTGAAAACTATTGTTGACCACAAAGATAGTTGGTTGTGGAATTTGGGGTTTGGACATTTGAATTTTTTATCACTCAATCAACTGATTACTCAAGATATGGTTACTGGAATTCTAAGTCTTGAGATTCCTGAAAAACTTTGTGAAGGTTGTTTAGTAGGAAAGCAATCCAGAAATTCTTTCGTTTCGACTATGCCAATGAGATCATCTTGCATATTTGAAGTGGTATATTCAGATGTATGTGGTCCATTCGAAGAATATACAATTGGTGGAAACATATATTTTGTTTCGTTTGTCGATGAGTTTATTCGAAAGCTATGGATCTATGTGATCAAATAAAAGGACGAAGTATTTGAAATCTTTAAGAGATTCAAGATACTTGTCGAAAACCAGAGTGAGAAGAAGATCAAAGTTCTGCGAACATATGGAAGTGACGAATACACATCCAATATGTTTGAATATTTATGTACAGAACATGGTGTGGATCATGAGGTAACTTCTCCTTATACACATCAACATAATGGAATTGCTGAAAGAAGAAACAAAACCATTTTAGATATAGCGAGATGCATGCTGAAGCTAAAGAATTTGCCAAAATCTTTATGGAGAGAAGCTGTTTCGACTGTAATTTATATTTTGAATAGGTGTCCTACCAAAATATTGAAGAACAAAGTTTCTGAAGAAGTATGGAGTGGAAAACGACCATCACTGAGTCGTTTGAATGTATTTGGCTCTATGTGTTATAAGCATGTTTCTGATACAAGAAGAAGGAAGCTTGATGACAAGAGTGAACCTATGATTCAGGTATGATATCATAAAACTGGTGCATACAGACTATTCAATCCAGTTAATGAGAATATTGTGTTGAGTCGAGATATTATGATTAATTAAAATTCTTCCTGGTATTGGAATTCTAGCAATTCAATTAACAATCCATTGATCCGTTCTGATGACGATGAAGAAACTGATGAAGTAGAGGTCGAAGGGATTGTTAAGAATCCAGTCGAAGTCGAAGAAGGAGTAGTTGCTGACATTCCGGACACATTCGAAGTCGAAGAGGTTGTGGCTGAAACAAGCCAAATACCTCAAATAAATAGAAATCTTCCAACAAGACTTCATGATTATTAAGTGGTGGGTGATGATGAAGTCACACCAGATAGAGAATTAGTTTATTTTTCTTTACTTGCAGGTGCTGAACCAATTAACTATAGTGAAGCTTTGAAGACTAAATAGTGGAAGTTAGCTATGGTTAAAGAGTTACAGACAATAGAAAGAAACAACACATGAGAGTTAGTCGAATTGTCAGCATATACAAAAGCTATCAAAGTAAAGTGGGTATTCAAGTTGAAACATAATGTTGATGGCTCGATAGTAAGACATAAAGAAAGATTATTAGCTTGAGGGTTTCTTTAAAAAGAAGGACTTGAATACTCTGAAGTATTTTCTCCAGCAACAAGATTGGAGACTGTTCGACTAGTGGTAGCATTGGCATGCAACCAAGGCTAGTTGACATTTCATTTAGATGTGAAATCAGCATTTTTGAATGGTCCTTTAGACGAAGAGGTCTATGTAACACAACCTCCAGGGTTTGTGATTCATAAGGAAGCAAGTAAAGTATATAAGTTGCACAAAGCGCTTTATGGCCTCAAGCAGGAACCTAGGACATGGAACAAGAAGATCGACTCATACTTAGTCAAATTGGGATTTGTCAAATGCAAATCTGAGTATGGTGTCTATGTTCAGGTTGTAGAACAAGATATAACAATCATCTGCTTATATGTCGATGACTTGCTAGTAACTGGAAATAGCTTGGAGAACTTGTCGAAGTTTAAAGAGCTGATGATGAAGGAATTTGAAATGTATGATCTGGGAGAATTGTCTTATTTCTTAGGTATGGAATTACAAATGTCGAAGTAAGGTATGATGCTACATTAAAGGAAGTATGTCAAAGAAATACTCAATAGATTCAGAATGGATGATTCAAATCTTGCATCCTCACCTGTCGAACCAAATATAAAATTGGATAAGAATATAGAGGAAGACAAAGTCGATGTAACTTTGTTCAAGAAAATTGTGGGATCTCTGAGGTATGTGTGTAACAGTTGACCTGATATAGGTTTCGCTGTAGGATTATTAATCAGATATATGAGTGAATCAAAAGTGTCACATATGAAGGCTGCAAGAAGAATTCCGAGATATTTGAAGGGTTCGATAAACTGTGGAATACTATTTCGACGAGACTCTGAAGACAAAGAAGCAATAGTTAATTGTTTTTTAGATGTTGATTAGTGTGGAGATAAGGAAGATCGAAGAAGCACAATTGGATATTTCTTTCAAGTATTTGGTGCCCCAATCTCATGGTGTTCAAAGAAATAATCTGTGGTGGCATTATCATCTTGTGAATTTGAATATATAGTAGGATCCTATGCTGCATGTCAAGTAATTTGGATCAGATCTGTAGTTGAAGAAATAAAGGTTGAAGTGAAGAAACCTCTTGTATTGTAAATCGGCAACAAGTCATCCATAAATTTGACGAAGAATTCAGTTCTGCAAGGAAGAAGTAAACATATTGAAACAAGGTTTCAGTTCTTGAGGGAAAAGGTAAATCAAGGTGAACTTGAAGTAAGGCATTGCTCGAGTGAAGTACAGTTGGCCGACATTTTCACCAAAGAATTGAAGATTGACAAATTCTTGAATTTGAGAAAGAAATTAGGAATAGTTCATATTGACTATTTTTGAGGATGTTCGACAACTTGGATTATGGGGTGTGTTGAAATATAAGATTAGATTATATTTGATTAGATTTAATATTTAAAGATAATCCAAGTTGTGTTGACCCGGGTCCAATTAGAGTTGTATATAAATAGTCCTAGTCTGTATCATTATTTATACAATTCAATAATATAAATCCTTATTTCCTTTATTATTCCCTCTTTCTCTCCCCCACTAAAGTGTCTCATGCACTTACAAAAGAAACAATATCTTCAAACTATATAGTTGATGCTTTGTGGATAATTTGTTCACTAACTTGTGTGACATATACTAACTCTCCAATTTTTCCAAAAACTCATTCGGTGTCATCAGGTCGATAATATGATACATCGCCTCATCTGAAACACATAGGTGATTCAATCTCACTGTCTTCTCCTTCATCTCTGCCCAAACATTATCCTTTGTGACGTTCACTTTCGTTTCATGCAATGCTTTCTATAATCTTTGTTGAATCAAACAATCCTTAACTCTTCTTTTCAATAATTTGAAATTACTTGTATAGTTGAACTTTCTTACTTCAAAATTTGCTCAAGGGTTATCACCTTCTAATACCAATTGTAAGAACAACAATCAATATAAAATATTAAAAAGAAAAGAAGAAAAAAGACAATAAACACGATTGATCTTTGTTAATGCAGTTCAACCAATAATATCTACCTCTCTAACTATATAGCAACTATTGTTTCCTTGATTTCTATTTAAGTATTAGGATTCGTTAGAGTTAAAGTGCCAAAAGCAATATATATAAAACTAGGGTTAATTTTACAATAATACTTCTGAGCCTCCCACCCCATATATTTACCCATAGTAATATCCCCAATTTTTTTTTGTTATTAAATAATCTTCAATCATACTCAATAACTATAATTCTATATAATAATATTTTCTTTTTAATGACATATTTAGTGTTCTGCCGCAACGTATCAAAGTGTAATTATAATTGAATTAGAAAAAATTAGATTTGTTCTTAAATTGTAAAACTAAAAAAGAATTGAACTTTATGCATTCTGAAAACCAAAATGTATTTAATCTTTCAGGATAGAAAATCTAAATTTGAAACAACATAGCAGTCAGGCTAAAATTATTGGTACAGTGGTATCCATAGCAGGGGCATTAGTTGTGACATTATATAAAGGGATACCATTGATTAGTGGTGTTTTTCAAAATATAAAAATGGGAGCAAGTGGTATGTACCTCACAGGGAATTCAAATTGGATACTTGGTGCTTTTCTTCTGGCAACTGCTAGCTTTTTCCTTTCTGTTTTATTTATCACCCAGGTAACTAATTTTTTTTTGAATATTCATGCTATTGAAATTAAAGTCTCTCCTATCACTATTATATACAAAAATTCCCCTTTTCATATTTATTATGTACAGTTAAGATTAGTATTTCAATATTTGTTTTTAATTAATTAAAGTGTCTTGTATCACATTAATAGGGTTAGCTATTGTTAGCGATTTTATCATCTAGTATTAAAAGCACATAATTTCACAAAAAACAAAGAGAGAAAGCTGATGGTGTCTAAAGACAAGGATCATTTAATCCAACATCAATATTTACATTTGATGGTGATTATGATCATTGAAGCATGTTCACGGAGAACCTTCTTCATTAAAATTAGTATTGGATAGTTGTGACCACATGCCTCGCTCAACACATTGAAGGAGAAGAATTGACAGCAGCACAAAGAAAGAGCTCAAAAGAGATGTAGTTAAAGCACGTGAAAGTCAATAATTACTTGTTTAAATCTCTTGATAAGTCAATTATGAATAAAATATCAAAGAAGGAAACATCCAAGCAGCTTTGGGATTCAATGAAGATGAAATACCAGGGCAATTCTCAATTATACTGAGCCCAACTTAAGTGATTGCGCAGAGAGTTTGAGATCATTGCCATGAAGCAAGGAGAATCAATCAATGATTAATTTTGCATGGTAATGACGATTACAAATGATATGATGAATTATGGGGAAAATATGACTAATGTTAAAGTTCTTTGTGAATGGGTCCTCTAGATTGGCTATATTTTGTAAAACAACAACATGAAGAAGTGTTCAAAGTGTTCAAGTTGATCTTGATTTCTTAAGTTGTATAGAGGTGAAGAAGGGACACGTGTTGGATACGATTTCCTACCATGTTGCTATGACATCTGGGTCTTGCGCATTAGAACTTTGCTACTTCGTTTTGGAAGATTCTCTGATTAAAGATTGGATTGGATTTTATTGTTATTACTTTAACAATACGAATAACTGATTTATTTAACAACTGGAAGAAGATTAATTTAGATTTAAATGGAGATTTAAATTTGAATTTAAATTGAAACAAACAATATCTTGTTGGAGATAATCAACGGAAAAATCATTTATCCAACAAAATCATCATTATTTCTAGACTAAATCAAATTAAATATTCATGAAGAAAAGCCTAGAAGAATTATGCTTCATAAGGAGCTCATAACCTGCATAGGAATTCAAGCATTTATATTGAATATTTTAGAGTGCTATATTTACAAGGAGTCATTGTCATTTTATGCACACCACTATGTTTCAGTAACTTGGCATAGTAGGTTTGTCTAGTTGAGTTGTAAGATTCAATATCTCTCTTAGTTTTAATTGAGGTTGATCACTAGGGTTTATGTTTGTAATCCAAACACTAACATGTTGGTGTTTGAGAAAGAAAGTGATTAGGTTATCATATTTACGAGGATACCTAAATAGAAAGTCATTGGGTGGTGTTAGGAAAAGGCATAGGGCAACATAGGATTTGTTGTTGCTTGAAAGACTAAATGTACTCAGATACTAATAGTGAATTTCCTTTCTTGGGTTGTGGACTCAAAACTTTAGACATAGGTGTGATTTCACCAAACTAGGTTACCAATTCCTTGTGTTATTTACTACTTTTCTGATCCACCATATTATAGAAATATTTCTTCCATAATGGTCCAACCTGTTGGACAAGTTATTCCAACATCGCATGTGACATTTGTCTCTTGAGGAATAAAATTTCAATTGGCATCAAAGCAAACACCCTAGACTTTTGGGTGAGCTCCAGGGAAGATAAATCCTTCTCAAATGGAGATAATTAAAGATGAAGGATCAGTCAACAAACCACCTATTTTGGATGGTACCAATTATGATTATTATAAGTCAATGATGATTGTCTTTCTCAAACACATGGGCAACAAAGCATGGAAAATTGTGATAAAAGGATGGAAACATCCAGTGGTTACTTATGAATGTGGTACAACCAGGTTTAAACCAGAAGCTAATTAGACTGATGTTGAAGATGATTAAGCTCTTGAAAAGTTCAATGCTTTGGATTCTATTTTCAATAGGGTGGACAAGAACATATTCAGGTTGATCAACACATGTTCAGAGGTTAAAGAAGCATGGGAGATTCTTAAGACGACACATGAAGGAACATCCAGAGTTCTTATGTCAAGGTTACAACAACTTACAACCTAGTTTAAGAGTTTGAGGATGAATGAAGACGAGTCTATCAGTGAATTCCACATCATATTGCATGATATTTCCCACACTTCCTTTGCCTTAGAAGAAAAGATGTCTGAAGAAAAGCTTTCCAGAAAAATGCTTAGATCATTTCCTAAGAGGTTTGATATGAAAGTGACTGCTATTGAGGAAGGTTGGGACTTGATCAACATCAAGGTTGATGCAATTATTGGTTACTTGTAAACCTTTGAGACATCCATTAATGACATGGCTCTTTCCAACACTCAAGGAGGAATGACATGATGATAAAGAGGAGAGCATGTCAGATTCTATAGCTCCTTTTAGGAAAATGTTCAACAATTCCTTGAAGTATCTGGAAAAAAAAGTGGAGGACAAATGTCCAAGACAAGAAGTCCAACATCAATCCCCAAAAAAAAGGTAGGAGTGAAGACAAATATGATGACAATAAGTGTACTCAATTCTTTGAATGTGAAGGCTATAGACACATTAAATCATAATGTCCTACCTTTCTAAAGAGACGAAAAAGGAATTATCCATCACTTGGTCTGATTTTGATAATGAAAGTGAGGGAGAAACTACCAACAATGTGATAGCTTATTCTAGTAGATTTAAGCCTGAAAGTGAGTTCAGTTATGAAGATCTGATAGAAGAAGAATGTGATACATTATATATGTTATTGTACATCAAGTGGGAAGAAACATGCTCAACAATAACAATATAGAATAAAACCATTGGTGTTCTTCAGAAGGAATTAGAGAATCTTTCCTCAACCATCACAAGTTTAAAAAAGGAGGTTTCTTCACTAAACTTCCAGATAGATAATTTGATACAGTTAGAAAGAAATCTGAAAACTAGCTAAAATTCTCTTGATGGAACGATGGAGTTCGGAGAGATGTCCATTGATATTAAGAGAATAGATCTTAGGTTTAGTATGAAAGAGATGAAGATTTTATTAGAGAAACTTGTTATACCTGAAAGTAAGACTAAGGTTCTGATGTCAGACCACATGTCTCAGCATCGTGCTCAACACGTATCATCTCATCACTATAGTAACAAGAAACGACCTTTGATATGTGACAATTTTGGTAAATATAGACACACAAGGACTTATTATCATGAACTGCTAAAGCTGATGATCCGAGGACGCAAGAAAGTCTATGTTAAGAAGAAGTAGACAATCAATGCTACATTAACTAGCTCCATAGATAATACATAACACAAAGGTTCCTTAAGTAACGGTTGGTATTTTAACAGTTGGGGTACCTGACACATGGATAGAGATAAGACAACCCATGGAAATATAAAAAAAGTAAGAATTAAGGGAATAAGAAATTGACCAATTCTTGTCAAGAGGAATAGATACTAAGGAAGGACTCAAGGATGAACTTCTACAAATTCAAAGTTGATGGAACATACAAGGGTAAGTAAGTTCCCATGAAGAAGGTCATATTTAAGGAAGTTGACTGGAGTTTGCAGGATCTCTAGATTTATACAGATAAGATTTATGAAGAGGAAAATCCATATAAGATATCAGAACAGATGGTCCAAAATTTATGTCAAGAGTCTGAATCATCTCTTGAGAATGATTTCAGACTTAAGCAAGAAGGTATCATTGTAGGGAAGGTTGATGGTCAGGTTGGTAGTCTTCCCAACTTTGAATAACCTACTTTTTTTAGGAGAAGAAGATAGATAAGAATAGTGATTATGGATTAATTCATCCTATAAAAATGTCTTCTCATAAGTCTGGAAATATGATTAACCTAAATCATGAAAGGTTGTTTGGTGTATTAAAGTCTAACTACAAAGTGAAGTCTCTCCATAATATTCCAATTATTAAGAAGTATTATTTAAGTGTTAGATGAAGCAGGAGTGACAGGTCACTCGGGGTTAGGCCTTTGAGAAATTCTTATGGAAATAAAGATGTGGTAGACATCTTGTACGACATGTTAATAGAGTCTCAAGTGCATAAGGAGAATGAAGATCGTGTTCATGAAGATGCTAATGTTGGTATTACTATAGGTGATGGCGGTGTTAACAACCATAATCATGCATTAGAAGACGTGAATGAAATATTTTGTACTATAAATGAAAAGGAGTATAGATTGATTTCAAAAAACATACAATCTATAAATGATATGACTACTCAAATTAATGATATTTTTTATTTCATTAGGATGATAAATGAGAAAAGTGCCTATCTTAATAAGTACTTAAATGTCAAACTAAAGTTTTAAGTGGAGTGTATGATTATATTTGTTGACATGATAGAGAACACTGTTCAATCAAGCCGCCAAAAATATATGGATATAAAGACTTGACAGTCTATGCACCTTTTGCTAGGTGTAGAGACCCTTCCATATTTAGAAAAGATATAGATATCTAGGAGATAGAAAAATGGATGGGTATGATGTTAGAGGAAATAAAGTCCTTGAATACAAATAATGTATGGGAGCTTTCGACTTCCTAAGGGGAAAAAGCCATCGAATGTAAGTGGCTGTTCAAGAAAAAACTAGTTGTAACAAAAAAAGGAGGGGAAAAATCCAATGCTCGTATTGTAGAAAAGGAGAACTTACAACAAAGATAGATTCAGTTTGAAGACATCCTCTCTCTAGTTATGAGACATAATCTATCTTGGAAGTGTTAGCCTTGGTAGCAAGCCAAGATATGTAGTTAGAGCATATAGATGTGAAGACATTATTTCTTCACGGTAATCAAGATGAGAAAATTTACATGTGGGAAAAGAAGGATTCATGCACTAGACATGTAAGACTAATTTTTAAATTAAATAGGTCTTTGTATGATTTAAATTAGTCTTCAAAGTAATGATACAAGTGCTTTTGTTCATACATGTTTCAGATTGACTACAAAAAGTAAGTATGACTGTTGTATTTATGTTATGAGCATTGATGTTTGTTCTTTTATTTTCTTGTTATTGTATGTTGATGATATGTTGATTGTTGATAATAATTTACATGGTTTAAATGAACTGAAAAATCATGTAAAGAAATGAGTTTGACATGGAAGACTTTAGGGGTAAGAGTGCTAAAAAATTACGACTCTATTGAAAAAGTTATGTTGAAAAGGTGATGGGCTAGTTTGACATGAGTAATTCGGAGACTATGATTATTGAATTGGAAAACAACTTTAAGCTCTAATTAGATAACTATCCAAAGAGAGATGAAAAAGTTAAGTATATGTCAAAGGATTCTTATGATAGTATTATTGGTTGTTTTGTATGTTATGGTATGCACTAGACCAGATTTGGCACACTTTGTATGTCAAGTTTGTAATTTTATCTTCAAATTAGGAAAGTATCATTAGGAAGTAATTAATGATTTTTCAAGTACTTGAAGGATATAACAGATCATGGTATCATGTTTAGTAGTGAACATGGTGATCCTTCGATTGTAGGATATGATGACTCAGATTATGCTGGTGATATGGATGATATAAGATCTATAATAGGTTATGTCTTTAATTTAGCAAGAGAACCTATTTGTTATAAATGATCAGTTCAATCCATAGTGTCCATGTTGAAAAATAATGTAGAGTACATGACATTAGGTGAAGTTGCCATAAAAGCCTTATGACTAACATGTTTAGTGAGAGAATTGAGTGATGAGAAAGATGGAGTTTGGTTCCATTGTATAGTTAGAGTTTAATTTATATGATAAATAATGAATACTAGGACCAAGCATATTGATGTGAGATTTCCCAAGATTAAATATTTACATGCATCTAGATAGATATTACTTGAAAATATTCATACTGCAGGAAATCTAGTTGATATGTTTACTAAGTCGGACATCAGTGATAAGTTCAAGCATTTCTTGAACTTGCTAGTTGTTTCTTAGTTTTAAAAAATATGTTTACCATCCTAGTTGTCAGGATGTGATCGTCATGTCGAAAATATTCATTAGGGTCTAATATTTTGGCAAGATGGAGATTGTTGAATATGACTCATATTGATGTGAAGATAATTAGAATATATGTGAAACATATTAACACAAATCAATCATATTTATTATCTTTTACTTTTAGTTTCTCTTTATTCATATATACTTATTTTTGTTCCACTAAATTTCTCCTCATTTTATGTTACTTGTGAGTTAGGCCAACTTCCATTCAACCACACTTCTTCAATGTGTGGGGTTTAAATACTTCAAACGAATATTCATCATATTTCTTGTACAGTGTTAATAATTTATGAACCTACAATGATCCTTGAAGAACTTCAATCTTTAATGCACCCATATCACTTGATTCCTCAATTGATGCCACTATATGATCAAATTAAGGGGTGAGAGTTCTCATGACCTTCTCAATAATCATCAAATTAATTAGGTTTTCATCAGAGTTCTTCAATGACTTCATTGATGTTTGGATTTTTAACATGTAACCTTCTCATTCTCCCTCGTCATTTCCATGGAGAGTATCAGAAAAACTATTACAACTAATCATCTTTACTCAAGAAAGAATGAATTAATCCTGAAATGTGTGTTTTTATGATATACAAATATAAAGGTTTATGATACCAAATTATTAGTGTAAGAGGTATCTTACACTTTTGAAAACATGAAATGATAAGAATTCAGTGAGAAAAATAGTGAATTGAACTCATGTTTTTATAAATATGATTGAGTGAGTCATACAATACACATAAACACATATTTATATTTCACAAATCCATACTAGACTAATAACTTGAATTTCAAGTCAACAAACATCTTCTTAACAATGCTTCTAGATAACTATTAACAACCCCTTATCACCTATAAATAAATTACTTCACAAAAATTACCCAACCTAAGTTTTAAATTGTAGTTGTGGTTCTAATTTATATATAACCATATGTAAATTAGGTGTTATATCGTGACACCGTCGTTACACCAAATTTTGATACCATATGCATTGTTCATAATATTTATATAATGAATAGTAGTATTTTTTTATTTTTTTATAAATAATAAATAATAAATAATTAAAAACATTATTTTGTAATACAAATATAAGGATGTATCACTAACCAATTCACAATTATATTAACTATAAAATTATACATTGTTAATCACTTATTTTATTTATAATTTATTAACCATTTTTATTGTTTGATTAATCAATAATATACATAATATTAATCATATTCTAATATTAAATTATAAAATGTATTAATCAATTTTTACAATTTATTAATATATTTTTATTTTTTTATTGTTTACCAATTTATGAATGGTATTAACCACTTCATATATAATATTAATCAAAATTGATTTACCACGTACAACATAGTTTTTAATGTCAGTACACTAATAACCAAACTCTTTACTATATTAATTAATTTATAACACTCAATTAATCAACTTTGATTTCTCACTACTTTTTAATGTCAGGATATCTATTAATCAAACTACAGACTGTATTAACAAATTTTTTATACATTATTAACCAAAATTGTTTTGGAGAGAAAAAAATATAATAAGAAAAAAGTCAAAATTGTGCATGTCACTGTTCACATTATATTTGTGAATTGTGTATATACAGTGTAGGGTAGGAATTAAGTATCAAAATATCATTTCTCTATGTGAATGTAGTAGAGTGAGATTTAACTAATATTGTTTAAACATAAAAAAAACTTTGGTTCTGTGGGCTAAATGGAGATCATTGATATTTTTTAAAACATTGCATACAATTCACTTCCACCAATTTTAAAACTGATTCAATTTTTAATTTTTCATCTATATACAGACTTGGATTATTAGAGATTATCCTGAAGAGTTAGTGGTAACAACCATTTGTTGCAGTTTGGTGGTAATTCTATCTGCAATTGTAGCTCTCACTGTAGAAGGGTATTCTAAAATTTGGATATTGAGATGTAATAAAGAGTTGGTGTCTATATGTTATTCAGTAAGCATACTATTTACTTTTGTTAAGAAAATTTTAAAATAGTAAGTTCAAAATAGTTTACATATGATGTTTTTTGTTTTGTTTTGTGTTTGTTTCATTTATAGGCAATTTTTACTGTATCAATGAGGAGTGTTGTGTATGCATGGGCATTCCGAAAGAAAGGACCAATATATGTAGCTATGTTTAATCCTTTGGGAATGATCATTGCACTTGCCATGGGGGTAATAATTTTGGGAGACAATCTTTATCTTGGAAGGTAAATAAATACATCTAATTAAAGAACAAAAAAAATTGTGAAAAATAATTTAAATAATGTATTAATTCAAGACTTTTCTGAATTTTCTTTTCAAATAATTATTTTTAATTTTTTTAAAATAATCATATTTTCAAAAAATCTATCAAATTAATCATTTTTCAAACAAAAAAAATTCGCCACGCAGAGTAGTCATTCTGTGTGGCGCATGCATGCTATTTAGAGAGGAGGCGCCACACTGCATGACTTGTCCTCCTCTGTAAAGCCATGCAGTATGGCGCATGTATGTAATATCAGAGAGGAGGCGCCATCTACTGTGGCTTGACAATTGTATTTATTACATGCATGCGCCACAGTAGATGACACTTTCTCTCTGACATTACATGTATGCGCCATACTGCATGACTTTATAGAATAGGACAAGACACGAAGTGTGGCGCATTCTCTCTAAATAGCATGCATGTGCCACACAGAGTGACTACTCCTCTGTGTGACGAATTTTTTTGTTTGAAAAGTGGTTAATTTGATAAATTTTTTAAAAATATAATTATTTAAGAATTTTTTAAAAAAAATATAATTATTTAAAAAAAAATCGACTGCTCTTTCTATTTAAAAATTGGTTTTATTTATTTTTGCAGCATGATTGGAGCTATTATAATAGCGATTGGATTTTATGCTGTGATGTGGGCACAAGCTCAAGAGGAATACAAAACAAGCCAAAATAATATTTCCAAATCTTCTTTGGTCCCTCTTTTATTCGATTGATTTCATAATAAAGTGTAATTGGCTATAATTACATTAAATAAAATTATAGAAGACTCTTGCATTCATATTGTAGTCAACTTGTTTACTACAATTAATTACAAACTCATATATTGGAAATCAAAGCTATTCAAAGACAATTTATGTGGCAGGGTGTGGCAGATAAGAGGGGCATTGTTTGGGTTAGTTGAAAATCAATCTGTAAAACAAGAGAACAGGGTGGTTTAGGGTAAAATACATTGGTAAGTTTAATTAGGATTTTCTATGAAAGTGGTTTTGGAGTTTTCTTAAGTTTTAGTATTCAGATTTCAGATGTTCTAAAAGATGACGAGATATTGATCTCTGAATAAAAACACAATGATAAGGTATAATAATTAAAACAGAACAGAAAAATAAAGAACACACAGAATTGTTAACTCAGTTTGGTGTACAACATCACATACATTTGAGGGATACTAATCTAGGAAGAAAATCCACTAAATAGTATCAATTCGAAGTTAAACTCTCTCGTTTATATTTTCTCACTTAATCATTACTCGTGCTATATTTCAACCTAAGACACACCTAGGTATGGGACCCTCTCACTTCCCCTCAATTATATGTGATAAAACAACAAGACAATCAAGAAGGAGACACACTCCAATAAACATAACCTACTCTTGCTTATAAGCTTATGAGTGACTCACAATTACAATTCAACTAACATTCCAACTCAAGTATCAAACAATACAAGAGTGACTCACAATTAACAATGAACAAACAAAGCCCTAATAATTGATACTTTTACAAATGTGGCTCGTATCTTCTTTAGGTTTAGAGTCTTCATTTTATAAGCAATATCTGGTTGGATTTGGGCTTCAAAAACACAGCAGGGCAGTTGTTGGAAATCTGCAGAATCTTCTGCATACAAATAAGACTTCTATAATATGTTTCCTGAAATGTCTCAACAATTAGACAAACAAATTAATCTTCTAAATCCATATAGAATCTCTAATTCCCCAGTCTTGGATGTCAAATATAATAATATCCTAATATTCCCAGAATATTCACAATCTGTTAAAACTAAATAAGTCTAAGAGTACAACTGTAACAGACAAGATGTCGGATAAACTGGATAGGACATCGTGTCCAACATGTTCTCTCTGTAAGTTTAGAACATCCATTACTAAAAATATGATATTTGAGAAAATGTCTTTACACCAGTGTGATACAGTGGGACAACTGACTTGGGTGTTTTGCGTTTTATCGTAAATGTTGCGATTAGCAAGAGTCGCCACCGAATTTTCTTTTATCCAAAAGGAAAGGTTGAAAAGAACAAGAAAGACCTTTGAGATTATTTCTTGAGTTCGGAGGGTAGATTATAAAAAGGGAAGGTATTAACACCCTTTTCATCCATAGTTATCTATGGGCTCTTAGTTGCTTGCTAGATCACTTGCTTTTGTTTGAAAATGTGCTTTGTGGTGATTTTTGAAAGTATTTTGAAAAAGTGTCTTTGTTTAGGCGAACTTTGTAATAATTATCGTTCGTAAGAACGTATACAAATTGTTGGACTTTTGAAAATGTTTTCATGTTTTGAAAGTTTGTTTTGAAGGTGTTTGGTGTTTATTTTGAAAATAAGCAAGGATGTTTGATTTGAAAGTGAGCAAGCAACTAGGAACAATCTACGTACTCAAAAGTCTTTGTTCATTTCTTAATTCCTTTAATATTGCTATCTTACCATTGATTTGGTAAGAAACCTTATCTTTGGATGTAAAGGGACAGGCGTGGGTCATCGTATAGTCATGATAGCAATGTTGTGAGATATCTTAGCATTTCTCTTTGAGGGATTAAGATCATTTTGAAAGGCAACATTTTGTAGCGTCATCGAGGGACTATGATCTTGTATTTTTTGATTGTTTTTGCTAAGACACCCCACATGCATAACATGACCATTTTTATAAGGCAATAAAGCGGAATTTACCCTAGGGGTGCAAGTGTGTAAGTGTATTTGATTTACATGCATTGTTTATCTTGGATTAGGGTTTGCTACTTATTGATTTTAGTCTTGCCATACAAACCCTAATTACTAACATTTATACAAAAGCGATAAATTGCGGAAATTAAAATTACTACGCTATTACATCATTAGGGGAGGCGGTATACAAATTTACAAATGGGGATTGCAATAAAATTAAACCTAATTATCTATTACAACCATATTGAATAATGTACAAGAATTGAAAAGAAAATAATGCAAGAATGTAAATGGAAAATGAATGATTTTTGTTTGGTTTTAATGAAAGGGTTTAGTTTTGACATAATTATCGAAAAGAAAATGATTAATTAAAATTAAACAAATTTAAACTTAAACTAATTAAGAAAAGAAATTAAGTTTGAAACATTTTTAGGGTTTTTTATGAAAGGGGTTTTTAAGTTAATAAAAATAATATGAAAATTAATCAATTGAAAGAAACCTAAATTCTAAATTAATTTTAGATTAAAGAGAAAAATAATAATTAAATCTAAATCTAAATATTAATTATTTAAGAAAAAATTTAATTTGTTAGAAAAATAATTTTTTTTGTCTTTTTGTTTTATAAGGAAAATAAAATAAATAAGTGTGAGAATAATAAATAAAAATATTTTTGAATTTTTTTTATTAATAAAAATAATAATAATAATAATAATAATAATAATAATAATAATAATAATAGTAATAAAAAATAATAAATAAAACTGAAAGAAAATCAAATAAAAAAAAGAAAATTAAATGAATTAAAATAAATAAAAAAAAAAGAAATTTGGGTTAGGTGTGCAAAAGTAAAGGCAGGGGTTAGAAGAAGCGAAAAATGGCAAGGCCCACCATTGGAGGCTCAGCGCACCTGTTTGTGACAAAAAAGAAGGAAAATATTGAAAAAAAGAAAGCACTGGGACTTGAACCCGTGACCTTGAGTTAAACGCGCGCTGCCTTTGCCACTGAGATGGCTGTACATCCATTAACATAAGTGAAATAAATAATACATAACACAAGTCAAGTCTTGAAAATGAATATATATATATATATATATATATATATATATATATATATATATATATATATATATATATATATATATATATATATATATATATATATATATATATATATATATATATATATATATATATATATATATATATATATATATATATATATATATATATATATATATATATATATATATATATATATATATATATATATATATATATATATATTCATTCATTCATTTTGTCTCAAAATCCTTTTGATTATGACAAAAAGGGGGAGAAAGTAGTGATGATTTTGATACATATCTATATCTCTAAAATCTCATTGCTTACATTTATAACTATATATATACAAAAATCTTTAGAAATGTGTTTTAGGTACAAGGTAAATGAATTAAGAACTTCTAAAATTGAGAAGGTTCAACAAATCAAGCTGTGAAGAACTTCTAATGTTTGGAAGGGTCGGTTGATCAAACTCTGATAAAAGAAATTCTAGGGTATAGAATATTCTAAGAGATCGAGTGTTGATAGAGAACTTCAAACATACAAAAGGGTCTGATAGATCAAACTATGATAATTAACCTATCTGATGATTAGAAGGTTCTAATAAGGAAAGAATTACTGATAAAGCAAACTATGATAAATCGCTTCCACATGCTTCAATCACAATTCTGAGAAAGGATAACAATACTCTTAAGCTCTAAAAGATCATAGATTTATGATTCAAGGGGAGATTGTTTATCCAAGGGGGAGTTTTCTAAAATCTTATATTAATTTGTTTATGATTTAACCCTGTAAATTTGTTCCATCAAAATACATGGTTTTGTCATCATCAAAAAGAGGGAGATTGTTAGAACATGATTTAGATCTGCGTTTAAATCTCTGTTTTTTGATGATAACAATGAATACGTTTTATGAAGAACGATTTTAGTTCTAATGGTTTCATTAAGTGTGCAGATATCAGAATTCTAGATAGTTTTAATCAAGATATCATCAGAATCACCTTATACACTCAGAAGAAGAACCATTGAGTTCTGTTTCTAATGTAACATCAGTAGTTCTATGGAATGCAGAATGTTCGACAAGAAACAATCTCAATGAGTTTCTAAGAAGAAAAAGTTTCTGATAAGTTGTTGCTTCAAGATCAGAAATCAAGATTATACAAGAAACAAGCTTCCAACGCAAAGATCAGAAGTCAAGATTTGCTCGTCAGAAAAGGTGCTACTTATATTTCTGAAGACAAAGTCAATATTTTGAACATGAAGAGAAAGCTTCTACTTCCAGATTAGAAGACAAGACTTTCTCATCCAAAGAGTTACTGATCACATTTTTGAAGACAAAGTCAAGTTTCTGAAGACTTGGATGGTTCATGGAATACGCACTTCAACTTAATATGAAAAGTATTCCATCAAAAGAAAGGATGTAAGAAAGGAATATATTATGGACTCAATTCAAATCAACATAATATAGTCCATTAGAAGAAAAGATAAAAGGAAGACATCCACTTAAGCTAATCCACTCAACATAAGAACTATTGTGACAGTTTCTAAAGAAACATCAGCAGTTCCAAGGAATGCTAAATGTTCATCAGAAAGGGAATCAAGAATGTTCTCAGGAAAGTTTCACTCTCAGAAATCAGAGACAAATAATTCATGATCAAATACCAAGATGTAGCTGACATAAGCTGTTTCTTCCAACTCTATCCAAAGATCAGAATTCAAGAGATAAAAAAGAAGAACTCAACAAAAAAATCAGATCTACTGATATAAGCTTTGGCTTCAGAAATAAGACATCAAATATGCAGCTTAGAAAAGATGATTATCAAGAATCAAGGATCAATTCAAGAAGTCAATATCAAAAAATATTTTTCTCAAAGAAGAAATTGTTCATCAGATAAGTTGTTGCTTGTATATCTAAAGATAATATTTAACTATCTGAAAGACTCTGGCTCAACAACAATGAAGTATCTTCTGGATCATTTTCATCATCATATTAGAATCAATCCAGTAAGAAGTAAAGAAGAAAAAGACAAGATCAAGAGACATATATCAAGCTTACTACTTCAAGCCAGAAGTAAATGATCAGAAGATGAGGTCTTAAGAAACTTATTCACGAAGAATATAGTACAGTCAATACGTTTAAAATTGCACTACATGCTTACGTATTGTACTATGTTGTCTCCCACGATGAAATTCCACCTTTGTTGTAGCTAGAAAGTGAAAGCGACGTCTTCTTGCTATCAACAATCTCATTCTCAATTCTATATAAAGAGACCTCATCAGCATTTGAAGATTGATGAAAAAAATGCTACACTATCAAGTCTGAATTAAATTGCTAAAATACAGAAACATCAAGAGAAAAGAAGAATCACTATTCATATACATCCATAAACATTCTTCTAGATAAATATGAAAAACACAAGAGTTGTTTCTTGTTATTTTATTAAGATATTTGGGACTAAACACAAAGAGTCGTTGCTCACTATTTGTGTTTTATCTTAGAGTTCTCAATATAAAGAGTTGTTGCTCATTATTTTTGTTTTATCTTATATTTATCAATACAAAGATTTGTTGCTCATTCTTTGTATTAGAGACTTTGTTCTTCATTGTTGTGTTGATTTGATTTTTAGAAGCAAACATTGTAAACACAATTGATTCTAATTCTGCTAAGAATTGATTATTGCCTCAAGTGACTAGGTTGTTAGTCTGAGACTTGAGAGGGCTATGGTGTCAGTTGGACTCTTAGAAGGTTATGGTTAGTCACCGGCAGGTAGCCCATGCATTTGTAATCTATTGAAATTTGTGGATTAACTCCTTGTTGAAGGCAAAATCACCTTGGCAGGTCGACAAGAGTAGCCTTGTTGAAGGTGAACTTGTATAATCTAAAAGAGTCATTTTATTCTTTCCTTAGCTTTTCATTTCTTGTTAGTTTGAAAAATATTATTAGAAAACCCAATTCAAACCTCCAATTTCTTGTGTTTTTTCTCACCCTTCAATTGGTATCAGAAGCTCCGACTCTTCATTTATTTATGTAATACGGTGGGAGAACTGACTTGGGTGTTTTGTGTTTTATTGAAATTGTTGCGGATAACAAGAGTCTCTATCGACTTTTCTTTTATCCAATAAAGGAATGGGTGAAAAGAATAGGAAAGACCTTTTGAGAATTTTTCTTGAGTTCAAGGGGTAGGTTATGAAAAGGGAAGGTGTTAGCACCCTTTTCATCCGTAGTTATCTACGAGCTCTTATTTGCTAGCTCTCTTTGAAAATATTTTGTTTGAAATGTGTTTGTGATGGGTTTTGAAAGTATTTTTAAAAAGTGCCATTGTTTAGGCGAACTTTGTAATGATTCACGACTCTATAAGAATGTATACAAAGTGTTGACTTTTGAAAATATTTTGTTTTGAAAGTGTTGATGTGTTTTGAAAGATGTTGTTTTGAGAATTTTGTGAGCAAGCAACTATGAATGTTCTACCTGCTTAAAAGGTTCTTATTTCTTTTCCTCCTCCTTTAGATATTGATATCTTACCATTGATTGATAAGAAGCCCTATCATTGGATGCAAAGGGACGGGCGTGGGTTGTCGTATAGCCATTTGAATGATTAGAAATCCAACTGTCCTTGTGCAAACTCAAACTCTAATTTGAGGCATCAGTGTTGAGGAGATGGCTTGACCTAGTCAATACTTGGGCAAGCTTGAATCATTTAAGATCATTGTGAGAAATATCTTGAGAAAAGAGAGGGAAAATTTTGGGGTACAACAGCTTCCCCTGTTCAATCTTCTTAAACTTGAAGAGTTAGATTGGCGGGTCCGCCATTCGTGACTTGAAGGTGGAAGATGATTGAATACTAGAGTGCCCAGAAATTTTCACTTGATGATGTATTGGTTGATTGTGTCTAGAATGGGCTTAAAAGTTCCATTTGGAGAGGTGATAAAGAAATTAGCAGAGATGGGCTTACAGATACCATCCAGAGTGACAGAAGAAGTCTATTGTTTGGCGACTTCACTGGGAAATTAATATTAACCAGAAGAGCTCTGTTGATTGCCTGTCATTAATTGGAAGAAGTAAATCTACCCAGAAGATGACTGTGGATTGCCTGTCATTAACTGGTAGAAGTGAATTCTAACCAGAACAAGTCTATTGTTCGCCTGTCTTTAACTGGAAGAAGTAAATCTAACCAGAAGAGGTATTTGTTTGATTGGTTGACTTTTCCTACAAGGAAGAGGGTTAGTTGCATGCAGATGTATGCATGGCACAATGATGTTCCCAAAATAAATGAGATTTTTTTGTATGCATTTGTCATGTATGTAATATGACATATGAATGTGAAATATTATTGAATTGTATCTTTGTCTTGGAAAATAAATCCTTGACAAATGCTGGGGAACTTTGGGAAGTTAAATCCCTGACTGTTGTAGGAGATGAAGAGTACGAAGAGTATGCACATATTCAAACCTTGTTTAGAATGCTTCCACTGGGAATTCCTGTTTTGTTGTTTGAGGAGAAATCCGCTGGGGAACATTGATTTTGGCTCTTTACTTGAGAAAAACCTGTGAGGGGTGTTAATTTCTACTTGGGGAATAGAGTTCAGGAGTTGTCCATTACTCTACTGGGGAATTATATTTGACTGGGGAGAATGAAAGTTAGTTGTTATCTAGTCGAAATCCAGGCTTCATAGCAACTTTCGACTTGTTAGGGGTGATAAAGTTAACTGTTATCTGGTCGTATTCCAGGCTTCGCAGCAACTTACTAGGGAAGATGAAATTAACTGTTATATGGTCGGATTCCAGGCTTTGCAGAATATTACTTGGAATAATGAAGTTTAACTGTTATTTGGTTAGATTCCAGGCTTTGCAATAACTTAGATGAAATTAACTGTTATCTGGTCGGATTCCAGGCTTAACAGCAAATTTCTGAGAGAATGAAGTTAATTGTTATCTGGTCAGATTCCAGGCTTCGTAACAACTTGTTTGAAAGGATAAAGTAAACCGTTATCTAGTCGGATTCCAAGCTTTACAGTAACTTATGAGATAGATGAAGTTAATTGCTACCTGTTCGGATTCCAGGCTTCGCAACCACTTACTGAAGTTAACTGTTATCTGGTTGGATTCCAGGCTTTGCAGTAAATTTCTAAGATAGATGAAGTTAATTTCTATCTGGTCAGATTCCAAGATTTGCAGTAACTTTCTGAGATAGATTAAGTTAATTGCTATTTGGTCGGATTCCAGGCTTTGCAACCAATTACTTAAGTTAACTGTTATTTGGTCGGATTCCAGGCTTTGTAGTAACATTCTGAGATAGATGAAGTTAATTGCTATCTGGTCGGATTCAAGGCTTCACAACCACTTACTGAAGTTAACTATTATCTGGTCGGATTCCAGGCTTTGCAGTAACTTGCTTGAGGTAGATGAAGTTAATTGCTATCTGGTCGGATTCTAGGCTTCACAACCACTTACTGAAGTTAACTGTTATCTGGTCAGATTCCAGGAATTGCAATAACTTTCTTAGATAGATGAAGTTAATTGCTATCTGGTCATATTCTAGGCTTCACATCCACTTACTAAAGTTAACTGTTATCTGGTCAGATTCCCGGATTTGCAGTAACTTTCTGAGATAAATGAAGTTAATTGCTATATGGTCGGATTCCAGGCTTCACAACCACTTACTGAAGTTAACTATTATCTGGTCGGATTCCAGGCTTTGTAGTAACTTGCTTGAGGTTGTAACGACTCTGTTGGGGATTGCAATGACTCTACCGGGGATTAAGGGGTTTTGTCTATTGATTTGTGATAGTCTGAGAGGCCAACTCAAGCTGGGGAATTTGTAGTTTGTTGGGGAAATAAACCCTGTTGAAGAGAATATTTTAACGACCTTCTGGGGAAGGGACTTCTTTAGGTAGAACTCCACAAGGCTTCTTTTTAAGACCAACTCATCTGGGGAGAGGGTTTTCGAGAGATTGAAACTCTGACTGGAGATTGCATGGATCCGTCTCTGTGGGGATAATCTTATTGAAGTATCTCTTTGGGGATATCCCAAATCCTTAAGAAGATACTTGTTACTGTTTTTATGTATACATTTGTTAACAGTTTAATCATGTTCATATGTATTTGTTCATTCAATTTTAGTCATTGGACACTTTTGCACTCAAAACAGAAAAAACAAAAAGTTTGCACTTCAAAGTATTTTTGTATTGATGTTTTCCTATAAACAAGCGTTTTTGTACAAGGAGACAAAGATCCTAGTAAGAGGAAATCGTCTAAAGAGTGAAAGGAATACAAAGTGAAAACACAAATAATAGCCATGTGGAAGTGATCTCATTGGGTTCCAAATCTACTATTGCCCCTATGCATTCGGACATCATCTCCTGCCGTTGAAAGAAGTCGATTGAATTGATCTTGGACCATTGAACTTGGACCTTGGTAATAAAGCTGGCTGCAGAGATCCAATGGGACATAGTCGTACGCTTTAATCTCTAACTTTTTCCTGGAGCATCCTTTCAGGTTTTCAATCCACCAGGATACCCATTTTCGCCCAAGTCGTCCTTTCGGGTTTTCGACTTGCCGGGTGTACAATCTCTTATGTATATCCCTAACTTTTCCCGAACCCTTTTGGTTCACCGAGATGCCCTTATTTTTTCCTAGGTACGTCAACCTAGCGGGTCATTTTTATGCGTAGTATTTTTTTACTATGTTCGCGTTCACGAGATGTGGGAAGTCTTCGCCGTCCATCGTAGTTAGCATCATGGCACCGCAAGAGAAAACTTTCTTGACAACAAATGGCCCTTTGTAAGTGGGAGTCAATTTTCCCCGAGGATCCCCTTATGGTAAAATGATGCGCTTTATTACCAAGTCGCCAGTCTGATACACTCGAGGCTTGATCTTCTTGTTGAAAGCTTTGATCATACGCTTTTGAAACATTTGACCATGAAAAACAGCGACCAGTCTCTTCTCATCAATCAAATTTAACTGATCCAACCTAGTCTGAATCCATTCATCTTCGCCTAAATCTGCTTCTTTCATAATCCTTAGGGAAGGAATCTGAACTTCGACAGGTAGGATAACTTCCAAGCCATAGACCAAAGAGAAAGGAGTTGCCCCAGTTGATGTTCGTGTTGAAGTACGATATCTATGAAGAGAAAATGGTAGCATTTCATACTAGTCTTTGTAGGTTACTACCATCTTTTTCACAATCTTCTTGATATTTTTATTGGCAGCTTCCACTGTGCTGTAGCAGTAGAAATGTTAAGACAAAGCCATTGGATTGACTTGACTTGTATAGATCAAAATAAAAATCTCCACCAATGTTTATTATTTCCAAAGGAATGAGAAAAGAGTGAATAACCCAAAAGAGGGGGAAAGATAATAGGTAAGGGGGTTGGTTATGCAAAAGGAAGGTATTAGCATCATAAACATCTACGGTACTCTGCAGGAACCTCTTTGTAAATCTGTATATTTTGGCTATAAAAATGTTGTATGTAAAATAGATTATGGGGATGAGAAAAATAAGTATATATTTTTATGATTTTTTGTACCCGCCGCGGTTGTGAACCTTTAGTGCCTATGTACCACCTTATGTGCAATAGGAGATCAGGGTACAGGTAGTTCCTCTTTAAAAAATTTAAACACAAGTATGTTGGTTAATTTTTAAGAGACAAGACGTCATTGTCATTGTCCGTGTGGAAAACATACTTACTACCCATAATTATGAGAAAGGAGAATTTGCATCATCTCAAAGTGGAGGATATGACTTGGATTTTAAAATCAACAATGCCTCACTCAACACCCAAGTGGAAAATATCTCACTTCACTACATATTATAAAAGTATAATTGTTTGCATCACTACAAGGATTGACAATAGTCTAAACTTTTTTTGAGAATTTTTTTTATAAAGATAAGAGCAAAAATGGAAAAATAGTTGAATGAGATTCATTTACTTTTAGTCTTCTCACAAAAAATGTCAAGGTATTGTTAAGTTAATTGAAATTTGATTAAGAAACAAATTTTTTTTGAAAATGCATGGACATAAGTCCAAGTTTATTATGAAATGGCTCACGTTTTAAAACAAGAAGATTTTTCAAAAGGAGGGAGAAGATTTTTGAAATTAAAGAAGCTGAGAGGAGATGAAGAGACTATCCTAAAGCATAAGGTAAAAATTAAGGAAAAGAACCATCTAACCAAACAAGAAGCCAACACTTGACATAATGAGTAAATGTAGAATCCCATCCTTTGGATTTGAAACCAAGCAAACAATTAATAAACCTCTTAAGAATACAAAACTTTAATTGCATGAAGTCTTCACAAAAACTTGGACAGAGTAACAAATGTATACAGATGAATTCCATATCACTGACAAAACATGTAATCACAATAACCTCACACAAAACAAAAAAAACAACCCAATGTATTAGGGTAAACCCCAAGAACTCTAGACAAAATAACAATCAAGGTCACAAGGTATTCAACATAGGCCAATGTTTCTATTCCTAAGTCCAAGAAGTTCATAACTCCACAATGCCAAGGATAATAACCAAGTAGTCCAAGTAACATTAAAGTTTTTTAGGGTTTAAGTTGATTATTAGGTATCTTCAAATATAAATGAAAAGCTCAAGTGAGAAAATTAAAAATGACATGAATATAAAGGCTCAAGTGAGCAAAGATGAAAATAGCATGAAATGTAGATGCTAAGGTAAATGGTATATAAACTAAAAGCATAAAATAAAAACATAAAATAAGGTCAATTGTTAGAAGTTAATGGTTAGTTGGATGACCATCTTGAAACTTGCATTTGAAACTCATTAGAGGATTGGTAGAATTAAAGCCTCTCAACAACAAGTTTCATTTGCATTTTGCCAAGTATATCATCCATTTAAGAACTTCAAAGTAATACTTAATGATCAATGATGTTTAAGTGATCCATTTTGACCAAAATTGATGAAGTTCTATTAGAGAATTGGTAGAACCAAAGCCTCATAACAATGGATCTCAAGGTTATTGGATCAAAGGGTTCAAATTAACATATTTGGGCTTGCAAACATAGGTTTGGGCCACAAATGATCATTTTCTTAAATCGGGATAAAATTTAGCACTATGTTAAGCAACCGTAAGTGGACTTATATAGAAGTCTCACCTATTTTGAGTCCGATCAATAGCAATCTATGTACTTCATGTTTTGATAAATGATATAGAGATCATCATCCCATAACATGTAATACAATAAGAAAGGGATAAAATGAAGAGGGATGTGGAAAATGAACAAACCACATTTGAACCAAAATTTTAATTAAACTATTATTAAAATCATTCATCCATTTTTATGGAGTTAGACTCAACACCATGACTCTAATGATGTTAACAAAGTTCATGATCAAAATTTCAACCCAAAATCAGCCAGAAAATATAGAAAAATAGAATAATATTAAAAATAAAAGAATAAGGATTTTAAAATGATTATAATATGGAAATAATAGAGGAAAGATAGCAACTATATTTAAATTAATCAAGAAAAATTAAGTAAGGCCATATAAAAATAAAAAATGAACTCAAATATTTTTATACATTTTTTGGTAATTTTTTAAAGTCAGCAACTATTTTTAAAATTAAAAGAAATAAGTAAAATAAATAAAAAAATGATAAAAAAATAACAAAGTCACAAATAAAAAATAAATGAGGTCACCAATATTTGTCAAAATGTCATTGGATCCTTCCCTATTTTTTTCAGAATTTAAAAATGAATAAAAGTATTTTTAAATATTTAAAACAAATCAAATAAAGTGAAAAATTATAAAAAATATCAAAACACAAAATAAAATTTTGAAAAAAAAATATCAGAAAGAGAAAAATCAAAAGTATTTTCCATAATTTTTTTCATATTTTTTGGAGTTAAGATGAATTTTCTATAAATTTTTGAAATTTAAAACAATTATATATAAAAATCAGAAATAAAAAATAAAGTAAAAAAATATGTGGACCATTAGATGAGAGTCAAAACGCGTTAGTAATCAAATCCAAGGGATCTGGCGCACTGTGCATATCATGGTCATTAATGAATAAAGCATAGCATTCAATATAAAATCAGATATTCAAAAATTCCAAATGGCGTTGTTTCATTGGTTGAAGGATGACACGTTGGTCATCTTCAACCTCCAGTCAGTCTCAAAACCAGATTGATCAAACTGTAAAATTAGAGCACGAGACCGCTACCATTCGCTTCGTCTCATCAAGACGAAGACAACCACACCTTCGTGAAAAATTTATGTAAATTGTAGCTCCAACAATTTGGAAGAGAAATTTTGAAAAGAGATTTGAAATTTCATGGTCAAAATATGTTTCCAGTTAAAAGCAAGTGTTGCAACTAGAACCAGGATGACAAGAGCTTCACAATAGTATCAAATTTTGAGAGAATTGATGGAGGAATCTACCTATTAAAGTTAAGTTGCACAACTCTGAAATTGGACTTGGCTAGCACGATTCAGGGAGTTTTATAACTTGATTCTACTTCTGTTAGCTTCAGTTAGGTTCAAGAAAGGTGAATTGATAAAGAAAATGGATTAAAGAAAGCTAGAACACTTATTTCAAAGTTGCAAAAAAGTGAGATATGGAGAGAGTTTGGCAGAGTGATTTTGGATGTTCAAACTTGAGAAAAACGAGTGGAATAGAGCCTGTATTTATAGGAGAAGTGAATGGGATCAAGAAGAGGGACGGATGATGCAATTTGGAGGGAATTCGTGCACACTTGTGATCATGAAGAAAGTGTGACCACATGTGCATCAAAACTCATCCAAATGATGCATTTTGACACTCTAAATGGTCCAAACACGTTTGCTAATCAAGTTTAAGTGTAAAACATGTGGGATTTTGGCGATTAGAAGTTTTATTATGGAAATCAAATTCTGACTGTTTGAGAAACTTCAATTCCAAGGTACCATTTTTGAACCAATGGAATTTTCAACTCAAGGGGTCTTAGGGCATGATTCTTGAAGGTTTAGAAAGAGGAAGTTGCAAGCTTTGCAGTGGTAAAAGAATCAGATAAAATGGTTGCTTGAGCTGAAAGTTGTAAAGAGTCAAAGTTGGGAAAAAGAAGTTGACTTTCCATACTTAGAAAATTTCTAAGTTTTTCTTCAAAAAGGACTTGTAATGTATTGCATCCAAACATGGCCTTCCACTTGGAATTTGTTCTTGACCAAAAAATATTGCATGAAGTATATCTCTTGAATGAAATTTTGAGACTTGAACCATTCAAAATATCCAAAAATTAAGAGAGTTATGACTTGTTAAAGTTGGCAAAAATTCATGAAATGACCTATAATCTTTTGCATCCTCAGAGCATCTTCCATCCACTTTTGCACTTTGAACTTTGAAGATGGGTTGAAGTTCACACATTCAAGATCATTATGGAAAATTAATGGGTTCAAGGTGATAAAAATTTATCAAGTTATGATCATTTGAAGTCACATAAAGGAATTTGAGGGTTCATCTGGAGAACTTGTAATATTTCTTCATCATCAACTTTCTTACACACAAAATTTCCTTGAAACTTTGAAGTGATTTGTTAATAACCCTTTGAAGATAAGGATGTATTTGGAATCACTTAAAAATACCAAAAGATGAGAAAGATATAACCCTTAGAAGTTCAAAACCCTAACTCATAGAGCAAGAAAAGGCTTTGGGAGACATTTGCAATTTTGATTAACCTTCTTTCACCAATACCTTTGTCATGTAAATAGAAGTTGTTGAGGATGATTATGAGAAGTCATAGAAACCAACACCACTTCCATATCTTAATAAATGAAGGAGATATGCATTTATGATCAATGGAAATAAAGGCTTGTCCAACTATGCCAAACTTCTTCAATCAACCCTTGTCCCTTTGAACTATTTTTGACAACTTGAAGTGTGATGAATCATAATAGGCTTTGTCATGATGTTACTTCAAACATCTTTAATTATGAGACTTGAATCTCAATGAAGTTTTATTAAGGAAGACACAAAGAATGAACTTATGAGTCCAAAGACTAACTTTGATGGAATGCATTATGATTTCTCCTACATCATCAACAATTAGGGCACACATATATTGTATTTTATTAGTTAAAAGATAACAAAAACATAGATGATCACAAAAATATAAGTCAAGGTGCTTGGTGATTTCTCACAGAGAAAATCTAAAAATAAGGAGGAAAAGCAAACCCTAGTGTGTGATCTTGTTGTGATTGAATTGATATGATATGATGAAGGGATCTTAGGGGCAAAAATTGGGGTACAACAGCTGCCCTTATTAAAGTGTCTTCTATCCGGAGATACAGAGGTTAAAATCTTCATGTCAACACGATTGAAGATACTTAAATATAAAACAAGCCCTATTTTTGGCCCTAAGATGCAATGCAATGCTCATGATTATGGATGCAAATGAACAAATACAAAAAGGACGCAAGAACCCACTAGAGATATAGTAAATAAAAATAGGCTCAAAAGGAAAACTCGATTAGGAAAATAAATCACTGGTGAGCAAAAGATTAGACTCTTTTGGGGTAAAGCCCAAAGAGGAGATAAAGCGTCTTCAACTCAAAAATTAAGGAGAGAAAGTGAAGGATAACAGTGACTGACAGATGACTGCGAACTATCCACTCATTAAGGAGATAACAAAAAGGTAACTTCGACCCACCGAGGAAAGAAGTGGTAAGATAATACCAATAAATTTCAATATTAAGGTAAGCAGTCAGTACTCATGACTGAAAACAGATGAACTTCTTCGGAGAAATAGAATCTCAACGATGAACTACCTTCCATAATTACAAGGCTACCATTCATCAGAAAAAGACCTCAACAACGAACTATCTTCCATAATGCCAAGGCTACCATTCATTGGATTAACAAAATCTCAGCAATGAACTACCTTCCATAATGACAAGTCTACCATCCATTAGAGTAACAAAATCTCAATAAAAAACTACCTTCCATAATCACAAGGCTACCATTCATTGGCGTACCAAATCTCAGCAACAGACTACCTTCCATAATGACAAGGCTACCATCCATTGTAGTAGAAAAATCTCAACAACGAACTACCTTCCATAATGACAAGGCTACCATTCATTAGAGTACCAAATCTTAGCAATGAACTACCTTTCGTAATGACAAGGCTACCATTCATTGGAGTAACAAAATATCAACCACGAACTACCTTCCACAATGACAAGGCTACCATTCATTGGAGTACCAAATCTCAGCAACAAACTACCTTCCATAATGACAAGGCTACCATTCATTGGAGTAAGATCTCAATAACAAACTACCTTTCGTAATAACAAGGCTACCATTCATTGGAGTACCAAAATCTCAGCAACGAACTACCTTCCATAATGATAAGTGTTGTACCCCAAAATTTTCCCTCTCATTTTTCAAGTATTTGCTCACAAGATATTCTAAGACGACAAGTTTGCAGCACTGATACATCAATTTAGGCTTGAAATTGGCACAAGGGAAAAATGGTCAATTGCATACTGGAAAGTCAAACTTTGACTTTTTGGTCAACATTACAACCCAAAGAACAAATTTCATCAAGACATTCAAAAATATCAAGCTTGATCATTAAGAAGTCAAGAGAATCAAAAATCCAACTTTGCAAGACTTTGAGATTTTTCTAAGTATTTTCTATACTTGGTTAATTTCATTTGCTTCATGGTATTTTACTACAACTCCAAATAATTCAAGATGATGCAAGTAATTCGAGTTATTACAAAGTGACTTCTTGCAAAATTACATATTCTAAAAACTATGTCTTGATTAAAACCTTGTCCCAATATTTTTGCCTTTGACATAATGCTGTCCAAAATTGAAGAAAATAGGATATATCACATTGCCACAAAACATGCATTTCTGTCCTATATAATCCAAAATATGTCCACAAAACCAGTCAAAAACTGCTCTATGCAGTCTTCCCAAGCCTGCACCATGACAACCCCAAACTTGCACCAAAATGGCAAAGGAAATTTGTGTGCAGAAAACATCAAAACATCATGCAAAAACAATTCAAAATGAATTATTTGTTTCCCCCCCTAAACCACAGTCCAGTGGTCTACAAAAGGAAGGCTGTCTCATAAGACAAAGGGTTGGATTTTGAAGGAGAGATAGAGAGAAAAAGAAAAAACAGAGAGTTTTTGTTGAGCAGAAAAACAATATTCTGTGCAACCTTGACTCATTTTCAAAACAAAAATTGTTCTTGTTCAAAACAGAAATCCAACCCATTGCTCCACCATACAAACTCTCCCTAAGCCAAACACTTCATACAAAGTTTGTCCAAACATAAAAACAGCTCATGTGTTGCTACCCACCTTCATCATAAAAAATACCAAAAAATATTACAGTACAATCCAACTCAGTTCTAGCCGTCCAGAGCAACTTCCTAAAGACTCAAAAGGTTATCACATCCTTTGGAAAAGCATTCAGAACTAAAACAACCAGTGCATCCCAAAGGTGAGTCCTCTTGACTAGATACCTTGTCATTACATCATTAACAAGTTGTTGTTCTTTGAAAACAAGATGTAGTACTTTAATATCTTTTTGAACTAGTCATCTGCACTTTGTTTAAGCTTATTCAGTCATTTGTTGTTCATGTTTGTCCATCATATGCCATGAACTAACCTGTGCAGTCAGTGAAATAATATTTAAGGCAGGAAAATGAAGCATGTATCGACACATATCCTCATGTGTCGACTCGTCCTAGTGAAAAAACAGGGTATGAGTCGACACATAACCCGCATGCATCGACTCATATTGATTCCAGGTTACAAAACAGAAGTGTGAAAAGACCATGTATCGACACATATGCGCTTCGCGTCGACACAAGAAGGGTGCATGAGTCGACACATCCCATTATGTGTCGACTCATACTGAGTCATTTTTGTTTTACAGGAGCAGGGAAAAGGCCTATGAGTCGATACATACGCGTTTCACGTTGACACAAAGGGTGCATGAGTCGACACATCCCCTTATGTGTCGATACATACTGAGTTATTTTGTTTTGCAGGGGCAGGGAAAAGCTATGTGTCGATGCATAGCAGCATGGGTCGACACATAGCAGTTCAAAATGCAATTTTCCTTTTATTTTACACTTTTTTTTACATTATTTTCACCATCATTCGATATGGTTGTAATATTTCAGTCTCCACTTCATCCCCATTGTAAATTTGTACCCCCATCCCTCTAAAGTGATGTAATAGCTTAGGATCTATTTTCCACATGTTCACTTTCTTTCATATATTGTTAGTAATTAGGATGTATGGCAAGATAAAATCAGCAAATAGATAACCTTTCAAATACAAGACAAAATGCATGCAAACTAACACACTTGCACACTAACACCTCTAGGGCAACCTCACTTTGTCGCCTTTCAGAAAATAGTCATGCCCCTCGAACATGGGAGTTTTAGCAAAGACCCTTCGATAAAAGATCATAGTCCCTTGATGACCCTCGATGTTGCCTTAGGTAAACGATCTACTCCCTAAAACGACATTGCTAAAACGTCCCATATGTTGCCTTCTATGACTATACAAACGTCCCTACGCCTGTCCCTTCACATCCAACGATGGGGCTTCTTACTAAATCAATGGTAAGATAACAACATCTAAAGGAGGAGGAAAAGCACGTTTAAGACCTTTCGAGTAAGTAAATTCGCTCTTAGTTACTCGCTTGCTCACAACAAAAAACATTTTCACCAACACTCTCATTTTGAAACATTTTCAAAAGATAACACTTTGTACGCGTTCTTATAGAAATGAGAGACATTACAAAGAAAACCCTTTTCAAAATCACTTTCAAAAACACATCCCACAAACACACCTTTGAACTATTTTTCGAAACAAACACTTCGTAGGCATTCTTATAGAAACGAGAACCATTACGAAGTTCCATTTTCAAAATACTTTCAAAACACACACCACAAGAACATTCAAAAAAAAGAAAGTGATCTAGCAAGTAACTAAGAGCCCATGGAAAACCATAGATGAAAAGGGTGCTAATACCTTCCCTTTTCATAATCTACCCCCCGAACTCAAAAAACATCTCTAAAGGTCTTTCCTGTGCTTTTTCACCTTTCCTTTTAGATAAAAGAAAAGTCGGTGGCAACTCTTGCTAAACCGCAACATTTGCAAACACAAACGCAAAACCTCAAGTCAGTTCTCCCACCGTATCACAGAACTGGCGACTCGGCTGGGGATTTCCTTAAAGTGGGGTTACCTTATGGTTAGATCACATTTACTTGCTTACATTGTTTGATTTGTATGCTTTATATTATGGTTCTCTGTTTTGGGCTTGCTTTGATCCTCCACCCGAATTTGGGACACCTATTTAGGTAAATAGCAATAGATTGTGGAAACTGTATGGCGTAGACCGATATGGTTGAAACAATGGCTATGTTAGTGTGACGCATTTGTGGGTACCAGTATCCCTCGTGGTGAATCGAGGAGAATACGGGGCCGCTGAGTGGCGTCATGAAGCACTAACTGACTTTAGAACCCTAATTGAACAAACTTGGCCATTAGGACATAGTGAGATAACCGGTTTCAGTGTAGAGCTGAAAATTGGTTGATACTCGATGCTACACTCATTGAGACTGGACTTTTGGGATATCTCGGCCGCAAGAAAAGATTGATTGAGCTGAGACAATGCCTAAAAGAAAGGTCAGTGATATTGAGACCCCTTAGAACCCGGTTACTATTAACTAGGACAGGTTGAGCCAACTAAACTTCAAGAGGGTACTTACCTACAAGACTCCATGCAAGCCTAAAACTAAGGACTTGTCTGGTTTGTGTGAATGTGATTATTTGTATGTAAATCTGCTTACCTCGCAACTTGTACTTAACATCATGAACATCATACCATAGCATTTTCAGTGACCATTTCAAGGATCTCGAGGGCCTATGATTCAGGGTCACGTTGAACCAGACGTCTAGCAAGGGGCAAGAGGATTTATTTTCCTCTGACCAAACACCAATTACAATAAACTTGAGTCAAGGGCTATGACCCACTTGACATGGTGAGCTTGATTCTTGTGGAAGGACATCCACCGATAAAAAGTTCTCCAATCAAAGCTGTTGATCAAAGCTCAACTTCTAACTTTTTCTTGTGTTTACCCCGCGAGATCCTTGAAAACATTGCATCCATATATCATGCATCATATCATGACAGGTTTCTCCCATACAGGCCTCCTTATCTTCCTACTGTTTATTTCAGTAAGATGGATATGGAACAAACGGTGAAAGATCTCTAAGCTCAAAACGCTCAATTCCAACAAATGCTTCTGGCTATGGCTAAGGGGCAAGAAGACCTGAAAGCTCTCCTTCTCAAAGAAAAGAAGAAAAAGTCCAAGAAGTCAGTAGGCGTCTTGAACTTGAGAAGAAGACCTAAAGCCCTAGATCTTTCAACTCCATCCAACATAGGGGATAGTCTTGAAGAAGACAACATTTTGGAGGTTGATGAAGTTGAAGCTGACTACTCTGAAGAACAATATCCTCCCGCTGATGACAAGTACAAATAGTTGGAGGATCTCCTCAGTGCTATAAAGATTCAACAAATACCTGGCTTGGATTTAGGAGACATGGGTTTGGTTTCTGGAGTGGTCATCTCGACAAAGTTCAAAGTCCCTACCTTTTCCCTGTACGATGAAGTCTCTTGCCCTAAGATGCACTTAAAGTCTTATGTCCGCAAGATTCAACCATACACAACTGATCCGAAGCTTTGGATCCATTTATTCCAAGAAAGCCTAGTAGGGACTCAACTCGAATGGTTCTATCAATTGGAGAGTTCTCGCATCCATACATGGGAGGACTTGTCTGTTGCTTTCTATAAGTAGTATCAGTATAATGCTGATCTTGCACCAACTCGCGTGCAATTGCAGAACATGACCATGGGTTCCAACGAGAGCTTCAAAGGATACGCCCAAAAGTGGAGAGATCTGGATGGTAGGGTACAACCCCCTCTAACCGACAGGGAGCTGATTGACATTTTCATGGGAACTTTGACAGGGCTTTTCTTCAAACACTTGATCAGAAGCTCTTCGGTCGGGTTCACCGAGCTAATACTGACCGGCGAAAGGGTCGAAGCGGGCATCAAAAGTGGAAATATTCAAGAAGCTACACCTTATGATGCTCAGAAAAAGCCTTACAGTGGGAAGAAAGAGTCCAATGCTGTGTACAGTTAAAAGAGTCGTCGTGACAAACACGTAGGGGCAGTCCTGATCTTTGGTTCTGCGTCACACCGACAACAGCAAAGGGGAAATCAACGAAGGCCAGGTGAGCCTAAAAGACAGTTCACCAACATCAACATGCCGTTGTCTCAAGCGCTGCAACACTTGTTGAGGATGAATCTAATTACATTGATAGGACCTCACCAAACCCCAAAACTTCTTCTCCCAACTACAACCCTAATGCGACATGTGCTTATCATTCTGACAGTCCCGGACATGACACTAACGATTGCTGGGCATTGAAGTATAAGATTCAGAATTTGATTGACGCCAAGGAGATCGAGTTCGACCCTCTAGAGACTCCAAACATGATCACTGCTCCTATGCCAAATCATTGAAGGCTCTTGTTTCATTTTGAATTTTCAATTGTAATTTCTTTTGTTATTCAAACAATTACCTATTAATGTCAAACTTTGTTTCATTAATGCATTGCATATGTTTGTCTTGAATTCATCCTTTCGTTTTCACTATATTTAAACTATGCTTTTTATTCTTCTTATGATATTCAACTCTTGCTAAAAGTTACAAGCCTTTAGAGGGAGGATGACGAAAACAATGCAGTAATCTCATACAATATGCTTTTGAACAGACCTTGCTGACGATGTACAAACATTTTTTTTCAAATCCTAAACACTGGAGTTATAAGGAAGATAATCCCTAGTCAACCCCTTCGAGCCAAAGAAGTAGAAGTTTTCTGTTTTAACACAAATTGAAACCTTTAATCAAAAACCTGGGGCAGGGTAGTCCCTCAGTTAATTCAAACGCGCGTTTAGCCGCAAACTCTCATCTCGTAATACAACGAATGACATCAAAAACATTCCTCTGGAATCAAAAGACGGTGATGGTTCCCTATCACATAGGTAGTCATTACCTCTCAAAAAGAAAAGCCCACTAAGTCAAAACCTACAAAGGAGACTTAAGAAAACTGGGGTATCCCGCTGACTGTAATCTCAAAACAAGAACAGTCAGGTAAAAATTAGGGATAACAAATCAAAAGAAAGAGGTCACTACAAATCCTCAACAACATGAAAAATGTTGCAAAAATGACTGCCTTCCAACAAACTTAACTTGTTTTAACCATCACCAAAACGTCATCCCAGACTCAATTGGAGTTCAAACGTACAATTAACTGAGCTTAGGACTGAAGAACATCACGAAGAACGGGTGGGTACAAATACATTTGAGCCTTTATCCTTTGTTTCTTAAACCGTGAACCAAGCCACATTACAACCCTTCAAAAGCCCTAATTGAAGCATGGGTTAGTTCGAAAGCATATTGTTACAAAAGGTATCCTGACTCCTGTAAGGCTTTACTCTAAATCTTGAGTTTGAATTTTTCTTACAAAATTTCTTTACTCGCTAAAACGCATTCTTCAAAACTTCAAGACAGACATAAACTTTGCATTACTTGAATATCACTGTTTTCATGTGGCTATTTGTTTGACAGCGGAGAAATTCACATGATGAATATCCAGTGAACGAAAGCTCTCTCAGTGAACAAAATCACTTCAAAGAAGGACGACACTTCCATTGACAAATCTCCTATCAACAAGGGGACATGACATGTCACTATCCAACACACCTGAGGCAGTCCAATCAAGATTCCAAGAAACCTCTCAAGAAGTGCAGAGTTAACCAGGGGCAGGCCTCCATCTCCGTCACTTGGGGCATTAAACGTCAAATCTCAACAAAGAGTTACGTACAATCAAACATTTTTGGCAATACCACAAACATTGGCTGCTGGGGAAATGCCAAGTCTCCCCAAAGTTCTTTTCATAGGATGACTCCCCAGCCAGAGTTTAATCTCTGAAAACCTTTCCCCAGTTGAGACAACTTCAAGAATCCTCGAGGACTTCCCTAACAAAGTCGTCACCTCTCAAGCAGACCGGCAACAGGGTTTATTTCCCCAACAAACGGCAGAAATCCCCAGCTTGAGTTTGCCTCTCCAACTGCTAAAAGTCAAGGGACCACAACTCCTCTTCCCAAGAAGGCTACTCTACAATCCCCGCCAAGTTACTACGAAACCTGGACCCAACCAGATATCAGTTCAACTTCGACTCCCTAGTAGAGCAACGGACAACCGAGACTATTGAACTTTTTTCCCAAGCAGGAATAAACATTCTCCCTACAGAGTTTTCAATATTCCCCAACGGAGTTCTCCTCAAACAACAAAACAGGAATCCCTGGTAGAAATATTCTAAGCAAAGCTTGAAGGCACACATACTTTTCAACAGCAGTCCAGGATTTAACAAACTCCCCGACATTTGTCAAGGATTTATTTTCCCAGACGAAAATACGTTCATAAACATTTCACACCTCCTATTTACATACATGATAAGTGCATACAACGCAATCTCATTTATTTTGAGAACATCATGACATCGTGCATTTCATACATCATGACATTGCATACAACTAACATTTTACCTTTTTCAGGAAAAGTTCAATCAACAGATGGCTACCAGCAGCCTTTTCAAGTTCCAGATTAATACCTATAACAAGCCAGGAAAACTATCTTTCTCAGGTCAAAGATTAATACCTGAAACCAGACAGGACAAATATCTACTTGACCAGCTTAGGCAACCCTACACTGGTTCCTTCTCAATTCTAGATGCAGTTTTACACAGACTCATTATCAGGCAACCCTACACCGGTTCCTTCTCAATTCCAGATGCAGTTTTACACGGACTCAATATCAGGAAAACCTACACTAGTTCCTTCTCAATTCTACATGCAGTTTTACACGGACTCATTATCAGGCAACCCTACACCGGTTCCTTCTCAATTCCAGATGCAGTTTTACACGGACTCATTATCAGGCAATCCTATACAGGTTCCTCCTTTCCAAGATGCAGTTTTACACGAACTCATCATGAAGCAACTCTACACAGGTTCCTTCTCAGGAAATTTCAGATGAAGTTTTACACGGACTCATCATCAAACAACCCGACTTTCTAATACAGTTCAGATACGCTCCAGATGCGGATGCCATTCTGACAATCATTCAGTTCCAGCTTACAGATACAACCCAACAATCATTTCTGGATGGAATCTTTAAGCCCATCTCTACCAAGATTCTACCACCTCTCAAAATGGCATCTTTAAGCCCATTCCTCCTATCATCATATCACCGAGTGCAAATTTCTGGGCACTCTAGTGTCCAATCATCTTCCACCTTCGAGTCACGAATGGAAAAACTCGCCAATCTAACTCTTCAGGTTTAAGAAGATTGAACAGGGGCAGCTGTTGTACCCCAAAATTTCCCCTCTCATTTTTCAAGTATTTGCTCACAAGATATTCTAAGACGGCAAGTTTGTAGCATTGATACATCAATTTAGGCTTGAAATTGGCACAAGGGCAAAATGGTCAATTGCATACTGGAAAGTCAAACTTTGACTTTTTGGTCAACATTACAACCCAAAGAATAAATTTCATCAAGACATTCAAAAATATCAAGCTTGATCATTAAGAAGTCAAGAGAATCAAAAATCCAACTTGGCAAGACTTTGAGATTTTTCTAAGTATTTCCTATACTTGGTTAATTTCATTTGCTTCATGGTATTTTACTACAACTCCCAATAATTCAAGATGATACAAGTAATTCAAGTTATTACAAAGTGACATCTTGCAAAATTACATATTCTAAAAATTATGTCTTGATTAAAACCTTGTCATAATATTTTTGCGTTTGATAAAATGCTGTCCAAAATTGAAGAAAATAGGATATATCACATTGCCACAAAACCTGCATTGCTGTCCTATATAATCTAAAATATGTCCACAAAACCAGTCAAAAACTGCTCTATGCAGTCTGCCCAAGCCTGCACCATGACAGCCCCAAACTTGCACCAAAATGGCAAAGGAAATTTGTGTGTAGAAAACATCAAAACAACATGCAAAAAAAATTCAAAATGAATTATTTGTTTTCCCTCCTAAACCACAATAAGGGGTCTACAAAAGGAAGGCTATCTCATAAGACAAAGGGTTGGATTTTGAAGGATAGATAGAGAGAAAAAGAAAAAACAAATAGTTTTTGTTGAGCAGAAAAACAATATTCTGTGCAACCTTGACTCATTTTCAAAACAAAAACTATTCTTGTTCAAAATAGAAATCCAACCCATTGCTCCACCATACAAACTCTCCCTAAGCTAAACACTTCATACAAAGTTTGTCCAAACATAAAAACATCTCATGTGTTGTTACTCACCTTCATCATAAAAAATACCAAAAAATATTACAGTACAGTCCAACTCAGTTCTAGATGTCCAGAGCAGCTTCCTGAAGACTCACAAGGTTATCACATCCTTTGGAAAAGCATTCAGATCTAAAGCAACCAGTGCAACCCAAAGGTGAGTCCTCTTGACTAGATACCTTGTCATTACATCATTAACAAGTTGTTGTTCTTTGAAAACAAGATGTAGTACTTTAATATCTTTTTGAACTAGTCATTTGCACTTTGTTTAGGCTTATTCAGTCATTTGTTGTTCATGTTTATCCATCATATGCCATGAACTAACCTGTGCAGTCAGTGAAATAATGTTTAAGGCAGGAAAATGAAGCATGTATCGACACATATCCTCATGTGTCGACTCGTCCTAGTGAAAAAATAGGGTATGAGTCGACACATAACCCCCATGCATCAACTCATATTGGTTCTAGGTTACAAAAAATAAGTGGGAAAAGACCATTTATTGACACATACGCGCTTCGCGTTGACACAAGAAGGGTGCATGAGTCGACACATCCCATTATGTGTCGACTAATACTGAGTCATTTTTGTTTTACAGGAGCAGGGAAAAGTCCTATGAGTCGATACATACGCGTTTCGCGTCGATACAAAGGGTGCATGAGTCGACACATCCCCTTATGTGTCGATACATACTGAGTTATTTTGTTTTGCAGGGGCAGGGAAAAGCTATGTGTCGATGCATAGCAGCATGGGTCGACACATAGCAGTTCAAAATGCAATTTTCCTTTTATTTTACACTTTTTTTTACATTATTTTCACCATCATTCGATATAGTTGTAATATTTCAGTCCCCACTTCATCCCCATTGTAAATTTGTACCCCCATCCCTCTAAAGTGATGTAATAGCTTAGGATCTATTTTCCACATGTTCACTTGCTTTCATATATTGCTAGTAACACTATGCCAAACAAGGGATTAGACAGCGCTTTTTTAGGCCTTTAACAGCGCTTAAAAGCGCTGCTAAAACCTCCGCTGCTAAAGGTATAGACAGCGCTTTTTTTTCAATCACTTTAGACAGCGCTTGGTAAAAGCGCTGTCTATTACCCCCCTTTAGCAGCGCTTTTCCTCATTTTTTTTAAAATTTTTTTTTCAATCACTTTAGACAGCACTTTTCATGAAAAGCGTTGTCTATTACCCCCCCTTTAGCAGCGCTTTTCCTCATTTTATTTTAATTTTTTTTTCAATCACTTTAGACAGTGCTTTCATGAAAAGCGCTGTCTATTACCCCCCCTTTAGCAGCACTTTTCCTCATTTTTTTATAATTTTTTTTTCAATCACTTTAGACAGCGCTTTCATGAAAAGCGCTGTCTATTACCCCCCCCCCCCCCCCCTTTAGCAGCGCTTTTCCTCATTTTTTTTTCAATCACTTTAGACAGCGCTTTCATGAAAAGCGCTGTCTATTACCCCCCCCCCCCCCCCCCTTTAGCAGCGCTTTTCCTTATTTTTAAAATTTTTTTTTCAATCACTTTAGACAGCGCTTTCATTTAAAACAAAACGCTGCCTATCAAATTTATTCTCACTGTTTTTGCACCTGAAATTATAGCTTCATTATAACATTTTAAACAAAAACAACATTAATATATACCACAATGAAACAATATTATAACAACATCAATATTCATCTCTTAAATCCTTTTTGCACAATATACATAACAACAAGATTAATATATACCACAATGAAATAATATTATAACAACATCAATATTCATCTCTTCAATCCTTTTTGCACAATATACACAACAACAACATTAGTATATACAACAATGAAACAATATTATAACTACATCAATATTCATCTCTTCACTCCTTTTTGTACAATATACACAACAACAACATTAGTATATACAACAATGAAACAAAATCCACGATGAATATATAACTCTATCTTCTACATCGAGCTGCACCTATATAACCGAAAACAAAATCAAAAATTCAAAATTCATACAAGTTACCAAATAACAACAACAAAAACAATAATATTATAACACAACTATAACGACATATATTATATTCTCAAAACTCAAAGTTATACCTTATAATAAAACTCTCAACTCCATAACAAATTGGCACCAATCCTCCATAAGTTCATCCAATTGATCTTTTGAGTATGAAGCACACTTGAATTCATCAAAGTACTATATAATAATATAACATAGTATGATTTAATTAAAATACTAAGTCATTTTATGAGAAATATGAAAATAATTCCTAAGTTAGAAATTCATACCGTGGATGGAATCTCTAATCGGTCCAAAAGAATAGTTTCTTTCATAAACCTCAACATAAAATAACCGCAATCTACACCATTGCGCTGACGAGGACACTACACATGGAAAGAAAATACGAATATACATCAAGATATACACCTTAACTTGTTTTATCAAGTATCATCGCTATATAATCAAAACTGTGAAAATCTATACCTCCACTTTGATCCAAGAAATATTGTTGACTCTACTCCTTGGTACTTGAATATCTCTTTGTGCTCGAAAACTTTGTAGAATGCTATAATAAAATAATAACGAATATTTAGAACTATTGCACATAAATAATTAAATATACACAGTAATATTTTGGAACAATGTCACTTACGTGTCAATCGTCTTCTTCATATCTAAGTATGTTGTCCAATCATTGCCCAATGAATCCAGATAATATACAATTTCTCTCACAGGATTAATTGCAACCAATAACCAGTGTCCACTGGAATATTAAACAAAGGTTAGATGGAAATTTTCTGCACAACGTTAAAAAACGAAAAATTATAATAGAGGTAATTTAGAATGAAAATCTTACTTGGGGCCAGTATTATATGGTAAAAAGAACAATTTTTCTGTATCTTTGCTGGCCATAAATAAACTGAGCACAAATGCTATTACTTCATCTAGTTTTGCGATTATTGACCCTGCGTGGACAATGTTGGGATTTATGAAAGCGAATTTGGACTCCAATCCACGCGGGCGAATCAACTTGTCATACAGAAACCTTAAATAAAAACATCATTAACATTAATTATTCATTGAAATGAGTAAATAAATTTTGCAATTAATTAAACAAAGTTGATTGGAGTATACCTGATGTATGTATTGATAACAGCCATGCCTAATGTCAAGTGTCCAAAAACATGTTCCAAATCCTCCTTACCAATTGTTGTCATGCCTTCAGAACCATAAATCCCTTCATGCAGGGGTATAAGAGAAGTACCACCTTGCGAAATAGTTGTGAAGCTTATAAATGTCTGAAGGCACGACCTATATTGTGAAGTAGTTTTCTTTCTAGCCCCGAACCTCTTAGCAACACTCTTTGTTTCTGTGGGAATGTTGCTAATTACATGCTCCTTACCCCTACTTACAGCTTCAATCTCTTTAGCAGGAATAATCTAAATATCATAAAATTAGAGTGGTCAAGTATAGGACGACAAATTAACATTATCTAATCATAAATATCATATAACTTTGTTGTACCTGTTTTTTTGCTGTCACTGACTCCTCTGGCCGCGTAATCCCTTTATCTTTTGGTTTGGGTTTTGTAGGAGTCTAACATTACCATGCAAAAAAAATGTAAGTAAAACGAACGTAAAAAATTTGAGTACTAAAAGGTTCATAAAGGTTTCAATTATACCTCATCATCTATGCGAACAAGCCTTAACGGTCATGCAACAAACGCTCCTATTGCCTCTCCCACCAATGTTGCATCCGAAACTTTATCTGGGATTGGTAATAACGCACCCTCCTCTAAAGCAATATCGATCGACACTTTCAAATATCCAGAAGGGAGCGGTTTATGATGAAGTACTTCTCCCAGAGTGTTATGGACTTTTCCCTTGCCAACCATGCGATAAGTTGGTGTCTCTAAAAAGAGTTGACAAGGTGAAATGCCCTAAAATCAATAATAAATATGACATCATTAATGTGTATATATGTCAGTTAAATAAATTACACTAATTTAATTTCATAATAATATATGTAAGTACCTCGGGAATACTCGGTTGAGCTGCACAATTGACACTAGCTATGTCACTAGCTTCTTTAACACCCGAAGCTTCCCTTTCTGATTGGTATTGTTTTACTTTTTCCTTCCTCAATTCAAGAACTTCAGCTTCTAATGCATCCAACCTGGCCTGCAGTTCTTTATTGCTAGCAGATTTTGTCTTTGGATTATTCTTTTTCAAGGAGGTTGGAGTAACCCCATGTCATTTACCCCTCACCCGACCAGAATACTCACGAACATCTAATGCTCGACTAAGTATGCTCCTGCAATCATCTAGTGGAGATGTAGACTGAGACAGACTCTCCTGAAATTCATATGAATATTGGAAAAACATGAATACTATATGTTAATAAAATTTTGATTTAATTAGAATTAATGTTATACTTACGCATTTTTCAAAAATTTGTTGTACATCTTCTTTGAGAACTCCATCCTTACCCACACGGGCAGCCTTCCACAAAACATGCTCCGGAAGAGATGTTTCTGAACTACTCTCCTCTTTTAACTACACATTAACACAAAAAACAAGCTCAGTTATAACTATTGATGAACAAGTATATCATTGCAATTTGTAAATACTTACTATTTTTTGTTCTAATCGTGCATATCCCTAACGCCCTTTTTTGTATGGATATGCGGGAGATGATGCTCTTAGATGATTTACTTCACTAACACTCTGAAATTTTGGGGTTTTCTGTTTGGCTTTAAAAACATCCCATTCTTTAACTGAAATCACATCCGCATATTCTGCTGGACGCTCTGCATCAACAAATTTTTTTTCGGCATCTCTAAGATATTCTCTGTTTAAATATGTTCTAAACCCTCTCAGTATTTTGCCGGCCAATCCAAGACAATAATCTTTTCTTTTGTCATCAATGTTGAAAGACCTCTACAAAAAACATACACAAAGTGCGTTAGTATAAGTAATTTAAAGACATAATTTAAAGTACATAATCGTAATTTAAAGACATAATTTAAAGTACCTGTATCTCACTCCAGATTTTGTTTTTAGCATCATTAAGCTTATCATCTCTCCACTCATCACAAGTTATTGGAATTTCTCTCCTTACAAGTGTGCCAATGTAACTTGTCAATTTAGAACCGTTAGGCTCAATTAATTGGTCATTTGGACTCCAATGCACATAATATTTTATACCCTTATCTCTATCACGAATGATATTCTTCATTATTGTTTTTCCTCTTTTTATTTCTTTTTCCACTCCCTTACTGGATTTTCCTCCATCATTGTCTCCATCATTAATAGAATCATCGTGAGGGTGCTCCTCGTTACTAGCCATCTAACCTGTAATAAAGAAAAACATTAGTATCTAATGACAAATATTTAATTCCAAATATATAATTCCAAATATCTATTCAGTATATAAAATGACAAATATCAATTGAGTATATAAATTGACAAATATCAATTGAGTATATAAAATGACAAATATCAATTGAGTATATAAAATGACAAATATATAATTTATTAGAAGTTTGCTAAGTGTTAACAGGTATGGAGGAATATATATTACCTCTTTCACTAACATCTCTTTCTTTTCTTGGTTGGATTCCGAATTACTTGTCTCTTAAGAATGCAGATGGAGGGATTGATCCAAATTCCCTCATCATGATCTTTTCTGATATATGATTCATCCACTGTAGTATCATCATCTCGGTCGTTTCTAATATACGACTCATTCTCAACATCAACATCAACTTGATCCACACTTTTATCATCAATCACTTTGTTAGATAAAAGCACTATAGACCATTTCGTACTCTTCGGGTCTGTGACATGTAACACTTGTTTAGCTTGAGAGGCTAGAATAAAAGGCTCATCTTTGTACCCCACCCTACTAAGATCCACTTGCAAAAACCCTGACTTATCCATTCGTATGCCACTAGTATGTACCCACTTGCAACCAAAGATAGGAATCTGAAACTTCTCATAATCAAACACCCAGATGTGATTGATAACCCCGAAATATGACAAATTTTCATATTTGGGGTTTAAGTCCTTCATACCAGAAATGTGCATTGCTTCACATACCACCGTGACACCACTATTTTGCATGGTACTTTTCTCATCTTGTTCTTTGGTATAAAATGTGTATCCATTAATTCCGTATCCTCTAAAAGAGAACACAATCGAACTTGGACCATATGCCAAACATCTCAACCTGTCTGATATTGAAGCGGGATCTGAATGAAACTTTGAATATATATGATCCTTAAACCACTGTATAAAACTTTGATTGTGCTCTCGTACTATCCAATTTTCATTTCTACTTTGATTCTCACCTCGGAGTATAGCCTTGTGCATTTCAACAAACGGCTCAACCTCAGTGTCATTGTGCAGAACATACAAATGCACTTGATCCCGTTCATCCCTTGATACTATCACAATTTCATTTCCAATTAATTTGTTACCTTCTTTTTTTCCGAAGAAATGAGATTTGGGGAGTCCAATGGATTGCACATTGGACAAAAAATCAGTACAAAACTCAACCACTTCTTCAACAACGTATCGCTCAACGATACAACCCTCTGGACGACTTCGGTTTTTCACGTACCCTTTTAATATTTTCATGTAACGTTCAACAAGGTACATCCATCTCATATAAGCTGGTCCACACAATTGTGTCTCTTTCACAAGATGAACAACAAGATGTACCATAATGTCAAAAAATGATGGAGGAAAATACATTTCAAGGTCACACAGAGTAATAACAATTTCTTTTTGTAATACTGGTAAGATCTCAGGATCGATCACCTTACTGCAAATTGACCTAAAAAAAACACAATCTAGTTATAGCGCTTCTTACTTTTTCTGGCAAAATAGAACGTATACCTATTGGTAGAAAATGTTCCATTATGACATGGCAATCATGTGTCTTCATACTCTTTAACTTGAGGTCTTTCATGGACACGAGTCTTCTAATGTCTGAGGAGTAACCTTCTGGAACTTTAACTTCACTCAGAAACTTACACAATATTTTCTTTTCCTTTCTAGATAGAGTATAAGAAGCAGGTGGTAGATATGTTCGTCTTCCTTTCTTCACGGGTCCTAATTCAGTTCTTATTCCCATCTCTACCATGTCCTCTCTTGCTTTAAGGCCATCCTTAGACTTTCCTTTTATATTGAGTAACGTACCAATAACACTTTCAAATACATTTTTTTCAATATGCATAACATCAAGAAAATGTCTTACGTACAAAGATTTCCAATATGGCAATTCAAAAAAAATTGACCTCTTCTTCCACCCACCTGTGACAACTTTATGTGCAAAAGGCTTGCCAAGCTGAATACTCACATCTTTCACCTTTTCACAAATTTGATCACCTGTCAATCCAGGTGGAGCTCTACGTTGTTCGGTATTTCCATTGAACGCTTTTCTCCATCCACGATATTGATGTTTTGAATTTAAGAATCTACGATGACCGAGAAAGATATTCTTTTGACAAAGTTTCAATCGTGTCGTATCGGTTCCATCTTCACAGACAGGACACACTTTTTCACCTTTAATGCTATACCCAGATAGATTTCCATATGCTGGAAAATCGTTAATTGTGCCAAACAACATCGCCCTCAAATTGAAACTTTCTTTCCTATATCCATCATAAACCTCCACACCGTTCTCCCACAAAATCTTCAAATCTTCGATTAAAGGTTTCAAGTATACATCTATGTCATTCCCTGGTTGTTTAGGCCCAGAAATTAACATAGATAACATCATGTACTTGCGCTTCATACATAGCCATGGAGGTAGGTTATAAATCATAAGAATTACAGGCCATGTGGAATGTGAGATACTTTGAAGACCATGCGGGTTCATTCCATCCGTAGATAATTCCAAGCGAAGGTTTCTTGTTTCTCCTCCAAAATCAGGATAATCATTATCAATTTTCTTCCACTGTGGTGCATCTGCCGGATGTCGAAACTTTCCATCGATAATTCTTTCATCTGCATGCCAAGTCAAGTGTCTAGCATCGGTTTCACTACGAAACATGCGTCTAAATCTCAGAATAATAGGAAAATACCATAAGACTTTTGCTGGAGATAATTTTTTCTTATATCGAGATAAACCGCACTTTGGGCACTCATTCAACGATGCATATTCGTTTCGAAACAAAATACAATCATTTAGACATGCATGTATCTTATCATAGCTCATGCCAATAAAGCACAACATTTTTTTGGCCTCGTAGGTTCGATTAGGAAGAACATTATCCTCAGGAAGCATATCTCTCAAAAGGGCTAATAACTGTGTGAAACTTTTATCTGACCATCCATTGCGCGCCTTTAAGTTGTACAATTTTAATACCGCAGACAATCTTGTGAATTTGGGGCAATCTTTATACAACGGTGTTGTACCCCAAAATTTTCCCTCCCATTTCTCAATGATTTCTCATCACAAAACCTTTGAAGCCCAAGATCCAGTTAGGGTTTCATCTGCTCAAGACTTCTCCTTGCACTGATGACCCAGATTAGGGTTTGTGTTTGCACCAAGATGTTTTGACCTAAAGTACCTAAGATGACTTTCATGCTTCATATTGGACTCCCAAGTTTATCCATACCAAGTTTCAAGCTTTGATTCCAAGTTTTGCTTAGTCAATTGGACAGTTGACCTAGAAATCAGCTGTATTGGGGAAAAAGTCAACTGTGGCCAATTGACAGTCAAACCTCATGAAAATTGACCCACATCAACATTATTAACTCATATGGACCATTTGATCAAGTTTGGATCACAATTCCATAAGAAATTTGATCAGATCACCAAAAGGGCAAAATGGTCATTTTTAGGGTTTTGACTGCACAAAGGCAATTTTTGACTGTTTGACCTAGCCAATAGCAAACCAAACTCATATATGGACTCAAGGACCCCATGAAATTATCTTGACATGCTCAACAAACTCAAAAGATCCCAAGTACACAAGATTGACAGTTGAATTTCCCAGTCAATTGATCAATTTTGACTGTATACTGAAAAGTCAAACTTTGACTTTTTAGTCAAAATCAAGAGTCAAGATTCATTTTTCATCAAGACATGCCAAATCATGAAACTTGTTCACCAAGAAATCACAAAATGCAAATTAGGGTTAGAAATTAGAATTTTTCATAACTTAGAATTTTTCTAAGTTATAAAAAACCCTAATTTTTTCCCAACTTTGCCCCACTTTTTCACCAAGATCCATTTGGATTCAAACAAAAGTCAAAACATGAAAGTTGTATCTTGTTGCATAATCTACAACTTTGATTCACAATGTTTTCCCATTTGAGGCTTGTATCTCAAGTTACAAATTTTTGAATAAGGGCACTAAACCATTCTTAACTTAGTGAAATTTTAACCTATTTTGACAAGGTTTTCTACCCAACTTCAAGGCCATTTTCCATAAACTTCCACTTGGAATTTCAAATTGCATTTCAAAGATGGATTGTAGTACACATTCCAAGCTTTCCAAAATGTCCAAGAACTTCTCAAACAACCTCATGGTTAGGGAGAATCGAATTTTGCAAAATGGGGAAAAGTCACTTTTGTTCTTGGCCATGTACATGTTCATAACACTATGCATTTCAATCTCAGCTTGCATATCTTGATTACAGGTCCTTAAACCATCCAACACTCATAAATTTAATGCATATTCTTTGTGCCAAAGCCATGTTCTTTGTGTTCTAGCATTGCATAAAGGATTAATCCCAAAATAGATAAAGCATTTCTTCCATTTTTGCAAAAGGTAGCTTTATGTCCAATTACAAATCCAAGAAGTACAGTCCATATCTAATTGGCACAAGTTTATGTGTTAATCACACTGATCAAGGAGGGATTATGCAGCATAGTATGAGGGCCTGTACAGGCTAGAGGCACAAAGTAACCATTGCTTGCTTAAAGTGTAAAAAACACATCATAACTCAAACCAACTCTCATATCAGCTGAGAAACCCTTAAGTGAACTTGTAAAACATACTCAAGACATCTTAACCAAGCTATTGCACGACCCTAACACCTCTCATACACTCCCAATCTCAGAATCATCTTCAAACTGCAAAAACAGGGTCAGGCCTGCGGTTTGAGTGCCATCTTCCATTTCCCTCAAGCTCTCTTGCCCAAACCAGTTCACATACATTCCCTAGCACCTATGCAAGCTAACCATGACTTGAAACACGACCTGTAATCCCTCTAACCACTTCCACCATTTTCAGTTTCTTGTTTTGCAGGTGAAGTGCTCTAGCACGATTCAAAAGCTTTCAAGACAAAGTAAACATTGGAATAACATCCCTGGACCTCAAGGAAGCTTTTCCAATCATCACCTTGCATTGAAAGCTTCCTCATTGCCAGATAGAACTTCAGCTGAACAGGTATCTTGGTGAACTTCTATCTCTCTTATCAAGCATCATTAGCTCTAAGTTTGTGAATAAACAATGTTCTACTCATGCCACTGAACATGTACATGTTTTTACTTTTCATTTATTTTACTTGAGCTGTGAGAATTTGAGGTTTGAAAATGGCAGAAAATCTAGGTTAGGATTTGGGGGAGAAGAAATTCTCCCTCATCTTAGAGAGTTAGATCAAGTTCTGCATATGGTTGGATTCGTCTCTTGATGCTGAACATTTTTTATGTTATGAGTTTTCATTAATAAGCCAGGAATCAGGAGTTAGAAGATCAAGAACAGGGCGCGCGTTTTTTTGAATGACACAGTTCAGAGGTTGAAGAAAGGTGGCATTGGGCTGGGCTTGCTTTGTGTTTTCTTTTTGCACCCTACAATTTGTTTTACACCCCCTGAGCCCATTTGCTTTATTTTTAATGTTTTTTGACTTTTTCTTTTTTTAATTAACTCATTTATTTTTTCTCAGCATGTTAAAAATTTAAAAATATTTTTTCTCATCATTTTTGATTTTATTAGGGATTTATTTGATTTTTTCTCTTAGTTTGTACATAAATAAATAAATATATACTTTTTTGTTTAAACTATTAAAATAGCACAAATATATTCTATACACTTTTATCTTATTTTTGCTTCCTGAAAATATTTTATAGAAAAATACTTTTTTTATTTAAATATTAAATATTATTAATTAATATATATAATACACATTTTGTAAATAATATAAATATATAGGTATATATTAATATACTTAGGATAAAAATACCAAAAAAATGTACATACTTTATTTTTTAATATTTAATACTAAAAAATACCTTTTTTTACAAATATACTATATTTTATTTTATTTTTGTATGTAAATAATAATTATTACATGAATTAATTGATTAATATCCCTTTTTGATTAAAAATTAGGGTTTTGCCCTAAATTTGAAAATACTCCAAAAATAATATCCTTTTATTTCTCTTTTTATTTACATAAATAATATTCTTTTTTTTCATACACATAAAAATTCTCTTCTTATTACATTTTTGCATATTTATTTCATTTCCATTTAATTATACAATTATTTGTCTTGTAAATATTCAAAGAAAAATGATGTAATAGTTAGGTTTAAATTCTTGTCTAAATATACCCCATCTGAAACATTGTACCCCCTCCCCATATTATTGTGTTGTAATAGTGTAGAAATTTAAATTTCGCACTTTTAATGCTTTCTGAACATACCATGCTAGAATTAGGGTTTGAATGCGAATAAAATGAACAAAATAGTTGGACATAATCTCAAGATAAATAAGCATGAAAATGGACAACACATTCCACACTTGCACCCCTAGGGTATTCCACTTTGTTGCCTTCAAATAATTGGGCCATATTGCATGTTGAATTTCTTTGGGTAAAACAAACAATCAAATGATCATAGTCCTTCAAAATGTTGCCTAAATGAATGATCAAGTCCCTTTTAAAGAAAAAATTGCCCAAAGACATTTAACACTATTGCAATTATGGTCTAAACGATGACCCGCGCCCGTCCCTTTCACCTCCTAATACAAGATTGTCCACCAAATACAATGGTGGAACAAAATTGTCAAAAGGTTCAAAACATAACAAAAATCTTTGAGAAAATTTTAGGGTAGATAACTCTTAAGTACTTGCCAATTTGCAAAGAAAACACTTGCCTATTTTTCAAAACCCACTTCACAAACACTTTCAAAACCAACTTTCAAAAAACCTTGAAACATCTTTTTAAAAGACAAAACACCTTTTGTAAAACATTCGAGTAAAGAATTGTTACAAGGGTAGCCTATACAAGGCATCTTTTCAAAACATTTTCAAACCACACACCAAGTACCATTTCAAACAATTGAAAACCATGGCAAGTTGATCTAAGCAAGTACCTAAGAGCCCATGGATAACCATGGATAGAAAGGGTGCTAATACCTTCCCTTTCTATAATCTACTCCCCGAACCCAAGAAAAATCTCAAAGGTTTTTTGCTGTGCTTTTTAAACCTTTCCTTAGGATAAAATAAAAAGTCGGTGGCGACTCTTGCTCAACCGAAACATTTGCAAAAACAAACGCAAAACCCTAGTCAGTTCTCCCACCGTATTACAGAACTGGCGACTCTGCTGGGGAAAAATTTAAAAGTGGAGTAACCTTAGGGCTTAGATCACCCCCTTGCATGACTAATTGTTTGATTTGTTTGCTTTATACTTTGGCCCTATTGTTTGGGTTTGCAATCCTACACCCGGATTTTGGGAAACATTCATAGATAACAATATGTTGTGGAAACTGTGCGGGGTATACCGACACGGTCGAAGCAATAACTATATTAGTGCGACATATTTGTGAGTACCGGTAACCCTTGAGTTCAATCAAGGAGAGTACGGGGCCGCTGAGTGATGTCACTAAGCACTAATGACCTAGAACCTTACTTGACCATCTTGGCCTTTCATTAGGGGTAGTGAGATGACCGGCTTTGGTGCAGTCCGAAGTTGGTAGATACTCGATACTACACTCATTAAGGGTTGTTTTCTTGGAATATTTTGGTCGCTAGTTAAGTGGCTAAACCAAAACCATGAACAATGAAAACAATCCAGCAATGGCACGATCGTGGGCCTAGGTTTGTTTTATCTTGAGATTCGAAGGAGAAACTTAGATCGTGCCCTAGCAATGGCACGATCTCATCTTTGCGCTTCAGCTTACATGCAACATAATCAGTAATAACAAGAATACATATGCAATGTGTATTTAAATGTCATGAAGGTGCAATTTTGGTTTTGCAAACCCTTACCAATTAAAGATGTATGATCTGTGGCTCTGGGTGTGGAGATGTTCGTTGAATGGCTGCTTTGGCTTGGATTACTTATGAAAATGCTGATAACCTTTGGTGGGTTTGTTGGCAGCGTATCTCCAAATCCTCCCTGTTTCTTTTTCTCCTTTTTCCCTTTGTTTTTGTAATGTGTCACTGGCCTTGTATTTATAGGAGTGTGGGGGTGCACGAAAATGGCAAGGGACATCCATTTAACCAGGCCTTTAAAGCCATGAGACAAGAATCAGACATGTTAAAAGATTTCCTTTTTTGAAATATTCATGTCTCTTTGGAATCTTGAATGAACCTGGACACCTTTGATTTTCGAATGCCTCCAGGCCATGCTCTTCGATTGGTCTTGAGTTGCCTCCTTCGAATGGACTTCTTATGTACCCTTCAAATGGGCCTTCTGAATGCTTCTTCAAATGGACCTTTACATGTACTTCGAATGAGTCATTTACATGTTCTTCGAATGAGCCTCTTGCCTGGTGTGCTGGCAAGTTGAGGGGCCTTTTCCTTTGTGAATCGAAACAAACTTGTAGGAGATTCTTGCCTCGTGAGTCGAAGGTAAGCCTGATGTAGTTAATGCATAGTCGAAGCATTGTGAAATTGACTTGATCGAAGGGGGTCCAGCGCTCAATCGAAGACTTGCGAACCAAAGCTTGATCGAAGGGTTCCAAACACCTAATCAAAGCTTACTAATCAAAGCCTGATCGAAGAGTGCCAAATGCCCAATCGAAGACTGGTGAGTCAAGCCTGTATCGAAGGATTTTGGATACCCAATCGAAGACTTTTCCCAGATGCCAATCGAAAGACACTTTGTTCATCTTCAAAAAAAACTTTATTTTCGTTAGGCAAGTGTTTGTGACCAACCATGTAAGGGAAGACCTTTGAAAACATGAGAGGGCAAATTTTGGGGTACAACAGTTGCCCCTGTTTAATTTTCTTAAACCTGAGGATATAGATTGGCTTTCGAGCCTTTCGTGATCCGAAGGTGGAAGATAATTGAACACTAGAGTGCCCAGAAATTTGCACTCGCATGGTGTAGTATCAGCATTGTGACATTGAGAATGGGCTTACAGATGCCATTTGGAGATTGTTGGTAGGAGGATGGGCTTATAGATGCCATCTGCAGGAGTGTCGATCGCATAAGAGATTCCTTAGCGAGAACTTGCATACCTGTTGTTGTAGAAGATTCCGCTGGGGAAGTCTAACTTTGTTGAGATTTAGGAACCCGCCTGTACTTCAACTAAGAGAATGCTTCAGCTGATTTTTAAGAATCTGGAATAAGTATCAGAATGTTAGCCATATCGGGATCGCATCTGAACTGTCTCTAGAAGGAATATGGAATAAGTATCAGAATGTCAGTCATATCTGGATCACATCTAAACTGTCTCTAGAAGGAATTTAGAATAAGTATCAGAATGTCAGCCATATCTGGATCGCATCTGAACTGTCTCTAGAAGGAATCTGAAATAAATATCAGAATGTCATCCATATCTGGATCGCATCTGAACTGTCTCTAGAAGAAGTCTGGAATAAGTATCAGAATGTCAGCCATATCTGGATCGCATCTGAAATGTCTCTAGAAGGAATCTGGAATAAGTATCAGAATGTCAACCATATCTGGATCGCATCTGAACTGTCTCTAGAAGAAGTCTAGAATAAGTATCAGAATGTCATCCATATCTGGATCGCATCTGAACTGTCTCTAGAAGGAATCTGGAATAAGTATCAGAATGTCAGCCATATCTGGATCGCATCTGAACTGTCTCTAGAAGGAATCTGGAATAAGTATCAGAATGTCAGCCATATCTGGATCACATCTGAACTGTCTCTAGAAGGAATCTGGAATAAGTATCAGAATGTCAGACATATCTGGATTGCATCTGAACTGTCTCTAGAAAGAATCTGGAATAAGTATCAGAATGTTAGCAATATCTGGATCGCATCTGAACTGTCTCTAGAAGGAATATGGAATAAGTATCAGAATGTCAGTCATATCTGGATCACATCTAAACTGTCTCTAGAAGGAATTTAGAATAAGTATCAGAATGTCAGCCATATCTGGATCGCATCTGAACTGTCTCTAGAAGGAATCTGAAATAAATATCAGAATGTCAGCCATATCTGGATCGCATCTGAACTGTCTCTAGAAGAAGTCTGGAATAAGTATCAGAATGTCAGCCATATCTGGATCGCATCTGAAATGTCTCTAGAAGGAATCTGGAATAAGTATCAGAATGTCAACCATATCTGGATCGCATCTGAACTGTCTCTAGAAGAAGTCTAGGATAAGTATCAGAATGTCATCCATATCTGGATCGCATCTGAACTGTCTCTAGAAGGAATCTGGAATAAGTATCAGAATGTCAGCCATATCTGGATCGCATCTGAACTGTCTCTAGAAGGAATCTGGAATAAGTATCAGAATGTCAGCCATATCTGGATCGCATCTGAACTGTCTCTAGAAGGAATCTGGAATAAGTATCAGAATGTCAGACATATCTGGATTGCATCTGAACTGTCTCTAGAAAGAATCTGGAATAAGTATCAGAATGTCAGCCATATCTGGATCGCATCTGAACTGTCTCTAGAAGGAATCTGGAATAAGTATCAGAATGTCAGCCATATCTAGATCGCATCTGAACTGTCTCTAGAAGGAATCCGGAATAAGTATCACAATGTCAGCCATATCTGGATCGAATCTGAACTGTCTCTAGAAGGAATCCTGAATAAGTATCAGAATGTCAGCCATATCTGGATCGCATCTGAACTGTCTCTAGAAGGAATCTGGAATAAGTATCAGAATGTCAGCCATATCTTGATCGCATCTGAACTGTCTCTAGAAGGAGACTGGAATAAGTATCAGAATGTCAGCCATATCTGGGTCTCATCTGAACTGTCTCTAGAAGGAGTCTGGAATAAGTATCAGAATGTCAGCCATATCTGGGTCGCGTCTGAACTGTCTTTAGAAGGAGTCTGGAATAAGTATCAGAAAGTCAGCCATATCTGGGTCGCATCTGAACTATCTCTAGAAGGAGTCTGGAATAAGTATCAGAATGTCAACCATATCTGGATCACATCTGAACTGTCTCTAGAAGGAATCTGGAATAAGTATCAGAATGTCAGCCATATCTAGATCGCATCTGAACTGTCTCTAGAAGGAATCTGAAATAATTATCAAAATGTCAGCCATATCTGGATCGCATCTGAACTGTCTCTAGAAGAAGTCTGGAATAAGTATCAGAATGTCAGCCATATCTGGATCGCATCTGAAATGTCTCTAGAAGGAATCTGGAATAAGTATCAGAATGTCAACCATATCTGGATCGCATCTGAACTGTATCTAGAAGAAGTCTAGAATAAGTATCAGAATGTCATCCATATCTGGATCGCATCTGAACTGTCTCTTGAAGGAATTTGGAATAAGTATAAGAATGTCAGCCATATCTGGATCGCATCTGAACTGTCTCTAGAAGGAATCTGGAATAAGTATCAGAATGTCAGCCATATCTAGATCGCATCTGAACTGTCTCTAGAAGGAATCTGGAATAAGTATCAGAATGTCAGCCATATCTGGATTGCATCTGAACTGTCTCTGGAGAGAATCTGGAATAAGTATCAGAATGTCAGCCATATCTGGATCGCATCTGAACTGTCTCTAGAAGGAATCTGGAATAAGTATCAGAATGTCAGCCATATCTAGATCGCTTCTGAACTGTCTCTAGAAGGAATCCGGAATAAGTATCATAATGTCAGCCATATCTGGATCGCATCTGAATTGTCTCTAGAAGGAATCCTGAATAAGTATCAAAATGTCAGCCATATCTGGATCGCATCTGAACTGTCTCTAGAAGGAATCTGGAATAAGTATCAGAATGTCAGCCATATCTTGATCGCATCTGAACTGTCTCTAGAAGGAGACTGGAATAAGTATCAGAATGTCAGCCATATCTGGGTCGCATCTGAACTGTCTCTAGAAGGAGTCTGGAATAAGTATCAGAATGTCAGCCATATCTGGGTCGCGTCTGAACTGTCTTTAGAAGGAGTCTGGAATAAGTATCAGAAAGTCAGCCATATCTGGGTCGCATCTGAACTATCTCTAGAAGGAGTCTGGAATAAGTATCAGAATGTCAACCATATCTGGATCACATCTGAACTGTCTCTAGAAGGAATCTGGAATAAGTATCAGAATGTCAGCCATATCTGGATCGCATCTGAACTGTCTCTAGAAGGAGTCTGGAATAAGTATCAGAATGTCAGCCATATCTGGGTCGCATCTGAACTGTCTCTAGAACGAGTCTGGAATAAGTATCAGAATGTCATCCATATCTGGATCACATTTGAACTGTCTCTAGAAGGAGTCTGGAATAAGTATCAGAATGTCAGCCATATCTGGATCGCATCTGAACTGTCTCTAGAAGGAGTCTGGAATAAGTATTAGAATGTCAGCCATATCTGGGTCGCATATGAACTGTCTCTAGAAGGAGTCTGGAATAAGTATCAGAATGTCGGCCATATCTGGATCGCATCTGAACTGTCTCTAGAAGGAGTCTAGAATGAGTATCAGAATGTCAGCCATATCTGGATCGCATCTGAACTGTCTCTAGAAGGAGTCTGGAATAAGTATCAGAATGTCAGCCATATCTGGATCGCATCTGAACTGTCTCTAGAAGGAGTCTGGAATAAGTATCAGAATGTCAGCCATATCTGGATCGCATCTGAACTGTCTCTAGAAGGAATCTGGAATAAGTATCAGAATGTCAGCCATATCTGGATCGCATCTGAATTGTCTCTAGAAGGAATCTGGAATAAGTATCAGAATGTCAGCCATATCTGGATCGCATCTGAACTGTCTCTAGAAGGAATCTGGAATAAGTATCAAAATGTCAGCCATATCTGGATCACATCTGAACTGTCTCTAGAAGGAATATGGAATAAGTATCAGAATGTCAGCCATATCTGGATCGCATCTGCACTGTCTCTAGATAGAATCTGGAATAAGTATCAGAATGTCAGCCATATCTGGATCGCATCTGAACTGTCTCTAGAAGGAATCTGGAATAAGTATCGGAATGTCAGCCATATCTGGATCGCATCTGAACTGTCTCTAGAAGGAATCTGGAATAAGTATAAGAATGTCAGCCATATCTGGATCGCATATGAACTGTCTCTAGAATGGATCTCAGAAGATGATGATCTTTGCCTGTTGATTGGTCTTTCCTGAAAAGGTAAAAAGTTAGTTGTATGCAATGTCATGATGTATGCATTGTGTAATGATGTTCTCAAAATAAAATGAGATTTGTGTCATATGTATTTTGTATGCATATGTTATGAATGTTGTTGAAGTGTAATTTTGTCTTGGACTTTGCTCAAAATGTTTCCACCGGGGATCCCTGCTTTGTTGTTTGAGAAGAACTCCGCTGGGGAATATTGAAAACTCTGTGGGGAGTATGTTTATTTCGGCTTGGAAAAAGAGTTTAGGAGTCTTAGTCGTCCGTTGCTCTACTGGGGAGTCGAAGTTGAACTAATATCTGGTCATGTCCAGGTTTCGCAGTAACTTGCTGGGGATTGTAGAGTAGTCTACCGGGGAAGAGGAGGTTTGGTCCTTTGATTTGTAGTAGTCGGAGAGGCAAGCTCAAGCTGGGGAATCCTGGTGTTATTGGGGAAATAAACCCTGTCGTCAGTCCGCTAGAGAGGTGACATCTTCGTTGGGGGAAGTCCTCGAGGATTCATGAGGTTGATTCAGCTGGGGAAAGGTTTTCAGAGATTAAACCCTTTCTGGGAGTCATCCTATGAGAAGGATTTTGGGGAGATTTGTCATTGCCCCTAGTAGTAAGTGTTTGTGACATTTCCAGAAAATGTTTAATTGTATGTAACCCTTCACCGAGATTGATGTTCAATGCCCCAAGTGACGGAGATGGAGACTTGCCCCTGGTTACTCTGCACTTCTTCAGAGATTTCTTGAAATCTTGACTGGACTTCCCCAGATGTGCTAGATAGTGACATGTCAAGTCCCCTTGTTGATATGAGATTTGTCAATGGAAGTGTCATCCTTTTTGAAGTGATTTTGTTTACTGAGAGGGCTTTCGTTCATCGGATATTCGTTGTGTGAATTTCTCCGCTGTCAAACAAATAGCCAAATGCAAACAGTGATATTCAAATAATGCAAAGTTTATGCTTATCTCGAAGTTTTGAAAAATGCGTTTTTTAGCAGAAAACTTTTTATAAGACAAATTCAACACAAGATTTAGGGCAAAGCCTTACAGGAGTCAGGATACCTTTTGTAACAGTATGCTTTTGAACTAACCCATGCTTCAATTAGGACTTTTGAAGGGTTGTAACGTGGCTTGGTTCACGGTTTAAGAAACAAAGGATAAAGGCTCAAAGTACATTTGTACCCACCCGCTCTTCGTGATGTTCTTCAATCCTAAACTCAGTTAATTGTGCGTCGAACTCTATTCGAATTTGGAACAACGTTTTGGTGATGGTTCACACAAGTTGGATTTTTGAAGGCAGTCATCATTTTTTTTGCAACATTTTTCATGTTGTCGAGGATTTGTAATTACCTCGTTCTTTTGATTTATTATCCCTAATTTTTGCCTGACTGTTCCTGTTTTCGAGATTACAGTCAGCAGGATGCCCCAAATTTCTTGAGCCTCCTTTATAGGTTTTGGCTCAGTGGGCTTTTCTCTTTTGAGAGATTGACTGCCTATGAGATAAGGAACCACCACTGTCTTTTGATTCCAGAGGAATGCTTTTGATGTCATTTGTTGTATTATGAACTGAGAGTTTTGCGACCTCAATGCGCGTCTTTTTGAATTAACTGAGAGACTACTCTGCCCCAGGTTTAAATTAAAGGTTTCAATTTGTGTTTAAAATAGAAAACTCCTACTTCTTTGGCTCGAAGGGGTTGACTAGGTATTATCTTCCTTATAACTCCAGTGTTTAGGATTTGAAAGAAACACCTGTACATCGTCAGCAAGGTCTGTCCAAAAGCATACTGTATGAGATTATGGCATTTTTTCGTCATCCTCCCTCTAAAGGCTTGTAACTTTTAGCAAGAGTTGAATGTCATAAAGTGAGTAAAAAGCATAGTTTAAATGTAATTAAAATGATTGGATCAAATCAAGACAAACATATGCAATGCATTAATGAAACAAAGTTTGGCATTAATAGATAATTGTTTGAATAACAAAGAGATTACAACTTGAAAATTTAAATGAACAAAAGCTTTCAATGATTTGTCATAGGAGCAGTGATTATGTTTGGAGTCTCCAGAGGGTCAAACTTGATCTCCTTGGCATCAATCATGTCTTGGACCTTGTTCTTCAGAGCCCAACAATTGTTTGTGTCATGTCCCGGACTGTCAGAGTGGTATGCACACCTTGCATCAGGATTGTACCTTGGGGAGGCTATGTTGGGATTCTTAGGAGGGTCCCTTAACGTCACCAGATTCAATATCAACAGGTGTTGTAAAGCCTGAGACAGCGACTAGTTGAGCTTGGTAAATTGCCTCTTGGGCATATTTGGCTTACTCTGATCAACCCATTGTTTATGGCAAGGTTGTTGTTGGACCCTTGAGGTAGTAGCAACTTGGAGAGGTCTATTCTTCATCAAACCAAACCTTTGACTTCTCGGAAGTTGATTAATGACTTGGTCCCCGGCCTTGACTGTTTGCTTCATGTTGTTGTATCTGTCTTGATGAAGCTGGTTGATAATGGTTCTCAACTCTTCTTGTTCCCGAGCTAAGCCTTGGATAAGAGCCATCTGCCCCAACATCTGGGTTTTCATGGCACTGAACTCAGCTTGCAATTGTTCCAGCCGTTCGTCCTTATTGTCTTCAGGACTTTTCTTGACCAAATCCCCAACGAGGAGTGTTTTCAACTCTTCCTGCCCCTTGGATAGGTTTAGGAAGATTTCCCTGAACTGAGTCTCTCGAGTTTGAAGATCTTGATTGTCTGGTTAGAAAGCCATTGCTGAAATAAACAGCGAGAACATGAGAGACCTGTATTGAGAGACCTGTTATGCAATGATATGTATGATATATGTATGCAATGTTTTCAAGGATCTCGCGGGGTAAACAAGAAACTGTTAGAATCTGAATCTGGTAGCTTAATTGAAGGAACTTCATGTTGCTGAGAGTCCTTATTCAAGAGTCAAGCTCACCATATCGAGTGGGTCATAGCCCCTGACTCATATATCGTGTTTTGATCTCTAGATGGCATTGGCTAGAGGAAAATAAATCCCCTTTGCCCCTTGCTGAACATCTGATTTACCATAACTTGCATCACAAGCCCTTGAGATCCTTGAAATGGTTAAGGAAATGTTAAGGCATGATGTTATGATGTGTATGATATGCGTTTAAGCAAAAGTGTGAAGTGATGTAAGTAAACCCTGCAATAAATCCAAATTATCGGATAAGGACTGTAAACAAAACCTGCAAGGAACTCATGTTGTCAGATAACAAGAATGTGCAAGTAGTTCAAGTTTGAAGGCACACAAGTCACACAAACAGCCTTGAGTTTAGGCTGGCATGGAGTTTAGGTATTACCCTCTTTCAGTTTCAGTTGATTCAAAACCTGTCCTATAAATAGTAACCGGGTTCTAAGGAGCTCAATATCATTGGATTGTTTTCTATGTTCATCGTTTTGGTTTAGCCACTTAACTAGCGACCAAAATATTCCAAGAAAACAATCCTCAATGAGTATAGTATCGAGTATCTACCAACTTCGGACTGCACCAAAGTCGGTCGTCTCACTACCCCTAAAAAAGGCCAAGATGTTCAAGTAAGGTTCTAGTTCATTAGTGCTTAGTGACATCACTCAGCGGCCCCGTATTCTCTTTGATTGACTCAAAGGCTACCGGTACTCACAAATCTGTCACACTAATATAGCTATTGCTTCAACCGTGTCGGTATACCCCGCACAGTTTCCACAACGTATTGCTATCTATGAATGTTTCCCAAATCCGGGTGGAGGATTTCAAACCCAAAAAATAGAACCAAGTGTAAAGCAAAAAAAGCAATCAAGGTAAGCAAGTAAAGGTGATCTAAACCCTAAGGTAACCCAACTTTTAAAGGGATCCCCAGTAGAGTCGCCAGTTCTGTGATCGGTGGGAATGAGAACTGACTATTTTGGAATGCTGGTTCGTGTTTGCGTTTGTTTTCGCAAAATATCGCGGTAAGCAAGAGTCGCCACCGTCTTTTATTTTATCCAACAAGGAAAGGACAAAAGCACAAAAAAAATTCTTTTCAAGATGTTTCTCGGGTTCGGGAGGTAGATTATAGAAAGGGAAGGTGTTAGCACCCTTTCTATCCGTGGTTATCCACGGGCTCTTAGGTACTTGCTCATTATGTTTTCAAAAGTTTGATTTTCTTTGTGTTTGTGGGTTTGAAAAGAGTTTTTTGTTTGGAAGAGAGTATAAGTGCGAAAAGTTTTGTTTTTGTTTTCAAAAGAGCAAGTACTTAAGAACATCTACCTACTCAAAAAGGAATTAGACTGTGCAAGTGTCCTTTAGACAATGCCATCCCACTATTGAGGAGTAGGTAGCATCGTCATTGGAGTTTTCGGGTCAATTCGATTTAAGGGACGTGTGGTCACTAAAGCAATGTTAGGACGCCTTAGTGGTAACCCTAATGTCTTAGATCATTTTATCCGAGGCAACCGTTTCGAGGCAACTTATGATCTTTGGATAAGAGGGCGACCTCTAAAACATCCTATACTCAATGACCACGTTCGAGGCTACCAAGTGAGGTATACCCTAAGAGTGGCATGTGCGAGTGTATTGTTTTTCAGTTACATTATCTTTGTATATTTAGGTGTTCTACCGTTTGTTTTCAGATCTTGTCATACAATCCTAGTTAGCATATATCTAAGAAGTTAATATATGTATAGGAATTTAAAGTGCGGGAGTTGTAAATCCTACGCTATTACAAGGCTTCGGGGAGGGGGATTATTTACATGTCCAAAATTGGGGGAATAAAGCAGTAAAGTGTAAAAGTCTTAGTTAAGCTATCACAAACCAGTAGGCAGTTACAATAAAATAAACGCGCGCGAATCTGAAAATAACCTCTAAAAATCCTAAGAATAAAATCTTTTTGTTGTTTTATTTTATTTTGGGAAAATGATCTAAATCTTCTTAATTTTAGTTTTGAGAAAATGTTAAGATAATTAAATGATTAATTAACAAAGTTAATTTAATAGAAAAAACTAACCTAATGTTTTTGTGGTTTTTCTTTTTAATTGATTTTATGTTGATTAAAAAAAAGAAATAAAATAGTCAAAACAAAGATGAAATCGAAGGAACAGGCAGTAAATCAAGAAAGGTATAATTCTGGAGGCCTGAATCGAAAGAGGTGTGGGCTGTCTTTCGATCCAGTGAAGAGGCTTGATCGAAGGTGCACGAGGGGCTGCACTTTGAGGGTGTTCGATCTGGATATGTCATCCTTCGATCTGGGAACCCTGGATCCAGTTCGAAGCTAAGCTGCTAAGCTTTGAAGCTCTGAACAAGATTATGAGAAGATATTTCCTGCAAAATGAGACAATGTTAAAGATCCAGGGGGGACTTTACCCCCCTGATTCGAATCTCCTCCCAATTCGAATCCTTCCTCAATATGAATCTGCTGAATCTGGGCCTGGGTTTGTTTTATCCTGAGATTCGAAGGAGAAACTTAGATCGTGCCCCAACAATGGCACGATCTCATCTTTGCGCTTCAGCTTACATGCAACATAATCAGTAATAACAAGAATACATATGCAATGTGTATTTAAATGTCATGAAGGTTCAATTTTGGTTTTGCAAACCCTTACCAATTAAAGATGTATGATCTGTGGCTCTGGGTGTGGAGATGTTCGCTGAATGGCTGCTTTGGCTTGGATTACTTATGAAAATGCTGATAACCTTTGGTGGGTTTGTGGGCAGCGTATCTCCAAATCCTCCCTGTTTCTTTTTATCCTTTTTCCCTTCGTTTTTGTAATGTGTCACTGGCCTCGTATTTATAGGAGTGTGGGGGTGCACGAAAATGGCAAGGGACAGCCATTTAACCAGGCCTTTAAAGCCATGAGACAAGAATCAGATATATTAAAAGATTTCCTTTTTTGAAATATTCATGTCTCTTTGGAATCTTGAATGAACCTGGACACCTTTGATTTTCGAATGCCTCCAGGCCATACTCTTCGATTGGTCTTGAGTTGCCTCCTTCGAATGGACTTCTTATGTACCCTTTGAATAGTCCTTCTGAATGCTTCTTCAAATGGACCTTTACATGTTCTTCGAATGAGTCATTTACATGTTCTTCGAATGAGCCTCTTGCCTGGTGTGCTGGCAAGTTGAGGGGCCTTTTCCTTTGTGAATCGAAACAAACTTGTAGGAGATTCTTGCCTCGTGAGTCGAAGGTAAGCCTGATGTAGTTAATGCATAGTCGAAGCATTGTGAAATTGACTTGATCGAAGGGGGTCCAGCGCTCAATCGAAGACTTGCAAACCAAAGCTTGATCGAAGGGTTCCAAACACCTAATCGAAGCTTACTAATCAAAGCCTGATCGAAGAGTGCCAAATGCCCAATCGAAGACTGGTGAGTCAAGCCTGTATCGAAGGATTTTGGATACCCAATCGAAGACTTTTCCCAGATGCCAATCGAAAGACACTTTGTTCATCTTCAAAAAAAACTTTATTTTCGTTAGGCAAGTGTTTATGACCAACCATGTAAGGGAAGACCTTTGAAAACATGAGAGGGCAAATTTTGGGGTACAACACAAGGCTACCATTCATTGGAGTAAGATCTCAACAACGAACTACTTTCCATAATGACAAGGCTACCATTCATTGGAGTACCAAAATCTCAGCAACGAACTACCTTCTATAATGACAAGGCTACCATCCATTGTATTAACCAAATCTAATCTCCTCTGGAAGTTATCAGATCCACTGGGGGAAGTACATGTTGCTCAAATAAAGAGACCTACCGCTTGCTGCTATGAGGAGGAAATGCAATAAAGACTTTACTAAAGGAGGAAATATGGCTTCTTGGGGAAAGAGATGGAACTCCTGGAGAATGCCAATAAATTCCTACTGAGGGGATAAAATCTTCTTGTGCAAAATAAATACACATTCTCAAACTAAAGCTCAAATCTGGAAAAATCCGAATAATAATGTTGCTGAGGGTATCCACTCCAAACATAAATAAACCGGAATGAAGCAGTCAACCAAAATACATCTCCTGAGAAATAAACTCAAGAGGGAATCTGTAACACCCAAATTCTACCCGGCAATTATAAATGTAAATCAGAGTTATAAAATTCATACAACTGAATCAGGATGCCACAAATTCAACTTAAAAACCATTGCATTCAACATGGATACATAACACTTTTAAAACTTCGGATGAACCAATAACAAAATAAATTAATCTCTTAACTCAACATCTTGAACAACTACGCAGCATAATCATAATAACATCCTTGTCCAACTTTACAACAACTTCAAAATAACATATACTTTGCAACAATCAAATTAAAGTTCAACAACTGGAATAACATAACTAAAAGAAACAAGCGTTCATCCCCCCTGAGTGTTACGTATCAGAGCAATGACACCGACTCGAACTACTGAAGGTAAACCACCTTCACTCTGGATTACCTGCACGTTACCAACGTAAGAGTAACATTCAAATATAAGGGGTGAGATATCTAACAATATAATAAAATGTGTAATAAATAATATATTAAATCAGATCACATGATATCACCAATTCACATCTTATAAACAACAATAATCGCAACGAAGTATCAATAACATACAACATTTACCACATCAATACAACAACTTCTTTATGAAATCGTGTAATGCGACTCAATACTATGCAAATGCATGTGGTACCATTGGAGCAAAACTCCCATCTTAAAATAATTTCCAAAAAATAGAGGCATTCAACAAGGCATAAGCCTTCATCTTAATATTCGCCAATACATGCCATCTTAACGAGCATCAACTCCATTTTGATATGCAATGTATGCGACACAATCATGAATGTAGTAACAACAACCACAACTAATGACATCTCAATCACGAATCATCGTTGGCCAGAAGCCTACAACTTAATAGCTTCCAATTATTAGAGGCATCTCAACATCATTCATCCACATAATTCATCAACATCAATCATCAACATAATTCATCCATGTAAATCCACAACAATTTAACCATATCCACAATGCAACAGTAGGCCATCAATCATTCAACATTGGCCATAGGCCTACAACATAATATTGCCCATAAATATTCAGACAATTCTCGACTATGTCGATCAATCACTCATCTAATGCTTATCTTTAATTGCTAAACCTCTACATATAATTATACTGCAATACTACATCATTATTAATTGTTAATCTTATTTTCATGAACTAAGCAATAATCTAAGATCGTCTTATTCTCATCATGATTCGCAAAATCATCACAAGGATTAACGCGGGAAAACTAACTCTATCCTAATTTGGGTACTAGGATTATTATTCTTATCCTTCATTTTAATCCTTATGAATGAAGTTCATTGCGTTAGCTATCCAACGCTTCAAACGAAACTTCAAACAGAGTCCGGAAACTCAAGTTACAGCCTTTGGAAGAATCTGTCAAAAATTGGACTGCATGAGTCGACGCATGTCTCTTTGAGTCGATGTGTACTGGGTTTTGAGTCTTGCACGAGTCGACGCGTAACCTATTGTGTTGACTCATACTGAGTCTGAAACATTGCATGTTTCAATGCATAATCCTTTCGTATCGACTCATCCCGAGTCTTAAATCCTGCATGTGTCGACGCATGGCCTTTGAGGTCGACTCATACTGATCTGTGCTGAATATATTCTGTGATTTCACTGCGTTTTCACTGTGATTTCCCTTCCTAGGTCCTAAAGACATCCTCTAATCATAGGTAATTATCAATTATAATAATCCTATATTTCTACATCAATTATACATCTTTAGGGAATCATTATTCATCTCTAAATCATTGATTTCTCATCAAACAATAATACATACATATCAATCACAAGCAAAACAATTTCTTCCAAATCCAATCCCATATACCACTCATCATAAACCCTATTATAGAGTTAGAACCCCACCCTTAACTTGGATTGAAGGTTTCTCTACAATTTTCCGATCCAATTCCGTTTTGCTCTTTTCCTTCTTTTCTGCAACTTCGACGTTCTCTTTCTCTCTTCCAACCCTTATTTTCTTTTTCTTCTTACTGTTACTTCCTTTTTCCGTATTATTTCTAAATAAATAATATCATAACCCTATAATTATCATTATTTATTAATGGGCTTTAACTCCTACACCCCCTTTCTACTACTTCTAATCACTAAAATAAGCCCACATCAAATAATATTGCTATTCTAATATTATTCTACAACTTAACCGAATAAATTGATCCAAATAACAACAACACATCATCTATCATCATAACACAACTTTACAAATAATCCAAAAATAATTTAATTAAATAATTGATTAAATTACGTGCGTTACAAAATCCCATTCCGTCCATACAACGAGCTGAAAAGAAGGCTGAAACAAAAATTCTTCCACGAGGGATAACTCAAAGGGTAAGTTGAAGGAGTATACACTTTTTGCTTAAGGTTGACACTCTATTGGAGAGATAGTAACACAACTCTTCAAAATAGGATAATATACCAAAAAGATATTAAAAAAAATGCAAATGAGCAATGATTATGCATGATGCTGATATGAAGGTATGAATGTTATCTTGTGTATGCTGACGAAATAGTCATATAACATTGGGGATACACACAAGACCAAAAATTGGTACAATCAATACCCAGCTAAATCACAAACAAGATGGAAATTCTATAAGATAGTAAGCACCAACCGAGGAAACAAATTCTTATTCCATAACTTAACTTTGCTGGGGAGGCACAAGATCAAATAAAACAACGATGTAACATCTTCCTCCGAGCTTCTACTGGGAAACCATACGAACTTCAGGGGAACAAAATATTTGAAGTTCATACTTCTTCCAGGGTTGACTTCACTAGAGAAAAACAATATCACCTTATTGAGACATCAGTTGGGGATGACATACTGACTTCATTGGGAAGGATAATACTATATTGGCGAAGAATACTTCAAGATACATTCTCAACAATGAGAGTGATGATTGGACCAACTTCTCTAGGAGGACGTACGAAAACCTCACAGGGAAACAATTTCAGAAAAATATCCCGTCTCAACATCACCCGAAGAATTTTCAAGAAGTCAAACACTACAAAAAGAAAACTTATGGGGATTTTAAATCCAACCCCGCACTCACTGGGAGAAAACCCAAACAATTGATAACCAATTTAACACTTATTTAATAAGACATTACCCTTGCCTGAGTGCCGAGCAAACAAACAAATGCTAGTACTACTGAAAGATGTTTCGCAAATGAGTCCAATCTCAGCATGTACGGAGAGACTAAACTTTTACCAAATGAGTGAAGCCTTCACTGGGGAGACTTGGATAGATTCCTCATATTACGCAAACCTTTGAGTTTATCCGTCCCTGAAATCAGTAATCTTGTCCTCCTTGTATCACAAAATTTAAAGCAATTTGTAAATTCATTTCAAAAACAATTTTGTTATTTAATCTATTTTCTTTGGTCATTACTATCAATATTAAATGAAATCTTTATAATCTGAATAAAATAAGAATTGCAAAGAATTGGATAAAAGGCTCAAACTTTAGTAATAGAATGGTAGTATACAAATGGCAAGACTCCATAGATGATTACAAAGTTTGGAGCATGGTAATATACATTGGAAAAGATACATTGAATTACAATGACAACTATTCTCTCTAGCAACTTTGAATTCCTGAGCCGAAACTTTGGTCGAAGAGTAGCAAGATTCAAGCAAATTGTTTCTCCATTGATCAAGTCTTGTCTAATGCAGTTACTTTCCAGAAAATCCCTAACTTTTGCCTAGGTTTCCCTTGCGGGTTTTAAACCTACCTGGAAAATTTATTCTGTTTATACTCTAATTTTTCCCTAGACCACCCTTTAAGGTTTTCGGCCTACCAAGATACTCCTTTTTGCCTAAGTCGCCCTTTCGGGTTTTCGTCTTAGCGAGTTATTCTTTTATTTTTCTAGGTGAAGTATTTCTTGACTGCATCAGCATTTACAGGATGTTGGAACTCCTTGCCATCCATTGTTTCAAGAATCAGTGCACCGCCAAATAAGGATTTCCTGATAACATACGGGCCTTCAAAATTGGGAGTCCACTTGCCCGTAGAATCAGCGTTAAAAGACATGATCTTTCTAAGCACGAGGTCGCCTTCTCTGAATTCAAGAGGTTTGACCTTCTTATCAAAAGATTTCTTCATTCTCTTTTTGTATAATTGGCCATGACACAAAGCCGTCATTATTTTCTCTTCTATCAAATTCAATTGGTCAAACCTGTTCTTGACCCATTCAGCTTCTGGTAACTTGGCTTCCATTATTACACGCAAAGAGGGAATCTCGATTTCAATGGGGAGCACTGCTTTCATACTGTATATAAGAGAGAATGGGGTTTCCCCTGTTGAAGTGCGTACAGATGTCTGATACCCATGCAGAGCAAAAGGGAGCATTTCATGCTAATCTTTATAAGTAACAACCATTTTCTGGATGATCTTCTTGATGTTCTTATTGGTCGCTTCAACAACCCCATTCATCTTTAGGGAGATGAATTATGATGGACAATCTTAAATTCCTTATAAAATTCAGACATCATTTTGTTATTCAGATTTGAGCCATTGTCGGTGATAATCCTGCTTGGCACAATATACCGACATATGAGGTTGTTCTTGATGAAGCGCACTAACTCAGAATTTCCTGACCTTTTTCATCATCCTCAATAGCATTAAATCCAGAAACAGTTGGATGTAGGTAGCCTCCATTGCGGAAGACATCATGATAGTTGCTCATAGTAGACTTTCGCTTTAGACTTTCTCTTTTGCCGTTCTTGATTAAGAACCCCAAACCAGCCATGTTCTTGTTTAGTGGAGGATCAACGACCTGTCCCCATACTTTACTTGGACCATTGCGTACAACCTGTTGAGAATCCTTGAATGAAGTCATAAAGTTCTCATTCCCTATTACATTATCAACAAACAGAGCTTGGAACTGCATCCCCACAACAGCCCATCTGCCTCCACAACAATGAAAGGTGATAGATGAGATATCAGCAACGCTTGCTCTCTGTTTATAATAACCACTTTACCTTCACATACGAATTTCAACTTTTGGTGCATAGTGGAGGTAACGACTTCTGCTTCATGTATACATGGTCTTCCCAATAGACAACTATACGTGGGCACAATATCCATGACTTAGAAAGTGATTTGGAACAAATGCAGGCCCATGTGAATAGGAAAATCGACCTCCCCAATAACCGACTTCCTTGACCCATCGAAAGCTTCGACAATAATACCACTTGGGCGCATATGAGCCCCTTGATATTTCAACTTCATCAGTGTACTCATCGGTATCACATTTAAGGCGGATCCATTATCAATCAGCACATTTGATAATGAATCACTTTTGTAGTTCATGGATATGTGGAGAGCCAAATTGTGATTCCTCCCCTCGTCAGGCAATTCATCATCGCAAAAGCTTAGGTTATTACATGATGTAATATTACCTACCACACTGTTGAATTGATCTAACGACATGTCATACTCCATGAAGGCCTGGTCCAACACCCTCATTAAAGATTCTCTATGGGAAGAAAAATTCATCAACAAAGCCAAGATAGATATTTTGAAGGAGTCTGCAATAATTGATCCATAATTCGGTAGTCGCTCATTTTGATTATCTTCAAAATATCATCTATGTCCTTCTCCAGGGTAGCACCATTGAATTCCCCTGTAGCATTCTTATCTTCAACATTTTCCACAACCTTCTTTCCAGCATTATCAATTCCCCGAACAAGTGGTGCAAACACAAGAGCGCTGCGGGTCACCCTACTAGTCTCAGCAATATTTCCATCATTAGACATAGGCTAGATGGGAACTTCCGCATCATCCTCTAAAATTGTAGCATTGTACTTGTATAGTACAACCTTGTTGGATTTGTAAGGAACGGGCCCCGGTAAGCAAATAACCACAGGGGAAACAACTGGCTTACTACAGTATTCAATTTCAACAGGGGCATAAACATTGAAACACGGTACAATAAAATTCACATCTTCCTCAGAAAATTATGACATTAAAGAATTATCACCAGAGAATATACCCTCGTCTAAGGATAAGGATTCATCCGCAGAAGCATATTCATCATCTGGTTCTTCCTCAGCTAGGCAAACCACTGTCTCATTAACCTCATGGTAATAATCTCTTTTCCCTGAAACCTTGATGGTTCCATTATCCAACAACAACTGAATACATTTCCTTACAATTGAACATCCTTGGGAATTCCTGCAGCAAACCCGACAAGATCCATAGTGGTGCTCTACCTGACCAACCATGTAGTAGAAAGCAACGTGTAACTGTACGAGATCATCATTCATATGTTCTACATCAAAGATTTTGAACTCTCCAGAACATCCATAAACCATGTTTACTTCCTCTTCATACTCTGCTCTAGGCCTGATTATATGGATAAGGCCCTCATCCATCATCTCCTGCAAATTAGCCTTTATCTTATCACAACCTTGTATATTAGTACTACAGATACCACAACCAGCATGGTTATGAGTATAGTAACTAATCTCTCAAAGGTCTTCATGCATCTTTACCGAGTCTCCTCTTACAAGGTTAATATCATAGATGTGGAAGTCCCCTGGGAAACCAACATCCATGTTAACAGCATTCGTTCCTCCATGTTTTAGGAGAGGGTTATCTTTTACATCAGGGCTAACATCTTTGAAAGACAAAAGACCAGACCTAACCATTTTCTGTACCTCAAACTTTAGAGGATAACAATTCTCCATATTATGCCCTAGCGCACCCTGATGAAAAGCGCACGTCTGATCTACCTTATAATACCAAGGTAAAGGGGGGTGGCACAACAGGAGGTGGCCTAGTCTGGACCAAATTTTTCTGGATTAATGCTGGAAGTAGCTCTTCATAACTCATAGGGATAGAGTCAAAAGGTTCTCTCCTCTGATTCTGCCATTGGCTTCCCTGAGGGGATGGCCTTTGATAAGCAACTATAGCTGCACCGCATTTACAATCAGAGTTACCGAGGCAACCTGTTAAGGGCGCTGATGATTTCTTCTAGAGGTGTTAACCATTCTTTATTGAATAACAACATTTGTCTCTCCCTCTTTCTTCTTAACAAAACCATATGATGGCTTCTTCACATTGCTGGAACTTTCACTTTTTATGAGTCGACCTTGTCTCACAGCCTCTTCCAAACGAACACCCATTCCATCCATTTTAGTAAAATCACTGGGAGCACTCGCCACCATTATCTCATAGTAAAATGCACCTAGTGTCTTCAGGAAAATCTCTGTCATCTCTTTTTCCTCCATTGGAGGAATCACTTGGGTGGCTACCTCACGCCATCTCTGTGCATGTTCTTTGAATGTTTCCCTGCCATTTTGGACCATGGTCCTGAGTTGATCACGATCGGGCGCCATGTCCACATTGTATTTGTACTGTCTGATAAATGCTTCCCCCAAGTCATTAAAATAATGAATACTGGCACTGCCCAGGCTCATATACCATTTCAATGCTGCACTGGTTAAATTGTCTTGAAAGAAATGAATCAACAGGCGCTGGTCATCTGTATGAGTAGACATTCTTCCTACATACATCACCAAGTGAGAATAAGTACAAGTGTTGCCCTTGTATTTTTCAAACTCCGATAAAATTTGCAGGTATCTTCACATTGGGAACCAAGCACACATCATTCACATTCTGCCCAAACAACTCTTTTCCCCCGAGGGTCTTCAACTCTTTCTACATTTTGTTAAACTGGTCTTGGAAATTGTCCATTCGATCATAAAAACCCAAGCTTTCACTTGGTGGAGGAATAGGGCAATATACTTCATCATTAGAAAATGGAACCACATTCACTGAGGGAGGTGCAACATTGTGGACTTCGTTTCTAGCAGCAGGGGTAACATGCACCACAGGAGGTACGGGAGAAGCAACAGTCTGAGTTAACAGAGCAATCTGAGGATCCTGATTAAAACCTTCTGGCATAAAGTTCTCTAGCATTCCCCAAGGATATCCCGGAGGCATACGATTCTGAACAATAGTTGGAGTAGCATAAACAGGGACAATTGGAGCTTCAGTAGTAACCATTGTCTGTTGAGGCTGAACAATCAGTGGCTGATTCTGTGCATCCACCATAGATTTCATCATAGCAGTGAGATTGGCCATGCCGGCCTTCAGAGCAGAAAATTACTCGTGTAGCTCACGATTCTCTAGTTCTAGGTTATCCATCTTCCTTCTGAAATTAGCTCGGGTATTGTACTGGTGAGACAACTTGCTGAAAGAAGTAAAGAAGCTCAGTAAGACACCTGGATATGCATAAAAAATGCAAGAAGTATGTACAATATGATGCATGATGTGCAATGCACATGATTCATTTTATTATTATTTCAATGAACTTAAAGATTTTATAAACAATTTGCAAAAATCAAAGTAATAACACATTTGAAATACTGAAATTTTTTATTATAATAACTTCAAAATGGATTACAAGTTTCAATAATCCCAAGTACAAGATGAAAATAAAGTCTAAAACCCTAAGAAGCAAAGCTGATGGAGATCACTCTATATGCTGACGCTTCCCGGTAAGTCTGGCAATCTGAGCCTTTAACTTTTGGTTTTTTTCCGTATATCTGGTAGAGACCTCTTTCCAATCATCTGAACCAGGAAGTGAGCAAGTAGTGCCTGGTTGAGGCTTAGGATAAAATAAATCCCCTTGGCTCTCCATCATCTCAACAGCCCGACTCTCAAGAATCTCAATCAAGTCGTCTTTATCCTCCAAGTATGTTCGGTGAGAAACCTCTAGAGTCTGGCACTTATTCTTCCAAGATTCCTTTTACTGCTGCATCCTGACTAAAGCAAGCTGGAGCTCTTCTATAATAGGGGAGGAGTGGTCTTCATAAACATATCAGACATAGGTGCTTCAACCCACTTCGTGAAATTAACCATCGCGACGAGGATGAAACGATTCCCATTAGAAGCGGTAGGCTTAATCTCTCCAATAATATCAATGCCCCACATTGAAAATGGCCAAGGAGCAGTCAAGACATTCAAAGGAACTGGAGGAACATGTACTTTGTCGGCATAAATATGGCATTTGCGGCAAGTTCTGGAATGATGATAGCAATCAGTTTCCATGGTCGACCAATAATAACCCGCTCTCAGAATTTTCTTAGCCATTGTATGTCCACTGGAGTGAGTACCAAAGATTCCTTCATGCATATCTTCCATAATTTTCTGAGCTTCCTTCTTGTCTATACAATGAAGCAAAGTCGAATCGTGGTTGCGCTTATATAAAATTCCGTTGCTCAGAAATAAATTGGCAGAGAACCTCCATAGAAATTTATTATCATTAATAGACGCTACTTCAAGATACTCTTGAGTCTCGAGGCATCTTTTAATTTCATGAAACCAAGGCTTTTCCTCTACTCCGTCAGTATCAACTTCATAGTAATGTGCTGGTTCATCTAGTCTCTCAATGGTAATTCGAGGAGCTTCATTGTCCCATCTGACTTTGAACATAGATGACACGGTAGATATTGTGTCTTCTAATTGATTCTCTTCTCGTGGAATGTGTTCGAAACTGATTTACTCAAAGTACAAAATTAATATCAACATATGCTCTTGATATGGAATGAGATTTGGATGCTTCGTATCCCACTATCCCTTAATTTGACTGATCACTAGGTTTGAGTCCTCGTATACATTCAAGAACATGATTCTCATATCAATAGCAGCTTTGATACCCATGATGCTCGCTTCATATTCAGCCATGATCTTGTTAAAATCAAAACATAATCTGGCGGTGAAGGGCGTATGGAAACCTTTGGTGGAGACAATCACAACACCGATCCCATTGCCAAGCGCGTTGGAAGCTCCATCAAAAACCAAAGTCCATCAGGATCCTGGCTTAGGTCGTTCATATGGTCCAAGTTCTTCGCAATCTGTAACTAGCATAATATTCTCATTCGGGAACTCGAAATTCATAGAGTGATAGTCGTATACAGCTTGATGAGCCAAATGATCTTCCAATACACTTCCTTTGATTGCCTTTTGATTAGTGTACTAAATGTCATATTCTGTTAAGACCATTTGCCATCTTGCTACTCTTCTGGAGAGAGCGGGTTTGTCAAATATATATATATATTTTATTAGACCCATCTTAGAGATCAACAAAGTAGTATGAGTCAACATATACTGTCTTAGTCGGCGAGCAACCCATGCCAAAGCGCAACAAGTTTTCTTGAGCGGTGAGTGTCTTGTTTCACAGTCGGTAAATTTTTTGCTAAGGTAGTACAATGCATGCTCTTTCCGACCAGACTCTTCATGTTACCCCAATACACACCCCCATTGAGTTCTCTAACATTGTTAAGTACATGATAAAGGGTCTTTCTTCAACTGGTGGCATTAGAACTGGAGGTTCTTGGAGGTACTCCTTGATTTTGTTGAAGGCTTTTTGAAAATCATCGTTCCACTTCACTACTTGATCTTTCTTCAGTAACTTGAAGTTTGGATCACAAGTAGCAGTCAAATGGGAAATAAATCTGGCGATGTAATTTAGTCATCCCAGGAAACCTCAGATTCCTTCTCAGTATAGGGAGCTGGAATTTCTTGAATGGATTTAACCTTGGCATGATCAACTTCAATACCTTTACCACTGACGACAAAGCCTAGGAGTTTACCGGATCTTACCCCAAAGGTGCGATTGTTTGGATTCAGCCTCAACTTGTATTTCTTCAACCTCTTAAACAACTTGTGTAGGTGGTCGATATGTTCTTCTTTAGTCTGAGACATGGATATCATGTCTTCGATGTAAACCTCTATCTCATGATGGATCATGTCATGGAACAAAGCTACCATAGCATGCTGGTACGTTGCACCGGTGTTCTTCAGACTGAAAGGCATAACTTTGTAACAGAAAGTGCTCCATTGTGTGATGAAATTAGTCTTCTCCATGTCTTCAGGTGCCATCTTGATTTGACTATAACCAGAGAAACCATCCATGACGGAAAATACTTTATGCTGAGAGGTGTTGTCAACCAGAACATCAATATGTGAAAGCGGAAAGTCGTCTTTGGGGCTTGCCCTCCTTCTTAGGTACTAGCACCATAATTAAAACCCACTAAGGATAGGACGTAACAGCTAAGAAACATGCATTAAACTGCTTTATAACCTCAGCTTTGATCTTTTCAGACATCTCAGGACGCATACGAAGAACCTTCTGTTTTATAGGAGGACAACCTTCCTTCATCGGTAGACGGTGAACCATAATTTCAGTATCAAGCCCTGACATGTCTTCGTACGACCAAGTGATGATCTCAACATAGTCACACAACATATGGATTAATCTCTTTTTGACACTGTCTTCTAGGTTGGCACCTATCTTGACTTCATTCTTGTCCTCTTCAGTACCTAAGTTCACAACCTCGACTGGCTCTTCATGCGGTTGTATGGTTCTTTCTTCCTGCACTAACAACCTAACAAGCTCTCTAGGTACTTCACAATATTCCTCACCTTCGTCCTCGGCTTGGTAGATCAGATTTTCAAAGTCATAATTGGAAATAGCAGAATTGTTATCAATGGGATCCAGGGTGGATATGGATCTGCAATTTTTTGTGTGGGTGTGTGTAAGAACACATAGCTGTTTTGAAAGCAATAAAGTAAAAGAAAGACAATTAGTGCAAAATTTGAATGCAAACGTCCAATGATTTATTAAATAAAAACATGTGAATGAAAAATGATAACTCTAACAAAAGGACAGTTGTTCCCCGGGTAAGGCACAAGGCTTAAAGTTATTGTTTAAAATTACATAACCAAAACTTGAAAGCAAAAAAAAAAGAAAATAGCATTTACTCCTGACTAAAGAATATTGGTATAACGTCTTCATTCTTCCAATTGCTGAGTCCATTGTCGGTGGTAGGAAAACTCCAACTGTCTAAGTCATAGTCACTATCAGCATCTTCTACCGTGTTGACTCCATTGTTGTTGATGCGGAATGGTGGTCTTCCAGCACGAGCATGATAAATAGCCCTCTGAGCCTCTATAGTGAAACCCAAACCAAATTTATCAGACTTGTAAGGAGTGTCGAGAAGCTGACCCCAAGTAGTGCAACCACCTTCTTCTACCGCAACTCTAGCGTCTTTCAGAGAAGCCATTCTGGGCGGAACCTTGGTAACCTCAGGAATAGAAGAAACGTCTTCAGTAATGGCATTTTCCCGAGGAATTACTTCAAAGGTCTGGCAGGGAGTTTTGATGAATTCTCCGTCTATCACAACATACTTGAAGGAGTTTAAGTGCCTCACCATGTATTCTTCTTTACCATAAACTGTAACAATCTTTCCTTTCACGAGATATTTCAACTTCTGGTGTAAAGTGGAAGTAACAGTGCATGCCCCATAAAACCAAGGGCGTCCGAGTAAACAGGAATAGGCCGGACGAATGTCCATCACATAGAAGGTAAAGTTTAATACATGTGAACCTACTTTGATTGGAAGATCCACCTCTTCATTCACCATCCTCTTTGAACCATCAAAGGCCCTGACTATAATGTCACTAGGTTTCAGCACAACCCCTTCATAGTCAAGCCTGTCTAGCGCATCCTTCGATAAAACATTCAACGAGGAACCCGTGTCAACCAACACATGAGCCAAGGTAGTGCCCCTGCACTCAATAGAGACATGTAGGGCTTTGTTATGGTTTCTTCCTGCAGGAGTCAAGCCAGCATAAAAAAAGCCTAGCCCATTATCAGTGGTCAGGCTAGCAACATAATTTTCAAATTGATCAGCAGAGATTTCTTGCGGTACATGCGCATATTTCAAGAACTTCACCAAAGCCTGAGAATGGGCTTTAGAGCACAACATCAGGGATAACATGGATATCTTGGAGGGAATCTGCCCCAGCTGTTCAACAATCTTATAGTCACTTTTCTGGATAATTTTCAGTAATTCCTCCGTCTCTTGCTTAGAGGTATCTTCAATGTTAAACTCTTTAGGTGCCCTAGTTTGGGCAGACTCATCCATTTGTTCTTTTCCTCTAGTCTCAGTAGTTGACTCGGTAACAGTAACACAAACTGGTGTAGCAACAGTCTTCGGAGAGATTTCTGGAGAGAAAACCCTTCCACTTCTGGTAACTTTACTGGTCCCAACGATATTGTCAATGTTGGGATCAGTAAATTCAGTATTTCCACTTTTAACAGTCAATGTTTCTTGCTTGACGCCATGGTTATAGACGTCATCTCCATAGTTCCAAGCGATAGCCTTGTCAGAGGAATATGGAATTGGTCCGGGTGCAGTAATGATCAGAGGAGAAACTATAGGTTCGAGAATAATCCTCACAGGATCTTTGGAAGTGATCCTTACATGAGTTTTGGAAATTACAGACACCTTTTCAAGATCCAAGTCTTGAAACAAATTATCCATAGAAGGAGTCTTCTCAACTAGAATTATGTGGTTATTCATTAGACGTTGAATACCTTCTTCTAGCAGTTGAAAGCCATTGGATTGGGCCACACAACAATATAAGAAAAATAAGAAACATCATCAATAGCATTAATTCCTTTGTCATGGTTAGGAATGGGTGCGATAATCACATTGCGGGTCTCGGGAGGATCAAACTCAATTTCCTTGGAGTCAATCATGTCCTGAATCTTTCTTTTTAGAGCCCAACAATTGTTAGTATCATGTCCAGAACTATTGGAGTGATATGCACATCTTACATTAGGATTGTATCAAGGAGATGTGGTGTTGGGATTCTGAGGAGGATCTCTTAACGTAATCAGCTCCGCCTTCAACAAGTGTTGTAATTCCTGAGATAATGGAATGTTGATCTTGGTAAATTGTATCTTGGGTACGTCCGACCTATGCTGATTTCCTTGTTGATGTTGCGTTGGTGAGGGATCATAGATTAGTACTGCCCCTACAGATTAGTTGCGATCACCTCTAGCACAACCCTTCTGGCCATACACAACCTTTTCTTCTTTCTTCTTGTTAAACTACTTATTCACAGTACTTGGAGATGCAACCACCTGAATTTTTCCGCTTCTGATTCCGCCTTCAACATGTTCCCCCTGTTAATATCAACTCGGCGAACCCGGTTGAAGAGCTTCCAATTAGATGATTGAAGAAAGGGCCTGTCAAAGTTCCCATAAACATGTCAACCATCTCCCTATCTGACAAAGGAGGTTGAACTCTTCCTGCTAGATCTCTCCATTTGTGGGCATACTCTTTGAATCCATTGTTCTAGCCCATAGTCATACTCTGTAATTGCACACGTGTTGGTGAAAGATCAGCATTGTACTGGTATTACTTGTAGAAAGCAACAACCAAATCTTACCAAGTACGGATATTGGTCCCTTCCAATTGATAGAACCATTCCAATTGTGTTCCAGACAGGCTCTCTTGAAAGAAATGCACCCATAACTTCCTGTCAGCAGTGTATGGTTGAATCTTCCGGACATATGCCCTCAAATGAAGCTTTAGGAAAGAAACACCATCATACTTTGCAAAAGTGGGGACCTTGAACTTACACGGAATGACAACTCCTGATACTAAACCCAGATCTTTAAAATCCAACACATGCACTCTCTGAATCTCCGTAGCATTTAGACGATCTTCTAGTTGTTTGTATTTAGCATCAGCTGGGGGGTATTGTTTATCCTAATAGTCTTCTTCTTCTTCGTCAGGAGTTTTTCGAGAACCAAGGTTGCTTCCTTTCTCGACTTTAACACTTTTACCATATTCCTCTTGATTGTCATCTTCATCTGATGGGATGTCAAAAATTTGAGCCTGCTTGGCTGGACCTCTGAATCTTCTTCCCATGTTGAGGATGCCAACTTGTTTCTTTGTCTTCTTCTTCCTGGCGATGAGAGCCTTCAGTTCTTCCTGTCCCTTGGCTAAGTTCATGAACATTTCTTGAAACTGAGCATTCTGAGCTTGGAGATCTTTGACCGTTTATTTGAGAGCCATCTTTTACTGAAATAAACAACAAGAAGATGAAAAAACCTATCTTGGGAATACCTGTTATGTAATGATATGTATGGTATGTAGATGTATATTCAATGTTTTCAAGGATCTCGTGGGATAAATAAAAATGAAATGTCAAAAATTTAGTCTGGCTGCAGCTTTGACTGAAGAACTTTGCGTCTTTGTTTTTAAACATCCTTCTATAATAATCGAGCTCACCATATCGAGTGGGTATTAGCTTTTGACTCAAGAGATTCTACTTTGACATTTGACGGCGCCTGGTTAGAGGAAAATAAATCATCTTGCCCCTTGCTAACAATCCGGCTTATGAAAATCCTGCACCAAAGGTCCCTAAGATCCTTGAAGTGGTCAGTAAAAATGCCATGTCATGATAATATGATATAGTGATGTCATGTTTAAAAAAGTAGAAAACACAAACAAATCACGCAAGAGCCTTAGGTTTAAAGTCTTGCATGAGGTCCATAGGTAAGTACCCTTCTCTATTGAAGTTAAGTTGGCTCAACATTTCCTAAAATAGTAACCGGGTTCTAGTAATCTCATATCATCGATCTTTCTCGGAGGTTTTATTTTATCACAGTAACTGACTTGTCACTAAAATATCCTGAAAGTCGAATCTCAATGAGCGTAGCTTCGAGTATGAACCAACCTTGGACTGCACCAAAGCCGACTATCTCACTACCTTCTAATGGCCAAGATGGGTCAATTAAGGTTCTAAAATTCAGTTAGTTCTTATGACACCACGCGGAAGCCCAATGTTATCCTCGACTAACTCAAGGAACATCAGTATGAACCAAAGTGTTACACTAATGTAACCATCACTTCAACCATATCGGTCTGCACCATATAATTTCCATGATCTATTGCTACTTACATAAGGCATCCCTAGATCCGGGTGTAGGACCTTTCAAATAATAAATCCAAGCAAGCCCTTAAAGTTAAAGCAAACAAAGCACACAATTTAAGAAAGTAAAGTGATCTAAACTCTTAAGGTAACCCCTTTTTTAAAATTGTCGCCAGCAGAGTCGTCAGTTATGTAATACGGTGGGAGAATTTACTTATTTTTGCATTTTATTGCAAATGTTGCGGATAGAAAGAGTCGCCACCGAATTTTCTTTTATCCAATAAGAAAAGGATGGAGAGACTAGGAAAGACCTTGATAAATTTTGAGTTCGGGGGGTAAGTTATGAAAAGGGAAGGTGTTAGCACCCTTTTCATCTGTAGTTATCTACGGGCTCTTAATCGCTTAACTCGCTTTTGAAAATTTGCTTTGTGTGTGTGATTTTAAAATATTTTGAAATTTTCCAACGTATGGTAAACTTTGTAACAAGTCTTGTATCTGTCCTCAAGAATGTATGCAAAGCATTTGAAAATATTTGTTTGAAAAGTGTAGTGTGAAATGTTTTAGAAAAGTTTATTTGTGAGCAAGCGATTAAAAGTATCTTACCCGCTCAAGGTCATTTTTACTTTTTTCCTTCTTCTTTGGAGATAGTGCTATCCATACCATTAGTTAGTAGCTATCCCTATCTGTTGGATGTTAAGGGACAAGTGAAGGTTCATCGCACGGTCATCGAAGGCAACTTGTAAGGATGCTTTAGCAGTTTTGTAAGGGACTAGATCATTTTTCGAAAGGCAACATCGAAGGGTCATCGAGGGACTATGATCTCTTATTCGAGGGTCTTTTGCTAAGGCATCCCTACATTCAAGGGACATGACTGTTATTCCGAAAGGCAACGAAGATAGGTTATCCTAGAGGTGTAAGTGTATAAGTGTATTTGTTTCAGTTATGTTTATCTTGAAATTAGGACTATCTATGTTTTATTTTTAGTCTTTTCACATAAACCCTAATTACTAACAATTTCATAAAAGATATAGTAGCAGAAGATAAAGGTGGAAATGTAAACCTAAAACTATTACAATGCTTTGGGGCAGTTACATAATAGTGAAATGCAGAAAAGAAACCCTAAAACTATTACATCCCAAAAGCAGATATATAATAGGAAAAGAAAGCGGGAAGTATAGATCTAAGCTATTTACATTCACGGAAACGTCCTATAAAATTGATCTAAGAATAAGAAAAAGGAAAATAAAAATAGAAAAGAATTTGAAAAGTTCTTTTGGTGATTTTTTATGAAGAAAATAGTTTTCGATGATAATTAATTAAATAAAACCTAAAAATCTAATTAATTTTAAAATTGAAAAAAGGTTAATTAATAAATTTTAAAAAAGTTAATTAAAAACCTCAACCTAAATAATTAGGGTTAAAGAAAAGGTTTTGTTAATGGTTAATAAAAAAGAACTAGGGTTAGCCAAAAAATAAATAGGGGAAGAAAAATCAAGGAAATAAGGGTTAGAAACAAAAAAAATAGGAAAAATGCCAGGGGTGGGTGTTGAATCCACGCCCTTTGGTTTCTGCCCTGCCTAGCTTGCCACCAGGCTAAGCATTGGGTTGTGTTTGAGGAATAGGCCTTACGCAAAATGTATTAAATATTCAAAGCATTGGAAAATATGAAAAAAACATCAAAAGGCAGGGATCAAACCCACGCCCTGATAGACTAATAACTTAACGCGCGCTTCCTTGTCACTTGGGTGGTTGTTTCATCTGGTAATATTATGAAATCAGTTAAATATGAAATAAAACAAATGATTGGGCCGAAGAGATGTCGGAGCCCTAGCTCCGGTCGTTTTCTCTAGCGAGCACGTTTTGTCAACCTACAAAATAAGCATGCGTCAGTGATTCAAAGGGACCCTACCCCCCTAATTTGGCCCTTGTGATCCACACTTACCCTATAATGCTTTTGGAATTGATTGGGATGGCTGGTTCATCTTGATGAAGGCTGAAAATAGGGGTTTTGATTTGCCCTAGTTTTGACAAATTTTGAAGTTTTGGAACGTGATTTCTCTTACAAGGTTTCATGTCCTTGTTTGTTGTCTGAATGAGGAATGTATAGGCTGTGAATTAGGTCAACAAAAGCTGGGCTTGGACCTTGTATGAAAGCCTTTTATTTTATTTAATTTAATTTTGAATTTAAATAAATAAAATCAAAATAAATGGAATAAAAATCGAAGGGGTGTATGAATAGATTCATAGGTTCACTATGAAATCTAAAACATGTTTGGACCTTGAAAGATAAGCCCACTAGCCCAAAAATTCAAGTTTGATCAATTTGGGTTTCATGCATTTTCTCAAAATTTCCCAACTTGCACCAATCATAACTCTCTCAATTTTTATCATATGAAGGTGATCTAGGACTTTTTGGAAAGCTCAAGATGTCCCCTATAATATATATGTTGATACTTTTTTTCATTTGAAGATTTATCTTGATGTAAGTTACCTTGACAAAAAGTGTCTTTTTGTTGACTTTTGAAATGACCTATAATGTTTTGGGTCATATCTTCCAAATGAAGCATTTTTTGGACTTGAGCTTAGAGAGACAAAGTTGCAGAGAATTTAATTTCCTTCAAAATGAGCTTTAGTTAAGAAGAATATAATGAAGCATGTGAAAGTTATGCTTTGTCAAAGTTCAGTTGGCTTCTCCTTAAGAAAATCCTAATTTAGTAACTTTTGATGGATATTGAGTTTTTTTGATGAATCATGATCAACCCTTGATCAAATGATGAATGTGACTTCAAAATCTTGATGTTGACCAAAAATATTGAGTTTTGACTGTATGTTGAACACAATTGACTTTTTATCCAATACAGTTGATTTTCAATCATCTAAGAAATTGACTGAGCAAACTTGTGATGCAAGGTTTGAAATTTAGCATGATCATTCTTAGAGACATATGAGAAACCATAAAATCCACTTGAGGCATTATAATCTCAATCTTCCTTGAGAAAAGTGAAACCCTGGTTGTAGGTCAATTGCTTAGGAGGAGGGTTTGTCTGGTCCAACCTTGAGTAGGCTTGAGCAATTGAAAACTCTAGGAGAATGAGAAGATATCTTGAAGAAAATGGGAGGGAAAATTTTGGGGTACAACACTTGGATAAACACAAAAACAATCACATGCATTGCATACCATGCATCATTTTTGCACATAATTTTTGCATTCCTTTTCATACCCAGGTTTCTTACTTATTTCTCTACTTCAACAGTTAACAAGCTATCTCATCGCTACAGTAATCGGGCTAATTCCAAGAAGAAGATGAAAAATCATGAACATGAGAATCGTGAGCTACGTGAAGAAGTTACTGCTTTGAGGGCTGGTATGGCCAATCTGAATGCTTTGGTAGAATCATTTGTGGTTTCTCAGAATCAACCACCACCTCCTCCTTCGTCTCCTCATGCTACTCAACCATAACAGACGACTGTTGCTTCAAAAGTTCTGTTAGTTCCCATCTCTATTACTCCAGTTACTGCTGCTCAATACCGTATGCCTCAAGGTTACCCATGGGGAATTCCTGAGAACTTCATGCCAGAAGGTTACAATCCTGCTTCTCAAATTGCCCCATTTTCTCAACCTGTTTCTGTTTCTACACCTCCTATGGTACATGCTACTCCTATTTCCAATAATGAGATTCATCATGTTACGCCCCCTGCAGTGAATGCTATGCCTGTTATTAATGATGAAGTTTACCATCTTGTTCCCCTACCAAGTGAAAGTTTGGGTTTCTATGATCGATTGGATGAATTTCAAGATCAATTCAATGAAATGCAGAAAGAAGTGAAGGCTCTCCGAGGGAAAGAGTTATTCTGACAGAATGTTAGTGACCTCTGTTTGGTCCCTAATGTGAAAGTGCCAACAAAGTTTATGGTGCCAGAATTTGAGAAGTACATGGGTAAATCTTGTCCCCATGATCACCTGGTGATGTATATCATAAGGATGTCCACTCATACTCATGACAAACACTTGCTTATCCATTTCCTCCAGGATAGTTTAATCGATGCTGCTTTGAAATGGGATATGGGATTAGAAAGTAGCAGCATCCACACCTTCAATGACTTGGGTGAAGCTTTTGTCAAGCAGTAAAAGTACAACATGTTTATGGCGTCTGACCATGACCAATTGAGAGCGATGCCTCAGAAGGATAAAGAGTCGTTTAAAGAGTATATGCAGTGTTTGCACGAGATTACTACCCAAGTGGTACCCCCAATGGGAGAACAAGAAATGACTAAGATCTTCCTAAAAACCCTTGGTTCATTTTATTATGAAAGGATGGTTGCTAGTGCACCGAGTGATTTCACTGAAATGGTAAGTATGGGTTTTCATCTAGAAGAAGCCTTCAGGGAACGACGATTGACAAAAGATGAAGGTTCTAGTGGAACAAAGAGATCATCATATGGGTTTTCTAGAAAGAAATAAAGTGAAACAAATTTTGTCATTGAGGAAAGAAAGGTCAGACCTCAGAGAAGACGTCATCAGCACCAACAACAAGTTGCTTCTATGACTCCAGTCGTCAATGTAGCTCCGACTACTGTTTCCTATCAGAGAGCACTTCCTCAAGGTAATCAAGGGTAAGGTCAGAAGAGCCACGCTTTTGAGTCTATTCTAATGAGTTATGTAGAATTGTTTCCATCTTTAATTTAGAAGAAATTGGTACAGACTAGGCTTCCCCTTGCTATACCTTCACCTTTACGATGGTATTACAAGGCGGAATAGACTTGTGCTTTTCATCAAGGAGCCCCAGGGCACAACATTGAGAACTGTTATCCATTAAAGTCTGAGGTACAAAAAATGGTAAGATCTGGTATCCTTTCTTTTAAAGATGTTGGTCCCAATGTAAAGGATAATCCACTACCCAAACATGGAGGCAGAAGTGTTGTAAACATGGTTACTGGTTGTCCTGGAGATTTCTAAATTTTTTATATCAACTGGTCAGAGGTGATTTAGTGAAGATGCGTACTGATCTCTGTGAATTCAGATATTATACACATGACCATGTTGGTTGTAGTATTTATAGTTCAGATATCCATGGATGCAATAAAGTGAGAGTTGATCTTCATGAAATTATGGATGAAGGTCTTATCCACATATTCAGACCAAGGGCTGAGTATGAAGAAAATGTGAATACGGTTTATGGATGTCCTGGTGAATTTCAGATTTTTAATGTGAATTACATGAATGATGATCTTGTGCAACTACACACCATATTTTGTCACATTGATGTCTAGGAGGTACATCATTATGGGTCTTGTCAGATCTGTTGTAGGGATTCTCGTGGTTGTTCTGTTGTAAGAAGAGGTGTTCAATTGCTGTTAGATAATTGTACTATCAGGGTCACAAGAAACAAAGATGATTATAATAGAGTTAATGTGATTGAAGACTACTTTATTGAAGTCATGTCTGATGATGAGTACACTTTTGTTGATGAGTTATTTTCTTGTGATGAAGGTATGTTTTTTGATAATGATTATGTGATGCCTGAGTATTCTGAAGAAGTGGGGGTGAATGTTATTATACCATGTTTTGGTGATCCTGGTCCTGTAGAGATTGCGTACCACACAAGCCTATTATTGCTCTCGTGGTTATTTGTCTTCTTAGTCCCATCACATATGAATCACACAAAGTTGTTCCTTTTAAGTACAATGCAACTATCCTGGAAGATGGTGTGGAAATTATTATCTAACCTTTGTCCCATGTTGAGACTATTGTTGAAGCTAGTCAGGTAACTCATAGTGGTTGTGTCTTCGCCCCTACCTTTCAAGGAGATGTTAATCTTGGAAAAAAGATTGTTGAGACTTATGCTGAGCCTAAGAAAGTGGAAGGAGAATCTAGTGGCACCGCCTTGGAAAAAGAGGTTGATAATCTATTAAAAATCATCAAGATGAGTGATTACAAGATTATGGATAAATTGTTGCAAACTCCATATAAGATTTCCATTTTAGCCTTATTAATGAATTCTTCAGCTCATAGAGAATCTCTAATGAGGGTGTTGGATCAGGCTTTTGTTGAAATTGATATGCCCATGGATCAGCTCAATAGTATTGTGGGGAATATTACATCATGTAAAAATATGAGCTTTTGTGACGACGAATTTCCTAATGAAGGAAGAAACCATAACATGGCTCTGCATATTTATATGAATTTTAAGAATAACTCTTTCTCCAATGTGTTGATTGATAATGGGTCTGATTTAAATTTCATACTGAGAAGTACTCTCATAAAGCTTAAGTACCAGGGAACTCCCATGTGCCCTAGTGGCATTATAGTGAAAGATTTTGATGGTTCAAGAAAGTCTGTCATCGAAGAAGTGGATTTACCTATTCACATAGGTCTACACTTAATCCATATTACCATTCAAGTTATGGATATTGTCCCAGCCTATAGCTGTTTATTGGGACGATCTTGGATCCATAAGGCAGAAGTTTCTACTTCAACCTTACATCAGAAGCTGGAATTTGTTCGTGAAAGAAAGGTAGTTATTGTAATCGGCGAGCAAGCTCTATTGGTATCTCATTTGTCTTCCTTTAGCATTATAGAAGCTGATGAAGTCGTTGTTGGAACTCAGTTCCAAGCTTTGTCTATTGATAATATAAAGAAGAATGAAAATTCTTTCACCTCATTTAAGGATGCGCAACAGGTATTGCAAAAAGGCCCTAGCAAGGTGTGGGGCAGGTTATTAATCCACCTGTGAATAAGAATGGGACTGGTTTGGGTTTCTCCGTGAAGAAGGAAGTTGTGAAGCCAAAGTTCTCTTTGAGTAAATATGAAGACATCTTTCACAGTGTAGGATATCTTCATCTGATATCTCCAAGGATCAACGCTATTCTTGAAGATGAGTCAGAGCAAGAGATACCGAACTTCGTGACACGTGGAGTCAGAATTCAGAATTGGATCATTGTTGATGTTCCTTCTTGCATTCACATTTCAAAGTAATTTGTTTTTTGTTGGTCTTTTCAAAAGTCTTTCACTCTGCCCAAGGTGAAAGTAATGATTGTATGGGCGTGTCTTTTGTTTTGAATTTTAAGATCATTAATAAAAGTTGTTTTTGATTCCTAAATTATGTCTTTATTTTATGCTTTTTCTTGGAAAATGGTAATCAGAAAGAACCTTTCGAAATAAATAAAAACTGTAAATAAATCTGCATAATCACTTGTTACATGTGTCAATTTCTAAAATCATTCATAAATCATGTGTAGATTAATTAAAAAAACTCGTTAGTGCAATGACCCTGCACCCTCTCCCAACATTGAATATCATGTGTATATGGATAAATAAGAGGAATATGATGAAATACCAGAAGATGATGTTTCACGGTTGCATGACCACGAGGAAATACTAGTCAGTCGTATAAAGAGCCGTTGGAGACGATTAACTTGGGTTCAGAGGAAGAACCGAAAGAAGTCAAGATTTGAGAAATTTTTCATTCCAATGTGAGGAGTGGGTTGATTAAATTGTTGAAAGAGTATGTGGATATCTTTGCTTGGTCTTATCAACATATGCCTAGTTTGGATGCCGATATTGTGGAACACTATTTTTCGCTTAAGCCAGAATATTCACCAATCAAGCATATGCTACGAAGAACTCATCCTGACATGGAAATGAAGATTAAGGAAGAGGTTTTGAAAAAAATTAATGCTGGTTTCCTTGTGACATTAGTGTACCCTTAGTGGATTGCCAATAATGTTCCAGTACCAAAGATAGACTAAAAAGTCTGCATGTGCGTCGATTATAGAGATTAAATAAGGCAAGTCTGAAAGATGACTTCCCATTACCACATATTGATATGTTGGTAGATAGTACAACAAAATTCAAAGTGTTTTCATTCATTGATGGATTTTCCAGATACAATCAAATTAGAATGGCTCCCGAAGACATGGAAAAAACAACGTTTAGCACACCCTGGGAACATTTGTTACAGAGTGATGCCCTTCGGGTTGAAGAACGCTGGTTCAACGTACCAGAGGGCTATGACAACCTTATTCCATGATCTGATGCATAAATAAATCGAAGTATATGTTGATGATATGATCCCTAAATCTCATATTGAGGAAGGGCATATAGAAGATTTGTTGAAGTTGTTTTAGCACTTGAGGAATAATCGTCTCCGTTTGAATCCAAATAAGTGTACTTTTGGTATTCGTTCATGAAAGTTTCTAGGTTTCATTGTCAGCCAAAAAGGAATTGAAGTTGATCCTGATAAAGTTAAGGCAATTCATGAAATTCCTACACCAAGAACTAAAAATCAAGTTAGAGGCTTACTTGGATGTTTGAATTACATTTCCATATTTATTTCCCATATGACCGTAACGTGTGAACCAATCTTTAAGCTGTTGAAGAAAAATCAAGGTTGTGTGTGGACAAATGATTGATCCCAGTGAGTCATGATATTTTATACTAGAAAAAACATGTTGTGCTTTGGCCTTGGAGGCAGAGAGATTGCGGCACAATATGTCTAATCATACTACTTGGTTGATTTCCAAAATGGATCCAATTAAGTATATCTTTTAAAAGCTCGCTCTTACTAGAAGAATTACCCGTTGACAAATATTATTATCTGAATATGATATTGAATACCGTACTCAGAAGGATATTAAAGGCAGTGTGTTGGCGGAGTACCTTGCTCATCAACAAGTTGACAACTATCAGTCTGTTAAATATGATTTCCCTAAAGAGGACATGATGTTTTTGAAAGTAAAAGATTGTGATGAACCTTTTCCTGAGGAAGATCCTGATCCTGAATCCCGATGGGGTATGGTGTTTGATGGAGTTGCAAATGCTTATGGAAAAGGAATTGGTGTCATGATTATCACTCCCTATGGGTGACATATCCCTTTTACTACAAAGTTGGAATTTTATTGTACCAATAACGCGGCGGAGTACGAAGCTTGTATCATGGGTCTTGAAGAGGATATAGATCTCAGAATCAAAATTCTTGATGTATATAGTGATTCAGCTTTGGTAATAAATCATATCAAATAAGAATGGGAGACTTATCACATTGGCTTGATTCCCTACAAAGATTATGCAAGAAGATTATTACCTTTCTTCAATAACTTCGACTTCCATCACATTCCTAGAGATGAGAATCAGATGGCAGATGCTTTAGCCACTTTGGCTTCCATGTACCAAGTAAATGCTTGGAACGATGTACCTTAGATTACAGTTCGACGTCTTGATAGACCAGATCATGTGTTTTCTACAGAGGGGACGTCATATTAAAAATATTGGTATTACGATATCAAGCACTTTCTCGAGATTCAGGAACACCCGGTTGGTGCGTCAAACAAAGATAGAAAGACATTGAGAAGGTTGGAAGGTAGCTTTTTTCTCAATGAAGATGTGCTATACAAAATAAATTATGACATGGTCTTGCTCATATGTATGGATAGACACGAAGTAAACATGTTGATGCATGAGATCCATGAAGGTTCCTTTTGTACTCAAGCTAATGGACATTCAATGGCAAAGAAGATGCTTAGGGAAGGTTACTATTGGTTGACAATGGAATCTGACTGTTATAAATTTGTGAAGAAGTGCCACAAATGTCAGATTTATGCTGACAAGATTCACGTGCCTCCAACGCTTCTCAATGTTATTTCTTCCCCGTGACCTTTTTCTATGTGGGGTATTGATGTGATTGGAATGATTGAATCCAAGGCATCGAATGGACATCGTTTCATCTTAGTGGAAATTGACTACTTTACCTAGTGGGTGGAAGCAGCTTCCTATGCTAACGTCACCAAGTCGGTGGTATTACGTTTTATCAAGAATAATCTTATATGTCGGTATGGTGTTCCAAGAAGGATTATCATCGAAAACGGATCAAATATGAATAACAAGATGATGACAAAACTTTTTGAAGAGTTCAAGATTGTCCATCATAACGTTTCTCCTTACAGGCCTAAGATGAATGGGGCCGTTGAATCTGCTAATAAAAACATTAAGAAGATCATCTAGAAGATGGTTGTTACCTATAAGGATTGGCGTGATATGCTCCCTTTTACTTTGCATGGGTATCGTACATTTGTCCGCACTACAATAGGGGAAACCCCGTTCTCTCTTGTGTATGGTATGGAAGTAGTGCTCCCTGTTGAGGTTGAGATTCCATCTTTTCTTGTAATAATGGAAATCAAGTTGTCAGAGGATGAATGGGTCCAGAACAGGTTTGACCAGTTGAATTTGATTGAAGAAAAGAGAATGTCGGCCTTGTGTCATGGTCAATCATATCAGAAAAGAATGAAGAAATATTTTGATAAGAAGGCCAAGCCTCATGAATTCAGAGAAGGAGACCTCGTGCTCAGAAAGATCATGTCTTTTAACACTGATTCTAGGGACAAGTGAACTCCCAATTATGAAGGCCCATATGTTGTCAAGAAAGGCTTCTCTGGTGGTGCATTGATTCTTGAAACTATTGATGGTGATGAGTTCCCACGTCCTATGAATGCTGACACAGTCAAGAAATACTTCGCCTAAATAAATAAAAGAGTAACTCGCTAAGTTGAAAACCCGAAAGGGCGGCTTATGCAAAAAAGAGCGTCTCGGTAGGCTGAAAACCAGAAAGGGAGGTAGAGGAAAAAGTTAGAGACACAAAAAAAAAATTCCCGGTAGGTTGAAAACCGGCAAGGGCAACCTAGGCAAAAGGTAGGGATTTTCTGGAAAGTAATTGCGTCAGACAAGACTTAATCATTGAAGCAACAATCTTCTCAGATTCTCATCACACTTCAACTAAAGCCTCTGCTCAGGAGTTCAAAGTTTTTAGGGAGAATAGTGGTCATTGTATTTCAATGTATATTTTCCATATATTTACCATTTTCCAAACTTGTAGTCATCCATGGAGTCACGCAATTTATGGACTACCATTCTATTAATAAAATATGAGCCTTTATCCAATTCTTTAAAGTTCTTATTTTATTCTGTTTATAAAAATTTCATTTATTATTGATAGTAATTTTTCAAAACAAAAAGACTTAATAATTAAACATGTTTTTTGAAAAGAATTTGCAAATTACTTTTTACTTCAAACTCTGTGATTCAAGTGGAACAAAAGTAATGATTCCAAGGATGGACGGACTCCGAAGCTTTGAAATAATTCCCCAATAGATATCCTGTTATTACTCTTGTTGATATGCACATGATCCTCTTGTGTTTCATCCCTTGGATAGTTGGATTTCATACCAATTGATATATGGTGCGATGTTGGGCCTATAATCCCATTTTCCCAAGTTAATGTCTTAGTCCAAATTTTTCTCCAAGTTGATTATATGGGGTTGGATTTGTGTGGTTTGATACCTTTATCCTGGATTCTCTATTCAGGACTTGACACAGATTTTTTCCAACTGAGTAGCCAGATAAGACTGGTATATTTTCTAATAAGTGTTGAGACATTTATCAAATTTTTGGGTTTTCTCGCTAAGTACCGAGTTTGATTTAAAATCCCCATAACTTTTACTTCTTGCTGCGTTATTAACTTCTTAGATCCCCGAATAAAGAAAAGATGATGCTTCTCTCTAAAAGTTTTTATCCCCATGAAGTTTCAAAATTTCTCCCTAGAGAAGTTTACATAACCATTACTCTTTATATTGAAGAAGGTATTTGGGTTCCCCTCGACCTTATGGCGTTGTTTTCTCTAGTGAAGTCAGTTTGGAATCCCCAGTTAAAGTATAGGCGATATGAAATTATCTTCCCTAGTAAAGTATGTGTGTTATTCCCCGGTGAAGCCCAAAGAAGTGTGTTATTTCCTTACAACTGTATTGGTTTATTACTATAAGATTATGTTGTGATTATTTTCAAGCCATGTTTCGTCCCAATGGAGCTAAGTCGTGAAGTAGGAGTTCGTTTCCTCAGTTAGTGCTTACTCTCATATGGAATCTTCATCCTTGATGTGATTTAGCCGAGTGTTGACTTTACCCAATTTGGTTTCGTCTGGTTATTCCCAGTGTTGTATATCTATTTTGTCAGCATATACATGATAAAATTCATACATACATCACGCATAGCTGAATTAAAATTCATTGCTCATTTGTATTCATTGATGTTTTTGTTGGCATATTACCCTCTTTGCAGAGTTATGTTACCCTCTCTCCAATAGATTGTCAACCTTAAGCAGAGAGTGTATATCCTTTCAATTTCCCTATTGAGTTACCCTTCATGGAAGAATTTTTCTTTAGCCTTCCTAACCAGTTCATTATCTGGATGGAATGTGATCCATATTTGAGATTATTCCTCATTGGCTGCTATCTTGGTTGATTATTTCACTCAGATTCATTATTGGTTTGAATTTATGTTCCCCAACAGCATTATTATTTTGATTCATGTAGGCTTTGAGCCCTGGTTTGAAGATGTGCATTTATTTTGCACAAGAAGACTTTATTTCCTCAACAGGAATGTATTGGCACTTCCCTAGAAAATCGAGATTCATTTCCTCGCAGCGTTATCGTAATGCTCTTTGTAAGAAACAAGTGGTAGGTCTCTTTATTTGAGCAACCCGTTCTTCCCTAGTAAGTCTATTAATGCTAAAGAAGATTTGTACTCCAATGGATGGTAGTCTCTTCATTATGGGAGATAGTTCATTGTTGAGATATTTTACTGTGATGGATGGTAGTCTCTTTATTATGGTAGATAGTTTGTTGTTGATATGTTGGTACTCCAATGGATGGTAGTCTCTTCATTATGGGAGATAGTTCATTGTTGATATGTTTTGCTCCGATGGATGGTTGTCTCTTCATTATGGGAGATATTTTGTTGTTGAGATGTTTTACTCCGATGGATGGTAGTCTCTTCATTAAGGGAGATAATTTGTTGTTGAGATGTTTTACTCTGATGGATGGTAGTCTCTTCATTAAGGGAGATAGTTTGTTTTTGAGATGTTTTACTCTGATGTATGGTAGTCCCTTCTGTTGTACCCCAATTTCCCCCCCTAAGATTCATCTATCATCTCATATCAAATCAATCACAACAAGATCAAACTAGGGTTTGGTTCTTCTCCCTATATTTAGGCTTGCTCATAAGAAATCACCAAGCACCTTGATTTATATATTGTGATCATCTATGTTTTGTATTTATTACCTTTTAACTCATAAATACAATGAATGTTTGCTCTAATTGATGATATTATATGTAAGGGCATAACACATTTCATCAGTTTGATTTATAGGCTCATGAGTTTATTTCCATGCCTTCTTCAACAAAGTTTCATTGAGATTCAAGATTCATCATTTAAGATACTTTTAAATAATATCATGACAAGGTCTACTATGATTCAATATGCCTCAATTTGTCAAATAAAATCAAAAGATGCAAGAGTTGATTGAAGAAGTTTGACCTAATTGAACAAATTCTTGATTTCTTGATCACAAGGACATAATTATATCAACTCTTAATATTTGGAGTTGGTTTTTGTTGCTATGGGTTCTTATTATCATCCACAATAACTTCAATTCACATGGCAAGAGTTATTGTGCAAGGAAGATTGTCAAAATTGAAAGGGTTTTCCAAATCATTTTGGTGCTCTAGGAGCTAGGATTTTGAACTCCTCAGGGCTATATCTTGCTCATCTTTTGGTATTTTTGAGTGATTCCAAAGACATTCTTCTCTTTAAATAGTTATAAACCAATCACTTCAAAAGTTTCAAGAGAATTTTATGAAGAAGATGCCTAATAATGGAGGAAAATTACATGTCCTCTAGATATGCCATCAAATTCTCTTATGAGACTTCAAAAGATCATACCTAGGTCAATTTTTATCTCCTTGAGCCCATTATTTTTTCACAGTGATCTTAAGGATGTGAAATTCAACTCTTATTTTATGTTCAAACTTTAAAATAGATGGAAGATGCCCTAAGAATGCAAGAGATTATAGGTCATCTCATGAATTTTCACCAATTTTGCAAGACCATAACTTTTTCAATACTTGGTATTTTTGAGTGATTCAAGTTTCACAATGCTCTTTGGGAAGTCTACTTCAAGATAGCATCATTGATAAAATCTCAATTTCGGAGGAAGGCCTTGTTTGGATTTAAAACATTATAGGATATTTTTTGAGAAAAACATAGAATTTTTCTAATACAAAAAGTCAGCATCTTTTTCTCAACTTTGACTTATCACAACTCCTAGTTCAAGTATCCATTTTATCCCATTCTTTGCAAATTGTAAAATTTGTGACCATATCTTTCAATTTCTTCAAGAATCATACCCTAAGACACCTTGAGTTGTGAATACCATTGACTCAAAGTTTGTACCTTGAAACAAACTTTTTCCTCCAAGTCAGAATTTGAAATGCACAATTAAGCTTCTAATCACTAAATTTTTGTGCGTTTTTTATTTCTAATCATGTTTAATTAATCTATCATAAGTGATTAGCACCTTGAAACATAAGTTTTGGTTGAGTTTTGAGCAAAATACGAGTCACACTTTTCATGCTTGCAACTTCACATGAATTCCCTCCAAACTTCATCATTCCACACACTTGAGCATCCCATTTGCTTTCCTATTAATAGAGGGTTATATCTCACTAATTTTATTAAGCTTTTGATAGCCAATTGACCCATGTTTAGGTCCCACACAAACTCTGAATTTGAATTTATAATTTCTTGCTTTCTCACTCCAAACACCAAAAGCTCCATTGAACTTCTCTGAAGTTAACCGCACTCTTACTTTCAAGAATTGTAACCTATACTGATCTACAGAAGTACAGTTTCAGAGCCATCTTGTCCTACCTTGTTCAGGTAGATTCCTTGGTCAAATCGATCCAAATAAAAGACTAATCTACTCTTTGTATCCTTCTGATTCTCGTACTTTTTATAATTTGCAATTTCATTGAGATTTGAGTGAGATATTCCAGAATTTCGTGCTCGCTATTATTTATGCATTTTCTCAATTTACGTCTTGCTCAGTTTATATAAATTTGGCGCGATGGTACCATTAGAATCGTCTTGAAGAGACGAATCTAACGGTACCAGTCTGGATTGCTAATTTTACAGTTTGTGGAATTCAATTTGAGGTTGGTTGGAGGTTGAAGACAGTGACATGTCCGTCTTCAACCAATGACGTTTAGCCACGTTATTTTTCTTAAAACAGATTTGGTGTTTAACTTTACCATGCATGCGTGTTGTGAGCCCCAAGATCTGATTACTTTAGTTAGTCAGACTCCATCCAACGTGCCACATTTTATTTATTTATTTTTTATAAAAAATGATTAGCTGTGATGTTCAATAAAGTCCATGACATGTACAACGCGCCAGATCCATTGGATCTGTTTACTAACACATTTTGACAATGATCAAATGGCCCATATTTTTTTGGTTTGTTATTTTATTTTTTTATTTTTGATTTTAATTGATTTAAACTTAAAAAAATCATAGAAAATTCATTTTTGACTCAAAAATTATGAAAAAAATCACAAAAACGTTTTCAAATATCCTCTTCCTGATTTTTATTTTTTCATAATTTTATCTTCAGAATTGATATTTTTTTTTATATTTTCTCCTTTATTTTAACTTGTTATTAATTATTTAAAAATACTTTTTGATCTTTTTAAATACAGAAAATTTTTATAAAAATCATTTTACTCATTTTTGACTTTTCTGAAATTTTTCTAGGATTTCATCTTGACGCCTACTATTCTTTATCTTTTTTTTTTTACTTATTTGAGTGACTTTAATTAGTTTAAAAATACTTTCCTGTTTTAAAAAATCACCAAAAAATTTATAAAAATATTTGAGGTCAACTTTGATACTTTGAACATAGTTTACTATTTTATCTTTTATTTTCATTTTAAAAACAATTTAAAAATCATTTTTCCATTTTACTTTATTCATTAAATGCAATTTTTTCTTAATATATTCTGGCTATGTGATTGTTGATCATGAACTTTACTAACATCATTGGATCTTGAGTGTTGAGTTTAACTCCACTAAAATGGATGGATGATTTTAATGATAGTTTGATTAAATTTTTAATTCAAATGTATCCCCTCCCTCTTCATGTCATCATATTCTCACTTGTGCTACATGTTGTTGGAGAATAATCTACATATTATTTATTCAAACATATGGTACATAGTTTGCTATTGACCGACCTCAAAATAGGTGCGACTTCTATATAAGTCCACCTACAATTGCTTAACATAGCGCTAAATTTTGTCTCAATTCGAGAAATTATCATTTATGGTCCAAACCTATGTTTGCAAGCCCAAGCATGTTTAATTTGAAATATTTGATCCAGTAACCTAGAGGTCTATTGTTAGGAGGCTTTGGTCTTATCAATCCTCTAATAAATCTTCATAAATTTTGGAACTAAGTGAATCGTTTAAAAATCATTTATCATTTATTGTTGCCTTGAGATTTTAAAATGAATGATATACTTGACAAAAATCAAATGAAACTTGTAGTTGAGAGGCTTTAATTTTATCAATATTCTAATGAGTTTTCAAATATAGGTTTCAAGATGGTCATTTAACTAACCTATAATTTCTAACAATTGACTTTATTTTATGCTTTTACTTTATGCTTTTTGCTTTAAGCATATTTATTTTAGCATTTTCCTTTTATGCTATTTTCATCTTTGCTCACTTGAGTATTTATCTTTATGTATTTTTTTTGCTCACTTGAGCTTTCATTTTCTTTTTGAAGATACCTAATAACCAACTTGAACAATAAAAATCTTTAATGTTACTTGGACTATTTGGTTACTATCCTTGGCCTTTTGGAGTTATGGACTTCTTGGACTTAGGATTAGAGACCTTGACCTACCTTGAGACCTTGTGACTTCTATTCCAATTTTGTCTGGAGTTCTTGGGGTTTACTCCATGACATTGGGTTGTTTTTTTTCTTTGTGTGCAGGTTATTCTGATTATGTGCTTTGTCTGTAATCAAGAATTCATCTGTATACAACTGTTACTCTGCCCATCTTTTATGAAGACATGATGAATTTGAAGATTGGTTTTTCTTAAGAGGTTTATCATCTTTGATTATTTGGTTTCAATCCAAAGGATGAGAATTCTACATTGACTCATTATGTCAAGTGTTAGCTTCTTATTGGTTAGACGGTTCTTTTCCCTAACTTTTACCTTATGCTTTAGGATAGTCCCTTCATCTCCTCCCATCTTTTTAATTTCAAAAATCTTCTTCCTCCTTTTGAAAACTCTTCTTATTTTTTTAAACTTGAATCGCTTTCACAATAAACTTGGACTTAGGTCCATGCATTTTCAAAAATATTTTATTAATCAAAATTTAACCAACTTAATAATACTTTGAAATTTTTGTGAGAAAACTAAAATTCAATCAATCTCATTAAAAATATTTTGCCACTTTAGCTTTTTATTTTAAAACTATTCTCAAAATATTAGACTCTTGTCAATCCTTGTAGTGATGCGAGCTACTATACTTCTTTGATATGTTGTAAAGTGAGATATTTTCCACCTGGGTGTTGAGTGAGGCTTTGTTGATTTTAAAATCCAAGCCATATCCTCAACTTTGAGATGACACAAATTCTCCTTTCTCATAATCGTGGGTAGTAAATATGTTATTCCACACGGATAAGACAATGATATCTCGTCTCTTAAAATTAACCAACACACTTTTGTTTTAAAATTTTAAAGGTGAACTACGAGTACCCTGATCCCCTATTGCATGAAAGGTCGTACTAGGCACTAAAGGTTCGCAACCGCGGCGGGTGCAAAAATTGTAAAAAAATACTTCTTTCCTCATCCCAACAATCTATTTTTTATACATTAGTTATAGCCAAAATACACAAATTTACAAAGAGGTTTCTGCAGAGTACCTTAGATGTTAGGATGCTAATATCTTCCCTTTGTATAACCAACCCCCGAACTTAGATTCTCTCCCCCTCTTTTTGGGTTATTCTCTCTTTTCCCATTCCTTTGGAAATAGTAAAGCGCGATGGCGATTTTTATTTTGATCTAAGCGAGTTAAGTCAATCCAATGGCTTAGTCTCAACATTTCTACCGCTGCAGAAAAAATGGCGACTTCACTGGGGAAAGATTGACCAAATGATGTTCCATTCCTAAGCAGTTTGAGCCTATCTTTGTTTATTTGTGTATGTGTTATTGTTGTTTATATGTTATATATTGTATATATATTTGTTTGGATTTTCCTGGTTTTCATGATGCTTGGTGATTTCTCATAAGTCCTATATCCGAACTTGGGAAAACTTAAGATAGGACGAGTGGTATAGTCATATTAACTTTAAGGGAGTAATCCTAAAAAAGGAGGCATGAGAACCCCCACTCAGTGGAGGCCCCTTTGACTGTAGTTTCATTTACCGAGTAATCAAGAAGACGTGCTGCTTTCGACCTGGGAGCCTCCTGAAACTGAGGAATGTAGAACCTTTAACCTATCTTGGCCTTTTAGGTGTAGTGCAGAAACTATGACGGAGTAATCAAGAAATGGTTGTCACGTGATATTACACTCAAACGAGTTTTTCTTGAGAATATTATTAATTATTGAGTCAATCAGGGCATTGGTAATATCCAAAGGAAGGATGTAGACTCTGGGAACTTCTTAGAACTATGTTCAGTAGGTGATAAACTATTAGACTATACCTTGTGGGTAGTACCTTTGACTTCATGCTTGGGACGTCAAACCTATGAACCCCCTATGTTTGTGATCTTGTGTGTGATTGTTGCATCATGTACTCATGCACCCATGAGCATATTTTCAAAAAAGTTGGTTCAAGGGACTTAAAGTTTCCTTTTTGCGAATATCTAAGGTACTTTTGACGATGGATTCTGGAAAAAGAAAGACTTGGAAGTACAGTATCAAGAATCCTAAGATAAATGATTTGATGAGTCTGATTCCCGAGATTGAGAGTTCTACAGATTTTCGGAAGAAGTATGGATCCATCGTGTCTTTCATGAAGCTCGTGATGAAGGAGGGTATTCTCTCGACTTTGGTCCAGTTCTACTGGGTTTACCTATTACCGGTCGTGTTCCTTTCACTAGTTTGGAGGAGGAGCCAAAGTATCAAGAGATTACTGCTATGGTTCATTTGGGGAATTCCGAGATTAGGGCCCACATGACTACTAAGGGAAGAATTAGAGGATTACCCACTCAATTTTTATTATAGAAAGCTCGTTATTTTGCTAGGATGAAGAGTACAATTGTCTTTGAAGCTGTATTTGCTCTACTTGCTTATGGGTTGTTCTTATTTCTGAACGTCGACAACTTTGTGAATATCAATGCCATCAGGATCTTTTTTGATAGGGAATCCAATCCCTACATTATTAGTAGATGATTATTACTATATTCATCTTTGGGATTCTTATCATGGAGGGATGATCATTTTTTGCACGCCTTTGTTATATCAGTGGTTTATTTCTCACTTACCACGGTCCGATGCTTTCTGGGATGTCAAGGAGGAGCCTCGTTGGGATCCGAAGATTATTTCCCTCACTCATTCCGACATAATTTGGTATCATCCGGCTTACTATGATGCGAATATTATCGATAGTTGTGGTAGTTTCCCCAATGTACCTCTTCTTGGTACAAAGGGAGGAATTAACTACAATCTCGTTCTTGCACTATGATTACTTGGATATCTGATGAGAGATAAGACAAATAGTATTATAAGAAATCTAAGGAGGAGATTGCAAAGGCTTGACACCATATTCACAGGAAGTGTTGAAAGGACTTAGGACTTAGAGGAGTTGTTGCTTTGGATCCTTATCTCCGATGGGTACAAGCAAGGGCAATTCAGTTGAAGATGATGTATTCCCGTGAAGCACCTATGCTTGATATGTTTGTGAAGACCACTCCTCCCCTTTTAGGTGAGGTGGAAGAGCTTCATCTTGCCCTAGTCAAGATGCATCAGGAGAAGGAGGCTTGGAAGGAGAAGTGTCAGACTTTAGAGATGTCCTATCGAGAAGAATTGAAGGAGGAGGATGACTTGATCGAGATTCTTAAAGTCATGTTGTAGATATTATGGAGAGGCGAGAGGATTTATTTTCCTCTAGAGCTCAGTCAGGACTTACTCATTCACTTCCCAACTCTGGTGATTAGAAAGTGGTTATCGATAGGTATGCAGAAGAGAATAAGCAGTTGAAGGCTCAGATTGCAAGACTCACAGGAAAGCATCAGTCTGTGGAGTGATCTTCATTAGCTTTGCTTTTTTAGGATTTTAGATTCTATCTCTTTTTGTACTTGGGATTGTTGAAACTTGTACTAAAAAGTTGTAATCCATTTTGAAGTTATTATAATGAGATTTCCAGTATTTCAAAATGTGATGGTACTTTAATATTTGAAAATTTGTCTTTAATTCTTTGAGTCCCTTGAAATATTAATAATAAAAAAATAAATCATGTGCATCGCATATCATGAATCATCTGGTACATATTTCTTGCATTTCTTTTCATACCCAGGTGTCTTACTGAATTTCTCTACTTCATTCAGCAAGTTGTCTCACTGGTACAATACTCGAGCTAATTCTAGGAAGAAAGTGAAGAATATTGAACAAGAGAATCTCGAGATGCGCGAAGAAGTTACTATTTTGAAGGCCGATATGGATAATCTGACTACTTTGATGGAATCATTGGTGGCTACTCAAAATTAGCCACGACTTACTCAGCCTCAACAAACAACAAATGCTTCTGAAGATCCATCAGTTCCTATTTCTGTTACCCCAATAACTGTTGCTCAAAAACGTATTCCTCAAGGCTACTCATGGGGAATGCCTGAAAACTTCATGCCAGAAGGTTTTAATCTTGACACTCAAGTTTCTCCAGTTGTTCAAGTTGCTGCTACTCTCGCACCTCTTGGGGTGCATATTACTCCTGCTTCTAGAAATGAAATCCACTATATTGCACCTCCTGCGGTGAATGCTATAGCGTTTGTTAATGATGATGTTTATCGTCCTGTTCCTCCACTGAGTGAAATTTTGGGGTTCTATGATCAGTTGAATTACATTCAAGACCAGTTCAATGAGATGTCGAAGGAAATGAAGGCCCTTTGAGGAAAAGAGTTATTTGGACAAAATGTCAATGAGCTCTGCCTGGTTCCCAATGTAAAGGTGCTAGCCAAGTTTAAAGTACCGAAATTTGAGAGGTACAAGGGAAAATATTGTCCTCGTGACCACCTTATGATGTATATCAGGAAAATCTCTACCCATACTGATGATCAGTGTTTGCTCATTTATTTCTTCCAAGATAGTTTAATTGGTGCTGCTCTGAAGTGGTATATGAGTTTGGACAATAGTAGTATTTGAACCTTTAATGATCTATGGGAAGCCTTCATCAAAGAGTATAAGTACAACATGTTTATGGCACCTGAACGTGACCAGTTGAGGGTAATGGCTCAGAGAGAAAAGGAGTCGTTCAAAGAATATGCGCAGAGATGGTGCGAGTTAGCTGCCCAGGTGGCGCCACCTATGGAAGAACAAGAAATGACCAAGGTCTTCTTAAAAACCCTTGGATCATTTTATTACGAAAGGATGGTCGCCAGTGCGCCGAGTGATTTTACCGAAATGGTAAGCATGGGTGTTCATTTAGAAGAGGTTGTCAAAGAGGGGTGTTTGAAAAGAGATAAAGGGAAAAAGAAGTCGTCGTACAGTTTCTCTTGAAAGAAAGTGAAACAAATATTGTTATTGGAGTAAGGAAGATTAGACCAACTAGAAGGCATCAACGATACCAGTAACAGGTTGCTTCTGTGACTCCAGTCGTCAATGTAACTCTAACCACTGTTGCCTATCAGAGACCATCTCCTCAGGGGAATCAAGGGAAAAGTTAGAAGAGATAAGCCTTTGACTCAATTTTGATGAGCTATGCAGAGTTACTCCCGATTTTGATTCAGAAGAAGTTGGTTCAAACCAGGACACCCTCTGCAATACTATCACCTTTACCTTGGTATTATAAGGCAGAACAGACGTGTGCTTTTCATCAGGGAGCACCAGGGCAAAATATTGACAACTGTTATCCTTTGAAATCTTAAGTACAAAAGATGGTGAGATCTGGCCTTTTATCCTTGAGAGATGTTGGCCCTAACGTGAAAGGTAATCCTTTGCCAAAGCATGGAGGAGCAAATGTTGTAAACATGGTTGCTGGTTGTCCAGGTGACTTCCAGATTTTTGATATCAACTTGGTTAGAGGAGATTTAGTAAAGATGCATGCTGACCTTTGTGAGTTCAGTTACTATACGCATGATCATGTTGGTTGTGATATTTACAGTACCGATATCCAAGGATGTGATAAGATAAAAGTTGATCTTCAGGAAATGATGGATGAGAGCCTCATTAATATAATCATGCCAAGGGCGGCGTATGAAGAAGATGTGAATATGGTCTTTGGATGTCCTTGAGAATTCCGTATTTTTCACGTGAATCATATCAATGATAATTTGGTGCAGTTGCATGCTACCTTCTGTCACATGGATGGTCAAGAAGAACACTATTATGGGTCTTGCCGGATCTGCTGCATAGATTCTCGTGGTTATTCCATAGTGAGGAAGGGTGTTAAGTTGTTGTTGGACAATGGTACTATCAAATTTTCATGCAATAGAGATGATTACAATGGGATTAATGTGATTGAAGATTGCTTGGCTGAGACTGTGTCAGATAATGAGTATGCTTTTGCAGATGAATTCTTTTCCTCAAATGAAGATGTGTTTTCCAGCAATGATTATGTCATGTCTAATTATTCTGAAGAGGGGGTGAATGTTATTGTTCCTGTTTTTGGTGTTCCCTCCCTATATAGATTGAGTACCATAGCAAACCAAATGTTGCTTCAATGGTGATTTGTTTGCCGGGTCGTATTCCTTAAGAATCAGACAAGGTAGTGCCATATAAATACAATGCTACAATCTTGGAGGATGGTGTAGAAGTTCCCATCCAACCATTTTCTGATGTCAAGAATATTGTTGAAGCCAGCCAGGTGACCCGTAGTGGTTGTGTTTTCGCACCTGTCATTCGAGGGAATGTTAATGCTGACAAAAAGTTTTTTGAAAGTACTGAACCTAAGAAAGAACTGGGGGAATTTAGTGGTACTACTTTGGAAAATGATGTGGACGGTATATTGAAGATTATCAAGATGAGTTACTATAGGATTATAGGTCAATTGTTACAGACTCCATCAAAGATATCTATTCTAGCATTGCTAATGAACTCTTCTGCCCACAGGGAATCTTTGATGAGAGTATTGGATCAAGCTTTCATGGAAAGTGATATGCCTTTGGACAAATTCAGTAGTGTTGTTGGGAATATTACATCATGTAATAACCTGAGTTTCTGTGATGACGAGCTTCCCGATGAAGGAAGGAATCATAATCTGGCTCTCCATATCTCCATGAACTACAAGAAATATTCATTATCCAATGTGCTGACTGAAAATGGATCGGCTTTAAATGTCATACCAAGGAGCACACTTATGAAGTTGAAGTACCAAGGAACTCCCATGCACCCGAGTGGCATAATTGTGAAAGCTTTTGATGGATCGAGGAAGTCTGTCATTGGGGAAGTGGATTTGCCTATTCATATAGGCCCACACTTATTTCAGATTACTTTCCAGGTTATGGATATAGTTCCCGCCTACAGCTATTTACCAGTACGACCATGGATATACGAGGCAAGAGCTGTTACTTCAACTTTGCACCAGAAGCTGAAGTTTGTTCGAGAAGGAAAGGTGGTCATCATAAATGGAGAACATGATTTGTTAATATCTCATTTATCCTCTTTCAGTGTTGTGGAAGCAGATGAAGTTGCTGTTGGAACTCAGTTCCATGCTTTATCCATTGATAATGTAAGGGAAAATGATAATTCTATAACTTCATTTAAGGAGGCTCAACAGGTAGTGCGTAATGGCCCTAGTAAGGTGTGGGGGCAGATTGTTGATCCACCTGTAAATAAAAATAGAGTTGGTTTGGGATTCTCTATGAAGAGTAATAAAGGTGAGAATATGAAGCTGAAGTCTGCTTTGGGAAATTATCAGGATATCTTTCACAATGGAGGTTACCTTCATCCAACTGTTACTAGGATCAATGCTATTGTGGAAGGTGAAGTAGAGCAAGAGATGTCGAACTACGTGACACATGGAGTCAAAGTTCAAAATTGGATCACTATTGATGTTCCCTCTTGCATTCATATTTCAAAGTAATTTTTTTGTTAATCTTTTCAAAAATATTTCACTTTTCCCAAGGTGAAAGTATTGATATTGTATGGGCATATCTGTTTGTTTTGATCTTTAAAATCAATAATAAAAGTTATCTTTGATTCCCAAATTGTGTCGTTATTCACTGATTTTTTCTTGGAAAATGGTAATCAGAAAAATCCTTTGAAAATAAATAATAACAACAATAAATCTGCATAATCACTTGTTATATGTGTTAGTTTCTAAAAGCAATCATAAATCATATGTGCAGATTAATTAAAAAAACATGTTGAATACAATGACCCTGCACCCTCTCTTAACTTTGAATATCCTGCGTATGTGGCTGAAGAAGAAGAATATAATGAAATCCCAGAAGAGGTTTCACCGTTGCTTGAGCGCGAGGAAAGTGCCATTCAGCCGTATAAAGAGCCATTGGAGACAATCAATTTGGGTATAGAAGAGGATCCGAAAGATGTCAAGATTGGAGCATTGCTACATCCCGACGTGAAGAGAAGGTTAATTAAATTGTTAAAAGAGTATGTGCATATATTTGCTTGGTCTTACCAAGATATGTCGGGGTTAGATATTGATATTATGGAACAACATTTGCTGCTAAAGCTAGAATGCCCGCCAATCAAATAGAAATTGCGAAGAACTCACCCTGATATAGCAGTGAAAATTGAAGAAGAAGTTTTAAAGCAGATTAATGTCGGTTTTCTTGTGACATCAGTGTACCCTCAACGGATTGCCAATATTGTCCCAGTACCAAAGAAAGATAGAAAGGTTCGCATGTGCATGGATTATAGAGATTTAAACAAAGCTAGTCCAAAAAATTATTTTCCATTGCCACATATTGATATGTTGGTTGATAGTACAACAAAATTCAAAGTATTCTTGTTCATGGACGGATTTTCTGAATATAATCAAATCAGAATGGCTCCTGAGGACATGGAAAAAACAACGTTTATCACACCCTGGGGAACATTCTGTTACAGAGTGATGCCCCTTGAGTTGAAGAACGCTGGTGCAAAGTACCAGAGGGCTATGAAAACCATATTCCATGATCTGATGCACAAGGAAATTGAGGTATACGTTGATGATATGATTGCTAAATCCCAGACTGACGAAGGGCATGTAGGAGATTTGTTAAAATTGTTTCAACGTTTGGGGAAGTTTCATCTCTGCTTGAATCCAAATAAATGCACCTTTGGTGTCCAACCATGGAAATTGTTAGGTTTCATTGTCATCCCAAAAGGGATTGAAGTTTACCCTGATAAAGTCAAAGCAATTCAAGAAATGCTAGTGCCAAGTTATAGGCTTCCTCGGGCGTTTGAATTACATTTCCAAATTTATTTCCCATATGACTGCAACATGTGAACCAATCTTTAAGTTGTTAAAGAAAGATCAAGGTTGTGTGTGGACAGATGATTGCCAAAGCGCATTTGACAGTATTAAATAGTATCGGATGGAACCTCCTATCTTGCTCCCTCCTGTTGAAGGAAGACCATTGATTATGTATCTGACAATGTTAGATAGTTCTATGGGTTGTATTTTGGGACAACAAGATGAAACAGGGAAGAAGGAATATGCCATTTATTATCTCAGCAAGAAGTTTTCTGACTGTGAGTCACGGTATTCTATGCTGGAAAAGACATGTTGTGCTCTGGCATGGGCGGAAAAACGGTTGCGGCAATATATTTTGAATCATACTACTTGGTTGATTTCCAAAATGGATCCAATTAAGTATATTTTTGAAAAGCCTGCTCTTACTTGGAGAATTGTCCATTTGCAGATGTTGTTGTCTGAATATGATATTGAATACCGTACTCAGAAGGCTATAAAAAGTAGTGTGTTGGCGGATTATCTTGCTCACCAACAGGTTGATGATTATCAGTCTGTTAAATTTGATTTCCCTTATGAGGATTTTATGTTTTTGAAAATAAAAGATTCTGATGAACCGTTCCCTGAGGAAGGCCATGATCCTGAATCTCGTTGGGGCATGGTGTTTGATGGAGTTGTAAATGCTTATGAGAAAGAAATTGGTGTTGTGATTATCACTCCCCGTGGATCTCATATCCCATTTACTTCAAGGTTGGAATTTGATTGCACGAATAACATGGCAGAGTATGAAGCTTGTATCATGGGACTCAAATAGGCTATTGCTCTCAGAATCAAAATTCTAGATATGTATGGTGATTCAGCTTTGGTAATAAATCAGATCAAAGGAGAATGGGATGCTCGTCACCCTGTCTTGATTCCCTACAAAGACTATGCTAGAATATTATTACCCTTTTTTAATAAAGTTGAATTCCATCATATCCCCAGAGATGAAAATCAGATGGTGTAGCAATTGGTTTTTTAATCGGAGCCGCCACTATTAGTTTTTATCCTAGGGAAGGGAATCTAACAGAAAACCCTAATTCACAGACATAGATTTTAGGTTTCAGACTCAATTAGACAAAAGGAAGGTGTTAGGAACCTTTCATCTACCTTGTTCACAAGGATACTAGGTTTTAGGTTTAGGTTTGGGGTAAAATAGGGTTTTAAGTTTTAATAGGGAGGAAAGGGTTTTAATTTTTTTATAGGAGGACTCACTACGATTTTTGATCGTATGCCTACGTATCCTCTTATGAGGAATCAGAGTCCCAAATCGTAGTTCGTATGGGGTTGGTGTTTTTTAGGGGTTACAAATGTATTTTGAATCACCTCGCATTTTGACCGAGAATAGTGATTGCGGAGATTTTGTCTAAATGCGCGATTAGTCAAAATCCGTTTGAAACCCTTTTGCAAAAAAATAGTAGTTTAGATTGTTCGTGAAAAATAGTTTGAGATTTGTTGCGTATTTTTTAATCATATTAATTGAAAAAATTCTTGATTAATGCATGAATAAAATATCTTTAACACAAATATATAGAAAATATGTACATGAGTTTTGAAAAAAAATAATTATTTACATTATAATATAATAAATAATAATACACATATAATAATTAATATTAATAATAATAATAATTATATATAAAAAAGTAGATAATATAAAAAAGAGAAATAGAAAAAAAGCATAAGAATTATAAAATAAAATAATTTAAATAGTTAGGGGGTGCAGTTTTAAATCAATAAGTAAAATAGGGGTGTGCTAATAGAAAATTGGGCTAGGCCCAAATATGAGTTCTGGACAGGGGGTGTATTGCTAGTTGTGAATTAGTAATTACTGGTATGTGGGTGTTAGAAGTAGTTGGGCCCGACCCATTAAGTAAATTGAGAGGGGCGGTTGGATTACGTTGGTGAGGGAGCACGGAAGCTATGATAGGACTTGGCCTATGGCTGTCCGATGTGATCTAATGGACAAATATTGAAAGGTGCATATTAGCTATTGTGTACGTGCGAATACGTGATTGAAATAGATTATTAACAATGTTTAACACTCTTACATTTTCATTTTTCCAGTAAACTCTCCTCTCTACCTTCACAAACCATTCACTCTCTCAAACCCTAATTCTCCATCCCACCCGGCGGCAAAACCATCCTCAACCCAAAACCCAGCAAACAATCATAACAAACAACAAAAATTAAGGAAACTAAATTGGTTTTACCCCCTTCGATTCTAGCTTCTGCGGTCTTCGAGTATGTCCAATTTGCTTCTCCTTCTTCTGATCTTATTCTCTGTGTACTTGACAAGTGATAGTGGAGTGAATGGAGGTTGAAGATGGTGGTAGATGGTGATTGGGCTACTGATTAGGGTTTCGGATACCGAAATCCCAATCACTTCAATCTTCGGTCTTCAGCAGCGTGAGACAGGGAGTTTACTTCTGTTCTTCAAATTCTTTCGCCTCTATAGTCAACTCTTTCTGTTCTTCCTCCGTTCTCTGTATCGTTCTTCTTTCCCCAATAATCTTCTCGTCTCTTTCTGTAGAATCCCCCCCCCCCCCCCCTTACTGCTAATTCCTGTTTAGTACTTATAGGTTCTAATTTTAGGGCTTTAGAACTTTGTTGATACAATCAACACATATTTAGAATAATTAGGGATTTAATTGGTTGTTGATTGATTAAGAATATGTTTGTAATTGATTTTGCTTTACTGTAATATTTGGATTAATTTGTAACAGAGATTGGATTTGTAGAGATTTTGTATCATCTTTTAGATTTTCTGGATTTGAATTGTAAAAGATTTGATTCACTTTATTTTAATATCTGATATTCCTTGTAAAAGATCTGACTCAAAAAATTTTGATTCGTACAGTACCTGTTATGCGCATATTTTGGTAGAGGATTGGCACAGTAGTATGTTAGTCTACTTGGGTCAACGCTAATTTTCCATCCGACCCAATACGCTTTTTTGTAGCAAAACAACTTTTTTAGTTCAATATTTTATCTATGTGCCTGTGTATTTGGGCCTGCTCATTATTGTTTTATACAACAACAAAAACAATTTTTTTTTTAAATTCAATTGGGCCTAAATAACCATTCCGTAACCTAATTTTTATACAAGATTATATTATAATAAAATTCCTAACAAAATTTTAACAGTAAAACTTAAATATATTTTTCCTCTTTTCTAAACAGCCACGCAACTTCTTAACATAATTGGCCCCGCACTCAACCGACCTAATATGTCTTTTAAAACAAACAAAACTAAAAACCCAAATTTATCAGTAAAACGTTTTAGCTTTCTTAAAAAATATATATTGTTTATTTATTTATAATAACAACAAACAATTTCTTTTAATAATGATATCTTTTTCCCCATTTGAAACAAAAAACAACAATTTAAATAATAACTTTTCCTTTCCAACCATCTGATGGGCCTTATATTGATAAACACACCCCTTTTATTTACTAACATCAATAATCTCTAAATGGTTTTAACAAAAGCTTAATTGTTATTGAAGTGATTTTTTTTATTAAAACTTAATTATTATTTGCATAATTTTCCATTTTCGAATCGCATGGGCCATGGGCCAACATGCCCTACGAATTGGTTTACGGATACACGAGTCTTTCTAATTTAAAAAGCCCCACTTTCCTGAATTAAAATACACCCCCTAGTCTTGGATAACGATGAGTCATCAGATACTGCTGTACCACCTTTAATTAAATATTTCTTCTATTTAAATCTTGAAAAATAAAATCATCGAGGTAGGACAATTTTGGAGTACGACAAATGGCAGATGCTTTAGCCACTTTGGCTTCTATGTATCAAGTAAATACTTGAAACGATGTGCCTCGTATCACCGTTCGACGTATGGATAGACCAACTCATGTGTTTGCAACCGAGGGAACGTCAGACGAAAAACCTTGGTATTATGATATCAAGCATTTTATCCAGACTCAGGAATACCCGATTGTTGCGTCAAACAAAGATAGAAAGACATTAAGAAGATTGGCAGGCAGCTTTTTCCTTAATGAAGATGTGCTATACAAAAGAAATTATGATATGGTCTTGCTCAGATGCATGGATAGACATGAAGCAGACATGTTGATGCCTAAAATCCATGAAGGATCCTTTGGTACTCATGCCAATGGACATTCGATGGCAAAGAAGATGCTTAGGGCAGGTTATTATTGGTGACAATGGAATCTGACTGTTACAAGTTTGATAAGAAGTGCCATTGTGATACGGTGGCCAGAACTAGGACTGTTTTTTAGGAATGCTAGTTTGCGTTTTGCGTTTGTGTTTGCAAAATTTCGCGGTAAGCAAGAGTCTCCACTGACTTTTATTTTATCCAACAAGGAAAGGAAAAAAGCACATAAAAATTCCTTTTTCGAGATTTTCTGAGTACGGGGGGTAGATTATAGAAAGGGAAGGTATTAGCACCCTTTCTATCCATAGTTATCTACGGTCTCTTAGGTACCTTCTCATCATTTTCAAAATTGCTTCTTTGTGTTTGTATGATTTGAAAAGTTTTTGTTTTGACATTGATTTAACCCTTACTTATGTCTTCAAGAGTGTTACGAAGTGTTTTTGAAAACTTTGTTTGAAAAGGAGTGTATGTGTGAAAAAAAAGTTTGTTTGGATTGAGCAAGTACTTAAGAACTAATCTACCTACTCAAAAAAAGAATTGTTCTATATTCGTTTCCTTTAAACAGTGCTATCCCACTATTAGTGAGTAGGTAGCACCATCGTTGGAGTTTGAGGGTCAATTCGAAAGGGATGTACGGTCACTAAAGCAATGTTAGGACGTCTTAGTAATAACCCTATTGTCTTAGATCAATTATCCGAGGCAACCATTACGAGGCAACTTTGATCTTTGAGACAAAAGGACGACCACTAAAATATCCTATACCTAATGACCGTTTACCGAAGGCAACCAAAGTGGAAGTATACCCTAGGAGTGCGCATGCGCGAGTGATTCAATTTAAAATTATTATCTTTGCACATTTTAGGGTTATCTAACCGTTTTAAAGTTAATCATACATTCTTGTCATGCAACCCTAATCATACATCTAACAGTTTAATATTTGCGGAAATTAAAGTGCGGAAAGTAAAGCTAAGCTATTACAAGGCTTCAAGTATTTACATAGCCAAAAACAAACCCTTAAAAATAAAGCGATAAATGAAAATAAAAGACCTAATTAAACTATTACAACTTGTGAGCAATTACATTTATAGGGTAAAAATAAAGGATAAAGCGCGTGCGAGGAAATTAATAACGGTAAAAAAATTAGGGTTTTGACCCTTTCTAACCTAATTGAAAAAAAGTTTTTGTTGTTTTTAATTATTTTTTAAGAAAAGAATTAGGTTTTTAAAATTAAATACACAATTAATTAGTAATTAAATTAATTAAAGAAAATAATTAAATGGCCTATTTTTGTGTTTTTTGGTTATTTTAAGAAAAAGAAAATAAATTAAGTTATAAACAAAACCCCAATTGTTCTAATTAATTTTAATTTATTTACAAAAAGAAATTAAAGTTAACTAAAATTAAAATCTAATTAAATTAATTAATTAATTGATAAAAAATAAACCTAAGTCTAATTGGGTGAAAATATTATTTGTGATTTTTTTATAAAAGAAATAATTAATTTGTTAGTAAAATAAATAAACTAAATTAAATAAAATATAAAAAAAGAAAAGATAAAGAGAAATTGGGCCTGGGAAGCAATCTGAAGGGGGGTGTGGATAGCAAGTCTTGAGCCCAACAAAAATTGATCCACTTTGACTTTTTGGATCCCATGCGTTGCCTTGACTGGGGACTTTGGTGCTCCTTCATTTAATGGCCTTTGGATCTGGCCATCTGGCCCCTTGGCAGGCTGGATGATGATAGACCATGGTGGTCATTGGCCTTGTACGCGCATGTAATCCCTGAAAGAAAAATAATGTGAAGAAATTGGGGGACCTGGAATTCGAACCCAGGCCCTGATGCCTTTTGCCCTCACCCTGTAACCAATTGCGCTAGTTGTTTTTGTTGTATATAACATAAACAATAATTATCATATAATAAGCAAGCGAAATAAAGAAATATGCGCGCGAATTTTCAAATGGACGAGTGAGGTGATGCCACGCCATCATCCCTGTCCTTGGTCCGTTGCTAAAAGTGAAACACTTTTACCTACAGACATATGTCCGTAGCTACAACCTTGGCTCGTTCCAAAATCCTTCCTGGACATGATAAATGATTTCTAATGCCATGTATAGAACCGTCTTGCCATCCTGAACATCATGGTACCCTTCATGAAGGCTAATTTTGCCTACACACAAAAACCCTAAAACGGAACCAAAAAACCTAACAATGCAATTCTTGATTCAGTCTATGAAAATGCAATTAAATATTACAGAAAGCTTGCAAATGTTCTAAGGATTAAGAATATATGATCATTTCAAGCTATCAATGTCAAAATCATTCAAACCGAATTCAAGAAAAGTTCAATATCATGAATGCCTTACAGCGAGTTTCAGGGCCTGGAAATGCTTGTTCTCGATTGGTTTTGCTTGTTGGTGATCCCAAGAAGTGATTGGGATGGTTAAAGGGTCTTGAATTAGCCTGGAACTATGAATTCAAATTTCTACTTTTCTTTGTTTTTTGCAAGTTTGCTCTGACCTTATGCGCCTCTCTCCAGCCTCCTTTTGGGTCTGCAATTACTCCTTATGTACTGAGGAATGAATTAGGGTTGTCAATATGATCACAATTTTCCATCATCATTTCTTTTGATTTGGATTTGATACACTTGAAAATCTTGCTAAAATAAGAGCAAACTCAATCTTTTTGTGCACACCAAGCCTTTACACGAATTCAATCTCATGCTAGCTGGATATTAAGACCTGAAACATGTACCAAATCTTGAGATTTCAATATTTTGGATTTTCTATGATTTGTTTTGATTTAAATTGATTTAATTCAAATAAAAATCAAAATAAATAATAAAAACAAGATAATGACAAGTGTCAAAGGCTAGGGCTAGTGGACCATGTTTCCAATTCAAAACAAGTGCAAAATATTAGGCTCATTTAGCAAAAATTGCAATTTGAGGCATAGTTGACTTTTGACAATTTTGCAAAAAGGGTCAACTTCACCAATGCATAACTTCCTCAATTTTGAATCTTTGAAGGTGTTCTTAGAATTTTTAGAAATCTTGAGATGTCCTATAAGCAAAACTTTTGGTATCATCTCAATTTGATAATCCATGCTCAAGTATGAAGCTTTGAAAAAAGAGGTGTTTTTGTTGACTTTTCAAAATGACCTATAATGTCAAAATTCATAACTTCTTGTGAGTGCATATTTTGAACTTGGGAGATGAATATGGATTGTAGAGAATTTAATCCTATTCAAAATGAGCTTTTTATGGGTCATTTATCATAAAGTATGGGAATGTTATGCTTGGTCAAAGTTGAGTTGACTTTTCCTGCAAAACCCTAATTTAGCAACTTTTGGTTCTTGATGAATTATGAGCAATCCTTGATGAATCATGATCAAACCTTGATAAAATTATGAAATATACTTAAAAATGAGGATGTTGACCAAAAATATTGAAGTTTGACTGTATGTGGGCCACAGTTGACTTTTGCCCTAGCACCGTCGATTTTCAGGCCTTTGAGCAATTGACTGAGCAAACATCCTCTGCAAGGCTTGAAACTTGACATGAATGATATTGAGAACATATTAGGACAATGGTGAGCATTTGGGGTCCTTTGAACTCAAGTATCTTGATGCAACATGAAACCCTAATTTGAGGTAGACTGCCTTAGGAGGGAGCTTGTCTGGTCAACCCTTGGACTTACTTGAGAAACTTGAAGATCTTTCTTGAAATATTTTGAGAAATATGAGAGGGAAAATTTTTGGGTACAACAGCTGCCCCTGTTCAATCTTCTTAAACCTGAGGATATAGATTGGCTTTTCTACCTTTCGTGATCCGAAGGTGGAAGATGATTGAACACTAGAGTGCCCAGAAATTTGCACTCACATGAAGTTGTATTTGCCTTGTGATGTCGAAAATGGGCTTAAAGATGCCATTCGAAGGAGTGTCGATCGCCTAAGAGATTCCTTAGCGAGAGCTTGTATACCTGTTGTTGAGGAAGATTTCGATGGGGGATGCTGTTCTTTGTTGAGGGAAATAGAATTTTAGGAGCTTCGATCGTCCGTTATTCTATTGGGGAATCATCTCTGTTTTGAGAAATGTTGAATTTTAGGAACTTCGGTCGTCTGTTATTCTTGTTGAGGAATCGTCTCTTCGTCGAAGAGGTGAAAATGAACTACTATTTGGTCGTGATCCAGGCTTCATAGTGATAGGGCCGACTGCTATCTGGTCTTAATCCAGGCTTTATAGTGACTTACTGGGGAGATGTGATTAAACTTGCTATCCGATCATAATCCAGGCTTCGCAATTTCTCGATTCTGATCTGGTTGTAATCCAGGCTTCAGAAGGAATTCAGTTGTTATCTAGTCGCATCCGGGCTTCAACTTAAATTTAGGGCACACTAATATCCGGTCGTTCTCCGGGCTTCTTAGTAATTGTCCATGTAAACTGCTATTTGGTCGAAATCCAAGCTTCGCAGTGTCTTGTACTGTTATCTGGTCGTAATCCAGGCTTCAGTCCTTGTACCGCTATCTGGTCGTAATCCAGGCTTCACGATGCTTCATACCATTATCTAGTCGAATCCAGGCTTCATGGTGTCTTGTATTACTATCTGGTCGAATCCAGGCTTCACAATACCTCACTTCTTATCTGGTCGAAATCCAGGCTTCAGAAGAAATTAAGTGGTTACCCAATCGCATCCGGGCTTCCATTTGATTTAAAGGCCTACTAATATCCGGTCGACTTTGGGCTTCATAGTAATTGGCCGGGTGAACTACTATTTGGTCATAATCTAAGCTTCACGGTGTCCCTCACTGTTATCTGGTCGAAATCTAGGCTTCAGTGTTTTTTACCACTATCTGGTCGTAATCCAGGCTTCACGATGTCTTGTACCATTATCTGGTTGGAATCCAGGCTTCATGGTCTTGTATTGCTATCTGGTCGAAATCCAGGCTTCACAATACCTTACTTCTTATCTGGTCGAAATCCAGGCTTCAGAAGAAAATCAAGTGGTTATCCGGTCGCCTCCGGGCTTCCCTTTGACTGTTGGGCTTACTAATATCCAGTCGAATCCGGGCTTCATAGTAATTGGCCGGGTAAACTGCTATTTGGTCGAAATCCAAGCTTCACAGTGTCCCTCACTGTTATCTGGTCGAAATCCATGCTTCACAGTGTTCCTTACGGCTATCTGGTCGTAATCCAGGCTTCAAGATATAATATTCCATTATCTGGTCAAATCCAGGCTTCATGGTGTTCGGAGAAATCAAGATACTATCCGGTCGAAATCCGGGCTTCATAACTTGTATCAAAGATATACCACTATTTGGTCGTAATCCAGGCTTCATGGTACTTGCCGAGCTTTTATCCGGTCGTAATCCGGGCTTCACGGCTTGTGTTCATGATATACCACTATCTGGTCGAATCCAGGCTTCATGGTAACTTGCTGAGCTGCTATCCGGTCGTAATCTGGGCTTCACGGCTTGCTGGGGATTAAACTATTATCCGATTGAATCCGGGCTTCATAGCTTGCCTTTAAGAGATACCACTATCTAGTCGTAATCCAGGCTTCGCGGTATTCTGATACTGTTATCCGGTCGTAATCCGGGCTTCACAATATGATGGAGAAATCAAGATACTATCTGGTCGGATCCGGGCTTCATAACTTGAACTTTGTGTGAATTTGATTGTATCCTTCCTGAAAGGTAAGGTTAGTCGTATGTAATGCATGATATGTATCAGTCAATGATGTTCTCAAAATAAATGAGATTGTGCTGTATGATGCGTATGCGCATGTCATGGTGTATGAACGTGCAATGTTTTCATGATGTTCTCTAGCCGGGGAAAATAAATCCCAGATTGCTGCTGGAGAATGAAAGAGTTTCGCTCACTGTGGATAACGACCGGAGATGATTGGGAGGATAATCCTGCTGGAGAATACATTGGTGAGAGAATGACTCTGTGGGGAACATATGCTCTGTTGAGGATTTGCTGATCTTGGAGAAATACCCTCGACTGTGGATAAATTACCGTTGTTGGCGATGATAAACTATGTTGGGGATGAATTTCCTGTTTGTGGAAGAAATAAACTCCACTGGGGATGGTCTTCTAGACTTTACTGGGGATAATCTTCCAGACTCCACTGGGGATAATCTTCCAGTGTTGGTGATAGATAAACTCTGCTTAGGGAGAATCTTACCGACTCATTCGGGGTTATGAGCCTCAGCTAGGGAGAATTAACACCACTGTCCTTTTCTTACTCTACGGGGAGTGTAGATGTTACTGGGACACATGCCGAGGATATGACGATGACTTTGAATCGAGACTTTTCTGCCTTTATATCTGCTGGTGAAAGTGCCTGCAGAGGCCTTTTGGACCGAGTGTTATCCCAACTTATGAGGTTCTTGGTGACTTTCGATTGAAATGATAAGTCTTCTTCTGGTAGGCAAATAGCGAGATGACGGGACATAGTCGTATGCTTTAATCCCTAACTTTTTACTGGACCGCCCTTTCGGGTTTTCAGTCCACCGGGATACCCCTTTTTGCCCAAGCCGCCTTTTCAAGTTTTTGACTTGCCGGGTGTACAAATCTTTTTTGTTTTTATCCCTAATTTTTGCCCGAACCTTTTGGTTCACCGGGACGCCCTTGTTTTGCCTAGGTGTGTTAACATAGCGGGTCTTTTCCTACAAAACCCTAATTTAGCAACTTTTGGTTCTTGATGAATTATGAGCAATCCTTGATGAATCATGATCAACCCTTGATCAAATTATGAAATATACTTCAAAATGAGGATGTTGACCAAAAATCTTGAAGTTTGATTGTATGTGGGCCACAGTTGACTTTTGCCCTAGCACAGTCGATTTTCAGACCTTTGAGCAATTGACTGAGCAAACTTCCTCTACAAGGCTTGAAACTTGACGTGAATGATCTTGAGAACATATTAGGACAATGGTGAGCATTTGGGGTCCTTTGAACTCAAGCATCTTGATGCAACATGAAACCCTAATTTGAGGTAGATTGCCTTAGGAGGGAGCTTGTCTGGTCAACCCTTGGACTTCCTTAAGCAACTTGAAGATCTTTCTTGAAATATTTTGAGAAATATGAGAGGGAAAATTTTGCGGTACAAAAGCGATAAATTTCAGATTTATGCTGACAAAATTCATGTGCCTCCAGTGCTTCTCAATGTTATTTCTTCCCCGTGGCCTTTCTCTATGTGGGGTATTGACATGATTGGAATGATTGAACCCAAGGCGTCAAATGGACATCGTTTTATCCTGGTGGCGATCGACTAGTTTACCAAATGAGTGGAAGAAGATTCATATGCCAATGTTAGCAGGTGGTAGTACGCTCCATAAAGAACAATCTTATATGTCAGTATGGTGTGCCCAACAGGATTATCATCGACAGCGGCTCGAATCTGAATAATAAGATGATGACAAAACTTTGTGAAGAATTCAAGATTGTTCATCACAATTCATCTCCTTACATGCCAAAGATGAATGGGGCTATTGAAGCTGCTAATAAAAACATTAAGAAGATCATCCAGAAAATGGTTGTTACTTATGAAGATTGGAACGCGATGCTCCCTTTTGCTTTTCATGGGTACCGTACATCTGTCCATACTTCAACAGGGGAAACCCCATTCTCTCTTGTGTATGGTATGGAAGCAGTGCTCCTCATTGAGATTGAGATTCCCTCTTTACGTGTGATAATGGAGACCAAGTTGTCAGAGGCTGAATGGGTCCAGAACAGGTTTGACCAGTTGAATTTGATTGAAGAAAAGAGAATGACAGCCTTGTGTCACAACCAGTTATACCAAAAGAGAATGAAGAAATCTTTTGATAAGAAGGTCAAGCCTCGTGAATTCAGAGAAGGCGGCCTCATGCTCAGGAAGATCATGTCTTTTAATGCTGATTATAGGGCCAAGTAGACTCCCAATTTTGAAGGCCCATATGTTGTCAAGAAATCCTTCTCTGGCGGTGAATTGATTCTTGAAACTATGGATGGCGATGAGTTCCCACGTCCTATGAATGCTGATGTAGTCAAGAAATAATTCGCCTAAAGAAATAAAAGAATAACTCGCTAAGTTAAAAACCCGAAAGGGCGGCTTAGTCAAAAAAGAGCGTCTCGGTAGGTTGAAAACCCGAAAGGGCAATCTAGGCAAGAATAAGAGACATAAATAAAATAAATTCTTCCTGCTAGGTTGTAAATCCGCAAGGGAAACCTAGGCAAAAGTTAGGGATTTCTTCGCAAGTAACTGTGTCAGACAAGACTTGATCATTGAAGCAACAATCTTCTCGGATTATCACCACACTTTAACAAAAGTCACTGCTCAGGAATTCAAAGTTGTTAGGGAGAATAGTGGTCATTATGTTTCAATGTATATTTTCCCAATGTATTACCATTTTCCAAATGTTGTAATCATCTATGGAGTCTTGCCATTCGCAAACTACCATTCTATTAATAAAGTTTGAGCTTTTATCCAATTCTTTGCAATTCTTATTTTATTCTGCTTACAAAGACTCCATTTATTATTGATAGTAATTTTCAAAACATGAAGATTAAATAAAAAAATTGTTTTTAAAAAGAATTTACAAATTACTTTTTACTTTAGATTTTGTGACTCAGGAAAAACAAAAATGGTGACTCCAAGGATGGACGAACTCTGAAATTTTGGAAGTATGTATTCCCTAAGAAGGTTCTCCCAGGTCACTTTTGTTGGTATGTGTATGATCTTCTTGTGTTTCTCAGATAGTTGGATATGATACCAATTTATGTATGGTGCGGTGTTGGGTTTGTGATCCCATTTTCCCCAGTCAAGCCTTGGTTCATTTTGATTTCGCGTTTGCATGGTCTGAAGCCTCTATCCGAGATTCCCCAGTAAGGTCTTCTCTCATCTGAAAAAAGTCCCTTCTCTTTTTGTGTGCTGACGTGGAATCATTTGCAAAACGTCGCCCTTTTGAAATGTTGTCATTATTGTTGTTGTTTATTTCCCAGGAAACTAGACAAGGGCAATATCTTTTCTAATAAGTGTTGAAACAATTATCAACTTTTTGGGTTTTCTCCCGCCAAGTGCTGGGTTTGATTTAAAATCCCCATAATTTTGATTTCTTGCGGTATTGTTTGACTTCTTAAATCCCCAAGTAATGTTAAGATAATGTTTCTCTCTGAAAGTTTTTATCCCCACGTGGTTTCATAATTTCTCCCCAAGGAGGTTTGTGTAATCTTCACTCTTGGTATTGAAGAATATATTTTGGGCTCCCCTCAATTATGTTGTGTTGACCTCCCCAATAAATTTAGCACGAGATCCCCAGTTGATATCTTGATGATGCAGTTTTCATTTGTCCTAATGAAGTCAGTATTGTAATCTCCAGTGGAAATCTAGACGTTGGGACATTTGTTTTCCCCATTGAAGTCTGTTTGATGTTCCCCGATGAAGTCTGGAGGAGGATGTTATATCCCTGTATCTGTACTGATTTATTGTATTGATTACTTTCGAATTATGATGCTTTATTGTGAAGTTAAGCCGTGAAATAGGAATTTGTTTCCTCAGTTGGTGCTTACTTTCTTATAGATTTTTCCTCTTGGATGTGATTTAGCCGAGTGTTGACTTTACCCCAAACTGGTTTTGTCTGGTTATTCCTAGTGTTGTATGTCTCTTTTATCAGCATATACATAATAATATTCATACATGCATCATGCATAGCTGAATTAAAATTCATTGCTCATTTGCATTTATTATAATTTTTGTTGGCATATTACCCTATTTACAAATTTATGTTACCCTCTCTCCAATAGATTGTCAACCTTAAGCAGAAAGTTTATATCCTTTCAATTTCCCCACTGAGTTATCCCTCGTGAAATAATTTTGTTTTATGCTTCCTATTCAGCTCAATATCTGGATGGAACATGGTCCCCTCTCGAATTTATTTCTCATCAGGTGCTATCTTGGTTGACGATTTTATTACGGTTTATTTCTAGTCTGAATCCGTGGTCCCCAATAACATTATTATTTAGATTTCTGCAGGCTCTGAGCCTTGGTTTGAGAATGCGAATTTATTTTGCACGTGAATATTTTATCTCCTCAATAAGAATATATTGACATTTCCCCATGAAGTCATTATTACAACCCCCGCTCATAACAATAAGTGGAATGTCTCTTTATTTAAGCAATTTGTACTTCCTCAGTAAGTCTGTTAGTTCCCAGAGAAGATTCATGATTTTTACTCCAACGGATGGTAGTCTCGTCATTATGGGAGATAGTTCGTTGTTGAGATTTGTTACTCCAATGAATGGTAGCCTCGTCATTATGGGAGATAGTTTGTTGTTGAGATTTGTTACTCCAATGAATGGTAGTCTCATAATTATGGGAGATAGTTCGTTGTTGAGATTTGTTATTCAGATGAATCGTAGTCTCGTCATTATGGGAGATAGTTCGTTGTTGAGATTTGTTACTCCAATGAATGGTAGTCTCGTCATTATGGGAGATAGTTTATTATTGAGATTTGTTACTTTAATGAATGGTAGTCTCATCATTATGGGAGATAGTTCGTTGTTGAGATTTGTTACTCCAATGGATGGTAGTCTCGTCATTATGGGAGTTAGTCCATTGTTGAGATTTGTTACTCCAATGAATGGTAGTCTCGTCATTATGGGAGATAGTTCGTTGTTGAGATTTGTTACTCTGATGAATGCTACTCTCGTCATTATGGGAGATAGTTCATTGTTGAGATTTGTTAAATCCAATGAGTGGTAGTCTCTTTATTATGGGAGATAGTTTATTTTTGAGATTTTTTACTCCAATGAAAGGTAGTCTCATCATTATGGGAGTTAGTTTGTTGTTGAGATTTGTTACTCTGATGAATGGTAGTCTCGTCATTATGGGAGATAGTTCATCGTTGAGATTCACTTTGCTCTGAAGAAGTTTGTTTGTTTCCAGTCATAAGTACTGATGCTGGTCATTTATGGCTTACCCTAATATTGATGTTTTCTGGTATTATCCTACCACTTTTTCCCCTGTGGGTCGACATTACCTTTTTTGCTATCTTCTTAGTGAATGGATAGTTTGCGATTATCTGTCGATTACTATTATCCTTTATTTTCTATACTCAATGTTTGAGTTGATTTTACTTTGTCTCCTCCTTGGTCACCATTGATTTTATTTTCCTGGTCAAATTTTCTTTTGATCTTTTATTTTCTATTTACCAGTGGTGTCTTGTGTTACCTTCAGATTTGTTTGTTTGCATGCGTAATCATATGCATTGTATGTTATCTTAGGGCCAAAATAAGATTTGTTTTATATTTAAGTATCTTCAATCACGTCGACACAAAGATTTTACCCTTCGTATCTCCGGATAGAAGACACTTAAATAAGGGAAGCCGTTGTACCCCAATTTTTTCCCCTAAGATTCCTCTATCATCTCATATCAAATCAATCACAACAAGATCACACTAGGGTTTGGTTCTTCTCCCAATATTTAGGATTGCTCATGAGGAATCACCAAGCACCTCGATTTATATATTGTGATCATCTATGTTTTATATTGATTAACTTTTAACTAATAAATAAAATGAATGTTTGCTCTAATTGATGATATTATAGGTAAGGGCACAACATATTTCATCATTTGATTTATAGGTTCATGAGTTTATTTCCATGCCTTCTTCAACAAAGTTTCATTGAGATTAAAACTTCATCATTGAAGATACTTTGAAGTAATATCATGACAATGTCTACTATGATTCATCATGCCTCAATTTTTCAAAGAAAATCAAAAGATGCAAGAGTTAATTGAAGAAGTTTGACGTAATTGGACAAATTCTTGATTTCTTGATCACAAGTGCATAATTCTCTCAATTCTTAATATTTGGAGTTGGTTTTTGTTGCTATGGGTTCTTATTATCATTCACAACTATTCGCATGACAAGAGTTATTGTGCAAGGAAGATTGTCAAAATTGAAAGGTTTTCCAAGTCATTTTGGTGTTATATGAGCTATGGTTTTGAACTCCTCAAGGCTATATCTTTCTCATCTTTTGGTATTTTTGAGTGATTCCAAATATATACTTCTCTTTAAATATTTATCAACCAATCACTTCAAAAGTTTCAATAGAATTTTATGAAGAAGATGCGTAATTATGGAGAAAGATTACATGTCCTCTAGATATGCCATCAAATTCCCTTGTGAGACTTCAAAAGATCATAACTTGGTAAATTTTTATCTCCTTGAGCCCATTATTTTTCCACAGTGATCTTATGGATGTGAAATTCAACTCTTATTTTTATGTGCAAAGCTTGAAAATGAATGGAAGATGCCCTAAGAATGCAAGATATTATAGGTTATCTCATGAATTTTCACCAATTTTGCAAGACCACAACTTTTTCAATACTTGGTATTTTTGAGTGATTCAAGTTTCACGATGCTCTTTGGGAAGTATAATTCAAGACAATATCATTGATCAAAGCTTAATTTTGGAGGAAGGCCTTGATTGGAGTCAAAACATTATAGGACATTTTTTGAGAAAAACTTATAATTTTTTTAAGTACAAAAAGTTAGCATCTTTTTCTCAACTTTGACTTATCACAGCTCCTAGATCAAGTATACATTTGATCCTATTCTTTGCACATTGTAAAATTTGTGACCTTATCTTTTAATTGCCTCAAGAATCGTGCCTTAAGACTCCTTGAGTTGTGAATACCATTGATTCAAAGTTGGTACCTTGAAACTGACTTTGTCCTCCAAGTCAGAATTTGAAATGCACAATTTAGCTTCTAATCACTAAATTTTTGCGCGTTTTTACTTCTAACCATGTTTAACAATCTTCTATAAGTGATTAGCACCTTGAAACACATTTTTTGGTTGAGTTTTGAGCAAAATACGAGTCACACTTTTCATGCTTGCAACTTCACACGAATTCCCTCCAAACTTCATCATTCCACACGCTTGAGCATCCCATTTGCTTCCATATAAATAGAGAATTATGTCTCACTCATTTTGAATTTCTGATTTTTTTCTTTCTCACTCCAAAATACTAAAAGGTCCATTCAGTTAGCTTCATTGAACTTCTTTGAAGCTATCCACACTCTTACCTTCAAGAATTGTAACCTATACCGATCTACAGAAGTACAGTTTCAGAGCCACCTTGTGCTACTTCGCTCAGGTAGATTCCTTGGTCAAATCGGTCCAAATAAAAGACTAATATACTCTCTGTATCCTTCTGATTCTCGTATTTTTTATAGTTTGCAATTTTATTGAGATTTGAGTGAGATATTCTAGAATTTTGTGCTCGCTATTATTTATTCATTTTCTCAATTTACGCCTTGCTCAGTTTATATAAATTTGGCGCGATGGTACCATTAGAATCATCTTGAAGAGATGAATCTAATGGTATCGGTCTGGATTGCTAATTTTACAGTTTGTGGAATTCAATTTGAGGTTGGCTGGAGGTTGAAGACGATGACATATCCGTCTTCAACCAGTGACGTTTAGCTCGTCTTCAACCAATGACGTTTAGCCACACTATTTTTCTTGAAACAGGTTTGGTGTTTCACTTTACCATGCACGTTTTGTGAGCCCTAGGATCTGATTACTTTAGTGAGTTAGACTCCATCCAACGTGCCATATTTTAAGTTATTTTTATTTTATAAAAAATGATTAGGTGTGATATTCAATAAAGTCCATGACATGCACAGCGCATCAAATCCATCGGATTTGTTTACTAACGCGTTTTGACAATGATCAGATGACCCATATTTTTTTGGTTTATTATTTTATTTTTTGATTTTTGATTTTAATTGATTTAAACTTCAAAAAATCATAGAAAATTCATTTTTGGCTCAAAAATTATGAAAAAATTCACAAAAATATTTTCAAATATTCTCTTCCTGATTTTTATATTTTCATAATTTTATCTTCATAATTGATATTATTTTATAATTTCTCCTTTATTTTAACTTGTTATTAATTATTTAAAAATACTTTTTGATGTTTTAAATCCTAAAATAATCATACTCATCTCTGACTTTCCTGAAAGTTTTCTAGGATTTCATCTTGATCCTACTATTTTTGATCCTTTTTTACTGATTTGAGTGATTTTAATTAGTTTAAAAATACTTTCCTATTTTAAAAAATTACCAAAAGAATTATAAAAATATTTGAGGTCAACTCTGAGTTTTCCATGGTTTTTTTTAAATTTTTCTTAGATACTTTGAAAATAGTTTACTATTTTACCTTTTATTTTCATTTTAGAAACAATTTAAAAATCATTTTTCCTTTTTACTTTATTCATTAAATGCAATTTATTTTTTTAATATATTTTGGCTATGTGATTGTTGATCATAAACTTCATTAACATCATTGGATCTTGAGTGTTGAGTTTAACTCCACTAAAATGGATGGATGATTTTAATGATAGTTTGATTAAATTTTTTTTATTCAAATGTATACCCCTCTTCATCGCATCCTCTTCTCACTTGTGCTACTAGTTGTTGGATAATAATCTACATATTATTTCTCCAAACATATGATACATAGATTGCTATTGACCGGTCTCAAAATAGGTGTGACTTCTATATAAGTCCACTTATGATTGCTTAACATAGCGCTAAATTTTGTCCCGGTTCGAGAAATGATCATTCGTGGTCTAAACCTATATTTGCAATCCCAAGCATGTTTAATTTGAAACCTTTGATCTAATAAGCTTGAGGTCTATTGTTAGGAGGCTTTGGTCTTATCAATCCTCTAATGAATCTTCATAAATTTTGGAACTAAGTGAATCATTTAAACATTATTGATCATTTATTGTTGCCTTGAGATTTGAAATGAATGATATACTTGACAAAAAGCAAATGAAACTTGTTGTTGAGAGGCTTTGATTTTATCAATCTTCTAATGAGTTTTCAAATACAAGTTTCAAGATGTTCATTCAACTAACCTCTAGTTTCTAACAATTGACTTTATTTTATGCTTTTACTTCATACTTTTTTACTTTAAGCACATTTATTTTAACATTTTCATTTCATTATATTTTTATCTTTGCTCACTTGAGTATTTATCTTTATGTCATTTGTTTTTGCTCACTTGAGCTTTTCATTTTATTATTGAAGAAACCTAATAACCAACTTGAACAATAAAAAATTTAATGTTACTTGGACTATTTGATTACTATCCTTGGCATTTTAGAGTTATGGACTTCTTGGACTTAGGATTAATGACCTTGACCTACCTTGAGACCTTGTGACTTCTATTGCAATTTTGTCTGGAGTTCTTGGGGTTTACCCCTAAGACATTGGGTTGTTTGTTTTCTTTGTGTGTAGGTTATTCTGATTATGTGCTTTGTCTGTAATCGGGAATTCATCTGTATATAGCTGTTACTCTGCCCAATTTTTGTGAAGACATGATGCATTTGAAGCTTGGTTTTCTTAAGAGGTTTATTATCTTTGATTATTTGGTTTCAATCCAAAGGATGGGAACTCTACATTGACTCATTATTTCAAGTGTTGGCTTCTTGTTGGTTAGACGATTCTTTTCCCTAGCTTTTACCTTATGCTTTAGGATAGTCCCTTCATCTCCTCTCATCTTCTTTAATTTCAAAAATCTTCTTCCTCCTTTTGAAAACTCTTCTTGTTTTTTTTAAACTTGAATCGCTTTCACAATAAACTTGGACTTAGGTCCATGCATTTTCAAAAAATATTTTCTAAATTAAACTTTAACCAACTTAATAATACTTTGACATTTTTGTGAGAATACTAAAAGTCAATCAATCTCATTCAAACTATTTTTCCACTTTGGCTTTTTATTTTAAAACTTTTCTCAAAAGATTAGACTATTGTCAATCCTTGTAGTGATGCGAGCTACTATACTTCTATGATATGTAGTAAAGTGAGATATTTTCCACTCGGGTATTGAGCGAGGCTTTGTTGAATTTAAAATCCAAGTCATATCCACCACTTTGAGATGATGCAAATTCTCCTTTCTCATAATCGTGGGTAGTAAGTATGTTCTTTCACTCGGATAAGACGATGATGTCTCGTCTCTTAAAGTTAACCCACACAATTTTGTTTTAATATTTTAAAGGTGAACTATGAATACCCTGATCCCCTATTGCACGGAAGGTGGTACATAGGCACTAAAATTTTGCAACTGCGGCGGGTGCCAAAAATTGTAAAAAATACTTCTTTCCTCATCCCCACGATCTATTTTTTATACAATAGTTATAGCCAAAATACAAAAATTTACAAAGAAGTCCTGTGGAGTACCTTAGATGTTTAGGGTGATAATAACTTCCCTTTGCATAACCAACCCCAAAACTTAGATTCTCTCCCCCTCTTTTTGGGTTATTCTCTCTTTTCCCATTCCTTTCGAAACAATAAAGCGCGGTGGCAATTTTTATTTTTATCAGTGCGAGTTAAGTCAATCCAATGGCTTAGTCTCAACATTTCTACCGCTACACCTTCATTATGGGAGATAGTTCGTTTTTGAGATGTTTTACTATGATGGATGGTAGTCTCTCCATTAAGGGAGATAGTTCATTATTGAGATGTTTTACTCCGACGTATGGTAGTCTCTTCATTATAGGAGATATTTCGTTATTGAGATGTTTTACTCTGATGGATGGTAGTCTCTTCATTAATGGAGATAGTTCGTTGTTAAGATGTTTTACTCTGATGGATGGTAGTCCCTTCGTTATGTTAGATAGTTCGTTTATTGAGTTGTTTTACTCCAATGGATGGTAGTCTCTTCATTATGGGAGATAGTTCATTGTTGAGATGTTTTACTCTGACGGATGGTAGTCTCTTCATTATGGGAGATAGTTCGTTGTTGAGATGTTTTACTCTGATGGATGGTAGTCTCTTCATTTTGGGAGATTGTTCGTTGTTGAGATGTTTTACTCCGATGGATGGTAGTCTCCTTATTATGGGAGATAGTTCGTAGTTAAGATGTTTTACTCTTATGGATGGTAGTATCTTCATTATTGGAGATAGTTAGTTGTTGAGATATTTTACTCCGATGGATGGTAGTCTCTTATTAATGGGAGATAGTTCTTCATTGAGAATCACTTTACTCTAAAAGAGTTTATTTTTTCCCAGCCATGAGTGTTGATGTCAATCATATGTTTCCAGTCATAAGTACTGATGCCAATAATTTATTACCTACCATAATATTTATATTTCCCAGTATTATCTTACTGCTTCTATTTGCATCCTTCGGGTCGTTAATTTCTTATTCCTTGTGAGTCGACTTTACTTTTTTTTGCTATCCCCTTTAGGAGTGGGTAGTTTGCAGTTATTTGTCGATCGTTGTTATCCATTAGTTTTCCTTATTTATTTAGTTACCGATGCCTTAAATCCTCTTTGGGTTTTACCCTAGTAGAGTTGAGTCTTCTATCCCCCAGCAATTTATTTTCCTGGTAGGACTCTCTTTTTGATCTATTGTTTTATCTTTTATTTACCCAGTGGTGTTCTGTGTCACCTTTTGTTGTTTGTATTCATAATCATAAGCATTTCATGGCATCTTAGGGCCAAAAATAGGGCTTGTTTTATATTTAAGTATCTTCAATCACTTCAAGATGAAGATTTTAACCTTCGTATATCCGGATAGAAGACACTTAAATAAGGGCAACTGTTATACCCCAATTTTTGCCCCTAAGGTTTCTCATCATCTCATTTCACAATGCATCAAGACACACACACTATGGTTGTTTCTCTCTTTAGCCTGTCTTTATGTTTTCTCTTGAGGGATTACCAAGCACCTTGGATTGTGTATCTTGTACATGTGTTCTTTTAACTAACATCAATATGTGTATATATGTTCCTTTGAATGTTCATATTGTAGGTGATCACAATTGCATTCATCTCACCATCTAACCTAGGGGTTTAAAGGGTGGATCTCAATCAAATGGTTCTCTAATGGATTACAAGAGCTCAATCTTCAAGTTCATGTCTATGGCATAAAATATTTGAGGTTCAAGGAGCTCTCTCACTTTGTTTAGGTCAAAGTCTTCCCAAAGCTAGTGGTGGAATTCATCAAGAAGATTCATAGGTTCATGTGTTTATTTCCATGCCTTCTTCAACAAGCTTAATTGAGACTTAAGCTCCATATTTGAGTGTTCTTCAAGACAACGTCATTTCAATACCTCTTATGATTCATTATGCCTTGTTTTTCCAAGAAAGATCAAAAGATTTAAGGTTGGCTCAACAAGTTTGACCCAATTGAGCAAATGCTTGATTCAGTGATCACAAGTGCATAACTCTCTCATTTTTCTACATTTGGAGTTGGTTCTTTTTTATATGGATTATTATCATCCTCAAAAACAACCTCTCTTCACATGACAAGATCCAATTATTCAAGAAAAATCTTCAAAAGTATAAAGGGGTTTCAAGTCATTTTGACACTCTCAGAGCTAGGGTTTGTTGACTTCCAAGGGCCATATCTTGCTCATTTTTTGATATTTTTGAGTGACTCCAAAGCCATGATTTTATTTGAAGAGTCCTTAACAATATCTCTTCATAAATCTAAGGCTAATTTTGAATGGAATATCACTAAAAGTTAAGAAAGATTACAAGCCTCCTTGAAGAGCCTTTGTGTTTTAGGGTTTTACTTCAAATGATCATAACTTGGTCAATTTTTATCTCCTTAATCTCATTATTTTTCTACAATATATTTGGGATGTCTACTACAACTTTTTTTTTATGTGCAAGACTTGAAAAATCTTTGAAATTGGTTAAAGAATTGAATAGATTATAGGTCTTTTGTGATTTTCCCCAAATTTGGTCATCATCTTCTAAAGATCATAACTCTTTAAATTTTTATGATTTTTGAATGATCTCAATTCAAAAATTCAATTCAGGAGGTTTACTCCATGTCATCTTCAGATATCAAGACCAAATTTTGAGTGGAAAGTCATTTAATTTTGAAGAACATTATAGGTCATTTTGAAGTTCAATACTTAGAATTTTTCTAAGTACAAAACATCCGTGTATTTTTCACAAATTCAATTGGACATAACTTTTTTCTCAAGTATCCAAATGATGTCTTTCTTGGCATATTGTAAAGATTGTGACCTTTCCTTTCAAATGATCCAAGAATCGTGTGATAAAGCCTCTTGAGTTGGATGCACCATGGATTCAAAGTTGGCACCTTGAAACTGATTTTGTTAAAACAGTAAGATTGCAAATTGGTTAATATGACCTCTAATCACATAATTTTTGCATGTTTTTACTTCTAGTCATGCTTAACAATCTTCCATAAGTGATTATCACCTTGAAACACAAGTTTTGGCTGAGTTTTGAGCAAATATGAGTCACACTTTTCTTGCTTGCAACTTCACACGAATTCTGTCAAAATCTCATCATATCACACGCTTGAGCATCCAATTCACTTCCCTATAAATATAGGGTGATATCCCACTCATTTGACAAGCTTTAGAGAGCCAAAGAACCTCTGTTGAACTCCTCCCATAACTCAAAATTATGCAACTTTAAATTCAATTATAAAGTATCTTTCGATCTAATTTCTTTATTGATTCTTCATCATTGAACTTCACTGAAGCTAACAGAAGACAAACCAATCCTTGAGGTGTCCTGAATCGTGCTAGCCAAGTCAAGTTTCAAAGCTCTGAATTTGAACTTCAACAGGTATATTCCTCCATCAATTATCTCCAAACTTGTTGCTACAATGTAGCTCTCATCATTCTGATACTGATCGCATCATTAGTTTTTAACTAGAAATGAGTTTTACTCATGAATTTCAAATCCCTTTCCAATTTTTTCTTCTTCTAGTTTTCTTTAAATCGACAAAGCTACAATTTATATAAATTTTTCGTGAGGCTACCATTGAAATCGTCTTTAAGAGATGAAGCAAATGGTACCAGTCTGAGCTTCTAATTTTACAGTTTGTGGAACCTGTAATTCGTGTGTGGCTAGAGGTTGAAGACGATGACATGTCTTCCCTTCAGACATATATATCGCGCCACACATTTTTTCAAAATCTATTTTAAATAAATGATCTGGTGGTTTATTCCCTAATGTCCATATCATGCACAACGCGTCAGATCCCTTGGATTTGATTACTAACGTGTTTTTGACATTGATCCAATGGTCTACATCTTTATGGTTTTATTTTATTTTCTAATTTTATATTTTATTTGTTTTAAACTTCAAAAATTCATAAAAAATTCACTTCAATATCTAAAATTCTAAAAAAGTTCTCAAAAATACTTTTGATTTTTCTCTTTCTGATTCTTATTTTTTCATAATTTTATTTTATGATTTGGTATTTTTTATGATTTTTCACTTTATTTGAATTGTTTTAATTACTTAAAAATAATTTTTTTGATTTTTAAATTTTGGAAAAATTATGGAAGGATCCAATGTCCTCTTGACAAATATTGATTACCTTATTTTATTTTTATTTCTGATTTAAATATTTTCCACAAATTTTGGTTTATTTTACTTATTTCTTTAAATTTTAAAAATAGTTTCTGACTTTAAAAAATTCTAAAATTTTTTGTCAACACTTATTGACTCATGTTTGACCTCTGCCTATTTTTTGTAGGATTTTTATTTGGTGTTTTAATATACTTTGTGTATTTTACCAATTATTTCTCTTTTATTAATCATTTTTAATATTGTTTAATTAATTATTATTTATTATTTTTGTTTGGTCTTGATTTGGGTGTTATTTTGGGATAAGTTCCTCAACGTCATTGGATCTTGAGTGTTGATAGATTGAAAAATCAAATCCACCAAAATGGATGAATGATGTTGATGATATTTGAGACCCTAATTTCATCTGATACATTCCCTCCCTCTTCATCTTATCCCTTTCTTACTTGTGATACTTGTTGTTAGAGAATGATCTAAGATGTTATACATAAATTGCTATTGACCGACTTCATAATATGTGTGACTTCTACCTAATTCCACTTACGTTTGCTTAACATAGCACTAAATTTGTCCCGATTTAAAAAATGATCATTCGTGGCCAAACCTATGTTTACAATCCCAATTATGTTTAATTTGAAACCATTTATCCAATAACCTTGAGGTTCATTGTTAGGAGGATTTTATCTTATCAATCCTCTAATGAACTTTAATAAATTTTGGCCTAAGTGATTCATTTAAAAAACGTTGATCATATATGCTTTTCTTGAGTACTATGATATACTTGGCAAAAAGCAAATGAAACTTATTGTTGAGAAGCTTTGATTTTATCAATCTTCTAATGAGTTTTAAAATGTAAGTTTCAAGATGGTCATTCAAATAATCTCTAACTTCTAATTCACTTACAATTGGCTTTAATTTGTACTTTTACTTTATGCCCTTTATTTTATGCCTTTACTTTTCTGTACCATTTACTTTAGCATTTATATTTCATGCTATTTTCATCTTTGCTCACTTGAGCATTTATCTTTATGTCATTTTATCTTTTCTCACTTGAGCATTTATCTTTATGTCATTTTATCTTTTCTCACTTGAGCATTTATCTTTATGTCATTTTTATTTGCTCACCTGAGCTTTGATTTTCTTTTTAAAGACACTTAATAACCAACTTGAACATTAAAAAACTTTAAGGATACCTGGACTATTTGGTTACTATCCTTGGAATAATGGAGTTATGGACCTCTTGGACTTAGGAATAGAGGCCTTGATTACCCTTGGGACCTTATGATTTTGTTGTTATTTTGTCTGAAGTTCTTGGGCTTTACTCCAAGACATTGGATTGACTTTCTTTATGTCGAGGTTATTCTGATTATATGCTTTGACTGTGATTGAGAATTCCTCTGTATACAGTTGTTACTCTATCCAATTTTTGTGAAGACTTAATTCATCTTAAGCTTGGTATTCCTAAGAGGTTTAGTATTTTTCTTGCTTGGTTTCAATCCAAATGATGTGAATTTTAAATTGACTCTTTATGTCAAGTGTTGGCTTCTCCTTGTTAGATCATTATTTTCCTTAGCTTTTACCTTATGCTTTATGATAGATCCTTCATCTCCTCCCATCTTCTTTAAGTTCAAAAATCTTCACCTTCCGTTTCAAAACTCTTCTTATTTTCTAACTTGAACCTCTTTCATAATAAACTTTTACTTAGGTCCATGCATTTTTAAAAATCTTTTCTTAATCAAACTTTATCCAACTTAATAACACTTTGACATTTTTTGTGTGTGAGAAGACTAAAAGTCAATCAAACTCATTCAAAACATTTTGCAATTGTGGCTTTTTATTTTAAAACTTTTTCTCAAAAAAGATTAGACTCTTGTCGATACTTGTAGTGATGCGAGCTACTATAATTCTATGATATGTAGAAAAGTGAGATATTTTCCACTTGGGTGTTGAGTGAGACTTTGTTGATTTTAAAATACAAGTCATATCCTCCACTTTGAGATGATTAAAATTCTCCTTTCTCATAATTATGGGTAGTGGGTATGTTTTCCACTCGGATATGATGGTGATGACTTTTCTCTTAAAATTAACCAACACACTTGGATTTTAAAATTTTTAAGGTGAACTAAGAATATGGTGATCCCCTATTGCATAAAAGGTGGTACGTAGTCCCTAAAGGTTCGCAACTGCGGTAGGTGCAAAATTGTAAAAAAATACTTCGTTTCTCATCTCCACCGTCTATTTTTGTATACACCTTTTATAGCCAAAAATACACAAATTTTCAAAGAGATTTCTGCGGAGTACTGTATATATTTAGGATTCTAATACCTTACCTTTTCATAATTAACCCCCGTACCTAGATTATCTCCTCCTTATTTTTGGTTTTATTCGCTCTTTTCCCATTTCCTTTGGAAACAATAAAGCATGGTGGCGATTTTTATTTGATATGTACAAGTTAAGTCAATCCAATGGCTTAGTCTCAACATTTCTACCGCTACAGAAAAATGGTGGTTTCTGTAACACCCCGATTTAATTATGTTGTACCCCAAAATTTTCCCTCCCATTTTCACTCAAGACATGCTTTTAGAGGTCCTCATTTGCTCAAGGTTGACCAAGAATTGATCAGACAAACTCTTCTCCTAAGTAATGAACCTCTAATTAGGGTTTCACTTTTAATCAAGATGTGTAAGCTCCAAAGGTCACAAATGTTTTCCATTGCCCTAATATTCCTTCAAGATTGTCCATGACAAATTACATGCATTCCACTACAAGTTTGCTCAGTCAATTGCTCAAATCCATGAAAATCAACTATACTAGTCAAAAGTCAATTGTGGCCTATATACAGTCAAACTTCAAGAGTTTTGGTCAAAATAAACATTTTTAAGTGATATTAATCATTTAATCAATGGTTGATCATTATTCCTTAAGGAAAGTCCTCGGATCATCAAAAGTCAAGATTTGCTAAATTAGGGTTTCCTAGGAAAAGTCAATTGAACTTTGACCAGACATAACTTTCATATACTTCATCCATTTTTACCCAAACAAAGCTCATTTTGAATTTAATCCAATTCCCTACAAATTCTCTTTTGTCCTCAAGTTCAAGAAATGTACCATTTGAAAGATACAAGCTCATACATTACAGGTCATTTTGAAAAAGTCAACAAAAGACACTTTTTGTCAAGACAACTTACATCAATATAATATCTTCAAAAGCAAACATGGCCAACATAGAGATCGTATAAGACATCTTGGTCTTTCCAAAAAGTCCAAGATCATCTTCAAAAGATGAAAATTGAGAAAGTTATGATTTGCACAAGTTGGGCAAATTTGTGAAAAATGCATGAAGTCAACTTTGAGCAAAATTGCATTTTAGGTTAATGGACCAATCTTTTAGGGTTCAAATATGTTTATGACATACCCAAGGATATATAAACCTAACCATGCACTATTTTGATTTTTATTTCTATTTATTTTAATTTTTATTCATTTAAATATGAATTAAATCAAATAAATTAAATAAAAATACAAAGAATAATGGGCCATGACATTTGGGTTTGATTTGATATATTAGAAGGCCTATATTTTCGTTCAAGATACATCCAAATGGTTCAGGTTCATTGAACATTCAAAAAGAGACAAGGATCTTCAAAAATGGCAAGAACAAACTCAAGAAATGGAAAGTTTTCAATATGTTTGATTTTTGTTTTATCATGGTTTGATTAATTGATTCCTTGCCATGTATGTTGCCTCATTCATACCTATATATAAGCATAAGCAAACCATATGCAAAGGGGCACAAAATTAGTGTTCAAAAATCTCTTCAAAAGCTCTTCACAAAGATCTCTCAAAATTCTTAAAATCGTTCAAAAGTTGTGAAAATTCAAAACCTGATCTTCAGCTTTCCTCCATCCAATCTCGTGTAATATTTGCACTCCTGAGGTCTCTAGGAGTCATTTCCTTTCCTCACCTTGGCACGGAACGCGCCCGAGTCGTCCATACAAGTTGCATCGTTTAGTATAGTTTATTTAAATCTAATCTTGTTAATCTGCATTTATTAATCTATTTGACGTTTGCACACATGTTTGTAGTCGTACATAGAGCAGGTTGGACGTGAAGCATGTAAGTTTTGAGGCCTGGTTCATGAGAGGCCATTCTCAACACCGATCGAAAGCTTGTCTTCGAAACTAAAAATTCAGAGACCTTTAGCCAAAACTAAAGCCGAATTTCTTTATTTACTTCTTTTTATATTTATTTTTTCAAAATCATTTTTATTTAATCATAAAATCAAAAAAAAAAAAAAAATAGATTTAGGTTTTTTATATATAATTAAATTTAATTTCTGCAAGTTAATTAATTATATTTTAATTTATTTCAAGTGATTTAAAATCAATTAGAACTTAGACTTAATCATTTCAAATCTTTTTCTCAATAATAAAAATCCAAAAAATGTTAGAATTACTTTCCTTTTGATTAGTTTTAATTGCATCTTATTTATCACTCTTTTCTTTATTTAGTTAATTTTTTTTTTTAATTTAAGTATTTTTCTTAATAAAAATGAAAAAAAAAGTGCTAAGTATGTAGAAGTATTTTAGGGCTTACCTCGCTTTCCATATTCGCGCGCCCATTTTAAATTTCGTTCATTTTATATTTATGTAACTGCAAAAGGTTATAATAGTTAAATTTAGGACTTTTTACTTTTTGTTTCCCCATTTGGACATGTAAATACCCCTTCCCCGAAGAATTGTAATAGCGTAAGATTTACAATTCCGACACTTTAAATTTCTGCAAGATATTAACTGTTAGTAATTAGGCTTGTATGGAAAGACTGTAAACAAAGCGTTAGAAAACTTAACACAAGACTAAAATAAATGAAAACCAACACAATTGCACATATACACCTCTAGGATATGCCCACTTTGGTTTCCTTTCAGAAAATAACAGCCATGTCCCTCGAGAATAGGGACGCTTTAGTAAAGACCCTTTAAATCAAAAGATCACAAGTCCCTCGATGACCCTACAATGTTGCCTTTCGGTAAATGATCTAGTCCCTTAAGAAAAATTGCTAAAGTGTCTCTACATGTTGCCTTTATGACTTTATGTCCCTTCGAATGTCCCTCAAACATCCAACAATAAGGCTACCTACTCACTAATAGTAGGATAGCGCTGTCTAAAGGATATGGGGAAAAGAACAAGCCTTTTGAGTATAAGTAGATAGTTCATAGATGCTTGATCAACAACAAAACTTTCACACTTACATAAAACATTTCAAAACACTTTCAAAAACATTCGCTTTGTTAACACTCTTGAGGACTGATACAAGAGTTATCATAAAGCGAATCGCCGCACTAAGGCATTTTCAAAACGATTTTTCAAAACACACAAAGCACAAGCAATTTTCAAAACATGAGCTAAGCATCTAAGAGCCCGTAGAAAATTACGGATGGAAAGGGTGATAACACCTTCCCTTTCCATAATCTACCCCCTTACTAAGAAAATTCTCGAAAAGGTCTTTTTCTGTTCTTTTCACCCTTTCCTTAATTTGGATAAAAGAAAAGTCGGTGGCGACTCTTGCTTACTACAACATTTGCAAACACAAACACAAAACCAGTACAACAGTCGGTTCTGCCACTGTATCACAGAACTGGCGACTATGCTGGGGAATACAAAAGTGGGGTTACCTTAGAGCTAGTTCATTATTTAACTGCTTTGTGTGCTTTGATTGCTTTACTTTTGAGGGCTTTTTTTGGGTTACTATAGATCCTACACCAGGATTTGGGGCACCTTTTAGGTAAGTAGCAATAGATCGTGGAAACTGTGTGGGGTATACCGACACGATTGAAGCGATAACTACGTTGATGTGACACTTTGGTTGGTACCAGTAGCCCTTGAGTAATCAAGGAGAATACAGGGCCACTATGTGGTGTCATAAAGGATCAACTAACCTTAGAACCTTTAATTGACCAACTTGTCCATTAGGAAGTAGTGAGATAGCCGTCTTTGGTGTAGTCCTAAGTCGGTTGATACTCGATACTATACTCATTGAGATTTGACTCCCGAGTTTTATTTGGTGGCAAGTCAGTTGTCGATCAGAATGAAACTTGTGGGAAAGATCAGTGATATTGAGATCCCTTAGAACCCGGTTACTATTACTAGGACATGTTAAGCTAACTAAATTTCAAGAGGGTACTTACCTACAAGCCCCATGCAAGCCTAAACCTAAGGCTGCTTGTGTGATTTGTTTGCTTTCAACTTGAGCTACTTGCAGGGTTTTATCTAACAACTTGATCTCCTTACAGGATTTGTTTACAGTCATTATCCAGTAACCTGGACTACTTAGACTCACTTGTCTTCATCACCTTACACTTTTGCTTAACGCGTAGCATACACATCATAACATTATGCCACATCATTTCCTTAACCATTTCAAGGATCTCAAGGGTTTGTGATACAGGTTATGATAAATCAGACGTCTAGCAAGGGGCAAGGGATTTATTTTTCTCTAGCCAATGTCGTCAAAAGATCAAAACTCAACAACTTGAGTTAGGGGCTATGAACCACTTGATATGGTGAGCTTGAATCTCATAGAAGGACACTCAACGATACGAAATTCTTCAATCAAAGCTGCAAATTTCAACTTCTAACATTTTCTTGTTTACCCTGCGAGATCCTTAAAAACATTACATGCATGCCATTTCATAACAGGTCTTCCAATACATGTTTCTCATCTTTTCGTTGTTTATTTCAGTAAAAGAAATGGCCCTTGAAAAAACATTAAAGACCTTCATGCTCAAAATGCTCAGTTCCAACAAATGTTCATGGCTTTGGCCCAGGGGCAGGAAGAACTGAAAGCTCTCGTCATCAAAGAGAAGAAGAAGAAGGCAAAGAAACTAGCTTGCATATTGAATATGGGAAGAAGGCAAAGAAACTAGCTGGAAACTCGTACACAACTTCAAAGCATGTCTATGGGTTCTAGCGAAGGCTTCAAGGAATATGCCCAGAAATGGAGGGATCTAGCTGGCAAGGTAAAACCTCCTCTTAATGATCGAGAAATGGTATACATGTTCATGGGAACTCTGACAGGCCTGTTCTTTAATCTGCTGATTGGGAGTTCCTCATCGGGTTCATAGAGATGGTTCTGACTGGAGAAAGGATCGAAAGTGGTATCAAGAGTGGGAAGATCCTGATGGATGCATCTTCTAATGCTGAGAAGAAGCCATTTGCTGGTAAGAGGGAATCCAATGATGTGTATGGCCAAAAAGGTCGTAATAAGGCAGACTACCACCAATCTGTAGGGGCAGTGTTGGTCTCTAATTCAGCACGCGTGCAATGACCATAACAACGGGGTAATCAGCAAAGGCAAGACGAGCCTAAGAGACAGTTTACCAAGATCAACATGCCGTTGTCTCAAGAATTATAAAATATGTCGAGGATGAATTTAATTACGTTGATAGGACCTCATCCAAACCCTAAGACTTCTTCTCCTAACTACAATCCTGATGCAAGGTGTGCCTATCATTCTGGCAGTCCTAGGCACGATAATAACGATTGTTGGGCATTGGAATACAAGATTCAAAATATGATTGACACCAAGGAGATTGAGTTAGACCCTCCTGAGACTCCCAACGTGATCACTGTTCCCATGCCAAATCATGGCCAGGATTTAGAGCATTTTTATTCATTTGAATTCTCAAGTTGTATTTTCTTTGTTTGTTCAAACAATTGTTGTCATGTCAAACTTTGTTATTTCATTAATTAATTTCACATGTTTGTCTTGAATTATTTGTTTTCATTATGCGTAAACTGCTTTCTTACTTCCTTTTTGTGATACTCAACTCTTGATTAAAATCTCTAAGCCTTTAGAGGGAGGATGACCAAAATGATACCATAGTCTCTACAATATGCTTTTGAACAGATCCCGCTAACGATGTACAGGCGTTGTTTCAAATCCTAAATAGTGGAGTTATAAGGAATATAATCCCTAGTCAACCCCTTTGAGCCTAAGAAGTAGGAGTTTTTATTTTCACACAAATTAAAACCCTTAATCATAACCTGGGGCAAGGTAGTTTTCTCAGTTAATTCAGATGTGCACTCAATCATAAACTTTCCCCTTCATGCACGACAAATAATGTAGAAGATGCTCTCCTAAAGATGGTGATGGGTCCACATAATCATCAAGGCAGGCAGTCATTGTCTCTCAAAAGAAAAGCCCGCTAAGTCAAAACCTATGAAGGATACTTAAGAAAAAATGGGGGCATCCCGCTGACTGTAATCACAAAAGAAACAGTTCAGGCAAAAATTAGGGATAATAAAAACAAAAAAAGGAAGTCACTACAAATCCTCAACAAAAAGAAAAGTTCACAAAAATGACTGCCTTCTCAAACAAACGTTCATTTTCTGAACCATCACCGGAATATCGGGGCCAACATTCCAGAACTCAACTCGGACTCGAAATGCATAATTAACTGAGCATAACACTCCAGAACATCACGAAGGACGGGTGGGTACAAATAAATTTGAAGCCTTTATCCTTTGTTTCTTAAACCATGAACCAAACCACATTATAACCCTTAAAAGTCCTAGCTAAAGCATGGGTTAGTTCGAAAGCATACTGTTACAAAGGTATCCTGACTCCTGTAAGATTTGCTATAAATCATGAGTTGATATCACATTCTTGCAAATTTTGTTTTACTACAAAAAACGCATTTTCAAAAAATTTCAAGACAGACATAAGCTTTGCATTATTTAAATGACATTGTTTGCATATGGTTAATTATTCAAACAATTGAGAAATTTACACAACGAATATTCAATGAACGAATACCCCCTCAACGGACAGAATCACCTCAGACGGAAAAAACGTTCCCAATAACAAGCCTTTCATGATCAAGGGGCATGACATGGTGTCTAATTAATCTGGGGCAGTCAAGCCAATGTGCAAACAATATCTCCAAAAATGCTGAATAGCCAGGGGCAGATCTCCATCTGAATCACTCGGGGGCTGTTACATTGATCGGGGATTCCAGCAGAAAATCACTGTGAAATTTGAATCTTTGGCACCACCAAATTGCTTGTCTATGCCAGTAGTATTAGATGGTGTTAGTATCATGTCTTTGAATCCTTCCATGACATTTCTGAGAAAAGATACCTAGGAAATTCAAGACTATCAGAAACTTGATCAAACATCAGGTGCACTAGATTCATCCAGAAGCAGCCCCACACAGGCTCCCACGTATGAAAGGGCACATGCGATCACAAACATTTTCTGGAATTTCTACAAAACTTGTTGTCATAGACGGTGACAACTCTCCACATCCTATGAGCGCGGACATAGTCATAAAATACTACGCATGAAAAAGACCCGCTAGGTTGACAGGCCTAGGAAAAATTAATGGCATCCCGACGAACCAAAAGAGTTCGGGCAAAAATTAGGGATATATATAAAGAAATTGTACACCCAGCACGTTGAAAGCCTGAAAAGGAAGCTTGAGCAAAAAAGGGTATCTCGGTGGACTGAAAACCCGAAAGGGCGGTCCGGGAAAAAGTTAGGGATTAAAAACGTACGACTATGTCTCGTCATCTTGTCATTTGTTTATTAGTAGAAGACTTATCATCCTGGTCAGCATTTACCAAGCACCCCAGGAGTTTGGATGAAACTCAAACCATCCATAAAGTCTCTGCAGGTGCTTTCTTTTTAGGTACAGAGGCATGGGAATCTTACTAAAAAGTTGCCGCCATATCCTCAACTTACAACCTAGTGATGTCAGGTGTTCTTGTATCCCCGGCAGAACATGAATTTCCAACTACTACTCCGACATCAGGTTTTCCCTAGTAAAGTCGTTAAACTTCTCAGGATTCCCCAATAGGATTTCACAAAATCCTCAGGAAGTGCACAAATCTTTCCTTCCCCAATAGAGTTTATTTCTCTAACAATGGAAGATCATCTCCCAGCAGTTCAGCTTCAACAAAATCTGTACACCTACATTCTTCATCGCCAGCTGCAATCAGGGATTTATTTTCCCTAATTCAACAGCTGCAATAGAATAACTGATACATTCACATATTGTATTCATACATCATTCTACAAACGTCATAGCATCTGCAGTACAAATTCATACATCCCAATCTGATTTATTTTGAGAACACCATTACACAATGCATTTCATACATCATGACATTGTATACAGCTAACGATTTACCTTTTCAGGAAAGATCAATCAACATATATTTATCATCAACAATTTTCAACAGGTCCAGGATTAGCTCCTGAAACAAAACAAAGTAATTATCTTTGCAACCAAATACAGCTTTACACGGGCTCATCATGAAGCAATCTTATATGGGTTTCTTATGACTTCCAAATACAGTTTATACGGGCTCAACATGAAGCAATATTACACGGGTTTCTTCTGACTTCCAAATACAGCTTTACACGGGCTCATTATGAAGCAATCTTACACGGGTTTCTTCTGAATTCCAAATACAGCTTTACACGGGCTCATCATGAAGCAATCTTACACGGGTTTCTTCTGACTTCCAAATACAGCTTTACACGGGCTCATCATGAAGCAATCTTACACGGGTTTCTTCTGACTTCCAAGTCAGCTTTATACAGGCTCTTCATGCAGCAATCTTACACAAGTTTCTTCTGACTTCCAAATGCAGCTTTATACGGGCTCTTCACGGAGCAATCTTACACGAGTTCCTTCTTCCTCCTTCAGAAGTTTTACACGGACTCATCCTAAAGCAACCCTACATAGGTTCCTTCTCAAAATCTCCATATGTAGTTTTACACGAACTCATCTTGAGGCAACCCTACCCAGGTGTTGTACCCCAAAATTTTCCCTCCCATTTCCTTAACATTTTCTCATCACAAGACCCTTGGAGCTCAAGATCAAGTTAGGGTTTACTCTGCTTAAGAATCCTCCTTGCACTATTGACCCAAATTAGGGTTTGAGTTTGCACAAAGATGTTTTGACCTAAAATGCCCAAAGTGACTTTCATGCTTCATGTTGGACTCACAAGTTTATCCATACCAAGTTTCAAGCCTTGATTCCAATCTTTGCCCAGTCAATTGGACAGTTGACCTAGAAATCAGCTGTATTGGGGAAAAAGTCAATTGTGGTCAATTGACAGTCAAACCTCATGATTTTGGACCCACATCAACATTATGAACTCATATGGACCATTTGATCAAGTTTGGATCACAAATCCACAAGAAATTTGATCAGATCACCAAAAGGGCAAAATGGTCATTTTTAGGGTTTTGATTGCACAAAGGCAGTTCTTGACTGTTTGACCTAGCCAATGACTAACCAAGCTCAAATATGGACTCAAGGACCCAATGGCATTGTCTTGACATGTTCAACAAGTTCAAAAGATCCCAAATGCACAAGATTGACAGATGAATTTTCCAGTCAACTAATCAAAATTTGACTGTATACTGAAAAGTCAAACTTTGACTTTTTGGTCAAAATCAAGTGTCAAGATTCATTTTTCATCAAGACATATCAAATTATGAAACTTGTTCATCAAGAAACCAAAAATTGCAAATTAGGGTTTAGAATGAGAAAAATTTCATAACTTAGAATTTTTCTAAGTTATGAAACTTCCTTATTTTTTTCTAACTTTGTCCCATTTTTTCATCAAGATACATTTGGATTCAAACAAAACTCAAAACATGAAAGCTATAGTCCATTGCAAAATCTACAACTTTTATTCAAAAAGTTTCCTCAAAAGAAGCTTGTAGCTCAAGTTATGATTTTTGGAACAAGGGTGCAAAACATTCTTAACTTAAAATTTTTTTGACCTATTTTAGGTAGGATTTTTGCCTAACTTCATGGCCACTTTTCACATGCTTCCACTTGGAATTTCAACTTGCATTACAAATATGGATTGTAGTACACATTCCAAGCTTTCCAAATTATCCAAGAACTTCTCAAACACCCTTGTGGTTAGGGATAATCGAATTTGTCAATATGGGCAAAAGTCACTTTGTTCATGAGCCAATTCCATGTTCATACACTATGCATTTTCAAACTCAGCATGCACAAGCTAGGTTACAGGCCTCTAATCACTTTCTTACTCAATAATTCAATGCATAACCATTGTGCCAAGATGTTATTTCATTCATTTGGGCAATACACACAAAATTAAGCCATATTTGGAAAAAGCAAGTTTGCCATTTTGGAAAAGCATGGCTTTATGTCAAAACACAAATCAAAGAAGTACAAAGCATATCTCTTGGGCACAAGTTTATGGACTAATCCCACTGATCAAGGAGAGATTATGCAGCATGCTTGAGGGACATGTCTTGGCCTACAACCTAACTTGGCAACTTTTGCTTAAGATAGAAGAAACTTTGCAAAAACTGACCACAACTCTCATTCCTGCAAGAACCAACTCAAGCAAACTTTGTGAAAACATTTCACACTCCCTAACTAACCTGAAACATGACCTAACCACCTTCAATACCTCCCCAAACATCAAAACACCATTTTGCTGCACAAAACAGGGCATCCCTGCAGATTGAGTTGGCTCGTGCGTTTTCATCCAAACCAGTTCAAACACATCCTATATCATCCATACAAACTATCCCAAGCCCTAGCTGCAGACTGCAACACCTCTAACCAAGTTCACCATTTTCATTTTTTCAGTTGTGCAGGTTGAGTTACATAGCTCGTTTCAGTTAGTTTCAAAGCAAGCTAGAGGTTGGAAGAGCATCCCTGAACTTCAAGCAAGCTGTACAAGTCCTCACATTGCATTGAAAGTGCCTCCATTGTTGCACACGACTCAAGCTGAAACAGGTAAAACTTTGAACTTGTATCTCTCTATCCAGGCATAGTTAGGCTTAAGTTTGTGAAGAAAGCATGTTCTAATCATAGCCCTGAAGCCATCCATATAGTTACTTTTCATTTATGTTGTGTATGCTGAGAGAATTTTGGACCTGAACATTGGAAAAAACTTAAGTCAGTAATTGGGGGAGAAGAAATTCTCTCTCATTTCTGAGAGTTAGATCAAGTTTTTTATATGTATGAACTCGTGACATGATGCTCTATAATGTTTATGTTGTGAGTTTTTGTTGAAAGTCAAAGAATCAAGAGATAGCAGGGAAGGAAGAAAACACGCGTTTTCTTTGTTTCAAAGTTGCTGGAGGTTGAAGAAAACCACCTTTGGGCTGGGCCTGTTTTGTTTTTCTGTTTACACCACCTTTTCACACATACACCCCCTTGGCCCATTGTGTGATTTTTTAATCATTTTTGACTTTTTTTTTTGTTTCTGACTTGTTATTTTTTTGTTAAAATATAAAAAACATAAAAAATATTTTTTTTAACCTTTTTTTGTATTTATTAGGCATTTATTTGTTTTATTTGATATATATATGTAAATAAATATAAATATACTTTATTTAAAATACTAAAAATAATACAAATACATTTTTATTTTCTGATTTTATTTTATTTTATCTTTTGAAAACATTTTATAAAAAAATATACTTTTTTTGTAATTAATAAATATTTTTATTTTTTGTATATATTTAATATATTTAATACATAATATAAATACTTATATATTTATTAGAATATTTAGGATAAAAATAAAAAATAATACATTTTTATTTTTATTAATATTTGACCTCAAAAATCACTTTTTTACAATATACTTCCTTTTTATTTATTTTTTGTATATAATTAATAAACATTATATATATTAAATAATAAATACCTTTTATTTGCAAAATTAGGGTTTTGCCCTAAACATGAAAAATACTCAAAAATTAACTTTTTTATTTTTATTTATTTGTCACATGAAAAATAATTTTTTACATACATATAAAAAATCATTTTTTACATCTTGCATATTTATTGTATTTTATTTAATTATTGTACAATTAATCTTTGTATTTTCAATTTGGATGTAATAGCTTAGATTTTAATTTCTTTCTAAATATCCACATTTGAACATTTGTACCCCCCATCCCATAATTGTGTTGTAATAATTTAGGATTTTAAATTCCGCACTTTAAAGCTTTCTAAATATGCCATGATAGACTTAGGGTTTTGTATGCAAAAATCAAATAACAAATAGCTTGACCTAATTGAAAGACAAAAAAGCATGAAAATTAACAACACCAATCACACTTACACCCCTAGGGTTACTCCACTTGTTGCCTTCAATAATGGGCCATGTTGCATGTTGGGTGTCTTTGGCAAAACAAAAATAATTCAAATGATCATAGTCCCTCGATGACGCTTTCAAAAGTTGCCTAAAAATGATCAAGTCCCTTAAAGGAAAAATTGCCAAAGACACTTGGCACTATTGCAATCATGGTCTAAACGATGACCCGCGCCCGTCCCGTTCACATCCTAACACAAGATTGTCCACCAAATACAATGGTGGAACAAAATTGTTAAAAGGGTTAAAAACATAGGAAAGATCTTTGAGAAATTTAGGGTAGATAGCTCTTGGTTACTTGCCAACTTGCAAAACAAATCCTTGCCATTTTTCAAAACCACACAACACACTTTCAAAACAAATTTCAAAAACATTGAAAACTTTTCAAAAGATAAGTACACCTTTGTATACATTCAAACATGAATCATTACAAAGGTTGCCACAACAAATGGCCTCTTTTCAAAACATTTTCAAACCCACACACAAAGCACCATTTCAAACAATTGAAAGCACCATTTCAAACAATTGAAAATGCAAGGCAAGTGATCTAAGCAAGTAACTAAGAGCCCATGGATAACCATGGATAGAAAGGGTGCTAATACCTTCCCTTTCTATAATCTACTCCCCGAACCCAAGAAAACATCTCAAAGGTTTTTGCTGTGCTTTTTAACCTTTCCTTAGGATAAAATAAAAAGTCGGTGGCGACTCTTGCTCAACCGAAACATTTGCGAAAACAAACGCAAAACCTCAAGTCAGTTCTCCCACCGTATCACAGAACTGGCGACTCTGCTGGGGATAATTTTAAAAGTGGAGTAACCTTAGGGCTTGAAATCCTACACCCGGATTTGGGGAAACATTCATAGATAGCAATACGTTGTGGAAACTGTGCGGGGTATACCGACACGGTTGAAGCAATAGCTATATTAGTGCGACATATTTGTGAGTACCGGTAACCCTTGAGTTCAATCAAGGAGAGTACGGGGCCGTTGAGTAATGTCACTAAGCACTAATGATCTAGAACCTTACTTGACCATCTTGGCCTTTCATTAGGGGTAGTGAGATGACCAGCTTTGGTGCAGTCTGAAGTTGGTAGATACTCGATACTACACTCATTGAGGGTTGTTTTGTTGGAATATTTTGGTCGCTAGTTAAGTGGCTAAACCAAAACAATGAACATGGAAAACAATCCAGTGATATTGAGCTCCTTAGAACCCGGTTACTATTTATAGGACAGGTTTTAAGCCAACTACGCTCAAGAGGGTACTTACCTATGAAACCCCATGCAAGCCTGAAACTAGGGTTTTGTGTGAATTGTTTGTACATATGTTTGTGCATGCATCATAAACATCATAAAGCATCATACGCATTCACTAACCATTTCAAGGGTTTGGATCTTCATCTTTGTTCTTGTTTTGTAGGTCATGGAAATTCTTCGCAGGAAAACAATCCAAGTCAACCTTGTGAGAATCCCTCCTCAACTCAAGAAGCTCACATCCAGAATTCCGGAAAGCTCTCCCTTCAGTGAAAGACATGGTAGACTGCTCAGCCTAGTCAACACCAGCATTGAAGAGGACATGGTAAAGGTGTTGTTCCAGTTCTTTGTCCCCCTTCACCACTGTTTCACATTCCCTGACTATCAATTGGTGCCCACTTTGGAGGAATTTTCTCAACTCCTGAGAATTCGTATTCTTAATCAGCTACCCTACAACGGTACGGAAAAAGAACCAAAGCCTGAAGATGTTGCTCAAGCACTACACTTGCAACCATCTGACATCAAGGGGCATTGGGAAACTAGAAGTGGTGTCAAAGGCTTCTTGGAAAAATTCTTGTTTGAGAAGGCACAAGAGTGTTGGAATTCATTGGATCTACAAGCCTTTGAAGAAATTGTGGCACTCCTCATTTATGGGACATCCTTCACTCATTTTACACACGAACAATGAGAAAGAGGGGTGTTCTCATGTGCTGTACTCCTCTCCTTGCAAGGTGGTTTATTTCGCACCTTCCACAATCTGTCTTGAAGAATGACCAAGGCTTAAGGTGGTCACAACGGTTGATGACCCTCACTCACTCTGATGTACATTGGTGTTCTCGGTCCAGAGAAAATGTCATCATCGTCGATCGTTGTGGAGAGTTCCCTAATGTTCCATTGCTTGGCATTAGGGGAGGCATTACCTACAACCCTTGTCTAGCTTTGAGGCAATTTGGATATGCACGGAGGGATGGCCCTCATGACATGTTGATTCCTGACCTAGTTTTTGACTTCGACAACGATGTGCAAGGACTTCGCCAAAGATTCATCAGAGCTTGGAGGATGCCTAACAAGGTAGACAACAAGACACTGGGGCACAAGAACTCCATACCTCTTGAGCCTTATCTCAAGTGGGTACGAACCCGAGACGAGAGTCTAATGATGCCTTACCCTCATGTTCTCCCTGTGATTAAAGAGCCCGTTATGGAAGGAGATGTTCCCTACACCATCCTATATCCTGACATGCCAACATCATGGGAGGAGATGCAGAAGAGTTGGATCCAACTCAAGGAGGAACGGAATACTTTTGAAGCCAGCTTCTACGCCAGTGAGAAGAAGGTTTTGGAGCTTACCCGTCGACTCCACGAGGAAGAGACCCTCAACACCTACATTGCATAAATAAGCACATCATTCATCATATGCATAACAGGTACCCTTCTTCTACAGGTTGCTTAATCTTCTTCGCTGTTTATTTCAGCACTCAATCATCATGTCTTCCGAGCCTACTATCGAACAAGCTATCAAGGCCCTCCAGGCCCAGAACGCCCAGTTTCAAGAGCTAGTCATGAGTTTAGCCCAGGGTCAATAGGAGTTGAAGACTCTGCTCTTGAAAAAGAAGGAGAAGAAGAGGACTGCGCTGTTTAACACTGGACGAAGGTTTGGGAATACACTGTAGAATGAGGCTGATCAGGCTACTTCCTCTGCAGAGAAAGACAGTCCCCAAGGGGGAAGGGCTCCTAGTCATGTGGTCTCCGACAACGAGACGGATTACAATGATGAACAGTACCCTCCTGCTGAAGACAAGTACAAGCAACTAGAGGACCGTTTAAGTGCCATGGAGATTCAACATGTGCCAGGGCTGGATTTTGGAGATCTAGGTTTATCTTCTGGGGTGGTGATCCCACACAAGTTCAAGGCACCTGCCTTTGCAAAGTACGACGGGGCTTCCTGCCCTAAGCTGTATCTCAGATTATACGTAAGGAAGATCCAACCTTACACTGCAGACAAGAACCTTTGGATCCATTTCTTCCAAGATAGCCTTTCAGGGGCTCAACTCGAATGGTTCAATCAGCTGGATGGAGCCAGTATCCGAAACTGGAAGGACTTGGCTACTGCATTTTATAAATAGTATCAGTACAATTCTGACCTCGCTCCCACGCGTACCCAACTTCAGGGTATGTCACTGGGGACGGGCGAAGGATTCAAGGAGTATGCGCAAAAGTGGAGAGACCTGGCTGGTAGGGTGCATCCATCTTTGACGGACCGTGAGCTTGTCGACATGTTCTTAGGGACCCTGTCTGGTCCGTTCTTCAACCACCTGATTGGTAATTCTTCTGCTGGGTTCACAGACCTGATCTTAACCGATGAGAGGATAGAAGCTGGTATCAAGTCGGGGAAGATACAGAAAAGTGCCCCCACGAGTACTGAAAAGAAGCCCTTCAAAAAGGAAGCCAGTGTTGTTTATGGTCCCAGAAGACAAATTAAACCAGAACGCCGCCAAGCTGTCAACGCGGTAGTAATTTCAAAACCCGCTACTGCTCCTCAGCAGTATAACCAACCAAGGGGTGAGAGACCCAAAAGGCAGTACACTCGACTCAGCATGACCCTGTCTCAGATTTTGCCGCAACTACTATCGACCAATCTGGTAACTGTCAAGGAAGCTCCGAAGGTAGTGAACACAGCCTCTCCAAAATACAACCCCAATGCCCGTTGCGCTTATCACTCTGATAGCCCGGGGCATACTACGGACGATTGTTGGGCTATGAGGAATAAGGTTCAGGACCTTATTGATGCTAAAGAAATACAGTTTGAGGCGCCCTAAAGACCCAATGTTGTGACCGCTCTCATGCCCCAGCATGGAGTGAATGCTGTGGAAGAAGACCTGTATGTGGCCTCCGTGGATGATATTGTTACTCCGTTGTTGACCGTCAAAGGGAACCTGTTGCTAGCCGGTTTATTTCAGGGATGTAGTAAAAGTTGTCATTTGTGTGCTGTTTCACCTGCTGGTTGTCCTTTGCTGAAGTCAGGCGTCCAAAACCTGATGGATAGCAAATAGATCTTGTTCGAGAAGATTGTCGTTCCTGCTGTCCCTGCTGAAGAAGTTTCTATTGTCACTATTTTCAGTAAACCACCTAAGGCTCTCTCAAAGAAGCCTGTCAAAATCATGTCTACTCAGAAAATTGCTCCTATCATCATCACTGTTCCGGGGCCTCTCCCTTATACATCCGACAAAGCTGTCCCATGGCACTATGGGGCATATGTTTATGTTCTTGGAGTAAAGCAAGAGTTCGATACAAGTACCAACGTCAGCAACATCATCGGGCCTGCCAAAGTTACTCGCAGTGGTAGGCTGTTCTCACCAGATATTGCGCCACCAGCTATTCAGAGACCTCTTGTCATCACACCTGCAAGTGTGCCTGTTTCCCTTCCTGATCAAGTTCCTGTTTCTACCCCTGCTGCCGAGTCATCTGACGCTCAGGGAAAAGGGATTGCTGCTGATTTGCCTGCCCTGATGGAGGCGCCAAAGACAACCACTGTTGAAGCTTCCCAGCAAGAGATGGAAGAGATTCTCAAGATCATTAAGAAAAGTGATTTCAACGTAGTTGAGTAGCTGGGGTACACCCCCTCTAAAGTTTCTATGCTATCACTGTTGTTGTGTTCAGAGGCCCATGCCAAGGCCCTGATTTCCTTCCTAAAGACAACCCATGTGCCACAAGAAACGTCTGCTGATCAATTTACCGATTGTGTGGCCAACTTGACTGCCGATAATGGGTTGGGCTTCTCTGACGCTGATCTGACTGCCAAAGGAAAGAACCATAACGATGCCCTGCATGTCTCCATTGAGTGCAGGGGAACTACTCTTGCCCATGTGCTGGTTGACACTGGTTCTTCATTGAACATGTTACCCAAGAAGGCCCTAGATAGGTTGGATTGTGAGGGTTTGGAGCTCAAGCCTAGTAACATTGTTGTCCGAGCCTTTGACGGTTCGAAAAGGATGGTACATGGGGAAGTTGACATTCCAATCAGGGTTGGTTCTCAAGTCTTTGATTATACTTTCTATGTGATGGATATCCGAACATCCTATTCTTGTTTGCTGGGTCGTCCATGGATCCATAAGGCTGGAGCTGTGACATCCATACTACATCAGAAGTTGAAGTACCCGGTTAGAGGGAAAATTGTTACAGTTCAGGGGGAGGAAGAATACATGGTCAGCCACCTCAACTCTTTCAGGTACATAGAAATGGATGGGGAGTTCATTGAGACCCCCTTTCATCACTTTGAAGAAGTTCCTCAGACGCTAGCATCAGCTGAAACTATGATTGAAGACCCTCCTTTGAAGATGGCTTCCTTAAAGGATGCCCGGGCTGTTATTAAGAAGGGTGAATGCGCAAACTGGGGCCGACTTCCTGATTTCACTCCAAAGACTGACAAGTTTGGTTTGGGTTTCACTTCAGAAGCTCAGGGGGCTGTTCGTAAGGCAAGGATTGGAAAACCTCCTGTGTTCATCACCAACCCGGGAGTGAATGCTATTGAAGACGACATGGAGGAATCTGAATTCGACAGCTGGATCTACCCAACAACCGACGGTGGACCAAGCAACTGGACGGCCAAAGACTTCACACCTATTACTTTTGACACTCAGTAATGAACTCTTTTGTTTTGAATTTGTAATAGACATTGTTTTGAAACTTTTATGGCTCGGTGTCTTACCCGGGGCGCTGTGGCTTCATTTGTGAGGGCTTTTGTGTGTCATTTTCATATATCATCAATAAAAACATTGGACGTTTGTTGCATTTCAAAGTTTTGCGCTCCTTTTCTTTCTTTATTATATATTGCAAAACAGCTATATTTACACACACTCACCTATACAGGTTCCAATCCACTCTGGATCTCACTGGTAACGACTCTGCTACCGCCAGTTATGACTTCGAAAATCCGATCAACTTAGCCGAAGACGAAGGTGAAGATGATTGCGAAGTGCCTGGTGAACTTGCAAGACTACTACTCCAGGAAGAGAGGGCCATTCAACCACATGAAGAGCCAGTGGAAACGGTAAATCTAGGTACTGAGACAGACAGAAAGGAAGTCAAGATTGGTGCCAATCTAGAGCTCAGTGTGAAACAACGGTTGATTCAGATGCTACATGACTATGTGGAAATCTTTGCCTGGTCTTACGAAGACATGCCTGGGTTGGACACCGACATTGTGGTTCATCACCTGCCTACCAAGGAAGAATGCCCTCCGGTAAAACAGAAGGTCCGCCGTATGCGTCCAGAAATGTTCGAGAAAATCAAAGCTAAGGTTATGAAACAATTTGATGCCGGGTTTCTAGCAGTAACTTCTTACCCTCAGTGTGTTGCCAACGTGGTTCCAGTGCCGAAGAAGGATGGTAAGGTCCGAATGTGTGTTGATTATAAGGATTTGAACAGGGCGAGCCCCAAGGATGATTTCCCTCTACCTCATATTGACGTTCTGGTTGACAACACTGCTCAGCATAAAGTTTTCTCCTTCATGGACGGCTTCTTTGGTTATAATCAGATCAAGATGGCTCCTGAAGACATGGAGAAGACCACTTTTGTTACTCAGTGGGGCACCTTTTGCTACAAGGTCATGCCTTTTGGGTTGAAAAATGCTGGGGCAACCTACCAACGTGCCATGGTTGCTTTATTTCATGATATGATCCATCACGAGATAGAAGTATACGTCGACGATATGATTGCAAGGTCCTAGACTGAGGAGGAACACCTTGACCATCTTCGAAAGCTGTTTGACCGTCTGAAGTTGTACAAGCTGAGGTTGAACCCAAACAAGTGCACCTTTGGGGTGAGATCTGGAAAATTGCTAGGCTTCGTCGTAAGCGACAAAGGCATTCAAGTGGACCCTGCCAAATTGAAAGCCATACAAGAGATGCCAACTCCCAGGACAGAGAAAGAATTCAGAGGCTTTCTAGGACGGTTGAACTACATTTCTCAATTGATCTCGCATCTAACTGCTACTTGTGAACCAATCTTCAAGCTGCTGAAGAAAGATCAAGTAGTACGTTGGAACGATGAATGTCAGGCCGCTTTCGAAAGAATCAAAGAGTATCTCCAAGAACCACCCATTCTTATGCCGCCGGTTGAAGGGAGACCTCTAATCCTATATTTGACAGTACTTGATAACTCAATGGGGTGTGTGCTGGGGCAGCATGACGAGTCTGGCCTAAAAGAACACGCCATTTATTACCTTAGCAAAAAGTTTACCGACTGTGAGAGCCGATACTCACTTCTCGAGAAAACTTGTTGCGCTTTGGTATGGGCTGCTCGCCGGCTGAGACAGTATATGTTGACTCACACTACTCTGTTGATTTCAAAAATGGATCCAATCAAGTACATATTCGAAAAGCCCGCCTTGTCCGGAAGAATAGCAAGATGGCAAATGATCTTGACGGAATATGACATCCAATACACGACTCAAAAAGCAATCAAGGGAAGTGTATTGGCAGACCATTTGGCACACCAAGCAGTGGACGATTACCAGTCGATGAACTTTGAATTTCCAGACGAGGATATCATGGTAGTGACTGATTGTGAAGTACCTGGACCGGATGAAGGACCTGAGGAAGGATCCCGATGGTCTATGCACTTTGACGGAGCCTCGAACGCTTTGGGTAATGGTATCAACGTTGTGATCATATCCCCTAAAGGCACTCATACTCCACTCACCGCCCGACTATGTTTCAACTGCACCAACAACATGGCAGAGTATGAGGCATGTATCATGGGTCTTCAAGCTGCAATTGACTTAAGGATCAAGTTTCTGAGTGTCTTCGGAGATTCCACTCTCGTGATCAATCAGATAAAAGGCGAGGGGGATACGAAACACCCAAATCTTATTCCTTACAAAGAGTATGTGCTGACATTGCTTCCCCACTTCGAGGAGATAACTTTTGAACACTTCCCAAGAGAGGAGAATCAGTTAGCAGACGCGTTGGCTACGATGTCTTCTATGTTCGAAGTCAAATGGGACAACGAGGCTCCCCGGATCATTATTTGGAAATTGGATGAACCTGCACATTGTTGCGATCTCGAGACCGAGCAGGTAACAGAAAAACCCTGGTATCATGAAGTGAAGAGGTACCTTGAAGCTCAAGAATACCCCGAGGGTGCATCCATTAATGACAAGAAGTTTCTGAGAAGGTTCGCAGCAAAGTTCTTCCTCAGTAATGGCATTCTCTACAAGCGAAACCATGATTCAACCTTACTGCGTTGTGTGGATAAGACTGAAGCAGAAAGGATCATGGCAGAGCTACATGAAGGTACCTTCGGAACACATTCCAGTGGACATATCATGGCAAAGAAAATCCTCCGGGCAGGATATTTCTGGTCCACAATGGAAGCCGACTGTTATCAGCATTCTCGAACTTGTCATAAATGCCAGATCTATGCTGATAAGGTGCACATTCCTCCGGTTCCTCTGAACATCTTGACAGCGCCTTGGCCTTTTGCAATGTGGGGCATTGATATGATCGGCAAAATCAGACCTACGGCATCCAATGGGCATCGCTTCATCTTAGTAGCGATTGATTACTTCACAAAGTGGGTTGAGGCAGCTTCCTATGCTACCGTAACCAAGAACGTCGTGGCACGGTTCATTCGACACAACCTGATCTGTCGATACGGTGTACCTGAGAGGATCATTACGGATAATGGTACCAATCTTAACAATAAGATGATCATTGAGCTCTGCGAGCAATTCAAGATACAGCACCATAACTCTTCTCCCTACCGGCCGAAGATGAATGGGGCTGTAGAAGCGGCAAATAAGAACATCAAGAAGATTGTGCAGAATATGACAGTGACGTACAAAGATTGGCACGAGATGTTACCGGTTTCTCTTCATGGGTACCGTACCTCAACACGGACGTCAACAGGGGCAACTCCCTTTTCTTTGGTCTATGGCATGGAGGCAGTCTTGCCTATTGAAGTCCAGATACCCTCTCTCCGGATAATGAAGGATGCGAGTTTGAACGAAGATGACTGGATCTAGACCAGGCTTGATCAATTAAACCTAATTGACGAAAAGAGACTCACTGCTATTTGTCATGGTCAGACGTACCAAAAACGGATGATCAGTGCATTTAACAAGAAGGTCAGACGACAAGAGTATCAAGTCGGAGATCTGGTAATCAAGCGCATCATTCTACCTCAAAGTGATCCCATGGGCAAATGGACCCCTACGTACGAAGGACCATTTGTGGTTAAACATATCTTCTTGGGAGGAGCCATGATTCTAACCACCATGGATGGTGACGACCTTCCTCACCCCGCCAATGCAGACATAGTAAAAAGATACTACGCATGAATTAAAGACCCGCTAGGTTGACACACCTAGGCAAAAATAAGGGCTTCCCGGTGAACCAAAAGGGTTCGGGAAAAAATAAGGGATGAAATGGAAAAAATCTGTACACCCGGCAAGTCGAAAACCTGAAAAGGCGGCTTGGGCAAAAATGGGTATCCCGGTGGACTGAAAACCCGAAAGAGCGGTCCAGGAAAAAGTTAGGGATAAAGCGTAATACTATGTCTCTTTGGATCACCTTGCATCCAGAATTCGACATCAACTATCGGGCTCAGATGACTACAATCAATCAGCTTCATCTTCAACTAAGCAGCAAAGTGATGAGACGCTTGAAGACATAAAGGCGATAGTAGAGTTGGAACCCAATGGGATTATTTTTTCACATAGCTGTTTTGTTTCCTTTTCACAAAATTGTATAAACTCTATCTTGTTCGGCGGCATTTTCTTACTAGGACGTCAGCCTCTTGTACATAAAACGCCTATTTACAGGCAAATTTCAAAATCAATACAAGTTCAATTTTTCAGACAAATTACCCATCGTTTTTCCTTTTTCTGTTTTTGTTTTGCAAAGAACGTCCAATATTCATTTTTGATATATGCATTTGACATTAATTGCTAATCGTGAATATTTGCATGCGAAACAAAGGACTAATTACAGATGACATCGGAAACAGGGGCAATTTAGAATTGTCTAAGCGATCTAGTTGCTCTGTCCACCAAGGTACCAAAGTAGATTCGACTGAAGAACGTAACCAGGATACCTCAACTCCCCACAGAGTAAGACAAGATTTAGCAATACTCTCCCCAGGAAGAGTTGGTCCCCCATCAGCCCTGAAAAGGCACAGTATCTCCAGCAAGTCAGCGATACTCTCCCCAAGCAGAGTTAGTCCACTGTCATCCTTAAAGAAGTTGGGTATCCCCAGAAGATCTCAACATTCCCCAGCGGAGTATAGACATTCCTCATCAAGCATCCCCGACAATCTTAATATAAGATTTGTTCCCCGGCGGAATACGGACACCCCAGTGGAACCATTCCCCAGTACAATCCAAAGTTTCCCCAGGAAAATGGAATCCATATCCCCAGTAGATTCTGGAAGCTTATCACCTGCAGAGTACATACGTCTCTCCCCGACTTTATTCAAAGGATATTTTCCCACCAGAGCTTATAACTGGGTTATCCTCAGCTAATTACCACGGAAAGATCGTCCTCGGCGAAGTTCTTCCTATTCCCCAGCGGAGTTCATCAAATTCCCCAACATAACTTATCAGTAGAATCCCCAGCGGAGTTCTCATCAAAACCTCAGCGAAGTATCTCTTTCCACAGAGTAATTCCCCGCGGAGTAATCTCTCCAACAAGTTTATTCCCCAACGGAGTCATCTTCTCCTACTGGTTTATTCTTGCAACCGTCATCCCCAATAGAAACGAAGAACTCCATTCTTCAACATCAGCCCAGGATTCCACAAACTTCCGGCAGTCGTCAAGGATTTATTTTCCTAGACAAAAATACATTCATCACATTATCATACACCATGACCCATGCATATACGCATCATATCACACAATCTCATTTATTTTTGAGAACATCATGACATCATGCATCTCATATATCATGACATTGCATACAGCTAATGTTTTGCCTTTTCAGGAAAAAGTTCAATCCAAAAATGATTACTATCAACTATCGCAATTCCAGATTCGATACCTGTATCTAGCCAGAGCATATCTGTGAGTGATTGATTGTAGATTCGATACTTGTATCCAGCCAGGGCTCATCTACATGAAGAGTTTAGAGATCCGATTCTTGTATCCAGCCAGGGCACATCTGTAGACGACCAATTCCAGATCTGATTCCTGTATCCAGCCAGGGCACATCTGTAGACGACAATTTTCAGATTCGACACCTGTATCTAGCCAGGGCATATCTGTGAGTGATTAATTGTAGATTCGATACCTGTATCCAGCCAGGGCACATCTGCATGAAGAGTTTAGAGATTCGATACCTGTATCCAGCCAGGGCACGTCTGTAAGCAACCTTTTGAAGTTCTGGATTCGATTCCTGTGTCTAGCCAAGGCATATCTGTGAGTGTTGGATTGTAGATTCGATACCTGTACCTAGCCAGGGCATATCTGCATGAAGAGATTGAAGATCAACACCTGTAGCAGGCCAGGAAACCATCTTCCTTTCTCAAAGTACGCAAGTTCTCGCTAAGGAATCTCTTACGCGATCAACACTTCCAAATGGCATCTATAAGCCCATTCCCGACAAGGTTCTGTCACGTCTCCAGATGGCATCTATAAGCCCATCTTCCTATCCATCCATCTCTCCAAATGGCATCTATAAGCCCATTCCCTACATCACATTGCTGATACTCCACTATGCGAGTGCAAATTTCTGGGCACTTTAGTGTTCAATCATCTTCCACCTTCGGATCACGAAAGGCACGCAAGCCTATCTACATCCTCAGGTATAAGAAGATTGAACAGGGGCAATTGTTGTACCCCAAAATTTGCCCTCCCATTTCCTCAACATTTTCTCATCACAAGTCCCTTGGAGCTCAAGATCAAGTTAGGGTTTACTCTGCTCAAGACTCCTCCTTGCAGTGTTGACCCAAATTAGGGTTTGAGTTTGCACAAATATGTCTTGACCTAAAATGCCCAAAGTGACTTTCATGCTTCATGTTGGACTCACAAGTTTATCCATACCAAGTTTCAAGCCTTTATTCCAATCTTTGCCCAGTCAATTGGACAGCTGACCTAGAAATCAGCTGTATTGGGGAAAAAGTCAACTGTGGTCAATTGACAGTCAAACCTCATAATTTTTGACCCACATCAACATTATGAATTCATATGGACCATTTGATCAAGTTTGGATCACAAATCCACAAGAAATTTGATCAGATCACCAAAAGGGAAAAATGGTCATTTTTAGGGTTTTGACTGCACAAAGGCAATTCTTTACTGTTTGACCTAGCCAATGACCTAGCCAACTGATCAAAATTTGACTGTATACTGAAAAGTCAAACTTTGACTTTTTGGTCAAAATCAAGTGTCAAGATTCATTTTTCATCAAGACATGTCAAATTATGAAACTTGTTCATCAAGAAACCAAAAATTGCAAATTAGGGTTTAGAATGAGAAAATTTCATAACTTAGAATTTTTCTAAGTTATGAAACTTCCTTATTTTTTTCTAACTTTGTCCCATTTTTTCATCAAGATACATTTGGATTCAAATAAAACTCAAAACATGAAAGTTATAGTCCATTGCAAAATCTACAACTTTGATTCATAAAGTTTCCTCAAAAGAAGCTTGTAGCTCAAGTTATGATTTTTGGAACAAGGATGCAAAACATTCTTAACTTAGAAATTTTTTGACCTATTTTAGGCAGGATTTTTGCCTAACTTCATGGCCACTTTTCACATGCTTCCACTTGGAATTTCAACTTGCATTACAAAGATAGATTGTGGTACACATTCCAAGCTTTCCAAATTGTCCAAGAACTTCTCAAACACCCTTGTGGTTAGGGAGAATCGAATTTGTCAATATGGGCAAAAGTCACTTTGTTCATGAGCCAATTCGATGTTCATACACTATGCATTTTCAAACTCAGCATGCACAAGCTAGGTTACAGGCCTCTAATCCCTTTCTTACTCAATAATTCAATTCATAACCATTGTGCCAAGATGTTATTTCATTCATTTGGGCAATACACACAAAATTAAGCCATATTTGGAAAAAGCAAGTTTGCCATTTTGGAAAAGCATGGCTTTATGTCAAAACACAAATCAAAGAAGTACAAAGAATATCTCTTGGGCACAAGTTTATGGACTAATCCCACTGATCAAGGAGAGATTATGCAGCATGCTTGAGGTACCTGTCTTGGCCTACAACCTAACTTGGCAACTTTTGCTTAAGATAGAAGAAACTTTGCAAAAACTGACCACAACTCTCATTCCTGCAAGAATCAACTCAAGCAAACTTTGTGAACACATTTCACACTCCCTAACTAACCTGAAACACGACCTAGCCACCTTCAATACCTCCCCAAACATCAAAACACCATTTTGCTGCACAAAACAGGGCATCCCTGCAGATTGAGTTGCACAACTCAGTTTGCTCGTGCGTTTTCATCCAAACCAGTTCAAACACATCCTATATCATCCATACAAATTATCCCAAGCCCTAGCTGCAGACTGTAACACCTCTAACCAAGTTCACCATTTTCATTTTTTCAGTTGTGCAGGTTGAGTTATATAGCTCGTTTCAGTTAGTTTCAAAGCAAGCTAGAGGTTGGAAGAGCATCCCTGAACTTCAAGCAAGCTGTACAAGTCCTCATATTGCATTGAAAGTGCCTCCATTGTTGCACACGACTCAAGCTGAAACAGGTAAAACTTTGAACTTCTATCTCTCTATCCAGGCATAGTTAGGCTTAAGTTTGTGAAGAAAGCATGTTCTAATCATAGCCCTGAAGCCATCCATATAGTTACTTTTCATTTATGTTGTGTATGCTGAAAGAATTTTGGACCTGAACATTGGAAAAAACTTAGGTCAGAAATTGGGGGAGAAGAAATTCTCTCTCATTTCTGAGAGTTAGATCAAGTTTTTTATATGTATGAACTCGTGACATGATGCTCTATAATGTTTATGTTGTGAGTTTTTGTTGAAAGTCAAAGAATCAAGAGATAGCAGGGAAGGAAGAAAACACGCGTTTTCTTTGTTTCAAAGTTGCTGGAGGTTGAAGACAACCACCTTTGGGCTGCACCTATTTTGTTTTTCTGTTTACACCACCTTTTCACACATACACCCCCTTGGCCCATTGTGTGATTGTTTAATCATTTTTGACTTTTTCTTTTTGTTTCTGACTTGTTATTTTTTTGTTAAAATATAAAAAACATAAAAAATATTTTTTCACCTTTTTTTGTATTTATTAGGCATTTATTTGTTTTATTTGATATATATATATATATATATATATATATATGTAAATAAATATAAATATACTTTATTTAAAATACTAAAAATAATACAAATACATTTTTATTTTCTGATTTTATTTTATTTTATCTTTTGAAAACATTTTATAAAAAAATATACATTTTTTGTAATTAATAAATATTTTTATTTTTTGTATATATTTAATATATTTAATACATAATATAAATACTTATATATTTATTAGAATATTTAGGATAAAAATACAAAATAATACATTTTTATTTTTATTAATATTTGACCTCAAAAATCACTTTTTTACAATATACTTCCTTTTTATTTATTTTTTGTATATAATTAATAAGCATTATATATATTAAATAATAAATACCTTTTATTTGCAAAATTAGGGTTTTGCCCTAAACATGAAAAATACCCAAAAATTAACTTTTTTATTTTTGTTTATTTGTCACATGAAAAATACTTTTTTACATACATATAAAAAATCATTTTTTACATCTTGCATATTTATTGTATTTTATTTAATTATTGTACAATTAATCTTTGTATTTTCAATTTGGATGTAATAGCTTAGATTTTAAGTTCTTGCTAAATATCCCCATTTGAACATTTGTACCCCCCATCCCATAATTGTGTTATAATAATTTAGGATTTTAAAATCCGCACTTTAAAGTTTTCTAAATATGCCATGATAGACTTAGGGTTTTGTATGCAAAAATCAAATAACAAATAGCTTGACCTAATTGAAAGACAAAAAAGCATGAAAATGAACAACACCAATCACACTTGCACCCCTAGGGTTACTCCACTTGTTGCCTTCAATAATGGGCCATGTTGCATGTTGGGTGTCTTTGGCAAAACAAAAATAATTCAAATAATCATAGTCCCTCGATGACGCTTTCAAAAGTTGCCTAAAAATGATCAAGTCCCTTAAAGGAAAAATTGCCAAAGACACTTGGCACTATTGCAATCATGGTCTAAACGATGACCCGCGCCCGTCCCGTTCACATCCTAACACAAGATTGTCCACCAAATACAATGGTGGAACAAAATTGTTAAAAGGGTTAAAAACATAGGAAAGATCTTTGAGAAATTTAGGGTAGATAGCTCTTGGTTACTTGCCAACTTGCAAAACAAATCCTTGCCATTTTTCAAAACCACACAACACACTTTCAAAACAACTTTCAAAAACATTGAAAACTTTTCAAAAGATAAGTACACCTTTGTATACATTCAAACATGAATCATTACAAAGGTTGCCACAACAAATGGCCTCTTTTCAAAACATTTTCAAACCCACACACAAATCACCATTTCAAACAATTGAAAGCACCATTTCAAACAATTGAAAATGCAAGGCAAGTGATCTAAGCAAGTAACTAAGATCCCATGGATAACCATGGATAGAAAGGGTGCTAATACCTTCCCTTTCTATAATCTACTCCCCGAACCCAAGAAAACATCTCAAAGGTTTTTGCTGTGCTTTTTAACCTTTCCTTAGGATAAAATAAAAAGTCGGTGGCGACTCTTGCTCAACCGAAACATTTGCGAAAACAAACGCAAAACCTCAAGTCAGTTCTCCTACCGTATCACACCAGGTTCCTTATTTTGAATTTCCAGATGCAGTTTTACACAGACTCATCTTGAGGCAACCCTAACCAGGTTCCTTCTCTTGAATTTCCAAATGCAGTTTTACACGGACTCATCCTGAGGCAACCCTGCCCAGGTTCCTTCTCTTGAATTTCTAGATGCAGTTTTACATGGACTCATCGTGAAGCAACCCTACCCAAGTTCCTTCTCACAATATCCAGATGTAGTTTTACACGGACTCATCCTAAGGAAACCCTACCTAAGTTCCTTCTCACAATTTCCAGATGCAGTTTTACACGGACTCATTCTGAGGCAACCCTACCCAGGTTCCTTCTTACAATTTCCAGATGCCGTTTTACCCGGACTCATCCTGAAGCTGCCCTACCCAGGCTCCCTCTCATATATATCCTAAAACAGCCCTACCCAGGTTCCTTCTCACACACTTCCAGATTAAGTCTTACCCGGACTCATCCTGAAACAGCCCTACACAGGTGTCTTCTGGTACATTTCAGGATAGAAGTTAATTTCATTCTCCCTAGCAAATTACTATGAAGCTTGGGTTTCAACCAGAAAACAACAAACTTTCATCTCTCCAATCTAGAGATAACCCCTCAGTAGAGTCATGGACAAGTGAAGTTCCTAGACTTTATTCCCCAGAGTTTTCCTCAAATAGGAAAACAACAGAATTCAACATCCCCCAGTGGACTCCTCCTTAGACAACGGGAACAGGAATCCCCACAAAGGGACCATTTATGACTCTCAGTCATCTACTTCTGATGGTATATTTAAGCCCATCTCCGACGACTCTCAATCATCTACTCCAAATGACATATGTAAGCCCATTCCCAATTAGCATCAACCAACAGTGTTACTTCATACGAGTGCAAATTTCTAGGCACTCTAGTGTGAAATCCTCTTCCACCTTCAGATCACGAAAGGCAGACAAGTCAATCTAAATCCTCAAGTTTAAGAAGATTAAACAGGGGCAACAGTTGTACCCCAAAATTTGCCCTCCCATTTTAACTCAAGACATGCTTCTAGAGGTCCTCAATTTCTCAAGGTTGACCAATAATTGATCAGACAAACTCTCCTTCTAAGCAATGAACCTCTAATTAGGGTTTCACTTTTCATCAAGATGTGTAAGTTCCAAAGGTCAAAAATGTTTGCCATGGTCCTAATATGCCTTCAAGATTGTCCATGACAAATTTCATGCATTCCACTACAATTTTGCTCAATCAATTGCTCAAATGCCTGAAAATCCATTGTACTCGGTCAAAAGTCAACTGTGGCCTATATACAGTCAAACTTCAAGATTTTTGGTCAACATCAACATTTTTAAGTGATATTCATCATTTAATCAATGGTTGATCATGATTCCTTAAGGAAAGTCCTCAAATCATCAAAAGTAAAGATTTGATAAATTAGGGTTTCCTAGGAAAAGTCAATTGAACTTTGACCAGGCATAACTTTCACATACTTCATCCATTTTTCCCCAACAAAATCTCATTTTGAAGATAATCCAATTCCCTACAAATTCTCTTGTATCCTCAATTTCAAGAAATGTACCATTTGAAAGATACAAGCTCATACATTACAGGTCATTTTGAAAAAGTTAACAAAAGACACTTTTTGTCAAGACAACTTACATCAATATAATATCTTCAAAAGAAAACATGACCAACATAGAGATTGTAGAGGACATTTTGGTCTTTCCAAAAAGTCCAAGATCATATTCAAAAGATTAAAATTAAGCATATTATGGTTTGCACAAGTTGGGCAAATTTGTGAAAAATGCATGAAGTCAACTTTGAGCAAAATTGCATTTTTAGGTTAATGGACCAATATTTTAGGGTTCAAACATGTTTATGACATACCCAAGGACCTATGAACCTAACCATGCACTGTTTTAATTTTTATTTCTATTTATTTGAATTTTTATTCATTTAAATATGAATTAAATCAAATAAATTAAATAAAAATACAAAGAATAATGGGACATGACATTTGGGTTTGATTTGATCTATTTGAAGGCCCATATTTTCGTGCAAGATACATCCAAATGGTCCAGGTTCATTGAACATTCAAAAAGAGACAAGGATCTTCAAAAATGGCAAGAACAATCTCAAGAAATGGAAAGTTTTCAATATGTTTGATTTTTGTTTTATCATGATTTGATTAATTGATTCCATGCCATGTATGTTGCCTCATGCATACCTCTATATAAGCATAAGCAAACCATATGCAAAGGGGCACGGAATTAATCTTCAAAAATCTCTTCAAAAGCTTCACAAAGCTCTCTCAAAATCGTTCAAAAGTTGTGAAAATTCAAAACCTGATCTTCAGCTATCCTCCATCCAATCTCGTGCCATCTTTGCACTACTGAGGTATGTAGGAATCATTTCCATTTCTGACCTTGGCCTGGAACGCGCCCGAGTCGTCCATACAAGTTGTATCGTTCGGTATAGTTTATTTAAATCTAATCTTGTTAATCTGCATTTATTAATCTATTTGACGTTTGCATACATGTTTGTAGTCATACATAAAGCAGGTTGGACGTGAAGCATGTAAGTTTTGAGGCCTGGTTCATGAGATGTCATTCTCAACACCGATCGAAAGCTTGACTTCGAAACGCAAAATTCAGAGACCTTTAGCCAAAACGAACGTCGGATTTCTTTATTTACTTATTTTTATATTTACTTTTTCAAAACCATTTTTATTTAATCATAAAAAAAATAGATTTATGTTTTTTTATATATAATTAAATTTAATTTGTGCAAGTTAATTAATTATATTTTGATTTATTTCAAGTAATTTAAGATCAATTAGACTTAATCATTTCAAATCTTTTTCTCAATAATAAAAATCCAAAAATGTTATAATTAGTTTCCTTTTGATTAGTTTTAATTGCATCTTATTTATCACCTACTTTGATTGCCTTTCAGAAAATAACAGTCATGTCCCTCGAGAATAGGGACGCTTTAGCAAAGACCCTTTGAATCAAAAGATCATAAGTCCCTCGATGATCCTACAACGTTGCCTTTCTATAAATGATCTAGTCCCTTAAGCAAAATTGCTAAAGCGTCTCTACATGTTGCTTTTATGACTGTATGTCCCTTCGAATGTCCGTCAAACATCCAACGATAGAGCTACCTACTCACTAATAGTAGGATAGCATTGTCTAAAGGATAGGGGAAAAGAACAAACCTTTCGAGTATAAGTAGATAGTTCATAGATGCTTGCTCAAAAACAAAACTTTCACACTTACACAAAACATTTTAAAACACTTTCAAAAACATTCGCTTTGTTAACACTCTTGAGTACTTATACAAGAGTTATCATAAAGCAAATCGCTTCACTAAGGCATTTTCAAAACGATTTTTCAAAACACACAAAGCAGAAACAATTTTCAAAACATGAGCTAAGCATCTAAGAGCCCGTAGAAAACTACGGATGGAAAGGTTGCTAACACCTTCTCTTTCCATAATCTACCCCTCTTACTCAAAATTCTCGAAAAGGTCTTTTTTTGTTCTTTTCACCCTTTCCTTAATTTGGATAAAAGAAAAGTTGATGGCGACTCGTGCTTACCGCAAAATTTGCAAACACAAATGCAAAACTAGTACAACAGTCGGTTTTTTCACCGTATCATAGATTAGAATTATTTTTAATTAAATAATTAGTGGATGTAGTATATTCTTATGAATTAGTGGATTTTATAATATGATTTAATGCCTTTGTTAAGAATTAGATACCTTGAAATTGTTGAAGTTAAGATTATAGGGGTGTATGACTAAAAGTGTAGAATCATAGGGTTGTGCGGAATAATATAGATTACTATTATTATTATATTATTTGGATTATTATTATTTTATAATAATAATTCAGGATAGTTATTATTATTATTGGATTATAAGAGGCGATATTAGAGAGAATAAGTCAGAACGTGAAATAAGAACAAAAGCATAGAAGTTAGAAGAGGAGAAAGGCACTAGGAAGTTAGGGTAATGATTTCATCGTAGAAATCAAGAATCAACCAAGAATCTAAGGTAAGGGTAGATTCTAACTTTATAAAGTGTTTACTAATGATGGGGTATGGTAGGATTTAGGTTGTATGATTGTATGTTTGGTTTCTCCCTATTTGGTTGTTTTTGGGGTTTTTCCCATTGATGGATTTTTGGTGATCTTGATGTGTTTTTGATGAGATTGGATGATATGAATTGGTTAGGATTGGTAGAAAAATGTTGGTGAGTAATTAACCTGTTAAAAAGATGAATTTTGATGTAAAAATGATGACTTTTGGGTGTTGAAACATGAAGGGTCGTAACATGAAAACTGCAGAATTTGTCACTATTATCGCAGGATAATCGGTTACCCAAATATGGTAACCGGTTACCATATCAAAGGTTGAAACACAAATAGCTATTGTCCCGCGGTAACCGGTTACCATAAGTGGGTAATCGGTTACCGCGAGGAATTTTGAAACGAAACAAGCTTACTATCTTGTGGTAATCGGTTACCATAATTGGGTAACCGGTTACCACTGCTACCGATAAATTTTTTGGAAAACTTCTAAAACTCATAACTTTTGTCTCAGGTGTCTGTTTGGACCGTTGGAAAGATAAAATAATTTCTTATATTACAAAAATTATTTCTACTGCAGTAGTTAATTATTTCATCAATATTTATACCGATCCGTAAGTGTGTTTTGATTTGTATGCCATGAATTGTGTTGTGGTTATTTGCGATGATTGGTTTGATTGTGTGACACGAGATACATGATGAGGATGATGATGAAGGCCTGCATTGGCGAAATTGTGATGAGTAATAATGATAAATGTGAAGTTTGTTGTTGCATGATAGTGTCTCATGTATTCATAAAGCGAAGGCCTGTATTGGCGAGCGAAGACATGTATTGGCGAGAGAAGTTGATTACACTATGTTGGGATTATTGAGAAGAGGGTTCTACTCTATTGGTACCACATGCATTGCATCAGTGTCACTCTTTTGCATCATATTGTGATTGATAATTCGATGTGTGAAGATTGACGAAAGTATGTATTATATTACGATGTATGTTATGTGCTGATTATGTGCTTGAATATTACCTGCTTATTATTATGCTTCCTCTTATATTGTTATGATATCTCACTCTTTCTGTTTAAATGTTACCTCCACGTGGGTAACGTGCAAATGATCCAAAGTAGTTAGAGATCGAAGGTTAGTTGAGGAGTTCCTTCATTTGTGTAGATTGAGTCGATGTCTGCTTTGGTACATAACACTTGGGGTTTTTGCATGATTTTTTTTGTTATGTTAGGAGTGAACATGTATTGCTCCGTTATTTGAATTGTTTTATGATATGTTGATGTGCAAAGGATAATAATTATAACTCTGATTAAAGGATAGAGATGACTAATCATTTGATGTTTTTTTCCACTGCAAATATATGCATTGAAGTTTAAGACTTATAAGCATGGGAATTGTGTTACGTATCCAAATTTTGAGCATGTGTGATTGTTGAAGTGTGACATCTGTGATCAGTGGGAATGAGAACTGACGGTTTTGGAATGCTGGTTCGTGTTTGCGTTTGTTTTCGCAAAATGTCACGGTAAGCAAGATTCGCCATCGTCTTTTATTTTATCCAACAAGGAAAGGACAAAAGCACAAAAAAATTCCTTTTCGAGATTTTTCTCGAGTTCGGGAGGTAGATTATAGAAAGGGAAGGTGTTAGCACCCTTTCTATCCGTGGTTATCCACGGGCTCTTAGGTACTTGCTCACTATGTTTTTAAAAGTTTGCTTTTCGTTGTGTTTGCGGGTTTTGGAAAGAGTTTTGTTTTTGAAGAGAGTGTAAGTGCGAAAAGTTTTGTTTTGTTTTTAAAGTGAGCAAGTACTTAAGAACCTCTACCTACTCAAAAAGGAATTAAACTGTGCAAATGTCCTTTAGACAGTGATATCCCACTATTGAGGAGTAGGTAGCACCGTCGTTGGAGTTTTCGGGTCAATTCAGTTTAAGGGACGTGTGGTCACTAAAGCAACGTTAGGATGCTTTAGTGGTAACCCTAATGTCTTAGATCATTTTTATCGAGGCAACCATTTCGAGGCAACTTTGATCTTTGGACAGGAGGGCGACTTCTAAGACTTCCTATACTCAATGACCACGTTCGAGGCAACCAAGTGAGGCGTACCCTAAGAGTGGCACGTGCGAGTGTGTCAATTTTCAGTTTATATTATCTTTGTACATGTTATGGTGAGCTACAATTGATTTTAATTTAAAGGTTAATCTTGTCATGCAATCCTAGTTAGCATACATCTAAACAGTTAATATATGTACAGGAATTTAAAGTGCGGGAATTGTAAATCCTACGCTATTACAAGGCTTCGGGGAGGGGGATTATATACATGTCCAAAAATGGGGGAATAAAGCAGTAAAGTGTAAAAGTCTTAGTTAAGCTATCCCAAACCAGTAGGCAGTTACAATAAAATAAACGCGCACGAATCTGAACATAACCTCTAAAAATCCTAAGAATAAAATCTTTTTGTTGTTTTATTTTAGTTTAGGAAAATGATCTAAATCTACTTAATTTTAGTTTTGAGAAAATGTTAAGATAATTAAATGATTAATTAACAAAGTTAATTTAATAGAAAAAACTAGCCTAATGTTTTTTGTGGTTTTTTCTTTTAATTGGTTTTATGTTGATTTTAAAAAGATAAAAAGATGTCAATGAAAACAAAAATAAAATACAAGGGGGATCCTTTGATCCAGGGAAAAAAAGGAGCTTAGAGCCAAGGAGGGAATGGAAGCTTCGATCCAAACAGGGTCATGGTTCTTCCGATTGGGCCAGGAAGTGGGCATGAACAACCTTCGATCCAGGGAAGGGGATTTCCCTTAGATCCTGGAAAAAATGCCTTCTTCGATCCAGGAGGACTATGGGAAACTTCGATCCAGAGAAGGTGTATCCTTCGATCTGGGATGTTATACCTGCAAAAGTATGTTAGCAAAATAAAACTCAGGGCCTGGTATCGAATCCCAGGCCCTTCGATCCTGCGGGCACTGAGTCTTTTCAGGCTAAATTTGCAGCAAATGTTAGCAAACGAAGAACATGACCTGGGGCCAAACCCAAGCCCTTGAATTCTGTCTAGGATGGCAAATCGAATGGGATAGAAAATATGGAGGTGTTATGCAAAATGAAAAGTTTTGACAATTTACCCTCTCTTACCAGTAGATTGAATATTCGATTTGGGTACTGGATGGATGGGAGCACTTTCAATCTGAGGGCTTCTGGGCGTGGGTACCTTCGATCTGAAGGACTGCTTTGGCTTGGAAAATTCTGATAACCTTTGATGGATTGTAGGCAGCGTATCTCTAAATCTTTCCTGTTTCTTTTCTCTATTTTTTCCTCTGTGTTTTTTTCGTCCTCTGTAATGTGCCACTGGCCCTTGTATTTATAGGAGTGTGGGGGTCTAGTAACGGCAAGAGACAGCCAATTAAACAGGACATTAAAGCCATGAGACAAGAATCAGACACATTAAAATATTTCTTTTTTTGAAATATTTGTGTCTCTTGAATGAACCTGGACACTTTTGAATTTCGAATGCCTTCAGGCCCTGCTCTTCGATTGGTCCTAAGTTGCCTCCTTCGAATGGACTTCTTCTGCTTCGACTGCTTGATTTGAAAAGAGTCACTCTGGTCGAATCAGCTCTTTAGGAACAGAAAAGGCAAGAATCTGGATTTTAATTCAGGAATTAAATCCACAATCAGCATTTAATTATTGCCATATTTGCAAGGAAAACATGCCATCTTCTTATGTTCAGTGTACCTGGACATGTTTTTTGAGTGCCCTCTTGATGGCCTCTTTCGAATGGCCTGGAAGGAGTTCTTCAAATGGCCCTTGTCCAAATATCAATCAAAGGGTCCTAATTAAAATTCCAATCGAAAGGGTTTGTTAACAGGCTAATCTAAAGGTGTTGTTCATGCTAATCGAAGGACATGGTTAACATGCCTGTCGAAGCTGCCTTGACACAATGCTAAATCGAAGGATCCCTTGGCCTGCCAAATCGAAGGCCTTGACATAATGCCAATCGAAGTGCTCGTCCATAATGCAAATCGAAGTGCTTGTCCATGCCAATCGAAATTCTCCTTCAGAATACCAATCGAAGGGTCTTTCAGAATGCCAATCGAAGTGCTTGTCCATGCCAATCGAAATGCTCCTTCAGAATACCAATCGAAGGGTCTTTTAGAATGCCAATCGAAAGATACTTAAAGCACCACTCAAAAATTTTCTTTTTCCTTAGGCAAGGGTTTGTGGTCAACCATGCAGGGGGAAGACTTTGGAAAACACGAGAGGGCAAATTTTGGGGTACAACAGTTACCCCTGTTCAATTTTCTTAAACCTGAGGATATAGATTGGCTTTCGAGCCTTTCGTGATCCGAAGGTGGAAGATAATTGAACACTAGAGTGCCCAGAAATTTGCACTCGCATGGTGTAGTATCAGCATTGTGATGTCGGGAATGGGCTTACAGATGCCATTTGGAGATTGTTGGTAGGAGGATGGAGATGGGCTTAAAGATGCCATCCAGGGGCGATTGATGGACTGTATTTGAATGAGTGACAGAATTACATCTGAATCTGGATCGTATCTGGACTATTATTTGAAGGTCTCTGATTGCCTATCATTAACTGGAAGAAATAAATCTAACCAAAGGAGGTCTTTTTTGATAATGATGTGTGATGAAGGAATCTGGGACAATTGCTACTCCAAACAGATGATGAAGGAATCTTGGACGATTGCTACCTCAGCAGGGTGATGAAGGAATCTTGGACGATTTCTACCTCAGCAGGATGATGAAGGAATCTTGGACGATTACTACCTCAGCAGGATGATGAAGGAATCTTGGACGATTACTACCTCAGTAGGATGATGAAGGAATCTTGGAAGATTACTACCTCAGCAGGATGATGAAGGAATCTTGGATGACTTCTACCTCAGCAGGACGATGAAGGAATCTTAGATGACTTCTACCTCAGCAGGATGATGAAGGAATCTTGGACGATTACTACCTCAGCAGGATGATGAAGGAATCTTAGATGACTTCTACCTCAGCAGGACGATGAAGGAATCTTGGATGACTTCTACCTCAGCAGGATGATGAAGGAATCTTGGACGATTACTACCTCAGCAGGATGATGAAGGAATCTTGGATGACTTCTACCTCAGCAGGATGATGAAGGAATCTTGGATGACTTCTACCTCAGCAGGATGATGAAGGAATCTTGGATGACTACTACAACAGCAGGATGATGAAGGAATCTTGGATGATTACTACCTCAGCAGGATGATGAAGGAATCTTGGATGATTACTACCTCAGCAGTATGGTGAAGGAATCTTGGACGACTTCTACCTCAGCAGGATGATGAAGGAATCTTGGATGATTACTACCTCAACGGGATGATGATGGAATCTTGGACGACTTCTACCTCAGCAGGATGATGAAGGAATCTTGGACGATTACTACCTCAGCAGGATGATGAAGGAATCTTGGATGATTACTACCTCAGCAGGATGATGAAGGAATCTTGGATGATTACTACCTCAGCAGGATGATGAAGGAATCTTTGACGACTGCTACTCCAAAAGGTAATGACTTTTATCTGTTGATCGATCTTTCCTGAAAAGGTAAAAAGTTAGTTGTATGCAATGTCATGATGTATGCATTGTGTAATGATGTTCTCAAAATAAATGAGATTTATGTTATATGTATTTTGTATGCATATGCTATGAATGTTATTGAAATGTAATTTTGTCTTGGAGAATAAATTCTTAACAAGTGTTGGGGAGTTATTAAATCCTGGATTGTTGTTGAAGAATAGGTATGTCTTCAAACTTTGCTTAGAATGTTTCCACTGAGGATCCTTGTTTTGTTGAGGAGAACTCCGTTGGGGAAAGTTGTGAACTCTGTGGAGAGTATTGATTCATTCTTGGGGAACAAGTTCAGGAGTCTCGATTATCCGTTGCTCTACTGGGGAGTCCAAGTTAAACTGACATCTGGTTGGGTCCAGGTTTCACAGTAACTTGTTGGGGATTGTAGAGTAGTCTACTGGGGAAGAGGAGTTGTGGTCCTTTGATTTGTAGTAGTCAAAGAGGCAAACTCAAGCTGGGGAATCCTGGTGTTGTTGGGGAAATAAACCTTGTCGTCAGTTTGCTAGAGAGGTGACATCTTCGTTGGGGGAAGTCCTCGAGGATTCTTGAGGTTGATTCAGCTGGGGAAAGGTTTTCAGAGATTAAACCCTTGATGGGAGTCATCCTATGAGAAGGATTTTGGGGAGATTTGTCATTGCCCCTAGTAGCAAGTGTTTGTGACATTTCCAGAAAATGTTTAATTGTACGTAACCCTTCACCGAGATTGATGTTCAATGCCCCAAGTGACGGAGATGGAGACTTGCCCCTGGTTACTCTGTACTTCTTTGAGAGATTTCCTGCAATCTTGACTGGACTGCCCCAGGTGTGCTGGATAGTGACATGTCAAGTCCCCTTGTTGATAGGAGATTTGTCAATGGAAGTGTCATCCTTTTTGAAGTGATTTTGTTCACTGAGAGGGCTTTCGTTCATCGGATATTCGTTGTGTGAATTTCTCCGCTGTTAAACAAATAGCCAAATGCAAACAGTGATATTCAAATAATGCAAAGTTTATGCTTGTCTCGATGTTTTGAAAAATGCGTTTTTTAGCAGAAAACTTTTTATAAGACAAATTCAACACAAGATTAGGGCAAAGCCTTACAGGAGTCAGGATACCTTTTGTAACAGTATGCTTTTGAACTAACCCATGCTTCAATTAGTACTTTTGAAGGGTTGTAACGTGTCTTGGTTCACGGTTTAAGAAACAAAGGATAAAGGCTCAAAGTATATTTATACCCACCCGCTCTTCGTGATGTTCTTCAATCCTAAACTCCGTTAATTGTGCGTCGAACTCTATTCGAATTTGGAACGACGTTTTGGTGATGGTTCCTACAAGTTGGATTTTTGAAGGCAGTCATCATTTTTTTGCAACATTTTTCATGCTGTCGAGGATTTTTAATGACCTCGTTCTTTTGATTTATTATCCCTAATTTTTGCCTGACTGTTTCTGCTTTCGAGATTACAGTCAGCGGGATGCCCCAGCTTTCTTAAGCCTCCTTTATAGGTTTTAGCTCAGTGGGCTTTTTTCTTTTGAGAGATTGACTGCCTATGAGATAAGGAACCACCACTGTCTTTTGATTCCAGAGGAATGCTTTTGATGTTGTTCGTTGTATTATGAACTGAGAGTTTTGCGACTTTAATGCGCATCTTTTGAATTAACTGAGAGACTACCCTGCTCCAGGTTTAAATTAAAGGTTTCAATTTGTGAAAAGAAAAAACTCCAACTTCTTTGGCTCAAAGGGGTTGACGAGGGATTATCTTCCTTATAACTCCAGTGTTTAGGATTTGAAAGAAATGTCTGTACATCGTCAGCAAGGTCTGTCCAAAAGCATACTGTATGAGATTATGGCATTGTTTCGTCATCCTCCCTCTAAAGGCTGGTAACTTTTAGCAAGAGTTGAATGTCATAAAGCATAGTTTAAATGTAATTAAAATGATTGAATCAAATCAAGACAAACATATGCAATGCATTAATGAAACAAAGTTTGGCATTAATAGATAATTGTTTGAATAACAAAGAGATTACAACTTGAAAATTCAAATGAAACAAAGACATTCTCAATGATTTGGCGTAGGATCAGTGATTAAACTTGATCTCCTTGGCATCAATCAAGTCTTGGATCTTATTCTTCAAAGTCCAACAGTCGTCGGTGTCATGTCCGGGACTATCAGAATGATAGGCACATCTTACGCTTCGATTGTACCTAGAAGAGGAGGTATCAGGATTTTGAGGAGGATCCTTTAGTGTGATCAGTTTCACCTTCAGCAATTGTTGCAACGCTTGAGACAAAGGCATGTTGATGTTATTATACTGCCTTTCTTGATATCTTACCCTACGCCTATTGCTCTGTCTTTGTTGAACAGGCATGGGATCAGAGATCAGGGTTGCCCCTACATGTTGATCATGACGACTCTTTTGACCATAGACAACATTGGACTCTTTCTTCCCATTGTAGGGCTTTTTCTGAGCATCAGAAGGTGTTTCTTCTTGAATCTTCCTACTTTTGATGCCAGCCTCGACCCTTTCGCCGGTCAGTATTAGCTCGGTGAATCCGGTTGAAGAGCTTCCGATCAAGTGTTTGAAATAAGGACCAGACAAAGTCCTAATAAACATGTCCACCAACTCCTTATCAGACAGAGGGGGTTGGACTCTTCCAGCAAGATCTCTCCACTTCTGAGCATAGTCCTTAAATCCTTCGCCTGTACCCATAAACATACCCTGAAGCTGAGTACGCATGGGATCAAGGTCGGCATTATACCGGTATTTCTTATAAAAAGCAGTAGCAAGGTTCTCCCAGTTGCGGATGTTAGCTCCTTCCAGTTGACAGAACCATTCAAGTTGAGTCCCTGACAGACTATCTTGAAAGAAATGAACCCAGAGATTTCTATTAGCAGTATAGGGTTGAATCTTCCTCACATATGACCGAAGGTGCAGCTTTGGACAGGAAGCTCCGTCGTACTTGGCAAAGGCAGGTGCCTTGAATTTATGGGGAATCACCACCCCAGAGGATAGACCTAGATCCCCGAAGTCCAGACCGGGCACCTTCTGTATTTCCATAGCGCTCAAACGGTCTTCCAGTTGTTTGTACTTATCCTCAGCAGGAGGATACTGTTCTTCATCATAGTCCATCTCGTTGTCGGAGACTTCAGGGCTAGGAGCCCTCCTTTCTTGTGGACTGTCTTTCCCTCCAAATGAGGTGGTCAGATCAACTTCATTATGCAGCCCGTTTCCAAACCTGCGTCCAGTGTTGAACAGGATGGTCCTCTTTTTCTTCTTCTTTTTCTCCTTCAGAATCAAAGTCTTCAGGTCCTGCTGACCCTTAGCTAGGCTCATGACAAACTCTTGAAATTGGGCATTCTGGGCCTGGAGGGCCTTGAAAACTTGCTCAGTGGAAGGTTCAGTAGACATGATGATTGCTGAAATAAACAGCGGAGAAGATAAGAGACCTGTACTGGGAGACCTGTTATGCAATGATATGTATGATATATGTATGCAATGTTTTCAAGGATCTCGCGGGGTAAACAAGAAACTGTTAGAATCTGAATCTGGTAGCTTGATTGAAGGAACTTCATGTTGCTGAGAATCCTTCTTCAAGAGTCAAGCTCACCATATCGAGTGGGTCATAGCCTCTGACTCAAGTTATCGTGTTTTGATTTCTAAACAACCTTGGCTAGAGGAAAATAAATCCCCTTTTCCCCTTGCTGTACATTTGATTTACCATAACCTGCATCACAAGCCCTTGAGATCCTTGAAATGGTTAAGCAAAATGCTATGGTATGATGTTATGATGTTATGTACAGGTATGCAAAAGTAAGCAAGTGTATATATAGGCAGTCATATTCACACAGAGAAAACAAGTCCTTAGGTTTAGGCTTGCATGGGGTTTCATAGGTGTTGTACCCCAAAATTTGCCCTCCCATTTCCTCAACATTTTCTCATCACAAGACCTTTGAAGATCAAGATACAGTTAGGGTTTCCTCTGCTCAAGACTTCTCCTTGCACTGTGGACTCAAATTAGGGTTTGTGTTTGCCCAAGGATGTTTTGACCTAAAAAGCCTAAGATGACTTTCATGCTTCATGTTGGACTCCCAAGTTTACCCATGCCAAGTTTCAAGTCTTGATTCCAAGTTTTACCCAGTCAATTGGACAGTTGACCTAGAAATCAGCTGTATTGGGGAAAAAGTCAACTGTGGCCAATTGACAGTCAAACCTCATGAAATTTGATCCACATCAACATTATGAACTCATATGGACCATTTGATCAAGTTTGGATCACAATTCCACAAGAAATTTGATCAGATCACCAAAAGGGCAAAATGGTCATTTTTAGGGTTTTGACTGCACAAAGGCAATTTTTGACTGTTTGACCTAGCCAATGGCAAATCAAGCCCACATATGGACTCAAGGACTCAATGAAATGGTCTTGACACATTCATCAAGCTCAAAAGATCCCAAGTACACAAGATTGATAGTTGAATTTCCCAGTCAATTGATCAATTTTGACTGTATACTGAAAAGTCAAACTTTGACTTTTTGGTCAAAATCAAGAGTCAAGATCCATTTTTCATCAAAACTTGCCAAATCATGAAACTTGTTCACCAAGAAATCTCAAAATACAAATTAGGGTTTGAAAATGGAATTTTTCATAACTTAGAATTTTTCTAAGTTATGAAAAACCCTAGTTTTTTCCCAACTTTGCCCCATCTTTTCACCAAGATCCATTTGGATTCAAACAAAAGTCAAAACATGAAAGTTGTAGCTTGTTGCATAATCTAGAACTTTGATTCACAAAGTTTTCTCATTTAAAGCTTGTATCTCAAGTTATAATTTTTTGAATAAGGGCACTAAACCATTTTTAACTTAGTGAAATTTAACCTATTTTGACAAGGTTTTCTACCCCACTTCAAGGCCACTTTTCATACCCTTCCACTTGGAATTTTAATTTGCATTTCAAAGATGGATTGTAGTACACATTCCAAGCTTTCCAAAATGTCCAAGAACTCATCAAACAACCTCATAACTTGAGAGATTCGAATTTCACAAGTTGGCAAGAATTCACTTTTGTTCTTCATCAAAACATGTTCATAAACTTTGCAAATTTGAACTCAGCATAGTTTGTGCTACTTTACAGGTCCCTAAACCAAATTACACTCCTTAATTTAATGCAAAACCATTGAACCAAGTTGTTATTCTAAGCCTTTGGTCATTACACAAGGAATTAAGCCTAAACTAGAAAAAGCATTATTTCCATTCTTGAAAAGAAGAACTTTATGTCAAGTTTGCAATCCAAGTGGTACAATCAAGATCTTCTTGGCACAAGTTTGTGAGCAAATTGCACTGATCAAGGCAAAGGATAGCAGCATAGTGGGAGGGCCTGTACTGACCTAGAGAGCCAAGTTGCACTTTGTAGCTTAAGTGTGAAGAAAGGTCCATAACTTATGCCATCTCTCATCTCAGCTTAGACACACAACACAAAAGCTATCAAACACATTCCATAGAACATATCTAAGCTTTGGCACGAGTCCTGAACCTCTCAAGCACCCTCCATCTCAAAATCACCTTGAAACTGCACAAACAGGGGAAGCCCTGCAGATTGAGTGCTATCTCTCAATCCCTTCGAGCATTCTTGTCCAAACTTGTTCCTCTACCTTCCTTACAACATATGCAAGCTAACCCTGTCCTTAAACCTGACCTGTAACACCTCCAAGCCACTTCACCATTTTTAAAATTTCTGTTTTGCAGTTGGAGTTCACTAGCTCGATTCAGGAAGTTTCAAGATAAAGTAGGACTTGGAAAAGCATCCTTACACTTCAAGGAAGCTATACAAGTCATCATTTCACTCTGAAACATCCTCCATTGCCAAGCTCGATTCCAACTGAACAGGTACATTCATGGAGTTCTATCTCTCTTATTAGGCATTGTTAGCTTTAGGTTTTTGAAGAAAACATGTCACAATCATAGCCCTGAACACGCTCATATGATTAGATTTCATTTATATTTCGTGTGCTTAGAGAATTTCATGTCTGAACATTGATGAAAAGTTAGGTCAGAAATTGGGGGAGGAGAAATTCTCCCTCATCTTAGAGAGATAGGTCAAGTTATTTATATGGTTGAAACCGTCTCTTCATGCTGAACATTTCTTGTGTTATGAGTTTTTGCTGAAAAGCCAAGAATAAGGAGTTAGACATTGAAGAACAGGGGCGCGCGTTTTTTCAAATGTTTGAGCTGGAGGTTGAAGACAATGATCAGTGGGCTGGGCCTGTGTTATTTTACTTTTCACACCACCTTTTTTGATTCACACCCCCCTGAGCCCATTTGTTCATTTCTTAATATTTTTGACTTTTTCTTTTTTGGCTGACTTTGTTTATTTTTTCTCATAGCATTAAAAAATTAAAAATATTTTTTCCATCATTTTCTGAATTTATGGCATATTTATTGGATTTGTTTCTTTATTTATGCATAATATATATATATACCATTATTAGAATAAATAGAAAAATAGTGTAAATACATTTTTATTTTTATTTTACTTTCTGAAAATATTTCACACAAAAAAATATACTCTTTTATTTATTTTATTAAAATATTAAATAAATACTTATTTTGTGTATAATACATATTTAGGGTTTAATATATATACATATATTTTTATTAATACATTTAGGCTAAAATGTAAAAATACTTGAATTTTTTCATTTTATTAATATTTGATACAAAAATACATTTTTTCACAATATACTTCATTATTATATTATTTTTATAAATAAACAAATAAACATTTGTATTAAATTAGATAATAATACCTTTTCTTTAAAATTAGGGTTTTTTGCCCTAAAGTCAAAATACTCCAAAAAAATAATACATTTTATTTTCTTTTCTCTTTTACATAAATAATATTTTTTCATACATATACAAAACATTTTTTGTGCATCTTGCATTTTTATTTAATTTTTTGTACATTATTTAAATTGCAAATATTCAAATGATGTAATAATTTAGATTTAAATTCTTGTCAATATCCCCATCTGAACCTTTGTACCCCCCTTCCCATATTTGGTTTTGTAATAGCTTAGTAATTTTAATTTCGCACTTTATTGCTTTCTAATGATAACATGTTAGAATTAGGGTTTGTATGCGAAAAACGATAAAAAATAGTTTGACCTAATACAAGATAAACAAGCATGAAAATGGACACACAAATCACACTTGCACCCCCTAGGGTTTTCCACTTGTTGCCTTCAAATAAATGGGCCATATTGCATGTTAAACTTCTTTGGGCAAAACAAACAGTTTGAATGATCATAGTCCCTCGATAAAACTTTTCAAAACAAACAAAACAAATGATCAAGTCCCTTAAAGAAATTGCTCAAAGACATTTAACGCCGTTGCAATTATGGTCTAAAACGATGACCCACGCCTGTCCCTTTCACATCCTAACATAAGGTTGCCCACCAAATACAATGGTGGAGCAAACTTGTTAAAAGGGTTAAAGTATAGCAATGATCTTTTGAGAAATTTAGGAGTAGATAACCTCTTAGTTACTTGAATTAACTTGCAAAACAAAACACTTGCCTAATTTCAAAATCACACATCACCACACTTTCAAAACAACCTTCAAAAACAAATGAAAACTTTTTCAAAAGACATACATCTTTGTATACATCCCCACATGGATCATTACAAAGGTTGCCACCACATTGGCCTCTTTTCAAAACATTTTCAAACCCACACACTCAAGCACCATTTAAAACAATTGAAAACAAAAGGCAAGCGATCTAAGCAAGTAACTAAGAGCCCATGGATAACCATGGATAGAAAGGGTGCTAATACCTTCCCTTTCTATAATCTACTCCCCGAACCCAAGAAAACATCTCAAAAGGTTTTTGCTGTGCTTTTTAACCTTTCCTTAGGATAAAATAAAAAGTCGGTGGCGACTCTTGCTAACCGCAACATCTGCGAATACAAACGCAAAACCTCAAGTCAGTTCTCCCACCGTATCACAGAACTGGCGACTCTGCTGGGGATACTTCTAAAAGTGGAGTAACCTTAGGGTTTAGATCACCTTTGTTTTCAATTGTTTGCTTTGTTTGCTTTTATATTTGTGGGCTTTGCATCGGAGTTTCATAGATCCTAACCCGGATCTGGGATGTACCCTTTTTAGGTAGCATAATCTGTGAGGGACCTGTCCGGCGTAGACCGACATGGGTGAAGCAGTGGCTACGTTGGTGTGGCAACTTAGTCTGTACCTATATCCCTTGTGTTGTAACGGGGAGAATATAGGTCTTCTAAGGGGTCATTAAACACCAACCAACCTTAGAACCCTAAATTGACCAACTTGGCTATTAGGACAGTAGCAGTATGCTACACTCATTGAGGCTAAACTCTCGAGATGGTTCTGGCCGCGAGAAAAGATTGCGATGCTGGAGTTATGACCGATTGAGGGTAGCCAATGATTTGAGATCCTCTAGAACCCGGTTACTTTTGATAGGACAGGTTTTAACCGACAAAACCAAAAGAGGGTAATACCTGAAACTCATGCTGGCCTGAAACCTAAGGGTGTCTTGTGTGACTTGTGTGCCTTATTTGCCTATGTGAATACTTGTGATGTGCTTCATCATAGCATCATGCCATCATACCATTGCATGCATCCTGTATAAAAGGCTAACCCATTTCAAAGACAAAAGAGGTTTCATCTTTGCTCTGTTTTGTAGGACATTATGATGCCTGTGCGAAGGAATACTATCCGGTTCAACTTTGTTCGTTCACCTGAGTTGCTTGATGAGTTGGTTAGCAGAATTCCAAATACCACTTCCTTCATTCAGAGGCATGGTTCTCTTCTCAGTTTAGTCACTGCAAAATGGGACCAACAACTGATAAGTGTTCTGACCCAGTTTTATGACCCTCTGTATCACTGTTTCACCTTTCAAGACTTCCAGCTGGTTCCTACCCTGGAAGAATTTTCTTATTTGCTTGGGATTCCTGTCTTGGAACAAACTCCATTCACTGGTTTGGAAAAGACTCCTAGGCCTGAGGAGATTGCTGCAATTCTCCCCTTGACCAAAGAAGAGGTATTATCCAACTGGGAAACTAGAAATGGGATCAAGGGCTTTTTGGTCAAATTTCTGGTTGGCAAGGCTAATGATTTCTGGAATGACTTGGACTTCAAGGCATATGAGGATGTTCTAGCTCTTTTGATCTATGGTCTGGTACTGTTTCCCAACCCTGACGCTTTTATCAGTATCCATGTCATAAGGATCTTCATGTCTCGGAATCCGGTACCCACTCTTTTGGGTGATATTCTACAACAACTCTATGCTCGTACTGCCCGAAAACGGGGAACTCCGTGGTGTTGTACTCCTTTGCTAGTAAGGTGGTTTATTTCGCACCTTCCTAAGTTCGTGCTGAAGAATGAAGAAGGAAAAGGTTGGGCTCGGAGGTTAATGTCTCTCACTGATAATGACATCACCTGGACTCTCAGAGGTTTGGATGAGGTAGCTGTTATCGACCGTTGCGGAGAATACCCTAATGTCCCGTTGATTGGTATCCAAGGAGGAATCTCTTACAATCCGTGTTTAGCTCTCCGTCAGTTTGGAAGAGCCAGAGGAGATGGGCCTCATGAGATGTTGGTTCCTCACTTCCATTTTGAGTTTCAGGCAGACAGTGACAAACTACGCCAGGGATTCATTAGAGCTTGGGACAGAATTCACAAAGCTGACCCACATGAGTTAGGACCAAAGACTTCTCTGCCATTGAAGCCCTATTGCAAATGGGTCCGCATCCGTGCTCAGAAGTTAGGTATGCCCTACGAAGCTGTTAGACCTCTCTTTCTTGAGTCTCCTGTTGAAGATGGGATTCCTCCAACTGTCCTCCCTCCTCAGATACCCACTGATTTTGATACAATGAAGAGATCTTGGGCACAGCTAAAGGAAGAACGGGATTTCTATCGGGAGAAGTTCAACGAGCAGGAAAGGAAGATCCAGAGGCTGACTAAGCAATTGGAGGAAGAACGGGTCCTGAACAACTACATCAGCACTGAAAAGAGGAGGCCATGGGAGCATTGATGAGCTTTGATGTTTCCTTTTGTAGTTTTATTTCCTTTTCATTCCTGTAATGCCTAAGGGCAAGTTGTTGAACAATTAAAAATTTTAATCTAATGAAGTGTGTTTCCCTTTTTGTCTACAAAGTTGAATCTTGTTTGTCTTTGAAAACATAAAACATACGCATTCCATTACACCATATGCATAGCAGGTACCCTATTTCACAGGTTGCTTAATCTCCTTCGCTGTTTATTTTGAACAGTCATCATGAATCCAGAATCATGCAGTGAGCAAGCAATCAAGGCCCTTCAGGCCCAAAGTGCACAGTTTCAAGAGATGGTCCTAAGCCTAGCCCAAGGTCAGCAAGAGTTGAAGACTCTACTCATGAAGAAGAAGAAGAAAAAGAGGACTGCATTGTTCAACACCGGACGCAGATTTGGGAACACACTCCACAACGAAGCTGATCCAACCACTTCTTCTGCTGAGAAAAACAGTCCCCAAGGGGGAGGAGCTCCTAGTCCCGCAGTCTCCGACAACGAGACGGACTATAACGACGAACAATACCCACCTGTTGCTGACAGATACAAGCAATTGGAGGACCGCTTGAGCGCCATGGAAATTCAGAATGTGCCGGGACTGGATTTTGGAGATTTGGGGTTATCTTCTGGGGTAGTCATTCCACACAAGTTTAAGGCGCCTGCCTTCGCCAAGTACGATGGGGTCTCCTGCCCAAAGCTGCATCTGAGGTCGTACGTAAGGAAAATCCAACCTTACACGGCGGATAAGAACCTCTGGATTCACTTCTTCCAAGATAGCCTCTCGGGGTCACAGCTTGAATGGTTCTACCAATTGGATGGAGCTAGCATCCGACACTGGGAGGATTTGGCAACCGCATTCTACAGACAATACCAATACAATTCTGATCTCGCTCCTACGCGTACCCAACTTCAGGGTATGTCTCTAGGGACGGGTGAAGGGTTCAAAGAGTACGCTCAAAAATGGAGAGATTTGGCTGGCAGGGTGCAGCCTCCATTGACTGATCGAGAATTGGTTGATATGTTTCTGGGGACGTTGTTTGGTCCGTTTTTCAATCATTTGGTTGGTAACTCCTCCGCTGGATTTACAGATTTGATATTAACGGGAGAAAGAATTGAAGCTGGCATCAGGTCAGGCAAGATACAAAAGGCTGCCTCTACAAGTGCTGAGAAGAGGCCATTTAAGAAAGAAGCAAGTGCCGTCTATGGTCCTAGAAGACAAGTCAAGCCCGAAAGTCGCCAAGCCGTCAATGCTTTGGTCATCTCCAAACCTGTTGCTGCTCCTCAGCAGTACAATCAACAAAGAAACGAAAGGCCCAAGAGGCAGTATAACCGACTGAGTATGACCTTATCTCAAATTTTACCCCAACTGTTATCCACCAACCTAGTGACCCTCAAAGAAGCTCCTAAGGTTGTCAACACTGCGTCTCCTAAGTTAACCCAAATGCCCGGTGTGCTTATCATTCTGATAGTCCCGGGCACACTACTGATGATTGCTGGGCCTTGAGAAACAAAGTGCAAGATCTGATCGACGCAAAGGAAATTCAGTTTGAAGCGCCAGAAAGACCAAATGTTGTAACGGCTCCTATGCCCCAGCATAGGGTAAATGCCATTGAGGAAGAAACGTATGCTGTTTCGATAGATGAAGTTGTTACCCCTCTGAAGACTGTTAAGAAGAACCTACTGCGGGCCGGTTTATTTCCGGGTTGCGGTGAAGGTTGCCTGTTCTGTGCTATTTCCCTATCTGATTGTCCCTTGCTGAGGTTAGGCATCCAAGGCCTAATGGATAGCAAGGAAATTCTATTCAAAAAGACTGCTGTTCAATTGGTTCCGATGAAAGAAGTTTCTGTGATTACCATCTTCAAAAATCCAATCAAGGCTCCCCCAAAGAAGCCTATTCAAATCATGACAGTTGCGCCTGTGATCATTACTGTTCCGGGGCCCCTCTCCTACGTGTCTGATAAAGCTGTCCCCTGGCATTATGGGGCAGACGTGTATGTAAATGGAATCAAACAAGAATTCGACGCTAGTGCCAGTATCTGCATTATCACTGGTCCAGCCAAGGTCACCCGCAGTGGCAGGCTCTTCTTGCCTGACATTGCACCGCCCGCTATTCGAAAACCCCTCCTCATAAAACCTACAAGTTTACCTGGTCCTGTTGCTGATCAAGTTGTTTCCCCTGCTGCCGAGTCATCAAATGCTCGGGGCAAAGGGATTGAAGAAGAGCCTGCCCGGATGGAGGCACCAATACCCATAAATGTTGAGGCCTCCCGACAAGAAATGGAGGAGATTCTGAAAATAATAAAGAAGAGTGATTTTAATGTTGTCGAGCAGTTGGGGCATACGCCCTCCAAGATCTCCCTGCTCTCCTTATTGCTATGCTCCGAGGCCCATGCTAAAGCCTTGATCTCATTTCTCAAGACGACCCATGTGCCGCAGGAGACGTCTGCAGTCCAGTTCACTGATTGCATAGCGAATCTAACAGCGGACAACGGCTTGGGTTTTTCAGATGATGACCTGACCGCGAAAGGGAGAGACCACAATGATGCCATGCATGTCTCTATTGAATGCAGGGGCACTACTCTGGCACATGTATTGGTGGATACTGGTTCTTCCTTGAATGTTCTACCGAAAAAGGCTTTAGATCGTCTGGATTATGAAGGCCTGGAGTTGAAACCCAGCAATATCATCGTCAGGGCCTTTGACGGTTCCAAAAGGATGGTTCATGGAGAGGTTAACATCCCTATTCGTGTGGGCTCTCAAGTGTTTGACTCTACCTTTTACGTGATGGATATACGTCCATCGTACTCTTGTCTGCTGGGTCGACCTTGGATCCATAAAGATGGGGCAGTGACCTCTACCTTGCACCAGAAGCTGAAGTATCCCGTCAGGGGGAAAATCGTCACTGTGCAAGGAGAAGAGGAGTATATGGTGAGCCATTTGAATTCCTTCAGGTACATTGAGATGGACGGAGAGTTTATTGAAACCCCATTTCAGCATTTCGAGGAAGTACATCCAATTTCAGCAGCAGCAGAGGCAGCGGTCGAAGAGAATGATTCCTTGAAGATGGCTTCCCTAAGGGATGCCCGGGCTGTGGTACAGAAAGGCAATTGTGCACACTGGGGTCAGCTTCCTGACTTCACTCAGAAGAACGACAAGTTTGGGCTAGGCTTTACTGCAGAGGCTCAGAAGGCGGTGCGCAAAGAGAGGATCGGAAAGGCTCCGGTGTTTATTTCCAGCTCAAGGGTGAATGCTATCGAGGAGGATGTGGAGGAAGCTGAGTTTGACAGTTGGATCTACCCGACTACCAGCAACGAACCAAGCAACTGGACGGCAAAGGATTTTACCCCTATCACATTTGTCACGCAGTAATTAATTTCTTTTGATTTCCAAATTTGTAACAAACAATATGTTAAAACTTTGTTGGCTCGGTGTCCTACCCGGGACATCGTAGCTCCATTTGTGAGGGCTTTTTGTATGACATTTTCATATATCATTAATCAAAACATTGGACGTTTGTTGCATTTCAAATCTTGTGCTCTTTTCCTTTCTGTGTTATATATATTGCAAAACAGCTATATTTACACACACTCACTTATACAGGTTTCAATCCACTCTGGATCTCACTGGTAACAGCTCTGTTACCGCCAGTTATGACTTCGAAAATCCGATCAACTTAGCCGAAGACGAAGGTGAAGATGATTGCGAAGTTCCTGGTGAACTCGCAAGACTGCTACTCCAGGAAGAGAGGGCTATTCAACCACATGAAGAGCCTGTGGAAACAATTAACTTGGGTACTGAGACAGATAGGAAAGAGGTCAAGATTGGTGCCAATCTAGAGCTCAGCGTGAAGCAACGATTGATCCAGATGCTACAAGACTACATGGAGATTTTTGCTTGGTCCTATGAAGATATGCCTGGTTTGGACGCCGACATTGTAGTTCACCACCTGCCAACCAAGGAAGATTGCCCTCCGGTAAAGCAGAAAGTTCGACGGATGCGTCCAGAGATGTCTGAAAAGATCAAGGCCGAGGTTATGAAGCAGTTTGATGCCGGGTTCCTCGCAGTGACTTCTTACCCTCAGTGGGTTGCCAATGTGGTGCCAGTACCGAAGAAGGACGGTAAAGTCAGAATGTGTGTCGACTACAGGGATTTGAACAGGGCCAGCCCCAAGGATGACTTCCCCCTACCTCACATCGATGTCCTTGTTGACAATACAGCTCAACACAAGGTGTTCTCCTTCATGGATGGTTTTTCAGGGTATAATCAGATTAAGATGGCTCCAGAGGATATGGAGAAGACTACCTTCGTGACTCAGTGGGGCACCTTCTGTTATAAGGTCATGCCATTCGGATTGAAAAATGCTGGGGCGACCTATCAACGTGCCATGGTTACTTTATTTCATGATATGATCCATCATGAGATTGAAGTATACGTTGATGACATGATAGCGAGGTCTCAAACTGAGGAGGAGCACCTTGACCATCTGAGGAAGTTGTTTGATCGACTCAAGTTATACAAGCTGAGGTTGAATCCCAACAAATGCACCTTCGGGGTGAGGTCCGGAAAATTGCTAGGTTTCATTGTAAGTGATAAAGGTATCCAGGTGGACCCTGCCAAGGTTAAAGCTATTCAAGAGATGCCGACTCCAAAAACAGAGAAAGAAGTCAGAGGTTTCCTAGGACGACTGAATTACATTGCCCGATTCATCTCACATCTGACCGCTACTTGTGAGCCAATCTTCAAATTACTGAAGAAAGATCAAGTGGTACGCTGGAATGATGAATGTCAGGCCGCCTTTGAAAGGATAAAGGAATATCTCCAAGAGCCACCAATTCTTATGCCACCAGTGGAAGGAAGACCTCTGATACTATACTTGACGGTACTTGATAATTCAATGGGGTGTGTGCTGGGGAAGCATGACGAGTCTGGCCGAAAAGAGCACGCTATTTATTACTTGAGCAAAAAGTTTACCGACTGTGAGTCTCGTTACTCACTGCTTGAGAAAACTTGCTGCGCTCTTGTATGGGCTGCTCGCCGGCTGAGACAGTATATGCTGACTCACACTACTTTATTGATTTCAAAGATGGATCCCATCAAGTACATATTTGAAAAGCCCGCTCTGTCTGGAAGAATATCGAGATGGCAAATGATCTTAACAGAATATGATATCCAGTATACGACTCAGAAAGCAATTAAGGGAAGTGTACTGGCGGATCATCTGGCACACCAACCTGTGGACGATTACCAATCATTAAACTTTGATTTTCCGGACGAAGACATCATGGTGGTAACTGACTGTGAAGTACCTGGACCGGATGAAGGACCTGAGGAAGGATCCTGATGGTCTATGCATTTTGATGGAGCCTCCAATGCTTTGGGTAACGGCGTCGGCGCTGTAATCATATCTCCCAAAGGAACTCATACTCCCCTCACCGCCCGATTATGTTTCAGCTGCACCAACAATATGGCAGAATATGAGGCATGTATCATGGGTTTACAAGCTGCAATCGACTTAAGGATAAAATTCCTAAGTGTCTTCGGAGATTCCTCTCTCGTGATCAATCAGATCAAGGGCGAGTGGGATACGAAACACCCGAATCTTATTCCTTACAAGGAGTATGTGTCGACCTTGCTCCCTCACTTTGAAGAGATAACTTTCGAACATTTCCCTAGAGAGGAGAATCAGCTAGCGGACGCACTAGCCACGATGTCTTCAATGTTCAAAGTTAAATAGGACAATGAGGCTCCCCGAATCATAATCTGGAAGTTGGATGAACCGGCATACTGCTGCGAGCTCGAGGTTGAGAAGGTCACTTAGAAACCCTGGTATCATGAGGTGAAGAGGTACTTGGAAGCTCAGGAATACCCTGAAGGTGCATCCGTCAATGATAAGAAGTTCATGAGGAGGTTTGCTGCAAAATTCTTCCTCAGCAACGGCATTCTCTACAAACGGAATCATGATTCGACTCTGCTACGTTGTGTGGATAAGGCTGAAGCGGAGAAAATCATGATGGAACTGCATGAAGGTACATTTGGAACACATTCCAGTGGACACACCATGGCTAAGAAAATCCTTCGGGCAGGATATTTCTGGTCCACAATGGAAGCCGATTGTTACCAACACTCCCGAACTTGTCATAAATGCCAGATCTATGCTGACAAGGTGCATATCCCTCCGGTTCCTTTGAATGTACTGACGGCACCTTGGCCTTTCGCAATGTGGGGCATCGATATGATCGGTGAGATCCGACCGACGGCATCCAACGGGCATCGCTTCATCTTGGTGGCGATCGATTACTTCACGAAGTGGGTTGAGGCATCTTCCTACGCCACAGTAACCAAGAGCATCGTGGCATGTTTCATCCGGCATAATCTGATCTGTCGGTACGGCGTCCCAGAAAGAATCATTACGGACAATGGTACCAATCTCAATAACAAAATGATCACTGAACTCTGTGAACAATTCAAGATACAGCACCACAATTCTTCTCCCTACCGGCCGGAGATGAATGGGGCTGTAGAGGCAGCCAATAAAAATATCAAGAAAATTGTGCAGAAGATGACAGTGACCTATAAAGATTGGCACGAGATGTTACCGTTCGCTCTTCATGGGTACCGCACCTCAGCAAGGACATCAACCGGGGCAACTCCTTTCTCCTTGGTCTATGGCATGGAGGCAGTCTTGCCAATTGAAATCCAGATACCCTCTCTCCGGATAATGAAGGATGCAGACTTGAATGAAGATGATTGGATCCAGACTCGACTTGATCAATTAAATCTGATTGACGAAAAGAGGCTCACTGCTATCTGTCATGGTCAAACGTATCAGAAACGGATGATCAGGGCATTTAACAAGAAAGTCAGACCGCAAGAGTATCAAGTTGGGGACCTGGTAATCAAACGCATCATCCTTCCTCAAAGTGATCCCAGGGGCAAATGGACCCCTACATACGAAGGGCCATTTGTGGTTAAACGTGTGTTCTCAGGAGGAGCCATGATCCTAACCACCATGGATGGTGACGACCTTCCTCACCCCGCCAATGCAGACATAGTGAAAAAATACTACGCATAAATAAAAGACCCGCTAGGTTGACATACCTAGGCAAAATAAGGGCTTCCCGGCAAACCAAAAGGGTTCGGGCAAAAGTAAGGGATGAAATGAATAAAAAATCTGTACACCCGGTAAGTCGAAAACCTGAAAGGGCGGCTTGGGCAAAAATAGGTATCCCGGTGGACTGAAAACCCGAAAGGGCGGTCCGGGCAAAAGTTAGGGATAAAAGCGTAACACTATGTCTCATTGGATCACTTCGCATCCGGAATTCGGCATCAACTATCTGACTCCAGATTTCGGCATTGACCAATCAGCTTCATCTTCAAATTAGGCAGCAAAGCGATGAGACGTTCGAAGACATAAAGGCGATAGCAGAGTTGGAACCCAGTGGGATTGTTCACATAGCTGTTTTGTTTCCTTTTTCAAATTGTAAACTCTATACTATTTGGCGATGTCCTCTTACTAGGATGTCAGCCTCTTGTACAAAAACGCCTATTCACAGGCAAAGTTTAAATCAATACAAATTCACTTGTCCATACAAATTACCATTGTTTTCCTTTTTTTGTTTTGTCTTGCGAAGAACGTCCAATGTTCATTTTTGATATATGCATTTGACATTAAATTGCTGATTCATAAATGTTTGCATATGAAACAAGAGATTAATTACAGGTGACATCAAAGACAGGGGCAATGTGGAGTTGTCTAATGCAGTCTGGTTGTTTTGTCCGCCAAGGCACCAAGGTAGGTTCAACTGAAGAATGTGGCCAAATAATCTCAATTCCCCGCAGAGTAAAACAGGACGCGACAATACTTTCCCCAAGCGGAGTTGATTCCCCGTCGATCCCGAAAAGGCACAACATTCCCCGACAGGTCTTAAAGCTCATCCCCAGTAGATTCTGCAAGCTTATCCCCTGCGAAGAACGGACGTCTCGCCCGAGTTTTATTTAGAGTTATTTCCTCACAAGGACTTATAACTGGGTTATCCTCAGCTAAAAGCCATGGAAGACCGCTCTCGGCAAAGTTCCTTCAATCCCCAGCGAAATATATCTTTGGTATTCCCAAGCAGAGTTTATCTTCGGAGTTCCCCAGCGGAGTTTATCATCGTTATCCTCAGCGGAATCCGTCGTTAAAGTCCTCAGCAGGCCTCTCATCAAAACTTCGGCCAAATATCTCTTCCACAGAGCAATTCTCCGGTCGTTCGTCAAGGATTTATTTTCCCCAAGACGAAATTACATTCATAAACATTTTACATTTTCATACATCTTGCTTACATACATGATGAAACGCATACAACATCTCATGTTGAACATCATGATATCATGCATATCATACATCATGACATTGCATACAACTTACGTTTTTGCCTTTTCAGGAAAAAGACAATCTCAAAAACGACTACCTTCAACTGTCACAATTCCAGATTCGATACCTGTATCTAGCCAGGGCACATCTGAGAGTGATCAGTTTCTAGACTCGGTTTCTGTATCTAGCCAGGGCACGTCTGAAGAGTTCGAAGATTCGATTCCTGTATCCAGCCAGGGCACATCTATCAACTACAACAGCTCCAGATTCGATTCCTGTATCCAGCCAGGGCATATCTGTTGACCACGTTTCCAGACTCGACTCCTGTATCTAGCCAGGGCACGTCTGAAGAGTTCGAAGATTCGATTCCTGTATCCAGCCAGGGCACATCTATTAAATGACTATTTCCATATTCGACTCCTGTATCCAGCCAGGGCATATCTGTGAGCAACCAATTGTAGATTCAATACCTGTATCCAGCCAGGGCATATCTGCATCAGGAGACTGAGGATCAAACACCTGTAACAAGCCAGGAAAACATCCGTCTTTCTCAAATACACAAGTTCTCGCAAAGGAATATCTTATGCGACCGACACTTCCAAATGGCATCTATAAGCCCATTCCCAACAAGGTTCTGTCACCTCTCCAAATGGCATCTATAAGCCCATTCCCGACACCACATTGTTGAGACTCCAGCATGCGAGTGCAAATTTCCGGGCACTCTAGTGTCCAATCTCCTTTTACCCTCGAGTCACGAAAGGCAAACTTGCCAATCTAACTCTTCAGGTCCAAGAAGATTGAACAGGGGCAACTGTTGTACCCCAAAATTTTCCCTCCCATTTCCTCAACATTTTCTCATCACAAGACCTTTGAAGATCAAGATACAGTTAGGGTTTCCTCTGCTCAAGACTTCTCCTTGCACTGTGGACTCAAATTAGGGTTTGTGTTTGCCCAAGGATGTTTTGACCTAAAAAGCCTAAGATGACTTTCATGCTTCATGTTGGACTCCCAAGTTTACCCATGCCAAGTTTCAAGTCTTGATTCCAAGTTTTACCCAGTCAATTGGACAGTTGACCTAGAAATCAGCTGTATTGGGGAAAAAGTCAACTGTGGCCAATTGACAGTCAAACCTCATGAAATTTGATCCACATCAACATTATGAACTCATATGGACCATTTGATCAAGTTTGGATCACAATTCCACAAGAAATTTGATCAGATCACCAAAAGGGCAAAATGGTCATTTTTAGGGTTTTGACTGCACAAAGGCAATTTTTGACTGTTTGACCTAGCCAATGGCAAATCAAGCCCACATATGGACTCAAGGACTCAATGAAATGGTCTTGACACATTCATCAAGCTCAAAAGATCCCAAGTACACAAGATTGATAGTTGAATTTCCCAGTCAATTGATCAATTTTGACTGTATACTGAAAAGTCAAACTTTGACTTTTTGGTCAAAATCAAGAGTCAAGATCCATTTTTCATCAAAACTTGCCAAATCATGAAACTTGTTCACCAAGAAATCTCAAAATACAAATTAGGGTTTGAAAATGGAATTTTTCATAACTTAGAATTTTTCTAAGTTATGAAAAACCCTAGTTTTTTCCCAACTTTGCCCCATCTTTTCACCAAGATCCATTTGGATTCAAACAAAAGTCAAAACATGAAAGTTGTAGCTTGTTGCATAATCTAGAACTTTGAATCACAAAGTTTTCTCATTTAAAGCTTGTATCTCAAGTTATAATTTTTTGAATAAGGGCACTAAACCATTTTTAACTTAGTGAAATTTAACCTATTTTGACAAGGTTTTCTACCCCACTTCAAGGCCACTTTTCATACCCTTCCACTTGGAATTTTAATTTGCATTTCAAAGATGGATTGTAGTACACATTCCAAGCTTTCCAAAATGTCCAAGAACTCATCAAACAACCTCATAACTTGAGAGATTCGAATTTCACAAGTTGGCAAGAATTCACTTTTGTTCTTCATCAAAACATGTTCATAAACTTTGCAAATTTGAACTCAGCATAGTTTGTGCTACTTTACAGGTCCCTAAACCAAATTACACTCCTTAATTTAATGCAAAACCATTGAACCAAGTTGTTATTCTAAGCCTTTGGTCATTACACAAGGAATTAAGCCTAAACTAGAAAAAGCATTATTTCCATTCTTGAAAAGAAGAACTTTATGTCAAGTTTGCAATCCAAGTGGTACAATCAAGATCTTCTTGGCACAAGTTTGTGAGCAAATTGCACTGATCAAGGCAAAGGATAGCAGCATAGTGGGAGGGCCTGTACTGACCTAGAGAGCCAAGTTGCACTTTGTAGCTTAAGTGTGAAGAAAGGTCCATAACTTATGCCATCTCTCATCTCAGCTTAGACACACAACACAAAAGCTATCAAACACATTCCATAGAACATATCTAAGCTTTGGCACGAGTCCTGAACCTCTCAAGCACCCTCCATCTCAAAATCACCTTGAAACTGCACAAACAGGGGAAGCCCTGCAGATTGAGTGTTATCTCTCAATCCCTTCGAGCATTCTTGTCCAAACTTGTTCCTCTACCTTCCTTACAACATATGCAAGCTAACCCTGTCCTTAAACCTGACCTGTAACACCTCCAAGCCACTTCACCATTTTTAAAATTTCTGTTTTGCAGTTGGAGTTCACTAGCTCGATTCAGGAAGTTTCAAGATAAAGTAGGACTTGGAAAAGCATCCTTACACTTCAAGGAAGCTATACAAGTCATCATTTCACTCTGAAACATCCTCCATTTCCAAGCTCGATTCCAACTGAACAGGTACATTCATGGAGTTCTATCTCTCTTATTAGGCATTGTTAGCTTTAGGTTTTTGAAGAAAACATGTCACAATCATAGCCCTGAACACGCTCATATGATTAGATTTCATTTATGTTTCGTGTGCTTAGAGAATTTCATGTCTGAACATTGATGAAAAGTTAGGTCAGAAATTGGGGGAGGAGAAATTCTCCCTCATCTTAGAGAGATAGGTCAAGTTATTTATATGGTTGAAACCGTCTCTTCATGCTGAACATTTCTTGTGTTATGAGTTTTTGCTGAAAAGCCAAGAATCAGGAGTTAGACATTGAAGAACAGGGGCGCGCGTTTTTTCAAATGTTTGAGCTGGAGGTTGAAGACAATGATCAGTGGGCTGGGCCTGTGTTATTTTACTTTTCACACCACCTTTTTTGATTCACACCCCCCTGAGCCCATTTGTTCATTTCTTAACATTTTTGACTTTTTCTTTTTTGGCTGACTTTGTTTATTTTTTCTCATAGCATTAAAAAATTAAAAATATTTTTTCCATCATTTTCTGAATTTATGGCATATTTATTGGATTTGTTTCTTTATTTATGCATAATATATATATATACCATTATTAGAATAAATAGAAAAATAGTGTAAATACATTTTTATTTTTATTTTACTTTCTGAAAATATTTCACACAAAAAAATATACTCTTTTATTTATTTTATTAAAATATTAAATAAATACTTATTTTGTGTATAATACATATTTAGGGTTTAATATATATATACATATATTTTTATTAATACATTTAGGCTAAAATGTAAAAATACTTGAATTTTTTCATTTTATTAATATTTGATACAAAAATACATTTTTTCACAATATACTTCATTATTATATTATTTTTATAAATAAACAAATAAACATTTGTATTAAATTAGATAATAATACATTTTCTTTAAAATTAGGGTTTTTTGCCCTAAAGTCAAAATACTCCAAAAAAATAATACATTTTATTTTCTTTTCTCTTTTACATAAATAATATTTTTTCATACATATACAAAACATTTTTTGTGCATCTTGCATTTTTATTTAATTTTTTGTACATTATTTAAATTGCAAATATTCAAATGATGTAATAATTTAGATTTAAATTCTTGTCAATATCCCCATCTGAACCTTTGTACCCCCCTTCCCATATTTGGTTTTGTAATAGCTTAGTAATTTTAATTTCGCACTTTATTGCTTTCTAATGATAACATGTTAGAATTAGGGTTTGTATGCGAAAAACGATAAAAAATAGTTTGACCTAATACAAGATAAACAAGCATGAAAATGGACACACAAATCACACTTGCACCCCCTAGGGTTTTCCACTTGTTGCCTTCAAATAAATGGGCCATATTGCATGTTAAACTTCTTTGGGCAAAACAAACAGTTTGAATGATCATAGTCCCTCGATAAAACTTTTCAAAACAAACAAAACAAATGATCAAGTCCCTTAAAGAAATTGCTCAAAGACATTTAACGCCGTTGCAATTATGGTCTAAAACGATGACCCGCGCCTGTCCCTTTCACATCCTAACATAAGGTTGCCCACCAAATACAATGGTGGAGCAAACTTGTTAAAAGGGTTAAAGTATAGCAATGATCTTTTGAGAAATTTAGGAGTAGATAACCTCTTAGTTACTTGAATTAACTTGCAAAACAAAACACTTGCCTAATTTCAAAATCACACATCACCACACTTTCAAAACAACCTTCAAAAACAAATGAAAACTTTTTCAAAAGACATACATCTTTGTATACATCCCCACATGGATCATTACAAAGGTTGCCACCACATTGGCCTCTTTTCAAAACATTTTCAAACCCACACACTCAAGCACCATTTAAAACAATTGAAAACAAAAGGCAAGCGATCTAAGCAAGTAACTAAGAGCCCATGGATAACCATGGATAGAAAGGGTGCTAATACCTTCCCTTTCTATAATCTACTCCCCGAACCCAAGAAAACATCTCAAAAGGTTTTTGCTGTGCTTTTTAACCTTTCCTTAGGATAAAATAAAAAGTCGGTGGCGACTCTTGCTAACCGCAACATCTGCGAATACAAACGCAAAACCTCAAGTCAGTTCTCCCACCGTATCACAATAGGTAAGTACCCTCTTGAGTTTAGTTGGCTCAAAACCTGTCCTATAAATAGTAACCGGGTTCTAAGGAGCTCAATATCATTGGATTGTTTTCTATGTTCATCGTTTTGGTTTAGCCACTGAACTAGCGACCAAAATATTCCAAGAAAACAATCCTCAATGAGTGTAGTATTGAGTATCTACCAACTTCGGACTGCACCAAAGTCGGTCATCTCACTACCCCTAAAAAAGGCCAAGATGGTCAAGTAAGGTTCTAGGTCATTAGTTCTTAGTGACATCACTCAGCGGCCCCGTATTCTCTTTGATTGACTCAAAGGCTACCGGTACTCACAAATATGTCGCACTAATATAGTTATTGCTTCAACCGTGTTGGTATACCCCGCACAGTTTCCACAACGTATTGCTATCTATGAATGTTTCCCAAATCCGGGTGGAGGATTTCAAACCAAAACAATAGAACCAAGTGTAAAGCAAACAAAGTAATCAAGGTAAGCAAGTAAAGATGATCTAATCCTAAGGTACACCCCACTTATTACCTCCCCAGCAGAGTTGCCAATTCTGTGATCAGTGGGAATGAGAACTGACTGTTTTGGAATGCTGGTTCGCATTTGCGTTTGTTTTTGCAAAATGTCGCGGTAAGCCAGAGTCGCCACCGTCTTTTATTTTATCCAACAAGGAAAGGACAAAAGCACAGAAAAATTCCTTTTCGAGATTTTTCTCGGGTTCGGGAGGTAGATTATAGAAAGGGAAGGTGTTAGCACCCTTTCTATCTGTGGTTATCCACGGGCTCTTAGGTACTTGCTCACTATGTTTTCAAAAGTTTGCTTTTCTTTATGTTTGCGGGTTTTGGAAAGAGTTTTGTTTTTGAAGAGAGTGTAAGTGCGAAAAGTTTTGTTTTGTTTTTAAAGTGAGCAAGTACTTAAGAACCTCTACCTACTCAAAAAGGAATTAAACTATGCAAATGTCCTTTAGACAGTGCTATCCCACTATTGAGGAGTAGGTAGCACCGTCGTTGGAGTTTTCGGGTCAATTCGGTTTAAGGGACGTGTGGTCACTAAAGCAACGTTAGGATGCTTTAGCGGTAACCCTAAAGGCTTAGATCATTTTTATCGAGGCAACCATTTCGAGGAAACTTTGATCTTTGGACAGGAGGGCGACCTCTAAGACTTCCTATACTCAATGACCACGTTCGAGGCAACCAAGTGAGGCGTACCCTAAGAGTGGCATGTGTGAGTGTGTCAATTTTCAGTTTATATTATCTTTGTACATGTTATGGTGAGCCACAGTTGATTTTAATTTAAAGGTTAATCTTGTCATGCAATCCTAGTTAGCATACATCTAAACAGTTAATATATGTACAGGAATTTAAAGTGCGGGAATTGTAAATCTTACGCTATTACAAGGCTTCGGGGAGGGGGATTATTTACATGTCCAAAATTGGGGGAATAAAGCAGTAAAGTGTAAAAGTCTTAGTTAAGCTATCACAAACCAGTAGGCAGTTACAATAAAATAAACGTGCACGAATTTGAACATAACCTCTAAAAATCCTAAGAATAAAATCTTTATGTTGTTTTATTTTATTTTGGGAAAATGATCTAAATCTACTTAATTTTAGTTTTGAGAAAATGTTAAGATAATTAAATGATTAATTAACAAAGTTAATTTAATAGAAAAAACTAGCCTAATGTTTTTTGTGGTTTTTTCTTTTAATTGGTTTTATGTTGATTTTAAAAAGATAAAAAGATTTCAATGAAAACAAAAATAAAATACAAGGGGGATCCTTCGATCCAGGGGAAAAAGGAGCTTAGAGCCAAGGAGGGAATGGAAGCTTCGATCCAAACAGGGTCATGGTTCTTTTGATTGGACCAGGAAGTGGACATGAACAGCCTTCGATCCAGGGAAGGGTATTTCCCTTCGATCCTGGGAAAAATGCCTTATTCGATCCAGGAGGACTATGGGAAGCTTCGATCCAGAGAAGGTGTATCCTTCGATCTGGGATGCTATACCTGCAAAAGTATGTTAGCAAAATAAAACTCAGGGTCTGGTATCGAACCCCAGGCCCTTCGATCCTGCGTGCGCTGAGTCTTTTCAGGCTAAATCTGCAGCAAATGTTAGCAAACAAAGAACATGACCTGGGGCCAAACCCAAGCCCTTGAATTCTGTCTAGGATGGCAAATCGAATGGGATAGAAAATATGGAGGTGTTATGCAAAATGAAAAGTTTTGACAATTTACCCTCTCTTACCAGTAGATTGAATCTTCGATTTGGGTACTGGCTGGATGGGAGCACTTTCAATCTGAGGGCTTCTGGGCGTGGGCACCTTCGATCTGAAGGACTGCTTTGGCTTGGAAAATTCTGACAACCTTTGATGGATTGTAGGCAGCGTATCTCTAAATCTTTCCTGTTTCTTTTCTCTATTTTTTCCTCTGTGTTTTTTTCGTCCTCTGTAATGTGCCACTGGCCCTTGTATTTATAGGAGTGTGAGGGTCTAGTAACGGCAAGAGACATCCAATTAAACAGGCCATTAAAGCCATGAGACAAGAATCAGACACATTAAAATATTTCCTTTTTTGAAATATTCGTGTCTCTTGAATGAACCTGGACACTTTTGAATTTCGAATGCCTTCAGGCCCTGCTCTTCGATTGGTCCTAAGTTGCCTCCTTCGAATGGACTTCTTCTGCTTCGACTGCTTGATTTGAAAAGAGTCACTCTGGTCGAATCAGCTTTTTAGGAACAGAAAAGGCAAGAATCTGGATTTTAACTCAAGAATTAAATCCACAATCAGCATTTAATTATTGCCATATTTGCAAGGAAAACATGTCATCTTCTCATGTTCAGTGTACCTGGACATGTTTTTTGAGTGCCCTCTTGATGGCCTCTTTCGAATGGCCTGGAAGGAGTTCTTCAAATGGCCCTTGTCCAAATATCAATCGAAGGGTCCTAATTAAAATTCCAATCGAAAGGCTTTGTTAACAGGCTAATCGAAAGGTGTTGTTCATGCTAATCGAAGGACATGGTTAACATGCCTGTCGAAGCTGCCTTGACACAATGCTAAATCAAAGGTTCCCTTGGCATGCCAAATCGAAGTCCTTGACATAATGCCAATCGAAGTGCTCGTCCATAATGCCAATCGAAGTGCTTGTCCATGCCAATCGAAATGCTCCTTCAGAATACCAATCGAAGGGTCTTTCAGAATGCCAATCGAAGTGCTTGTCCATGCCAATCGAAATTCTCCTTCAGAATACCAATCGAAGGGTCTTTTAGAATGCCAATCGAAAGATACTTAAAGCACCACTCAAAAATTTTATTTTTCCTTAGGCAAGCTATTGTGGTCAACCATGCAGGGGGAAGACTTTGGAAAACATGAGAGGGCAAATTTTGGGGTACAACAACATCCTATTTGATTGATGTTTATTTAGATATTAATTTACTCTTATTATTATATAAATTACCAACGGGGAAATAGGGTGTTACAGTTTAATTGGAGAAAGATCGACCAAACGTTGGTCCATCTCTAACTGGGTTAAGCCTATCTTTATTTATATCGTGTATGTGCTATTATTTGTTGTATATTATGTGTTGTATATATTTTTGTCTGGATTTTCCTGGTTTTCAGGGTGCTTGGTGATTACACATAAGTCCTCTACCCGGAGTTGGGAAAACTTAACATAGGAAGGACGATATAGTCATGTTAACTTTGAGGGAGGAATCCCAAAAAAGGAGACATGAGATCCCCCACTCAATCGAGGCCCCTTTAATTGTAGTATTCATTTACCAAGCAATCGGGAATATATGCTGCTTCCAACCTGGGAACCTGCTGAAGTTGAGGACCGTAGAATCCTTCATCCATCTTGGCCTTTTAGGAGTAGTGCGGAAACTATGATGGAGAAATCCAAAAGTGGTTGTCATGTGATGCTACACTCAGACAAGTTTTTCCTGAGAATATTATTAATTACTTAGTTAACTGGGACATTGGCAATATTCGAAGGAAGGATGTAGACTCTGGGAACCTTTTAGAACCTTGTTCATTAGGTTATAACCTATTAGTCCGTACCTTGTGGGTAGTACCTTTGACTTTATGTTCGTTACGTCAAACGTATGAACCCCCCATGTTTGTGATCTTGTGTGTGATTGTTGCATCATGCATAAATGTACCCATGGGCATTCTCTAATTTTTTTGACTCAAGGAACTTAAAGTTGACTTTTGAAAATATCTCAAGTACTTTTTGACCATGGATTTTGGAAGAAGAAAGACTCAGAAGTACAATTTCAAGGATCTTAAGATAGAGGAAATGACGAGCTTGATTCTCGAGATTGATAGCTCTACAAATTTCTGGAAGAAGTATGGATCCGTCTTGCCTCTTATGAAGCTCAAGATGAAGGAGTGTATTATTTCTACTTTGGTCCAGTTCTATGATTCGTTGTGCTGGTGTTTTACTTTCCCTGATTATCATCTAATGGCCATATTGGAGGAGTATTTTTACTTACTTGGTTTACCTATTATTGATCATGTTCCTTTCATCGGCTTAGAAGGAGAGCCCAAGTCTCATGAGATTGCCACCATGAATCATTTGAAGAAGTCTGAGATTGAAGCTAACATGACTACCAAAGGAGGAATTAGAGGATTACCTGCTCAATTTCTATTAGAGAAATCTCATTACTTTGTCAAGATGGAGAGTACAATTGCTTTTGAGACTATCTTTTCTTTTCTTACCTATGGGTTGTTCTTGTTTCCTTATGTCGACAAATTTGTGGATGTTAATTCCATTAGGATCTTTATTATTGGGAATCCAGTCCATAGATTGCTAGAAGATGCTTATTATTCCACCCATCTTCAGAATTCCTATCAGGGAGGGATGATCATTTGTTTCACACCATTGTTATATCAGTGGTTCATTTATCACTTACCTTGGTTTGTTGCTTTTTGCGATATCGATAAGGAACCTCGTTAGGCCCCAAAGATTATGTCTCTCACTCATTCTGACATTGTTTGGTATCGCCAGCATTATTATGATGTGGAGATTATTGATACTTGTGGTAGTTTCCCCAATGTGCCTCTTCTTAGTACAAAGGGATGAATTAATTATAATCTTATTCTCGCGCGTCATCAACTTGGATATTCAATGAGAGACAAGCCAAACAACATTCATCTGAGTGTTTTCTTTCTTAAATAAATAGAATATCATAAGGAAGCAAAGAAAAAGATTTAGAAGGCTTGACTCCATATTCATAGAATAGGTAGAAATGATTTTGTACCAAGAGGAGTTATTTCCTTGGAGCCTCATCTCTAATGGGTACAAGCAAGAGGAATTCAATTGAAGATGCCCTATTCTCGTGAAGAACCTATACCTGGTCTGTTTATGAGGACTACCCCTCCTCTCTTAGATTATGTGGAAGAACTTCAGCTTGCCCTAGTTAGGATGCAATAAGAAAAGGAAGCATGGAAGAACAAATACCAGACTTTGGAGGTGTCCTACTCAACATAATTGAAAGAGAAAGATGACTTGATCGAGATTCTTGAGAATCGTGCTATCGAGATGATGGAGAATCAAGAGGATTTATTTTCCTCTAAAGCTCAGCTAGGTCCCAGGTACTCATTTTCTAATTCTGGTAATTGGAAAGAAGTCACCGACAAATATGGAAAAGAGAACGAGCAGTTGAAGGCTCAGATTGCAAGACTCAGGAAAAGCGTCAGTGTGTGGAGAGATCTTCATCAGCTTTAGCTCCTTAGGATTTTTAGACTCTATCTTTATTCTCTTATACTTGGGATTGCTGAAACTTGAACTAAAAGTTATAATCCATTTTGAAGTTATTTTTAAAATGAAATTTTCAGTATTTTCAAAGATGTTAGTGCTTTAATATTTATAATTGTTTATAATTATTTGGGTTCCTTGGTGTAATACGGTGGGAGACATGACTTGTTTTTGTGTTTTATCGTAAATGTTGCAGATATCAAGAGTCGCCACCGACTTTTCTTTTCTCTAATAAGGAAAGGGTGAAAAGAACAAGAAAGACCTTGTAGATTTTGAGTTCGAGGGGTAAGTTATAAAAAGGGAAGGTGTTAGCACCTTTTTCATCCATATTTATATACGGGCTCATAATCGCTTAACTCACTTTTGAAAATTTGCATTGTGTGTGTGTGATTCGAAAATATTTTGAAATTTGTCAATGTAAGGTGAACTTTGTAATGAATCTTGTATCGGTCCTCAAGAATGTATAAAAAGCTTTTAAAAATATTTGTTTGAAAAGTTTAGTGTGAAATGTTTTAGAAAAGTTTGTTTATGAGCAAGCGATTAAAAGTATCTTACCCGCTCAAGGTCGTTCTTACTTTTTCCCTTCTCCTTTGGAGATAGTGCTATCCGTACCATTAGTTAGTAAGTAGCCCTATCTGTTGGATGTGAAGGGACAAGTGAAGGGTCATTGTACGTTCTTCAAAGGATACTTGTAAGGATACTTTAGCAGTTTTGTAAGGGACTAGATCATTTTTCAAAAGGAAACATCGAAGGGTCATCGAGAGACTATGATCTTTTATTCGAGGGTATTTTGCTAAAGCATCCCTACTTTCTAGGGATATGACCGTTATTTCGAATGGATGTGAAGAGAGGTTACCTTAGAGGTATAAGTGTGCAAGTGTGTTTGTTTCAGTTATGTTTATCTTGAAATTAGGATTATCTATGTTTTATTTTTAGTCTTTTCATACAAATCCTAATTACTAAAAATTGCATAAAAGATATAGTAGTAGAAGATAAAGGCCGAAATATAAACCTAAAACTATTACAAGGCTTTAGGGCAGTTACATGATAGTGAAATGCAGAAAAGAAATCCTAAAACTATTATATCCCGGAGCAGATACATAATAGGAAAAGAAAGCGGGAAGTATAGATCTAAGTTATTTACATTCGCGAAAACGTCCTATACAATTGATCTAAGAATAAGAAAAAGGAAAATAAAAATATAAAAGAATGTGAAAAAGATATTTTGGTGATTTTTTATGAAGAAAATAGTTTTTGATGATAATTAATTAAATAAAACCTAAAAATCTAATTAATTTTAAAATTGAAAAAAAAGGTTAATTAATAAATTTTAAAAAAGTTAATTAAAAACCTAAACCTAAATAATTAGTGTTAAAGAAAAGGTTTTATTAATGGTTAATAAAAAATAATTAGGGTTAGGAAAAAAAAAATAGGGGAAGAAAAATCAAGGAAATAAGGGTTAGAAACAAAAAAAATAGGAAAAATGCCAGGGGTGGGTGTTGAACCCACGCCCTTTGCTTTCTGCCTTGTATAGTTTGTCAGCAGGCCAAGCGTTGGTTTACGTTTGCGGAATAGGCACTACGCAAAATTTATTAAACCTGCAAAACATTGGAAAATATGAAAAAACATCAAAAGGCAGGGATCGAACCCACCCCCTAATAGACTAATGACTTAACACACGCTTCCTTGCCACTGGGGTGGCTATTTCATCCGGTAATATTATGAAATCAGTTAAATATAAATTAAAACAAATGATTGGGCTGGAGAGGTGCCAGAGCCCTAGCTCTGGTCGTCTTCTCCGGCGAGCACGTTTTGTCAACCTTCAAAATAAGCATGCTCCAATGATTCAAAGGGACCCCTACCCCCCTAATTTGGCTCTTGCGAGTTCAATTGTGGCCTTGGTTTTGGCTAATTCTCCCTGTATGATGAGATACGAACAAGATAACATAAAACGGCTCAAACATGGAAACCTCTCATCCGGTCATTATGGGAGTCATGCAATGGTTCTATCTTATACTAATACACCTCAGTATGCATCAAAGCAACATAAAAACAAAAATATGAATTTACAAAAAACAAGGAATACGAAGATGCATGTATGGGATTTTCAGGCTCTTTGGATCATCAAGATCGATCCACACTTAACCTATAATGCTTCTAGAATTGATTAGGAAGACTGGTTGATCTTGAGGAACACTGAAAATAGGGGTTTCGATTTGTCATAGTTTTGACAAATTTTGAAGTTTTAGAAGGTGATTTCTCTTGCAAGGTTTCGTGTCCTTCTTTGTTGTCTAAATGAGGAATATATAGGCTATGAATTAGGTCAACAAAAGCTGGGCTTGGACCTTGTATGAAAGCCTTTTATTTAATTTAATTTAATTTTAAATTTAAAAAAATAAAATCAAAATAAATGGAATAAAAATCAAATGTGTGTATGAATAGATTCAGAGGTTCACTGTGTGGTCTAAAACAGGTTTGTACCTTGAAAGGTAAGCCCACTATCCCAAACATTCAAGTTTGATCAATTTGGGTTTCATGCATTATCTCAAAATTATCCAACTTGCAATAATCATAACTCTCTCAACTTTTATCATATGAAGGTGATATTTGTCTTTTTGAAAACCTCAAGATGTTCCCTACAATCTCTATGTTGATCATTTTTTAATTTGAAGAATTTATCTTTATGTAAGTTGCCTTGACAAAAAGTGTCTTTTTATTGGCTTTTGAAATGACCTATAATGTTTTTGCCCATATCTCTCAAATGAAGTATTTTTGGACTTGAGCTTATAGATACAAAGTTGTAGAGAATTGAATTTCCTTCAAAATAAGCTTCGTTTGGGAAGAATCTGATGAAGCATGTGAAAGTTATGCTTGGTCAAAGTTCAGTTGACTCCTCCTTAAGAAACCCCTAATTTAGTAACTTTTGACTTTTGATGGATTGAGTTTTCTTGATGAATCATGATCAACCCTTGATCAAATGATAAATGTGACATCAAAATCTTGATTTTGACCAAAAATCTTGAGTTTTGATTATATGTTGACCATAGTTGACTTTTTATCCCATACAGTTGATTTTCAATCATCTAAGCAATTGAATGAGCAAAATTGTGAATCAAGGTTTGAAATTTACATGAGCATTCCTAGAAACATGAGAACCCATGAAATCCACTTGAGGAATTATAAGCTAAATATTCTTTGAGAAAAGTGAAACCCTAGTTCTAGGTCAACTATTTAGGAGGAGGATTTTTCTGGTCCAACCTTGAGTAGCCTTGAGCAATTGAAAACTCTAGGAGCATGAGGAGATATCTTGAAGAAAATGGGAGGTAAAATTTTGGGGTACAACAGCTGCCCTTGTTCAATATTCTTAAACCTGAAGAGTTAGATTGGCATGCTCGCCATTCGTGATCTGAAGGTGGAAGAGGATTGAACACTTAAGTGCCCAGAAATTTGCACTCGCATGTGCATGAAGTAACAATATTGGTTGAATGGGCTTAAAGATTCCATTCGAAAAGGTGACAGAGTGTCGTCGGTGATAGATTATAGATGACATCCAAAGTAATTGTTGATAAGAGTATCACAATGAGTCTACGAGTGACTGTATCTGAGAAGTATACTAGATTGAGTTTGTGTCTGACTGTATCTAACAGATGTGTTAAGGAGTGTCAGAGTGAATCTTATGTCTCGATTATATATGAATGATGTTCTAGAATGATTCTATGTCTTGACTGTATCTATAAGAGGATTAGAATGAGTCTTCGCCCAACTATATCTAAGATCTAGATTAGAATGAGCCTAGGCCTGACTGTATCTAAAAGGAGGATCAGAATGAGTCTTTTCCCGATTGTATATGAGATTTGTATTAGAATGAGTCTACGCCTAACTGTATCTAAAGATATGTTGGAATGAATATCAAAATGGAATGACGTCTTGATCGTATCTGAACTGTATCTGGAATATGTAATGGAATGAGTATCAGAATTGATCTATGTCTTGATCGTATATGAAATATATCTGGAATATGTACTAGAATGAATATCAGAATAGATCTATGTCTCGATCGTATCTGAATTGTATCTAGAGTATGTATAGGAATGAGTCTGTGCCTGACTATATCCAAAAGATCATGAGAATGAATCGTCGATTGATTGTATCTGAAGGCTGACAAATTGCTGACAATATTTATATGTTTGTGGACTAACCAGAAAGGAACAAGGTTAGTTTTATGCAATGTCATGATGTATGAAATGCATTGTGTAATGATGTTCTCAAAATAAATGAGAATGCTATATGCGTTCGTATGCATATGCTATGATATTCTGTAAATAATGTATGGGTGCAATATGTCGTTGGAACATCTTGGTAGCTCCATATAACATCTTTGGTGGGGAAGATAAATCTATGACTGTCGTTGGGGATGAAGAGTATGAATATTCAATCTTGTTTAGAACATCTTCACTGGGGATTCTCGTTTTCTGTTCGAGGATACTCTACTGGGGAAGTTTGACTTCTGCTTGGGGATGGAAGAATTCCAAGAAATTTGGTTGTTCATTGTTCTCTTGAAGGATTTGATTCTTATTTACCCTTACTGTGGATAAAAGGGATGGATAATCCTCTGATGTGCTATTTGACCGAGTTTCAGATATGAATGTCAACTCTTTTGGGGAAGACAAAGTTGAATGACATCTGGCCCAGAAAGAGAATCCTATCAGGGAACTGCAGTAATCGGAGAAATAAACTTTGTTGGGGAAATAAACCCTATTGGAGAAAAGAAGTATGTCAGGGATTTTACAGTGTTGGAGAAATAAACTCTGCTGGAGAATTAAATTCCTGTAAACTGTATTGAGGAAATAATTTCTTATGGGGATGAGCTTATAAAGATGACTCTGTGGGGACTTTGAGAATAGCTGAAACTTTATCCCAATTCCTAGGGTCATTAGTAAATTCTTATTCTTGTTTGTATGCACATATTTGTTAACAGTAATCATATTCAAATACATATGTTCATTCAATTTAGTCATTGGACGTTTTTCAAACAAAATAGAGAAAGTGAAACAAATTTGAATTTTGAAACATATTTGTATTGAGAGTTTGACTATAAACAGGAAGTTTTGTACAAAGAGACAGAGATCTTGGTAAGAGGAAATCATCGTAAAATTAAAAAAGTACAAAGAAAAACAGAAAAATAGATATATGGAAATAATCCCATCGAATTTCAACTCTGATATTGCCTCCATGTCTTCAAGCATCTCATCCATTGCTGTCAGAAGAAGTTGATTGAATTTATTTGTACCATTTGAACTTGACATTGATAACAAGGCTTGCTGTAAGTAGATGGGTGATCCAATGGGACCTAGTCGTACACTTTAATCCCCAACTTTTTCCTGGACCACCCTTTCGGGTTTTCAGTCCACCGGGATACCTTTTTTTTGCCCAAGTCGCCTGTTCAGGTTTTCGACTTGCCGAGTGTACAATTTTTAATATATATCCCTGATTTTTTCCAGAACCCTTTTGGTTCATCGGGATGCCCTTACTTTTGCCTAGTCCTGTCAGCCTAGCGGGTCTCTTTTATGCCTAGTATTTTTTGACTATGTCTGTGTTCACATGGTGCGGGAAATTTCACCGTCCATGGTAGTAAGTATCATAGCATTGCAAGAAAATATCTTCTTGATCACAAATGGCCCTTTGTATATGGGAGTCTATTTTCCCCTGGGATCACCTTGGGGTATGATAGTGCGCTTTATTACCAAATCACCAGCCTGATATACCTGATGTTTGACTTTCTTGTTGAAGGATTTGATCATGTGCTTATGGTACATCAGACCATGACAAACAGCCGCAATCCTTTTTCTCGTCAATCAAATTTATCTGGTCAAGCCTGGTCTGAATCCATTAGTATTTGTCTAAACCTATGTCTTTTATAATCCTTAGGGAAGGAATTTGGACCTTGACAGGTAAGACAACCTGCATACCATAGACTAGAGAGAACGGGGTTTCCCCGATTGATGTACGTACTGAGGTGCGATAACCATGAAGAGAAAATGGTAACATCTCATGCCAATATTTATATATCACCCTCATATTCTACAAAATCTTCTTGATATTCTTGTTGGCGGCTTCCACTGTGCCATTCATCTTCGGTCGATACGGAAAAGTACTATGGTGCTTAATCCTGAACTGCGTGCAGAGTTCCGTGATTATAGTATTGTTGATATTGGTACCATTATTTGTATGTGATGATCCATTTAGGGATGCCATACCGATAGATAAGGTTGTATTAATAAACCGAGCCACCACATTTTTGGTAACGGAGGCGAACGAGGCTGCTTCAACCCACTTCGTGAAATAATCCATAGCGACGAGGATGAAATGATGCCTAATATAAGCGATAGGCTTAATCTCTCAAATAATATCAATGCCCCATATTGCAAATGGCCAAGGAGTAGTCAAGACATTCAAAGGAACCAGAGGCACGTGTACTTTGTTGGCATAAATCTGGCATGTGTGGCAAGTTTTGGAATGATGATGGAAATTAGTTCCCATGGTCAACCAATAATAACCCGCTCTCATAATTTTCTTAGCCATTGTATGCCACTGGAGTGAGTAACAAATATTCCTTCGTGCATATCTTCCATAATTTTCTCAGCTTCCTTCTTGTCTATACAACGAAGCAAAGTCAAATCGTGGTTGCGCTTATTTAAAATTTTGTTGTTCAGAAAGAACTTGTCAGAGAACCTCCATAGAAATTTCTTATCATTAATAGACGCTCCTTCAAGATACTCTTAGTCTCGAGGTATCTTTTTACTTCATAAAACCAAGGATTTTCCTCTACTCCGTCAGTATCAACTTCGTAGGAATGTGTTGATTCGTCTAGTCTCTCAGGGGTAATTTGAGGAGCTTCATTTTCCCATCTGACTTTGAACATAGATTACATGGTAGCTAATGCGTCTTCCAATTGATTCTCTTCTTGTGGAATGTGTTTGAAAGTGATTTCCTTAAAGTACGCGAGTAATGTCAACATATGCTCTCGACAAGGAATGAGATTTGGACGCTTCGTATCCCACTCTCCCTTAATCTGACTAGTCACTAGGGTTGAGTCCCTATATACATTCAAGAACTTGATTCTCATATAAATAGCAACTTTGATACCCATGATGCACGCTTCATATTCGGCCATGTTGTTGATATAGTAAAAACATAATCTGGCGGTGAAGGGCGTATGGAAACCTTTTGGGGAGACAATCACAACACTAATATCAATGCTAAGCGTGTTGGAAGCTCCATCAAAAACCAAAGTCCATCGGGATCCTGGATCAGGTCCTTCATACGGTCCAGGTTCTTTGAAATATGTAACTAGCATAATATTCTCATCCGAAAACTCGAAATTCATAGATTGAAAGTCGTCTACAGCTTGATGAGCCAAATGATCTGCCAATACACTTCCTTTGATTACCTTCTAAGTATTGTACTGAATGTCGTATTATGTTAAGACCATTTTCCATCTCTCTATTCTTCCGGAGAGAGTGGGTATGTCGAATATATATTTTTTTGGATCCATCTTAGAGATAAAAAAAGTAGTATGAGTTAACATATATTTTCTTAGTCGACGAGCAGCCCATACCAAAACACAGTATGTTTTCTCGAGCAGTGAGTATCTTGTTTCACAGTCGGTAAACCTTTTGCTAAGGTAGTATATTGTATGCTTTTTTTGACCAGACTCGTCATGTTGCCCCAATAAACACCCCATTGAGATCTCTAACACTGTTAAGTACATGACTAGGGGTCTTTCTTCAACTGGTGGCATCAGAATTGGAGGTTCTTGGAGGTACTCCTTTATTTTGTCGAAGGCTATCTGAAAATCATTGTTCCACTTCACTACTTGATCTTTCTTTAGTAACTTGAAGATTGGCTCATAAGTAGCGGTCAAATGGGAAATAAATATGGAGATGTGATCCAGCCGTTCCAGGAAACCTCTTTCGTACCCCAAATTTGCCCTACCTCTTTTTTACTTTTGTCTGGCTTTGAACTTTGCATCCCGTTTGCACCATTTTCACTCAGTCATTTGCATATCCTGCATCTCATGGAATCAGGCGCTTTGGTTTGAGGTATTAGGTTTGCGCCCTCTTTACGTCTAATTTTGTTTTGAAGTTCCCTTATCAGGTAAAAGGGAAATGCATCTGGTTCTCGATTAGTGGATCGTGGAATAAATGTTGTCATCACGTTACAAGGTTGTTTCTCGCTCGAATTCATCAGATCTTGGGTTAGGGTTTATTTCCCTATTTTGTTGGTCGAGATGTTAGGGTTTTGGGTCCTTGGTTTTTGTGAAGACGTTTCTTTCTCCTGCCCCAAAGATGGCTCAAAGCTCAGTGCATTAGGTCAAGAATTTCATCTCCTCACATTTCAAGTTTTCTTCTTAAAGTCTCTAAGCCATTGAGTCGAGAGTTTGAAGTTTAGGTTGACAAATGTGGAGTTTGGGCACAAGAAATAAGTTTGGGGGCTCATGACCGTCAAGGCATGTTTTGATTGTTTAAGTTGTAAGTTAAGTGTGATGTGAGTGTCAAAGTTAAAGCTCTGTTTAAGAGTGCAAGTTTGGTTCAGGCGTGATATGAGGGTTAAGGTTTAAGTGACTGTGGTTTTGGGGTCGAATTAACCAATGGGAATTAAATTCTTAAGCATTTATTTTGTTTGAAAGTTTTATTGGAGTTTGAAAGATAAGGTGCGAGGTCCTTGAAATACAAGTTACAACAGTTGTTTGTAATTTCTTGAAATTCAAGTTACAAAGTCAAGTGTGCATTCAAATCATTCAAGAAAGAATTTCAAAATTCAAACAAGATTCAAGAGTTATTTGATTTTTTATACAACAAAGTTCATCATTAATAAAATTCATTCAAGTTTGTGCATTACATTTTGGGACAAGTTACAAAGCATGTTATAAATGAGAAATCACAAGTTATAATTGTTGTTTACAAAGCAAAAAGGAATTAAATGTTTCTTCTTCAATTTTTGTTGCTTCCTCTTCAAGAAAATCCCCCACATTCTTTGCTAGCCTCGGCCTTTTCATCTTACAACCCCGCTTGCCATCCAATACTCGTGCTCATGAAACAAGGAAAAGAGAAAATTAGCAAGCAATTAATATATGAAAGTTTCCAAACTATTAATGGTTAAAAGAAATCCTTGGCTCATCATTAGGGTTTGCATCTGGAATCAGAAATAAGAGGGTTTATTTTTAATCATGGGCCATTTTCTCCCAATTACAAATCACAAAAAGTTTGTTCCTTTTTGGTTCACAAAAAAAAGAGAAAGAAAAAATTGCAAACATTTTCATGTTGCTAAAGCAAAACAGCCAATCTGCCAAACTAAAGCAACACTGCTAAACACCAGCAACAAGCAAACAAGACATAGCAAAAACAACAGCCAAATAAAGCTAAAAACAGGCCTGTAACAAAGTAAATAGCAGCAGCTAAAACCACCAGCTGCAAGCATGGCAGCAAACTACAATAAAACAGCAACCAATAAGTACCACGGCGCAACGCAACAAGAAAAGCTACAAACAAAACAGCAATTGCAGGAAAAATATAGCAGCAACCCAATGTAGCAAGACTAGCAAGTAACCCAAAATCAGCAAATGTAAAATAACAACAATTCATAAAAAAGTAGCAAGCTAGCTCAAGACCCTGTCGTCATTTTCCTAATGGAAAACCCTTCATATTTATTGGAATAAAAGCAGGTTGCTTTACATCATTGAAAGCTAAAATAGGAAAAAGAGACAGGTTTGAAAATATATCACCTTTATAAAACTGTCCAACAGAACAATCCAAACACAACATGCCAAACTGTAGAAAACTGTCCAACAGAACAAGCCAAAAACCTGCATCATACAACCCAAAACATCTGTTATGCTACTATGTTATCCTTGCACCAAAATGGATAGAAACAGAACCTGCACTTTAGAAGCTATGAAGACAGTTTAACAATTGTATTCAAATCTCTTACATTTTCCCTCCCAATTTTCACCTTTTCTTACACATAAAAGCCACTATTTCATTAAAGCAAGGAGGAGGATTTTGGACACAACCAGCAAAACCGAGAGGGTGAAAAAACCAAGCCAGAAAACCAACAAAGAGATAACACAGACAACATAAAAACCAAGCTATAAAACCAACAAAGAGATAACACAACCAGTATAAAAACCAAGCCAAAAAACGAGAAAGAGTGATTTTATACAGCCAAGCAAACCAAAAGCCAGATGAACCGGCAAAACAGATAATACTAGCACCTAACCCTTAACCATCTTATAAACTCGCCGTCCTCTTCTCCATCCTCAAGCCGCAATCCCCTGGTCCACAATCAAAACCGCGTCCCTGCAAATACACAAACCACGACACTTCAGTTTGTTCATTATTTCGAACAGATTCAAAACAACACAACAACAACAATCAAAAGTAACAGAGGAGAGAAGGATGTTGAGTTGAAGGGAGGAAAATTTTCGTACCTGAGTCGAACCTTCCAAGGTTTAAGAAATTTTAAGCTCTGGTTCAATCATTGCTAGTTGATTTCTTCATATATTGTTGTTAGTTTATTGCTCATCGTAACTTTCTACCTTTATTTCTTACGTTAATCTGTTGATTTCTTTGAGTTTTTGCACTTAGGGTTTGATTTAGGAAAAGGTTTGATCCGTCCATTTGGGACTTTATAGAGAAATCTAAGGTTGGGTTTGGGTTTGAATTAGAAGAAGTTTACGGCTCTGAAAATAGGGAATCATTTTGTTGAGAGAGTATTTACGGATTAGGGTATTTTTCGGTTTACATTTGGTTTATGGAAGAAATAGAGGAAAAGACAGGGGAGAGAATGATGATGATAAGGTTTGAGCGGAACTGTGAGAGACACAAATAGGTGAGATTGCGAGAGAGTGAGAGGAGATTTTAAGGTGATATCACGAGAGAACAGAGTGAGATTGAGGAAGATGAGGGCAGGAATATGTTTCTGTCCTTTTAGGGTTTCGCCAACCCGTGTGCGAGCTAGGAGGAGGAAGGGTGGGCCTCAGGTCGACCCGATTCGGCCCAGGTCCACCATTTGTTTTTTTTTTAATTTTTTATCTTAATCTTAACTTTATAACAAACTTGGGCCTTTCCTAACAGGTCCATTTGCAAATTCAGCATACTTCCCTTGTGCTCTATTTTACACACCTTTACTTAGTTTAATTTCAATCTTTACGTTTTTTAAATAGTTTTAGAGTCAAATTAATAACCTTGTAAATTTACTTAGTTTAGTTGATCATTTTCTTACTTAAAAAAAATCATAAAAATATTAATAGTTTAGAAGTAAGAATTAATATTTTATTTTATTTTTCGTAAAAATCACAAAAAAATTATTATCTTTTTTTTTACTTGAATAAAAAGGGTGTAATAATAAATATTTTATAATTAGTTTATTAATTTTTCCTTTATCTCCTTTAATTCAAAATATAAAAATTTGATTACCTTTTTAATAATTTAATAAACTAAATTTTCTTTTATTATTTCATTTTGAATAGTCATTTAGGATAGTTAAATTTTTTAGTTTATTTGTTAATTTTCGATTTGGTTGTATTGTTTGTTTATTGGATTCTTAATCGAAATTTCGATCTGGTTCATCCCTATTCATAAAAACTTGTACCCCCATACCCATATGGTCTGTAATAATTTAGAACTCTATGCTTTTGCTATTTTTTCTATGTGTTAAAAATTGCTAATCATTCATATCTTGTCCAAAGTAGAACACTTGGCCTCCTCTTGGGCTCATCATCAACGAACAGGTATCCACCGGAAAAATGTACACCCGCACACATTTCATAGTTTGGTCCTGAGCTATTCTACAGTGACAACTACTCTATTGATTGTTTAAATTGGTCGTTTAGAATACTAGCGCCACGCTAGTCCCACTTTTAGGAGCATGCATATAGCCACCTTGTATGGGCTTTTTTATCTTATCCATTGAAGCAATTTCCATCCCCTTGGTCCACATGCCAAGTATCTTTTTAAAGGGTCTCATAGTTGAGTTTGGGAATGGCCATTCTCACGAGGTTAATCAAGTTTTGCCCTTGGTTAACCATAATCCAAATCAACCACTTTGGTCCATATACCAAGTGTTTCCATGCATAAAGGGTCTCATGGTTGAGGGTAGGAGCACCTACTCTCACGAGATTAATCAAGTACACCACTTGGTTGATCATAACTCGATTCATCCCTTTACTCCAAGCATTCCATTCACACTTATCCTAATACTCAACATTTTGTCACTCTTGCCATGATCACCACACACGAACACTCTTTACAAACACCCCCTCCTCTTACCTATAACATTCTCCCTTAGGATGTTAGTTTCCTCTTCTTTAAGATATGAACTAATTAGACCTTAGAATGAAACCCATTCATGATAACATTAGGGATTTTCTAGTCTCCCACTTAACCTTTTCTTCTTTTGCAATTAAAACTCATCGTTCACAAATCTAAAATCCAAAAACACATTTAATCATTACTTGAATTCATTTTAAAACTCGCAAAACACCTAACCAATCAAAACTCCCCCAAGGGGCATGTTATCTTCGTTCTACCATGATACCGACCGTGCATATTGCTAGAATGTGTGTGTTAACGTTGCCCACTAAATAAACACCAACAAGCAAACCATTTTTTAGAGGAACTACGGTATTATGATTCCTTCATTGGATACGTAGGCAAAGGGTCACGAAACCCTCACGAACGCAATAATAAAAAACCATTCATTTCCCCTTAAGCAAACATAGTTGTAGATAAACACACCCTTTAAGACAAACAAACAAAATGGATCCCGTTGAGTACAATGGATGTGAGGGGTGCTAATATCTTCCCCTTGCATAACCGACTCCCTTACCCTTTCTCTTGGTCGCAAGACCACCTTATCCATTCCCTTGTTGTTTTATCGATATTTCCCCTTCCTTCGGGATAAATAAAGTTTGGTGGCGGCTCTGTGTTTTCTGCCGGTAGCTTCAACCTTTGACTTCATTCTCAATACGAGGAGCTGGAATTTCTTGAATGGCTTTAACCTTGTTAGGATCAACTTCAATACCTTTACCACTGACGACAAAGCCTATGAGTTTACCGGATCTTACCCCAAAGGTGCACTTGTTTAGATTCAGCCTCAACATATATTTCTTCAACTTCTCAAACATCTTTTGCAGGTGGTCGATATGTTCTTATTCAGTTTGAGACCCGACTATCATGTCGTTGACGTAAAGTTCTATCTCATGATGGATCATGTCATGGAACAAAGCTACCATAGTACGCTGATACGTTACACCGACATTCTTCAGACTGAAAGGCATAACTTTGTAACAGAAAGTGCCCTGTTGTGTGACGAAAGTAGTCTTCTCCATGTCTTGAGGTTCCATCTTGATGTGATTATAACCATAGAAACCATCCATGAAGGAAAATACTTTATGCTGAGCGGCATTGTCAACCATAACATCAATATGTGAAAGCAAAAATTCATTATTGGGGCTTGCCCTATTCAGATTCTTGTAGTCTACACGCATATGCACCTTGCCATCCTTCTTAGGTACTGGCACCACATTTGCAACCCACTGAGGATAGGGTATAACAAGTAAGAAACCTGCATTGAACTGCTTCATAACCTCAACTTTGATCTTTTCAGACATCTTGGGATGCATATGACAAACCTTCTGTTTTATAGGAGGATAATCTTCCTATATTGGTAGACGATGAACCACAATGTCAGTATCAAGTCCTGGCATGTCTTTGCACGACCAAGTGAGGATCTCAACTTAGTCACGCAACATCTGGATTAATCTGTTTTTGACAATATCTTCTAGGTTGGCACATATCTTGACTTATTTCTTATCCTCTTCAATACCCAAGTTCACAACCTCGACTGGCTCTTCATGTGGTTGTATGGCTCTTTCTTTATGCATTAACATCCTAGCAAGCTCTCCAGGTACTTCACAATCTTCCTCACCTTCGTCCTCAGCTCGGTAGATCATATTTTCGAAGTCATAATTGGCAATAGCAGAATTGTTATCAATGGGATCCAGGATGGATATGGATCTACAATTTGTTGTATGGGTGTGTGTAAGAACACATATCTATTTTAAAAGCAATAAAGTAAAAGAAAGACAATGAGTACAAAATTTGAATGCAAACATCCAATGATTTATTGAATAAAAATATGTGAGTGAAAAATGATAACTCTAACAAAAGGGTCGTTGTGCCACAGCTAAGGCATAAGGCTTAAAGTTATTGTTTAAAATTACATAACCAAAACTTGAAAGAAAAAAAAACAAAAAATAGCATTTCCTCTTGACTAAAGGAGATTGGTATAATGTCTTCAGTCTTCCAATTATTGAGCCCGTTATCGGTGGTAGGAAAAATCCAATTGTCTAGGTCATAGTCACTATCAGCATCTTCTACCGCATTGAATCCATTGTTGTTGATGCGGAATGGTGGTCTTCCAGCACGAGCATGACGAGCAGCCCTCCGAGGCTCTGTAGTGAAACCCAAACCAAATTTATTAGACTTGTAAAGAGTGTGGGGAAGCTGACCCCAAGTAGTGCAACCACCTTCTTCTACCACAACTCTGGCGTCTTCCAGAGAAACCATTCTGAGCAGAACCCTGGTAACTTAGGAATAGCATAAACATCTTCAGTAATGGTAGTTTCCTGAGGAATATCCTCAAAGGTCTGGCATGGAGTTTCAATGAATTCGTCGTCCATCTCAACATACTTGAAGGAGTTCAAGTGAATCACCATGTATTCTTCTTCACCACAAACTGTAACAACCTTTCCTTTCACGAGATATTTCAACTTCTGGTGTAAAGTGGAAGTAACAGCGCCTGCTCCATGAATCCAAGGGCGTTCGAGTAAACATGAATAGGCCGGATGAATGTCCATCACATATAAGGTAGAGTTGAAGACCCGCGAACCTACTTTGATTGGAAGATCCACCTCTCTGTGCAACATCCTCTTTAAACCATCAAAGGCTCTGACCATAATGTAATTAGATTTTAGCATAACCCTTTCACAATCAAGTCGGTCTAGCGCACCCTTCGGTAAAACATTCAACGAGGAACCCGTGTGAACCAACACATGAGCTAAGGTAGTGCCCCTGAACTGAATAGAGACATGTAGGGATTTTTATGGTATCTTCCTGTAGGAGTCAAGTCAGCATCAGAAAAGCCTAGCCCATTATCAGTGGTCATGCTAGCAACATAATTTTCAAATTGATCAGCAGAGATATCTCGCGGTACATGCACATATTTCAAGAACTTCCCAAAGCCTGAGCATGGGCTTCATAGCACAACATCAGGGATAACATGGATATCTTGGAGGGAGTCTTCCCCAGCTGTTCAACAATATTATAGTCACTTTTCCAGATAATTTTCAGTACCTCTTCCATCTCTTACTTGGAGGTATCTTTATTGGTGACCTCTTTAGGTGCACCAGTTTGGGTAGACTCAGCCATATGTTCTTTGCCTCCAGTCTCAGTAGTTTACTTGATAGAAGTAAGACGAACTGGTGTTGCAAAAGTCTTCAAAGAGATTTCTAGAGAGAAAACCTTTCCACCTCTGGTAACTTTACTAGTCCCAGCGATATTTTCAACGTTGGGATCAGTAACTTCAGTATTACCACTTTCAATAGTTAATGGTTCTTGCTTGATGCCATGGTAGTATATGCTAGCTCCATAGTTCTAAGGTGTATCCTTGTCAGAGGAATATGTAATTGGTTCGAGAGCGGTAATGACCAGAGGAGCAACTCTAGGTTCGGCAGTAATCCTCACAGGACCTTTGGAAGTGATCCTTACAAGAGTTCTGGAAATTACAAACACCTCTTCAAGCTCCAAGTCTTGAAACAAATTATCCATAGAAGGAGACTTCTCGACTAGAATTATATGGTTATCCATTAGACGCTGAATAACTTCTTTTAGCATTTGGCAGCCGTTGGATTGGGTCGCACAACAATAACACCATTCAAGGCAACCCAAAAATAAACCGGCTTGCAACAAATTATTATTAATAACCAGGACGGGAGTAGTCAAGTCACTTACATCAGAAACATAAGAAACATCATCAATAGCATTAATTCCTTTGTCATGGTTAGGCATGGGTGCGGTAATCACATTGGGGGTCTCAGGAGGATTAAATTAAATTTCCTTGGAGTCAATCATGTCCTGAATCTTGTTTTTCAGAGCCCAACAGTTGTTAGTATAATGTTCAAGAGTGTTGGAGTGATATGCACATCTTACATTAGGATTGTATCTAGGAGAGGAGGTGTTGGGATTCTGAGGAGGATATCTTAACGTAATCAGCTCCGCTTCAACAGTGTTGTAATGCCTGAGACAATGGCATGTTTATCTTGGTAAATTTCCCCTGGGTACGTTTGACCTATACTGATTTCCTTGTTGATGTTGCGTTGGTGCGGGATTAGAGATTAGTACTGCCCCTAAAGATTGGTTGCAGTCACCTCTAGCACGACCCTTTTGGCCATACACAACATTAGCTTCTTTCTTCCTGTTGAATGACTTCTTCATAAAACTTGAAGATGAAACCACTTGAATTTTTCCGCTTTTGATTCCTCATTCAACATGTTCCCATGTTAATATCAACTCGGTGGACCTGGCTAAAGAGCTTCCAATCAGATGATTGAAGAAAGGACCTATCAAAGTTACCATAAACATGTCAACCAACTCCCTATCAGAAAAAGGAGGTTGAACTTTTCCTGCTAGATCTCTCCATTTTTGGGCATACTCTTTGAAGCCTTTGTTCGAGCCTATAGTCATACTATGTAATTGCACACGTGTTGGTGCAAGATCAGCATTGTACTGGTATTGCTTGTAGAAAGAAGCAACCAAATATTCCCAAGTACGGATATAGGTCCCTTATAATTGATATAACCAATCCAATTGTGTTCTAGACAGGCTCTCTTGATAGAAATGCACCAATAACTTCTTGTCAGTAGTGTGTGGTTGAATCTTCCAGACATATGCCCTCAACTGAAGCTTTGGGCAAGAAACACCATCATACTTTGCAAACGTAGGGACCTTGAACTTACGTGGAATGACAATTCTTGATCCTAAACCCAGATCTTCAAAATCCAACACACACACTCTCTGGATCTCCATGGCATTTAGAAGATCTTCTAGGTGTTTGTATTTTTCACCAGCAGGGGGATATTATTCATCCGAATAGTCTTCTTCTTCTTCATCAGGAATTTTTCCATAACCAAGGTTGCTTCCTTTATAGGCTTTAACACTTTTACCATATTCCTCTTGATTGTCATTTTCATCTGATGGGATGTCAAAAATTTGAGCCTGCTTGGTTGGACCTCTGAATCTTCTTCCCATGTTGAGGATGCCAACTGGTTTCTTTGTCTTCTTCTTCCTGACGATGAGAGCCTTCAGTTCTTCCTGCCCCTTGGCTAAGTTCAGGAACATTTCTTGAAACTGAGCATTCTGAGCTTGGAGATCTTTGACTATTTGTTTGAGAGCCATCTTTTACTGAAATAAATAGCAAGAAGATGAGAAAACATGTCTTGGGAATATTTGTTATGTAATGACATGTATGGTATGTAGATGTACATGCAATGTTTTTAAGGATCTCGTAGGATAAATAAAAATGAAATGTCAAAAATTGAGTCTGGTTGCAGCTTTGACTGAAGAACTTTGCGTCTTTGTGTTTGAACTTCCTTCTATAAGAATTGAGCTCACCATATCAAGTGGGTCTTAGATTTTGACTCAAGATAATGTAATTTAACCATTGACGGCGCCTGGTTAGAGGAAAATAAATCCTCTTGCCCCTTGCTAGCAGTCCGGCTTGTGAAAATCCTACACCAAAGGTCCCTAAGATCCTTGAAATGGTCAGTAAAGATGCCATGTCATGATGATATAATGTAGTGATGTCATGTTTAAAAAAGTAGCAAACATAAACAAATCACACATGATCATTAGGTTTAAAGGCCTTCTCTATTGAAGTTAAGTTGGCTCAACCTATCCTAAAATAGTAACCAAGTTCTAGGAATCTCATATCACCAATCTTTCTTGTAGGTTTTATTTTAGCATGACAACTGACTTGCCACTAAAATACCCCGAAAGTCGAATCTAAATGAGCGTAGCTTCGAGTATGAACCAACCTTGAACTGCACCAAAGTCGGCTATCACTACCTTCTAATGGCCAAGATGGGTCAATTAAGGTTCTAAAAGTCAGTTAGTGCTTATGACATAAGGAACATCGATATAAGCCAAAGTGTCACACTAACATAACAATCACTTCAACCATATCGGTCTATGTCGTACAGTTTCCATGATCTATTGCTACTTACCTAAGGCATCCCTAGATCCGGGTGAAGCACCTTTCAAATAATAAACCCAAGCAAGCCCTTAAAGTTAAAGCAGACAAAGCACACAATTTAAGCAAGTAAAATGATCTAAAATCTTAAGGTAACCCCTCTTTTAAAATTGTCCCCAGCAGAGTCACCAGTTCTGCAATACGGTGGGAGAACTGACTTGTTTTTGCATTTTATTGCAAATGTTGCAGATAGCAAGAGTCGCCATTGACTTTTCTTTTATCCAATAAGCAAAGGGTGAAAAGAACAAGAAAGACCTTGATAGATTTTGAGTTCGGGGGGTAAGTTGTGAAAAGGGAAGGTGTTAGCACCCCTTTCATCCATAGTTATCTATGGGCTCTTAATCGCTTATCTCACTTTTGAAAATTTTATTTGTGTCTGTGATTTGGAAATATTTTGAAATTTTCCAGGGTAAGGCAAACTTTGTAATGACTCTTGTATCGGTCCTCAAGAATGTATACAAAGCTTTTGTAAATATTTGTTTGAAATGTGTAGTGTGAAATGTTTTAGAAAAGTTTGTTTGTGAGCAAGCAATTAAAAGTATCTTAGCCGCTCAAGGTCGTTCTTACTTTTTTCCTTCTCCTTTAGAGATAGTGCTATCCGTACCATTAGTTAGTAGGTATCCCTATTTGTTAGATGTGAAGAGACAAGCGAAGGGTCATCATATGTTCATCGAAGGCAACTTATAAGGATACTTTAGCAGTTTTGTAAGGGACCAGATCATTTTTCGAAAGGCAACATCGAAGGGTCATCGAGGGACTATGATCTTTTATTCGAGGGTTTTTTGCTAAAGCATCCCTACTTTCGAGGGACATGACTGTTATTCTGAAAGGCAGCGAAGAGAGGTTACCCTAGAGGTGAAAGTGTGAAAGTGTGTTTGTTTCAGTTATGTTTATCTTGAAATTAGGATTATCTAGGTTTTATTTTTAGTCTTTTCATACAAACCCTAATTACTAACAATTGCATAAAAGATATAGTAGTAGAAGATAAAGGTGGAAATGTAAACCTAAAACTATTACAAGGATTTGGGGCAGTTACGTAATAAGAAAAAGGAAAATAAAAATAGAAAAGAACGTGAAAAATATTTTTTGGTGATTTTTTATGAAGAAAATAGTTTTTGATGATAATTAATTAAATAAAACCTAAAAATCTAATTAATTTTAAAATTGAAAAAAAAGGTTAACTAATAAATTTTAAAAAAGTTAATTAAAAATCTAAATCTAAATAATTAGGGTTAAAGAAAAGGTTTTGTTAATGGTTAATAAAAAAGAATTATGGTTAGCCAAAGAATTTTTTTTTTGAATAACCATGTATTAAAAAAAAAATCGCAAATAACCACGTTTCAGAATAAATTACGCAAATAACCATGTTTCAGATGACTCCCCAAAGGAGGAGTCATCTCACTTGGCGCCTACACCAATTATTTAAGGGGAGGCGCCATCTCACTTGGCACATAGGTGCTTAGGGCATGCCCTAAGCCAAGTGAGATGGCACCTTAGTGCAATTCTAGGGTAAATTTCGCGTTTTTATTTTCAATCTGGTGCGATGCGTATTCGATACAGGATCAACAAAATTGACTTTTTATTTTAAAAAAATGATTACACCCATATGTATTACATTTAAAAAACAAATAAATCAGTGATCCCCCGGAACCCGGTAATGACCCCCGGTTCCGCATCCCCGTCCTCGCCTTTCCCGTGCTGGGTGTTGTCGCGTTTCCTGTTGTGGCACGGTCGATGGCCCAGCGAAGTCAATGCGTTCCAGATCCATGAAATCAGTCAGATCTCCATATCTAGAAGATACGCTTTGGTACAGTCGGTTACCCATACCCTTAAAGTTTGGTCATGTTGGCGGTGGGTGGGGTTCCATAGTGGGTATGTAGCATTGATCGTCTGAGTACGGGGGGTAGAAAGGAAATGGATCTTGGGGTGTTTGGTATTGAGGATGTTGGGTGGTTTGGTGATACTTTGGTTGATGGTAAGTTGGGTCGGTTGGTTCGTAATCTTCCGACATTCCCAGATCAGGGCTAAGGCTGGATGTTGAGGGGTCCATATTGGGATATACAGAAGACTGAAATTGTGTGTGGGGTATGCGGGTGTGTTGGTATTGTGATTGGTATTGCGGTTGGGTGTGAGGCATATGGGGGTATTGTTACTGAGGTGGTGATTGTGGTTGGTTGTGGGTCATTTGGGTGTAATTGTGTTGTGGTGGGGACTGTGGTTGGGTGTTCATGGTTCTGTTTCGTCTGGGGGGTTGGTGGGAGGTTAATGTGTGTTGGGTTTGTTGTTGGGGAAATGAGGGTTGTGCCCATTGTGTTTGTGGGTCAACCAAATACCTTGGATGAGACACGTGCACTTCAGGGTTACTAACCGACTTGTACCAAGATAAATATTGATCCGTGTGTCGCATATTACCATGATTGAGGAAAACTGGGAATTACAAGACATGTTGGTGACGCCTCTGCCACATCTTACACCATTCTGTAGCAAAGTCTTTCCAGTTGGTAAGACCCCACTGGGCGTCGACCCTTTTGAGATGCCACGGGGACAAACAAGTCGGATCACTTGGTATCTCTTGATGCATTCTGAACTGCATCTTCACACGGTCGCTGTGGTGCATCTCCACAACATTGAACCGTATGATTGCAGTCTTGGCGCTCCAAATTGTTGCATCCTCGGGGTTTGGTTCATGGCCCAAACCCAAATATGGTCTCCAGACAAACTGCAGAAAAAATTAAATCAGGTTAATGAAAATGTAATATATAAATAATTTAAATGAAGAAAAAATGAAAGGTATGAAGTACATCATCCGGGCCTAGGTGATCCAACAAATTACTGTATAGTGCGACATTGAATCTTGGATTCTTGTCGTAATCCATACCCCTCACGCAATACCTAAAGGAAATGAAATTTTTTTTATTTTTAGCATATATTTGGTAAAGAGATGAATAGTAATAAATGATATAACTTGATGACTTACTTTGTTGCGTACGGGAAAACGAAAGTGTTGTTATTGACGGGGTTTAAGGACTCCATCCTCCACCAACCCCAGGCTTGTAGTAAAAAAGCACAGCCATAAAATGTACATTTTTCCTTGACTGCATTTTTGCACAAGGAACTGTATAGGTGGGCTAAAACTGTAGAACCCCAACTATAATTTCTTGTTTTTTCATAATCTCTAAGTAAATGTAAATACATAAAATTTACACTATTTCCCGTACTTTCGGGAAATAAAAAGGTTCCAAATAGTATCATTAGATAAGTTCTGGCTTTTACTACCTTGTCTTTCTCGGAGGAATTTTCGTTTAATTCCAAACTTGCATAATGATTTTTAAGCTCAGTGAGTAGTATACCCTGACCTCTCGCACCACCACCTTCAACCATATCCCTGCCCAACAATTCTTCACACTGAGAATTGGGTTGTTGAACCGACCTGTTAACGACCTTACCGTCGATAGGGAGATCCAGTAACATGCATACATCCTCTAGCGTGATGGTACATTCACCTATTGGTAGGTGAAATGTATGGGTCTCTGGTCTCCACCTTTCCAACATTGCAAGAATGAACTTCGAATCAATTGTGCAGTTGGAGATCTTTATAACATGTCTGAAACCTGCGTATTCCAGATATGGTATGATAAATGGGTCGGAAGCTAGGTAGTTGTGAGACTAGATTCTGAATCTTTTGGTATCCTGAGTTAATAATGTAAAAGGTGTAAGATTAAGTAAGATGAACAAAGCATTACCTAAAGTATAAAAAACGTATAACCAAAATAAAAAATTACAAATGCGGCAATGTTGTCCCTTGTGCCTCTATGAGAATTGCCCATTATGAGAAGAGCCATTGTTGAAAATGCCTGAGATTATGAAAGACTTAGAAAGTGTAAGAGATTATGAAAGACTTTGTAGCAGAGAGTGAGACGATTATGGGTGTGAGAGAAGTATGTTATGCTCTGTATTTATAGGCAAAAATATTTCATAGAGTAAGTGAAGTGGTAGCTGGTGCATGCATGCATGATAAGTATCACTCTTGCTGAGTAGGCGCAGCTAGGTGGAAGCCTTGGAGAAGGCATCTCTGCATGCATGTAACACGATTGGACATTAAGGGAGGCACCATTGGACTTGGCGAAAGAGTACAAAAATGAAAGGTGTCGCCATCCCCTTTGGCGAATAAGAGGTTTCATGGGTTACAGAGTAGGCGCGGGCTAGGTGACAGCCTTGGGGATGCCATGCCTGAATGCATGTAACACTATTGGAGGTGATGAGAGGAGACTTACATGTCGCAGTGTAGGTGCAGAGTAGGCACAGGCTAGGTGGCAGCCTTGGGAGTTACATCTCTGCATGCATGTAACATGATTGGACATTAAGGGACACGCCATTGGACTTGGAGAAAGAGTACAAAAATGAAAGGTGTCTCCATCCCCATTGGCGAATAAGAGGTGTCATGGGTTGCAGAGTAGGCGCAGGCTAGGTGACAGCCTTGGGGATGCCATGCCTGAATGCATATAACACTATTGGAGGTGATGGGAGGAGACTTACATGTTACAGTGTAGGTGCAGAGTAGGCGCAGGCTAGATGGCAGCCTTGGGGGTTACATCCTTACTTAATTCAAATTCAGTATGACTTATTTAGTCTTACATTTATCAAAACACTGATTCACTTAATCTGTCAAACCTTCCAACCTTCATACCTTCATACAATCAAACCTTCAAACCTTTAAACAATCAAACATACAAACCTTCGAATAACTCATAAACTTTAAACATTCCAACCTTCAAAACTTCCAACCTTCAAACCTTCATACAATCAAAACTTCAAACCTTCAAACAATCAAACATACAAACCTTCGAATAACTCATACACTTCAAACATTCCAACCTTCAAACCTTCAAACAACCCTACGCAATGGCCTCTGCACCCCAATATGTCATCAATGCATATTTCAACGGTGAGACATACATTTGTCCCACCTCTGGGTTTTTGTTTAGAGACACAGACAACATCCGATTTCTTTTAAATGGGAAAGCCAATTTCTCGTACTTCAAAAAACAATTGGAGGCCAAACTTGGACGAGGCTCGGTGACACAAATATTTTATCAGAATCCAGTTTTTTTTGGAAACAACCAAATAATATTTTATAAGGTTGAGGTTCAAAATGACGAGGATCTTCAGAATATGTTTTCCATCCATGTGTATTCTGGGTACGACTCTATTGAGTTTTACATTATGTTGCGAGAGCCTCATGTGACACAAGTGGTTGATCCTTTGGAGAACGAACAAGCAGAGGTAGATGCAGTTGATGAAGAAGAAGAAGATGGCGAGTTAGAGTTTGATGAAATGGTGAATGATGATTCCGACGATGATGGCATACCTAGTATTCCTGCAAACGAGATCTACACACCACCTCCGCACATGACAAACTTCAACATGGGCGGAGATGAACCGTCTACTGATTTATTTTTCAATCTGTATATACAGTCGGATGAAAACATAAAAGAGAAGGACAAGTTTCGTAACAGAGAGGAATGCATCAGAGTCATAAAAACATTCCACATGCTCAACTCAGTCGATTTTAAGGTGGACCGTGTCAACCCATAAAGGTACAAGATCAAGTGTGTCCACCCTGATTGTATGTTCAAGCCCACTGCATCATACAGATTAAGAGGTGATTGTTGGGTCATAGGTTCCATGACTACCCACACTTGTGTAAGTTCTACCCAATCACAGGACCACCGAAAACTTAATTACGATCTCATTTGTCAAGAAATCCTACCACTGGTCAGCAACGACCCATCTTTGAAGGTGAAAACCATCATCTCCCACATCACCACAGTTTTTAACTATACTCCATCTTACCGTAAGGCGTGGTTAGCAAAGACTAAGGCGATTGAAAAGGTGTACGGAAACTGGGAGGAGTCATACCAAGAACTTCCTCGCTACCTGAATGCACTCAAGACTTATTCTCCAGGTACTGTTTACGTTCTGGAAACAGTGCCAGCATACACCTAAGATGGTAGTCAACTAAACGGAAACGGAATATACAGTCAAGTGTTTTGGGCATTTCAACCTTGCATCACAGGGTTTGCATCATGCAAACCAATTATACAAATTGATGGAACTTGGTTGTATGGGAAATACAAAGGCACACTACTGATGGCAGTTGCACAAGATGGCAACAACAACATTTTCCCAATTGCCTTTGCCCTAGTCGAGGGGGAGATCGGTGGTGCTTGGAGCTCTTTTTTGAAAAACCTGCAAACACATGTGGCTCCTCAACCAGATCTCTGTTTGATCTTGGACAGACATGCCTCCATTGGAAGTGCCTACAATAATCCTGCAAACGGTTGGCATGACCCTCCTTCTACGCATGTCTATTGCGTTAGGCATATCTTCTAGAATTTCACGAGGGAGATCAAGGACAAAACACTAAGGAAAGCGGTTATGAATGCGGGATATGCATTGACACAACCCACATTCAAATATTACCACAACGAGATCCGTTTGTCAAATCCGGAAGCCGATAGGTGGATCGACAATATTCCGGTGGAAAAATAGACTAGGTCATACGACAATGGCCAAAGATGGGGGCACATGACAACGAATCATATTGAATCGGTGAATGTGGTATTCAAAGGCATACGAAACCCTCGATCACTGCATTGGTAAAATCTACGTATTTTAGGATGGCTTCGTTGTTTGCCAAAAGAGGTGAAATATGGAATGCGGTGTTGCAATCTGGACAACTATGGAGTGAAAGTTGCATGAAGTACATTAAAGCAGAAAGTGCCAAAGCCAACACTCATATGGTTATACGGTTTGATCGACACAGCTACAACTTCATTGTGAAAGAAACAATCGACCACAACGAAGGGCTGCCAAGACAAGAATATAGGGTCATACTACCTTCTCGTTGGTGCGATTGTGGCAAGTTTCAAGCCTTTCGTATGCCTTTCTATCATGTCATTGTCGCTTGTGCTTATACCCATCAAGATGCGCTACAACTTCTGTCACACATTTACAAATCTGAAACGTTGCTCAACGTTTACAATAACAGCTTTCCTTTGGTAGCAAAACCAGATTATTGGCCTGCATACGACGGTGAAATAGTGTGGCACAATGACCAAATGCGAAGGAACAAGAAGGGTCGTCCCAAAAGTAAGCGCATCACAACCGAAATGGACGAACTTGACAAGCTGGAAAGAAAGTGTGGCTTATTCCGTCAGATCAGACACAATCGCAAAAATTGTCCGAATCGGACGTCTGCCTCGACCACATAAAAATTGTAATACATAAAATATGTCCTTAATTATGTTGTGAACATTAGGGTTTTTCGTTAACAGTATTTGCTACAATAAATATTGCGCGTACATGGTTATTTGCATAATTTTTTCTGAAACGTGGTTATTTACGAAATTCTTTTTTAATACCTGGTTATTGAAAAAAAAATTCTTAGCCAAAAAATAAATAGGGGAAGAAAAATCAAGGAAATAAGGGTTAGAAACCAAAAAAATAGGCAAAATTCCAGGGGTGGGTGTTGAACCCACGCCCTTTGCTTTCTACTCTACATAGCTTGCCAGCATGCCAGGCGTTGGTTTGTGTTTGAGGAATAGGCACTACGCAAAAATGCATTAAACCTGCAAAACATTGGAAAATATGAAAAAAACATCAAAAGGAATGGATCGAACCCACACCCTGATAGAATAATTACTTAACACACGCTTCCTTGCCAATGGGGTCGTTGTTTAATCCGGTAAAATTATGAAATCAGTTAAATATAAAAATAAAACAAATGACTGGGCCGGAGAGGCACCAGAGCCCTAACTCCGGTCGTATTCTACGGCGAGAATGTTTTGTCAACCTGCAAAATAAGCATGCGAGTTCAGTGATATCCTTGGTTTTGGCTAATTCTCCCTGTATGATGAGATACAAACAAGATAACATAAAACAGTTCAAAAATGGCAACCTCTAATTCATGCATTATGGGAGTCATGCAATGGTTCTATCTTTTACTAATACACCTCAGAAGCACGTTAGCAATGTTAGTATTCATCAAAGCAACATAAAAACGAAAATATAAATTTACAAAAAACAAGGAAATCAGAGATGCATGTATGCGATTTTCAGGCTCTTTTGGATCATCAATATCAATCCACACTTACCCTATAATGCTTCTGCAATTGATTGGGACGGTTGGTTGATCTTGAGGAACACTGAAAATAGGGGTTTCGATTTGCCCTAGTTTTGACAAATTTTGAAGTTTTGGAAGGTTATTTATCTTGCAAGGTTCTGTGTCCTTCTTTGTTGGCTGAATGAGGAATATATAGGTTGTGAATTAGGTCAACAAAAGCTGGGTTTGGACCTTGTATGAAAGCCTTTTATTTAATTTAATTTAATTTTGAATTTAAATAAATAAAATCAAAATAAGTGGAATAAAAATCAAAGGGGTGTATGAATAGATTCACAGGTTCACTATGAGGTCTAAAACATGTTTGGTCCTTGGAAGATAAGCCCATTAGCCAAAAAATTCAAGTTTGATCAATTTGGGTTTCATGCGTTTTCTCAAATTTTTCCAACTAGAACCAATCATAACTCTCTCAATTTTTATCACATGAAGGTGATATGGGACTTTCTGGAAAGATCAAGATGTCCCCTACAATATCTATGTAGATCATTTTTTTCATTTGAAGACTTTATCTTGATGTAAATTGCCTTGAAAAAAGTGTCTTTTTGTTGACTTTTGAAATGACATATAATGTTTTGGCCCATATCTCTCAAATGAAGCATTTTTTGGACTTGAGCTTAGAGAGACAAAGTTGTAGAGAATTGAATTTCATTTAAAATGATCTTTAGTTGATAAGAATCTGATGAAGCATCTGAAAGTTATGTTTGGTCAAAGTTCAATTTACTTCTCCTTAAGAAAACCCTAATTTAGTAACTTTTGACTTTTGATGGATCTTGAGTTTTCTTGATGAAACATGATCAACCATTGATCAAATGATGAATGTGACTTTAAAATCTTGATGTTGACCAAACATCTTGAGTTTTGACTGTATGTTGACCACAGCTGACTTATTATCCAATACAGTTGATTTTCAATCATCTAAGCAATTGATTGAGCAAACTTGTGATGCAAGGTTTGAAATTTAGCATGAGCATTCCTAGAGACATATGAGAAACCATGAAATCCCTTGAGGCATTATAATCTCAATCTTCCTTGAGAAAAGTGAAACCCTAGTTGTATGTGAACTTCTTAGGAGGAGGGTTTGCCTGGTCCAACCTTCAGTAGGCTTGAGCAATTGAAAATTGTAGGAGCATGAGGAGATATCTTGAAGAAAATGAAAGGGAAAATTTTGGGGTAACACACTTGGATAAACAAAAAAAAAATCATATGCATTGCATATCATGCATCATTTTTGCTCATATTTTTTGCATTCCTGTTCATACCCAGGTTTTTAACTTGTTTCTCTACTTCAACAATCGACAAGTTGTCTAATCACTATTATAATCGGGCTAATTCCAGGAAGAAGATGGAAAATCTTGAATATGAGAATCATGAGATACGTGAAGAAGTTACTGCTTCGAGGGCTGGTATGGCGAATTTGAATGCTTTGGTGGAATCGTTGGTGGTTTCTCAGAATCAGTCACCACCTCATCCTCTATCTCCTCAAGCTACTCAACCATAACAGATGATTGTTACTTCAGAAGTTCTGTCAGTTCCCATATCTGTTACTCTAGTTACTGTTTCTCAATACCGTATGCCTCAAGGTTACCCGTGGGGAATGCCTGAGAACTTCATGCCAGAAGGTTACAATCCTGCTACTTCATGCCTGAGAACACGTTGCTGTTTTGCACCTCCTGTGGTACATGCTTCTCTTGTTGCCAATAATGAGATTCATCATGTTGCGCCCCCTACAGTGAATGTTATGCCTGTTATTAATGATGAAGTTTACCATCCAGCTCCCCCACCAAGTGAAAGTTTAGGTTTCTATGAACGACTAGATGACTTTCAAGATCAATTCAATGAAATGCAGAAAGAAGTGAAGGATCTCTAAGGGAAAGAGTTATTAGGACAGAATGTCAGTGACCTCTGTTTGGTCCCTAATGTGAAAGTGCTAACAGTGTTTAAGGCGCCAGAATTTGAGAAGTACAAGGGTAACTCTTGTCCCCATGATCACCTGGTGATGTATATCAGAAGGATGTCCACTCATAATCATGACCAACACTTGCTTATCCATTTCTTCCAGGATAGTTTAACCGATGCTGCTTTGAAATGGTATATGGGATTGGACAGTAGAAACATCCACACCTTCAATGACTTGGGTGAAGCTTTTGTAAATCAGTATAAGTACCACATGTTTATGGTGCCTGACCATGACCAATTGAGAGTGATGCCTCAGAAGGATAAAGAGTCGTTTAAAGAGTATATTCAGTGTTGGCGCGAGATTACTACCCAAGTGGTACCCCTAATGGGAGAAAAATAAATAACTAAGGTCTTCCTAAAAACCCTTGGTTCATTTTATTATTAAAGGATGCTTTCCAGTGTACCGAGTGATTTCACTGAAATGGTAAGTATGGTTTTCATCTAGAAGAAGCCTCCAGGGAAGCACAATTGAAAAAAGACGAAGATTATAGTGGAACAAAGAGATCATCATATGGGTTTTGTAGAAAGAAATAAAGTGAAACAAATTTTTTCATTGAGGAAAGAAAGGTTAGACCTGAGAGAAGATGGCATCAGCACCAATAACAAGTTGCTTTTGTGACTCTAGTCATCAATGTAGCTCCGACTATTGTTGCCTATCAGAGAGCCCTCCTCAAGGTAATCAAGGGCAAGGTCAAAAGAGATAAGCTTTTGATCCTATTCTAATGAGTAATGCAAAATTGTTTTCGGCTTTAATTTAGAAGAAATTGGTGCAGACTATGCCTCCCCCTGCTATACCTTCACCTTTACCATGGTATTAAAAGGCGAAACATACTTATGCTTTTCATCAAGGAGTCACAAGGCACAACATTGAGAATTGTTATCCATTGAAGTCTGAGGTACATAAAATGGTAAGATATGGTCTCCTTTCTTTTAAAGATGTTGGTCCCAAGGTAAAGGATAATCCAATACCCAAACATGGAGGTGGAAGTGTTGTAAACATGGTTACTGGTTGTCCTAGAGATTTCCAGATTTTTTATATCAACCTGTCTGAGGTGATTTAGTGAAGATGCATGTTGATTTCTATAGATTCAGCTATTATACACATAACCATGCTGGATTTAGTATTTACAGTTCAGATGTCCATGGATGCGATAAAGTAAGAGTTGATCTTCAAGAAATGATAGATGAAGCTTTTATCCACATGATCAGACCAAGGGTTGAGTATGAAGAGAATGTGAATATGGTTCAAACCCCCTTTCTTGTATTTCTCACACCTTCAATTGGTATCAGAGCCTGGTTCTAGTATTGATATTTATCAAACACTTAATCGTGTCAGATAAAGATCCAGATGAGTTTTCTTTGAAGAACCACAATGGTTGAACCCAGACCAACTAATGTTGTTTCAGATTCAAACAAAAAAAGCTACAATGTAAAACCTCCCATCTTTGATAGTGAAAAGTTTGAATACTCGAAAGATAGACTAGAAAGTTTCTTTCTAGGTCATGATGTTGACTTTTGGGATTTGGTAGTTGATGGCTATGCATCTCCCACAGATGCTACTGGAAAAGAAATAGATAGAAGAGCTATGACTGATCAACAAAAGAAAGATTACAAGAATCATCATAAAGCAAGAACCATTTAGCTGAATGTGATTTCTTACACTGAGTATGAGAAGGTCACAAATAGAGACTCTACTAACTCTATATTTGACTCTTTTAAAATGACTCATGAAGGAAATGATCAAGTCAAAGAAACCAAGGTGCTAGCCTTGATTCAGAAATATAAATCCTTCAAGACGAATGATGATAAAAGCATTGAAGTCATGTTCTCAAGATTTCAAACCTTGGTTGTAGGACTGAGAGTTCTGAACAAAGTCTATTCAATGGCAGATCATGTGAAGAACATTATCACAAGCTTTCCATCCAAATGGAGGCCTATGGTAACCGCACTCAAGCTTGCAAAGGATCTGAACAACACTTCTCTAGAAGAACTGATAAGTTCTTTGAGAAGTCATGAGATTGATCTAGATTAAGATAAACCGCGGAAGAAGATAAAATCTATTGCGCTCCAGTCAATCAAGAAATCTGAGAAGTCCAAAGCTCTTCAAGCAGAAGAGATAGAGGATTCAGAAAAAAGATCTTGATGATGAAGAATATGAGTTGTTTCTGTTGTATAGAATTGTTAACCGTCTCTGGGAGAGAAATCAAGGAAACAGGTTGAGAAGTTTAAGAAGGACTGAAGGTTGCTTCGAATCAACTTCTAGTCAAAGGAAGTCTAATGGAAACAATGTCACTTGTTACGAGTGCAATGATCCAGGACACTACAAGCATGAATATCCAACGCGCCTAAAGGACATACAAAAGAAGAAGGCTCTCAAAGGCGAGAAGAAAAGGCAAACAGTAACAAGGGATTACTCAGAATCAGAAGGGGAACTTGCTAACAGGATGTTGATGGCTCATGTTAGAACATTAAATGAAGTAATTTCTCAAGATCTGGGGTGTTACATAATTCTCCTGATACATCAAATTCATTTGATACATGCTAAGTCATTTGTACTGTTTTCTTGAATTCATATGATGCAAGATTGCACCTAAGGAATTTTTACTCATTAGAGACTTATTACTTCATTGTGTCGCTTTAATCCAAAGGATCAGAGTGCTATATTGATTTCATTTTGTCAAATGTTGGCTTCTTTTTTGGTTAGATATTTCTTTACCTTAGATTTTATTTTGTGCTTTATGTTAGTCCCTTTATCTCTTGCATGTCTTCTTTAATTTCAAAATTTTCTCCCTCCTTTTAAAAACCTTCTTTGTTTGCAAACTTGAACCACTTTCATAAAAAACCTTGAATTTTTCAAGTGCATTTCAAAAAACTTTTATTAATCAAATCTTAATCCATGTAATAAAAGTTGAACCTTTTTCTTCTAAGACTAAAAATTACAAAACCTCACTTCAAACTTCTTTCCACTCTTGGCTTTTTGTTTTAAATTTTTTTCTTAAAGATTAGATGTGAGTCATCTCTATGGTTGAGATATAATTCTCCCATGTCCATAACACCTTGATTGATATGATGTTGAATATTTTTCATTTGAAGGGGTTAGTGGAACACCTGTTGAGTTATCTAGGTTGAAGCCCTACTTTCACTTGTGATGAAAAGATCCATGGCTCACATGTTTATGGATATTTGGTTGAGTATTCTCCCTAAGATGAAAAAATGTCTCTTCTCTTAAAATTAACCAACAAACAATTTTTTTTCTTTTTTATAAGTACTACATGGTTATGATTTCATCATTTCACATTGGTTATACGTAGGCGTAGAGCTCATTGAAGTCTTTCTGGAACAAAATTGTAAAAACCATTTCTTTTCTCGTCTCTACAGACTTTTTGCAAATAACTCTTTTTAGCCAAATACACTGATTTTAAAGAGGTTCCTGTGGAGTACCATAGATGTTTAGTGTTCTAATACCTTCCCTTTGCATAACCAACCCTCGTACCTAGATCTCAGTTTTATTAGTTTTTGCTTTAAAAACTATTGTGGCTTTTATTCGCTCTTTTCCCATTCCTTTGGAAACAATAAACTGCAATGACGACTTTCACTTGGTAATTTAATTTAATCAATAGCTTAATCTCAACTTTTCACCACTACAGAAAATTTGGCGACTTCACTGGGGAATAAATCTCTAAGTGGGTTGAGCCTATCTTTTTTTATTTGTATATGTGCTATTATTTGTTTTATGTGTGCTTGTTTGTTTGGAATTTTCTTCTTTTCAAGGTGCTTGGTGATCTCTTGGAAGTCATATACCCGGACTTGGTCAAACTTAAGTTTAGGATGGGTTGTATGGTCATGTTGGCTTTGAAGAGTAGTCCTGAATAAGCTGGCTTGAGATCCCCCGCTCAGTGAAGACCTCTTTGATTGTAGTATTTCTTTACCGAGTAATCAGAAGACAATATTACCTTTGACCTGGGAGCCTGCGAAGCTGAGCATCTTAGAACCCTTAACCCATCTTGGCCTTTTAGGATATAGTGCAGTGACTATGAAGGAGTAGTCTTGAAATAGTTGATACATGATATTACACTCAGACGAGTTTTTGTTGATAATATTACTGATTAAACACTTATTACACACCTTGTGGGTAGTACCTTTGACTTCATGCTTGTGACGTCGAACCTAGGAACCCCCCCCCCCCCCCCTTGTGTGTGATTGTTACATAAACATGCGCGCATGCATCCATGGACATTCTATGACCAAGTTTTCAAGGAACTTAAGATTCTCTATGCAGATATCACAAGTGTCTTTGACCATGGACTTTGGAAGGAGAAAGACTTAGAAGCAAAACTTTAAGATTCATAAGGTATAAGAATTGAGAAAGTGGGGATCTTTGGTTGTTAATCCTGATATTTTCAAGGGTAGATATGGAAGACTTCTATCTCTTTTGGGTACCAACATGAAAGAAGGAATTATCACTACTTTAGTCCAATTCTATGATTCGTTGTATTTAAGTTTCACCTTTCTAGATTATCAGCTCGTTCCTACTTTAGAGTAGTATTCTTATCTTCTTGCTCTACCTATTTCTGATCAGGTTCCGTTCTCCGCTTTGGAAGAAGATCATAAGCATAAAGTTATTGCATCATCCATTCACTTGAATAAGTTTGAGATTAAGGCTCATGTGATCTCCAAGGGAGGTCTTCTTGGGTTTCCAGCTAAGTTTTTTATGGGGAGAGCTCATTGATTTGCTGGTATGAAGAGTATGGATGCTTTCAAGGCTATTCTCACTCTACTCATCTATGGATTGTTCTTATTCCCTAATATTGACAATTTTATTGATATTAATGCCATTAGGATATTCTTGATTCGGAATCCAGTTCTCACATTGCTTGGAGATGCTTATTACTCCATTCATCTTAGGAGTTCTTTTAAGGAGGGGATGATTATTTGTTGTGCGCCTTTGTTATACAAGTTTTTTATTTCTCACTTGCCCCGATCTATTTCTTTTTGGGATCTCAAGGATGGATTAAGATGGTCTCAAAAGATTATGTATCTTACTCATTCTGATATTATCTGGTATAATCAAGTTTATGATGGAGTGACGATCATTGATAGTTGCAGAAGTTTCTCCAATGTACCTCTTCTTAGTACAAAAGGTGGCATCAACTACAACCCTATTTTGGCACATCATCAACTTGGATATCCAATAAGGATAAACCAAACTACAGTATGTTTAATAGTGCTTGGCATGATATCGACAAAATAAAAAAGTAAAATTGTTGCCTTAGTCTATACTGCGCAACAATGGAATCACAATATTGACTAAATTAGTCCCCCGCAACGGCACCAAAAAACTTGATCATGACTTATGAGTCTATCGGATTTTCTAACTGCAAGTGCACACTCTATCGTGTAGTTTTAAAAGATATTGAACACACAAGGAATGATAATCAAACTAATGTTATCAATTGTTAGTGTGTAAAGCTAAGGTGAATTATTTCTTTGATTAAACTGAATTAAAGCTAAAACTAAAGCAAATTGGAAAGTATGATAATAAAGAGAGACGTAAATGTGTATTCCGCGTACCTCGGGGATTCTGTAACTTGTTGGTTTATACTCTTGTTAAAAACATTTTTAGTAGAAAATATCAATTTAAATACTAAACCTCACACACACTCTCTATTGAATAAAGCCATGTTCCTTAACCATGAGATTTACCTCTCGCTCGCCCATTTCAATTAAGGAACGTATTTTGAAAACTGAACAAGTCCTAATCGATCCTAAAGTGTTCTCTCCCTTTCTAGGATCGATGTCTCAATCCTACTATCTAGTTCGAACCCCATGTTCTCGCAGTTCCGATTCGAACCTTAATTGATTTTCACTCTCCTGACAAACCGTTTGAATTAAATTTATAAACAAAGACCAAAACAAAATTTTAATAAAGTTTAAGCCAATTTCGTTACTGAGTCCCGTCGGGGATGACGGTCCTCACATTCCAAACTCAAGGCTATTTAGCTAGACATGATATTAATTAAAAACACATAAAATATGATGGTTGCAATTAAAAACGGAATTGCAATTAATAATAACAATAATAATAAAGCGATAAATGTAAACCTGTGAAAACAGAAAATCAAGAAACTGGATTTTGATTTAATTATGGCGGCAAGATTGTGATTTAAGAGTACAAACAATAAAACTAAGCTTTCAATTCGATAGAGCTTTGCCTCTAATTCTTGATGCCTAAAACTAGGAACAAATGTGACTTATATAGGGCTACAATGATGCCTAACTCCTTCCTTCATGTGCGGCCAAAGTGGGAGAAAAAATAGGGAAGTGGGAAGGAGTGAGTCCACCCCATTCCCACGTTTATGTTACTGAGATCTAATGGCAGACGCCATTATTCTCATGGTGAATTCCATGAGCTTTAGTGGGCTCTGGTGACGTGGCTAGTGTGATGGCGAATGCCATTTGGGCCATCGGGAACGCTACACACCAGAATCTTGTATTTGTGTTTTTTTCTTCACCATTTAGCTCCCTTTTCCTCATTTTAACCACATATTTCCCATAAATAATAACTACCTGAAATGCAAACATAAGGATACATCAAAGTAGTGAAACATAGAAAAATAAAGATAAATCAAATGCGAGACGAGTCCAAAAATATGATGCATTTTCACGCTATCAAACTCCCCCATACTTAGACAGATGCTTTTCCTCAAGAAATCAACCAACTCAAATAAAGAAAATATAATCGCAGTTTAAAACATAGACACACAAAACTCTAATCATATATTGTCGCTAGGCTATGTCAAAACAACTAGGACTATGAATCAACACCAAGGATACCGTAGTGACACATTGTTCAAAAACTCCATCTTTATGTAATAGAACTCAAATCATGCCATTATAACTCAACCTATATCTTTCACTTTCTTTTACTCTTTTTCATTCAAGTGCAATCACATTAAGCCCGTTATTCGTACACGCGCATAGTAAGGAACCCTATTAGTGATTATGATCTTTATTAGCATGGGTTTCTGGTAGCTAAAATGGTGCACCCCTTTTAATACCCAAATGCAATTGTGGGGTATCAGATTGTAAACCGTCCTACCAAGTCTAACACCAGAGACCAATGGACCAACTAACAATGGGTGTTATGATTGTGTTTTTGTAGGTTCAACAACTTTTTGTCTAAATGACCGGGTGAGGGTCACCTAACTTAGAAAGAGCATTCTTTATTTTTGTTTCAATTAATTAATTTGTTATCATTCACTTATTTTCATCAACTTCCCTACATAGTTTGTTTTTAATATTATGCTTACTGCTAATATAAACTACTAAAGAGCTACTTTGATAAATTGAGCCTAAGGTCTCGGCATAATGGGTACCCAAATTGATATCGCATAATAAGGGGGTTTAGGGTGTCATAACGGTATTAGTGTTACTGAGATATTTTCATGTTTCTCTAACAAGCCTAAAGTATAATAGCCTACATACTTTCAAGTGTGTACCATGAATCGAAATGAAAATTGGTGTTGGGGTTAGTTCTAAAGGAAATTTAATAACAAGTGAAAAATTTCATGCAAATAGGACTCTAGAAACAAATTAAAGCAAAAAAATTAAACTAAGAAAATAGTAAATAAATAAAGAAAATAAAATAAAGTAAATAAGGTTCCTCCCTCACACTTAAACCAAACATTGTCCCCAATTTTTTGATTGAACGTGGAAGAAGAACGGAAAACCTGGAATGACGGCTGTTGGTGGCCTCGGCCTCGTGCTCGTCCCTGTCCACCTCGACCTGGCTAGTGAGGAGCCATACCCACGTGATGGATGTATTCTTTCAAGTCCTCTGCACGTACTCTCATCTCTTACATTGCAGTAATCATGCTCGACATGTTATCTTCATTCCTGCCAGCATAGTCATGATGGTTTTGCTGAAGCTGCTGAATGTGCGTCAACATATTAAGTTGTTGAGCTTACATGTCGTAAATCAGTTGGTCCCGCTGGGAATCCAAAGTGTGACATTGTCTTAGCTCAAAAAGGATATCGTCAAGAATGGTAGTTGCACGATTACTCATTCTTTGGGGGTGGTGTCTGGAGGACGTACCTGTAAGAATTTCAGAAGTACATTGTATGGTGTGTGGGTGTGTATCAGGAACATCGTGCTCCATAGAAATTAATTCATCATCAGTGTCACTGCCCTCATTAGCATAAACGTTAATGTTAACCCCATGTTCTTGGGCATTCAAATCAAAAGTCTAGTTTTGTTGATTTTGCACATCAACCTTTGTGGAACAAGGAAGGATAATGCTTTTAACAATCTTCTTTTTAACTACTAGAAAGTAGTTGCCATCTTGTGTATTACTTATCATCTGCATACTATGGCATGCATCCTTGTCAAGGAATGATGTGTGTAATGGTGCTAACTCAACCAAGTTGTTATTAAGACCCATCGCAAGAGCTATAGATATGATCAGCCCTGTAAATGGGGTCAGCAGTTCTAAGAGTGACATATTGCATATGTGAAAGCATGAACAATATAGGGTTAACCTGTGCCGGTGCTAGTGTGCAATGTAGAAAATAAAGCTCTTTTGAGTTAACCTTTCCATTATTCTCTTGTCCAAAAAGCGTATAAGCTAAAATACGGTTCAGATAGTGAATTGTTGGGTTGTGAATGAAAGTGGATTTAAGGCCTTCCCAATTGAAAGTAGCTTCATCAGACAATTTATGCCAAAAAAGGAAAGCATCGTTATGCCATTCAATCTCGAGGGGCTCTTTGCAAGCCCAACCTTCCCCGTGAGAGAAATGCAGTGAATCGGCTATATGGTCTTGGCTAGACTCATATCTAACATTAAACATCCTAAACTTAACAGTGCCCGAAACGCGTGTTGCGCTGGGTTGAGTGGCATACGTAGGGCTGGTCATAACACAAAAGTAAGTTATTCATAAGTTTTCTAACATCCATCTAACATTATTGTATAGCCCTAATCCGCGCATAGCAGTGTCGTCGGCATACCTAGTAGGTGTGACGTCACAGTTGAATAGATTTGTATACCTAGACCTATGGTTTTCTCCTTCAATTCTTTCCGTGAAAATTATCCACATTGTGTCGAATTCCCTTCTAGGTCTAACAGCTCTATGAGGCATTATGGATATTAGGAGATGTAGATGGGGGTTTTATGGTGGAAAGTGTGAATGAGATGAACATAGAGGAAATTTTGAGAGAGAGTTAGTGTGGATGAGAGGTTATAATGACAATGGAATGGATTAGGGTTAAGATAGAAGGTGATGGAGGTAGTGGGAGACAAAAGAATGTGTGGGCATAACTTTCTCATTTTTTAGGGGATTTTCGTGGTTCTTTTTGCCAATTGAAGAGGGGAAAAGATCCACAAGGGCCCCCAGAGGACAAAAAAACACACTTCATACTCAAAATCAAAAGTTATAAGCCTTTGAAGTTTAGGGCAAGTTGGGCATTTGTTGAGGCACCTTGGGCGTCTGGCCAGGAAAGGAAAGGCATTTGGCCTAGGCAATTCATCAAATAGTTGATAACATGCCTATATCGTTGGGTTCAAGGAATAATTCAAAAATTTTCCTCGTGCATTTTGAAGAGGACTATGAAAGCTTCTCATTAAACTTGGAATCAATCAATTTGATTTAAATTCGAAAGAGTTGTGGTTTGAGGATGTTGGGTGCTAAAATTGGATTCGAGTGGCTCTCTCTGATTGCCTTTAGCTTAGACCATTCAAGTTGGATTTGTGGGTTGGTTGAATCCTCCTTGTACTCCCTTTGATTTCCCTCAGTGTGGACCATTCGAAGTGTGACTTTGTGGGCTGGTCGAAGCCTCATTTTCTCTCTCTTCGATTTGAACTAATTGAAGTGTCATCCTTGTGAGCTGGTCGAAGCTTCATTCTTCTTGCTTCAGTTTGGACCATTCGAAGTGGCTTTGAGGGCTGGTTGAAGCTTCCTTTTTCCCTCTTCATTTTCTCTCAATTTGGACATTCGAATTGATCTTGAAGGCTGGTTGAAGCCTCATTTTATCTCTCTTCGATTTGAACTAATATAAGTGTCGTCCTTGTGAGCTGGTCGAAGCTTCATTCTTCTTGATTCAGTTTGGACCATTCGAAGTGGCTTTGAAGGCTGGTCAAAGCCTCTTGTTTCGTACTTTTCTCTTCTTCAATATGGACCATTCGAAGTGACCTTGGGCTAGTTGAAGTCTCATTTCTGCTCCCTTCGTTCTCTCTCATTTTGGACCAATCGAAGTGTTATATTGAGCAGGCCAACGCGCGTGCAGTCTTGGGTAAGTTAGCTTGAGTTACCCAAGAATCCTAAGCCTCATATCTTGCTCATCCCTCCATTATTTATTTTGAACCTCAGCTTGTTTCGAAGTTTAGAGTATGTTCTTTAATTAGCTCAAGGAAAATATGAGAATGCACGAGCCAATTTTCTATGGCATCATTTAGAAATCAACTGACTCTTGGTGCACGTGTGGGTCATGCAAGTTGCAGGTTTTTTTACATCCTTCAATTCTGACCTTTGGTGCACGCGTAGGTTGTAGATTTGGTGCACCTTTCGATTCTGTTTGGTTTCAAGGTGATATTGCACATGTTTGGCACGAACCATACACTTTGTTTCTTACTCGTTTTGGCCAAACAATCACACTTTCCTTGCCTCCCCACACTTTCTGCACTTTTGCCAAAATTGGTAACTTTCATCACAAGAAAATCAGTCCCATGTGCAATCCTTGCAACCTCACCCCTCACGCTTTGTTTTCCTCACTCATACAACTCATAGCTCATCAAAATGCAGCATAAAAGGCCAAACAAACAAACAAAATGCAAGCACATGATCTCACATTTCCATTTTCCTGTTTTAGCCAAATTTCCCTCCAACGGATTTCTATGAGCTATAACCTTATTTCCCTCACTCTAAACACTCTATATAAACACTGCATTGCTCATTCTCAAAAGAGAAGAAAGAGGAGGAGGAGGAGGAGGAGAGGAACGAAAGGCTAGAGGAAGTTCAGATCTGAAGTTACTTTTTTCTCTCAGAAATCCATTTCTTCGATTCTCCAAGTTTGCTTATGCGTTTTGAGTGATTCTTCTTGCATTCTCTTCTCCAAGTGCTAAGTATTATAGATCGAGGCTTGGTTTGTAGTTGGAGTGAAGGAGTCAGTAGATTTCTTTTGCCTTGAGGTAGGTTTTTCATAGACTTCGATTCTTATGATTAAGCTTGAATTGATGATGTAAATCGTGTGTATTGTGGTTTAGCTAGCGAGACTTTAGGTCTGATGTATATTTGATACCTTGTTGAAGCTTGAATAATGCATTAAATATCTCTGCAACTTGTGTGTTTCAGTATTTTGTGCTGTTTTCTCATGCTTATTTCTCTATGATCTTGGATCTATATGAAAATTTGTGAACATTATGATATAGCTTGTTAATTCAGCTTTAATTTACGCTTGATTTGGTGAAAAACGATTGAGAAATGAGTATGTAGTAATAATCTGAACATTGAGCCCTAGCTTCAGCATTTCGCGTGTTCCTAGCTAAGGATGGAGGTTGAAGATGAAGTGGTGGCGCAATTCCATTGGTCCTTTTGAATTTTGAATTATTTGAATCTTGTTTTATAACTTGATCTTCCCTGATTTTATTTCTTGATCAAAACTTGATAAAAAATTCTGAAAAAAATTCATGAAACCTAAAAATAATATTTTTGACCTTCTCCATTTTTTTTTCAGAATTTTTGAAAATGTTTTGATTGGTTTTAAAATTTGTGTGATCAATTAATTGTTTGTTTGACATTTGATTTTATTTTGATATTTCTCTTGATCCAAAAAATTCCACAAAAAATCATAGAAGCTTATTTTTAATTCTAATATTTGAATATAATTTTGGTTGAATATTTTTCTGACTTTTGATTAGAATTTTATTTTAAAATGTGAATATTTGTTTAATTGTTTAATGGTTTAAATTTTGAATTTATTTTTGACTTTTCCTTAATGCAAAAAATATGGAAAATAAGTTTTATGATCTATGTAGTTTTCTTTATTTGTGTATGATTTTAGTTTGAATTATTTAGAATTCGAACTTTATTAATCAATAATTAAGTTTATTTTCTAAATAATTAGGGTTTTGATAATCCCCTTGTTTGATTTGATTCTAAAAAACCAATTTTCTTTAAGTTTCAATTGAAGTCAGCTCTTGTTTGAAGTTCATAGATGGATTGAGGATCTCAAAAATATTTTTATTGAATTAATTGATGAGGTTTGGTATTTTCCATTGATTTATTTTGAAAACATGTCTAGATTGGTGGTTTTACCAACTAGTTTTGATGTTTGAAGCTTATTTGATCCTTTCCTCAACCATCAATGAACTTGAGACTTACATTTTGACTTTTATACACCTTAAAGATGCTTAGAAATTTTTTGTTTGAATTATGGAAGTCTATTTCTATTTTTGATTAATTTTCAAAGTGAAAGTGCCCAAGGGATGTTGCATATCTTGTTGCAATTTGTTTGATGGTCAATGAACTTGCGTGAGGCCTATAATTTGGAATTTAATGATCATGTTGCTTCTGTTTCCTCACATCAATTCAAATCAATACTTTTGATTTCCCATAATTGGTTGATGACCCCTTTTAATTCATGCCTCCTAAGTAGTGTTCTCTTCTTGCTTTTGCTTTAAACTTTAAAAATTTTGGCTTGAGTTTGAGGTCATCAAATGACCAATGATAACATGTTAAGGAATTACACATCAAGGATAGTCTCATAAAGACTTGATATCACTCGACCTTTAATGTTTGAACCAATTTCATTCATATATGAATTTGATGTTCCTTTCTCCTTTCCTTTTAAATCCTTGAGGTATATTGAATGCACTTGTGCAACATGCTTTAGAATTAATATTTTAAATTATTGATCATATCCTCATATCATGTTAGAAGCTTGATTTCAATTATTTGAATGGTTTAAGTTTTCTAAATTTATCTTTGTTTGAATTCTTTTCCCTGTTAACTTGTGATCCAAACTTTGTGATACATTTTGTTGTACCTTTTTTTCCCTGCTATAGTCCTGCTCTTGAGGCCTCAGTGCATATATTTGATGGAGTTACTTATGAAATGACTTGTTTACTAATGCTAGCTTGCTTGAAGTTCTCTGGGTTTCTTTTTCTTGCTCATTTGCTACAGATAGTTATCCGTTTGGTATTGCACTATTTCCCTTTTACTGTTTCTGCTCCTTATTGATTTCTATTGCATGATGGGACCTCCGTTGTTGATATATTTCAAGAGTCCCTTTGATTTATTTAAAGACCTGTTTAAGGAAATTCTGCATACGTACCTTGCTTACAACTCATGTTTAAACATGTGTTTGTTTACTTGTTTGGTATTTACCATGCTCCCTTAGGATTCCTCGTGCAGGGTTAGTCCTCGAGCTAGACCATAGGATAGGAATCTATGTATGCTAACATAGGGTAGAAACTTACCTCTTTCATCTTCAACCTTAGGATCAATCATTGTATGATAATACTAGAGTTAGAGATTAGGATAGTCTCCCTTAGTTATTTTCTTTTCCTTTGCATTCTTCCAGTTCTAAAACTAAAACTTCTTCTTGGAAAATCATAAAATATCTCTAATAAAACTTAAACCCTTCTTCAATGTAAAAAATACAAACCAATCTTATTTGTTTGTGCGCCTCTTGGCTTTGATTTAAATCTTGTCAAATTGATGTTTTGCCATCCTTGCCATGACATTTTGTTATTCTTTTGCCGATGTTTCGCCATCGCACATTCTTTTAGCCGATGTTTCTCCATCACACATGTTTGTTATCCTACTTTGATTCTCAATATCATTGTTAGGTGTGATGTTTTATCATCTAGTTTATTGATGTTTCGCCATCTTTGCCATGTTATCTTGCCATATTTTAGCCGATGTTTCGCCATCGCATATTCTTTTTGCCGATGTTTCGCCATCGGATATTCTTTTGCCGATGTTATTCCATCGCATATTCTTTTAGTCGATGTTTCCCAATCGCACATGTTTGTTATCCTACTTTTATTCTCAATATCATTTTTAGGAGTGATGTTTTCTCCTTTGGTTTATTGATGTTTCGCCATTTTTTGCCATATTATCTTCCTATCTCTTAGCCGATGTTTCGCCATCGCACATGTTTGTAGCCTATGTTTCGCCATCACACATGTTTGCTATCCTACTTTGATGTTCTATCATTTTTAGGTGTAATGTTTCATCGTCTTTTCTGATATTTTTCTGATGTTTTATCATCTTATTTGAGTTTGTGTTTCCATGAGATGGCTTGTCATCTCTTTTTTCTATTTTATCATCATTGTTGACATTTTTATTGTTCTATCTGATGTTTTGTCATCTTGTCTGTTGCTTTCATTTCCTTAACTAAAAAACACAAACCAACCAAAATATATGAGTCGAACTACGGCTGCTCTGTTTTCTTTAAAAGGGATACGTAGGCATTGGGGTAGGGCTCAAGCGAGCACAACTTTTATTTTCCCTACATTCTTTTCTCCTTTCTTTTGCATGCATTCCCTGTACAGCTTAGATATAGATTTTTACGCACCCATTAGATTAGACAACAAGAGTGGATATTTTAGAGTACTACAGGCGTGTGGGATGCTAATACCTTCCCCTCATGTAATAGACGCCCTTACTCGATCTCTTGGTTGCAAGACCGTGATTTCACTCTCTTCAGGTTTTCTCGATGTTTAACTTTCCCTCCAGGCGGGATAAAAGACGTTCGGTGGTGACTTCATTGATTGATATTTTCATAATATCGGATGACGGTTCGGTAGGGTTGTTTCAAGATGTTGTTGTCTAAATATGATATTGATTACCGTACTCAGAAAGATGTTAAAGGTAGTGTATCGGCTGAGTACCTTGCTCACCAACCAGTTGATAATTACCAGTCCGTCAAGCTTGATTTCCTTCATGAGGATGTGATGTATTTGAAAATTAAAGATTGTGATGAGCCTATCCCTGAGGAAGGACCAGATCTTAAATCCCGGTTGGGTTTAGTGTTTGATAGAGCTGTGAATGCTTATGGAAAAGGAATTGGTGTTGTGATTAATACTCCCCATGATTCCCACATCCCTTTCACTTCAAGGTTAATTTTTTATTGTACCAATAAGAAGGCGGAGTATGAAGCTTGTATCATGGGTCTCGAAGAATCCATGGATTTAAGAATCAATATTCTTGATGTGTATGGAGACTCAAGTTTGGTAATTAATCAAATTAAAGGAGAATGAGAGACCAATCACCTGGTTTGATTCTCTACAAATATTATGCAAGGAGGTTGATATCGTTCTTCAACAAAGTTGAATTTCATCATATTCCTCGAGATGAAAATTAGATGGCAGATGCCTTGGCTACTTTGTCCTTTGAGTGCAAGGTGAATTTCCCGAATGAAGCGCCTCTGATTGCAATCAGACACCTTGAGATACATGCTTATGTATTTGTATTAGAAGAAGCATCAGATGATAATCCTTCGTATTATGATATCAAGCATTTCCTTTAAACTCAAGAGTACCCATTTCGGGAATCAAACAAAGATAGGGTAGTTTCTTACTCAATGAAGATGTGTTATACAAGAGAAATTATGACATGGTCTTGCTCAGATGCATGGATAGACAGAAAGAAGACATGTTAATGCATGAGATTCATGAAGGTTCCTTTGGTACCCATTCCAATGGACATGCAATGGCTAAGAAGATGCTTAAGGTATGTTACTATTGGTTGACAATGGAATCTGACTGCTAAAAATTTGTGAAGAAGTGCCACAAGTGTCATATTTATGCTGAAAAGATTAATTTATCCCCGACTATTCTTAACGTTATCTCCTTTCCATGGTCTTTCTAAATGTGGGGTATTGACATGATTTGGATTATTGAGCCTTAAGCTTCGAATGAACATCGCTTCATCTTAGTGACTATTGATTACTTCACCAAGTGGGTGAAAGCAGCATCCTGAGCTAATATGACCAAGCAAGTTGTGGTCCGGTTTATTAAGAATCAGATTACTTATAGTTATGGTGTGCCAAGCAAGATTATCATCGACAATGGATGGTGAGGAGTTCCCACGTTCTGTGAATGTTGATGCAGTCAAGAAATACTTTTCCTAAAAAAATTAGAAGAATAACTCACTAAGTTGAAAACCCGAAAGGGCGACTTAGAAAAAATGAGCGTCTCGGTGGGATGAAAACTCGAAAAGGCAGTCCAGGAAAAATATTAGAGACATAAACAGAATAAATCATTCTGGTAGATTAAAAACCCACAAGGGCAATCTAGGAAAAAATTAGGGATTCTTGGCAAGTCACTGCATCAGACAAGACTTGATCGTTGAAGCAACAATATTTATCAAGAGTCTCAACACTTCTCAACTAAAGCCCAAAAACAAGAATTCAAAGTTGTTAGGGAGAATAGTTGTCATTGTATTTCAATGTAACTTTTCCATATATTTACCATTTTCCAAACTTTGTAATCAACTATGGAATCACACCATTTACGGATTTCCACTCTATTAATAAAGTTTGAACATTTATCCATTTCTTTGTAATCCTTATTTTATTCTGCTTGCAAATATTTCATTTATTATTGATAGTAAATTTTGAAACAAAAAGATTTAAATAATAAAAAACATTTTTGAAAATTCGCAAAACATTTTACTTTGATTTGAGAATCAAAGGAATAGAAAGTAGTCGTTCCAAGGATGAACCAATATTAAATTGTGAAATGTAGCTTTTCTCTCCTTTATTAGAGGAGCCTTCTTTGGTTATCCTTCAAAAGCCTTTAGCAAGCTGTTATATGCTGGTGTGGTGTTTATTTCCCACGAGGTTTCTCGGCTTGATGCTTATAATAGTTCTTCATTCTTCAAGAAAGGTGGAACATGTTTTTTGTTTTCTCTCAATAGATGTTATATTACCTTCTTCAGCGAGGTTCGTGTTATGTCCCAGCAAAGCTTAGAGGATGTTTTGTGTTAATCATGCAGCTTTGCGGATTATTATAATGAGATTGTGATTTTTTTATTCTTAAGCAACATTTTCCCCCATGGAAGTTAAGCCTTGAAGTAGGAAATTGTTTCCTTAGTTGGTTTCTTACGCTTCAGTTGGATCTCCGTCTTGGATGTGATTTAGCCAAGTGTTATTTTTCCAAAATTTTTCGTCTGGTTACCCCCATTGCAATGTGTCTCTTATCAGCATACACATCATTATAAGATTCATACATGTATTCATACATGATATTTATAACCTTGGTCCTTGCTTAGTGTTGTACCCCAAAATTTGCCCTCCCATATTCTTCAAAGATTTGCCAAGTCAAGCTTCAAAATTCCCCAAGGGTTGCACAGTGTAAGGGCCTCCTAAGCAGTCAAAATTAGGGTTTTTGTTCTGATCAAGAAAATGAACTTCCAAAGGTCCAATCAAGTCCCACATGCCTATAAACATGTTCAAGTATCCTCATACAAAGTTTCAAGACTTTCAGCTCAAAATTGCACAGTCAAAAACCCTAATTGCACTACAGTCAACTGTAGGGTCAAAATGGTTATTTGGCAGTCAAAAGTTCAAATTTTTTGTCAATATCTCATTTTGAAGCCACAAACATCATTTGATCAATGCTTGATCATGATTTTCAAAGCTTGGCACAAAAATCATCAAGATGCAAAAGTTTCCTTATTTGGACAGTTGAAAAAGTCAACTGTAAATTGACCAGGGCATAACTTTCACATGGATTATCAGAAAATTTCCATCCAAAGCTCATTTTGAAGAGAAAGACATTTCCTACAACTCATCTTCATACTTCAAGTCCAAGAAATGCTCTCACAAAAATTTATCAATTTCAACATTATAGGTCATTTTCAAAAGTCAACAAAAAGGGACTTTAAGTAAAAGGCCATAACTTGAGATTGGTAAATCAAAATGACATGGGACCAAAGGAATTGGTTAGAGGACTCAAAGACCTTTCCAAAATGTCCAAGAACATGAGCAAAGCTTAAAAATTGAGCAAGTTATGCCTTGTGGAAGTTTGGAAATTTTTGGATATTTTGAAAAGTCAACATTGATTCAAATGACCTAAAATTGCTAATGGGCCCATTTTTCTTCCACAATTCATCATCCAAGGCATGTGCACGACCAATTGGCCCAAAGGGAAGTATTTCTTCATTTTTTATTTATTTATTTGAATTTTTATTAATAATAATTCATTTAAATCAATTAAATACATGAAAAATATTTAACCTAAGTTTTTCAATCTTTTTGTGCATGAAATATACTCAATAATTCGTGCATAATCAAATATGGAAAGATTTGAAGAGAATTGATCATGATTGGTACAAAATAGCATGGAAAAAGATTGAAAAAGATCTTGAAGAAAATCAAATCCTTCAAGTCATGAATGCCAAGCTTTTTGTTTGATTTCTTTAACCTAATTCACTCAATACATAAGCCTGATCAAACCCTTGTGCTCAAGAACCACTAAGCTGCGCAGAAACTCCATTCACAAACTTGAAATTTTCTTTAAAAAACTCAAATTCTGAAAACCTACTTGCAGGTCGATTCAAGCCTCAAAACCTGTTCCATTAGCTTGCTAGGGTTGCCAGTAAACGATTCTAATCAAAAACATCCATCATAACTTCAAGAATTGGTAAAACGAGCTGGACCTGTACAAAGAAAATTTCTAATTCGTGCATCTCAATTCATGCATTTTTTGTGAATTTTAATATTTGATTCATATTCCTTGTGTGATTCTGAAGCTAACCATCTATCTTGATTGAGTTTTTGCATGCTATATACGATTTCACCATTATTGTTTTCTAGGGTTTTGCAAGCTTGAAATTGGGGGTTTTCAGATAGTGTAAAATTAGCCTACCACGATGCCATGGTTATGATCAGCACACTTGGACGAAGACAAAGCCACCCTCGCGCCTAATTTATGATGATCTCTGGGCTAGTCGCTATTTTTCATAAACATGCCTAAGGGAACACCATGAAAACCGTGGCCTATGTTTTATGTTTCAGGGAATAAGGAAGAAGAAGGCTAGGTGGCTACCAACGATTGGCCTGTTTAAATTTTCGCGCTCAGACCCACTAACGCTTTTGTTTTCTTTTATAATATTTGTTTGTTATTATATGTTAAACGCGTGTGAATTGGTCCAGTGGTAAACACAGTGGTTGGCAATGTTAATGACCTGGGTTCGAGTCCCAGGTCTTCATCCTTTCAATATTATTTTTCAACTCATATTCCTATGCAGATTCAATAGCAAAGCACACTGTGCACCCACAAAATCAAGCGTCCACGCGTCCTAAGGCATTCCATCAATGGCCACAAATCTGAAGAACATGATGCACCTGGTCAACGCTTCTGCACGTGAGTGAAAAAGTCTACAAGGCCAGGAATTTAAATGGGCCTGAATTATCAAGAAAAAACCTCCTGTTTGGGGTCTGAACCCCCTAGGTTTGCAATTCTTTCTACTTACTTTTTTTTATTTTATTTTCTATTTTCCTTTTAATTATTGTTTTGTTTAATTAATTAATTATTTTTCATAAAAACCAAAAACACCTAAAAATCAGAAAAAAGATAAAAGTATAATAAATATTTTATTTTAAGTATTTTTGTAATTAAATTGCATGTAAATTAATTAATTTTAAATTAGGGTTTAATTTAATATTTTCATAATAAAAATCTAAAAAACATAGAATTAGGGTTTGATTAATCTTCATCTTTTTTTTCTTTTAATAATTAAATATTAGATATTTATTTTTATAATTAAATTGTATATAAAAATTAGGATTAATTTTAGGTTAAAAACTTCAACATTTTTCTTAATAAATTAAAAAATAATTAGAATTAGGGTTAGCATCTTATTTTAATTTTAATTAACTCTCTTTTTTCATTAACATCATAAAATACCAAAAAAACAATTTCCTTTCTTTTTTTTAATTAATTAATGTCACCATTTAATTTAATTTTGCAAAAAGGGTCCAACGCCCTCATTTTTAATTCTTATTAATTCGCATATTTATTTTATTTCGTTTAAATATTTATGTATCTCTCCCGAAGCCATGTAATTAATTTCTTGCACTTTTAATTCTTTATTTACTTTATTTATTTATTTTCTGTCAAATCGGGTCCTGGAAATTTTGGCGATGTGGACCCGCGCCTTTTGTAATAGCTTAGAATTTACTTTTCGCAATTTTTAACTGTTAAATAATGGCATGAAAGAATGTATGGACAAAAATAAAAACAAACGCATAGATCACCCATAACCTGACAAGACAAAAATAAATGAATCTGACACACAAATCACACACCACCCCTAGGGTACGCCTCACTGTTGCCTTGCCTCGAAAGGTGATCGTCGAGTAGAGGATGTTTTAGTAAGTCCTCATGATCCGGGAACTTGGCATGAGGGTAGCTTCTAAGGTGTCTTCCCATTTCTCTGGTGATCACCATGTCCCGAACCTCGAATTGACCCGAACACCTCCAACGGTGGTGCTACCTACCTCTCAATGGTGGGATGGCACTACTTTAAAGGACATCTACACAGACGAATTCCTTAGGGTAGGTAGACGACTCTAGATACTTGCTCTAAATTTCAAAACAAATTCAAAAATACTTTTCACACCGACATCTTTTCAAAAAGCTTTCGAAAGCAATTTTTCAAACACTCTTGAGGACCGATACAAGAGTCGAACTGGAATTTTCAAAGAAACGTTTTAAAACCCACAGTTGAAAAGCAAACAAACCATTTTTGAAAACACAAATGAGCAAGTATCTAAGAGCCCATGGATAACCATGGATAGAAAGGGTGCTAATACCTTCCCTTTCTATAATCTACCTCCCGAACCGAGAGCAATCTCTTTAAGGAATTTTTCTGTGCTTTTGTCCTTTCCATTTGGAGAAAATAAAAGATGGTGGCGACTCTTGCTTCCGCGACATTTCGCGAACCAGCGTTAAACAGTCAGTTCCAGATCCACCGATCACAGAACTGGCGACTCTGCTGGGGACTTAAAACTTAAAGTGAGGTGTACCTTAGGGCTAGTTCATAACTGTGTTTTCAATTGTTTTCCTTGTATGCTTTAAATTGTGGGTTGCTTGGGAGTTCTATAGATCCTAACCCGGATCTGGGGATACCTTCTTAGAAAGTAGCAACAAGGCTGTGAGGGAACTGTGCGGGGTATACCGACATGGTTGAAACAGTCTGCTACGTTGATGTGGCACTTTGGTGTGTACCGGTAACCCTTGAGTTCAGTCAAGGAGAGTACGGGGCCTCCGCGTGGTGTCGTGAAGCATCAACAGACCTTAGGAACCTTAATTGAACTATCTTGGCCTCTTTAGGGTAGTGAGATAACTGATTTTGGTGCAGTCCGAAGTTGGTTGATACTCGATACTACACTCAATTGAGGGTTGCTTTCCTGGAATATTTCGGTCGCCAGTTCAGTGGCTAAATCGAAACGATGAACAATGAAAGCAATCCCGTGATATTGGGAACCTTAGAACCCGGTTACTTTGATAGGACAGGTTGAACCCACCAACTTCAAGAGGGTACTACCCAGACCCCATGCTGGCCTTAAACCCTAAGGGCTTGTCTTGTGTGCCTTGTGTGCCTTACATGTTTGTCTTTGTAAATATCTGTGGTGTGTTTAATCATAGCATCATGACATCATCCAGCATCATATGCATTGACTAACCATTTCAGGGGTTCGAATTTTCATCTTTGTTCTTGTTTTGTAGGACATGGAAATTGTTCGTAGAAAGACAATTCAAGTCAGTCTTGTAAGGATCCCTCCTCAGCTTAAGGAGCTTATATCTAGGATTCCCGAGAACTCTTCGTTCAGTGAAAGACATGGAAGCCTCATCAGCTTGGTCAACACCAACATTGAGGAAGATATGATCAAGGTCCTGTTCCAATTCTTTGACCCTCTGCATCACTGTTTCACCTTCTTGGACTATCAGTTGGTACCTACATTGGAGGAGTTCTCCCGGCTCCTGAAGATCCCTATCCTTGATCAGCTACCCTACAACGGTACGGAAAAAGAACCTAAGCTTGAAGAGATTGCTAAAGCCTTGCACCTACAGTCATCTGACCTCAAGGGACATTGGGAAGTTAGAAGTGGCATCAAAGGGTTCTTAGCCAGGTTTCTGTTTGAAAAGGCCCATGAATGTTGGAACTCCCTTTACTTGCAAGCTTTTGAAGAAGTTGTGGCCCTCCTTGTCTATGGTTTGGTGTTGTTCCCTAATCCAGATCAGCTTATTGATATCAGTGCTGTCCAGATCTTTATGTCCAGGAATCCTATACCTACGTTGCTGGGAGACATCCTTCACTCATGTTACACTCGAACCATGAGAAAAAGAGGTGTCCTTATGTGTTGCACTCCTCTCCTGGGAAGGTGGTTTATTTCGCACCTTCCATAATCAGTATGGAAGAATGAGCGGGGTTTGAGATGGTCATAACGGTTGATGACTCTTACACATGCGGATATACATTGGTACCCTCGGTCCAGAGAAGATGTCACTATCATTGATCGTTGCGGGGAGTACCCTAATGTTCCTTTACTTGGAATCAGAGGAGGTATTACTTACAGCCCATGCCTGGCTTGGAGACAGTTTGGTTATGCTCGGAGGGATGGTCCTCATGACATGTTAATTCCTGACATAGTTTTTGACTTCGACAACGATACTCAAGGACTTCGCCAGAGATTTATCAGAGCCTGGAGGATGCCAAGTAGGATAGACAGCAAGACACTGGGGCACAGGAACTCCATCCCGCTGGAACCTTATCTCAAGTGGGTACGAGCCCGCTCCCAGAAGTTAGTGATGCCCTATCCTCATATGCTCCCAGTAATCAAAGAGCCAGTCTTGGAAGGAGAAGTGTCCTACACTATTCAGCACCCTGATATGCCCACATCCTGGGAAGAAATGCAGAAGAGCTGGATCCAGCTTAAGGAAGAACGGAATTCTCTTGAGACTAGTCTACATGCCAGTGAAAAGAAGGTCTTGGAGCTCACCCGCCTGTTGCATGAGGAGAGGAATCTCAACACTTACATAGGTCCAAAGAGGATGCGCAGTGTATTTTGGGATTGATTTACTTTTGTATTATTTTGCCCATGAGGCTTTGATGTACTAAACAGTTATTTCCTTAATGATAACATGTGTTCCTTTTTGTCTACAACAAATTTGAACTTTCGAACCCTTGAATGCATTGCATAAACACATATCATTCATCATGTGCATAGCAGGTTTTTCCTCTTTTCAGGTTGCTTACAGTTCTTCGCTGTTTATTTCAGCATCATGAATCCTGACTCATCATCAACTGAAACATCCATCAAAGCTCTTCAGGCGCAGAATGCGCAATTTCAGGAATTAATCAAGGGTTTGGCTCAAGGCCAAGAAGAGCTGAAGGCTCTACTCCTGAAGAAGGAGAAGAAGAAGAGAAGAATTGTTCTGTTCAACTCGGGCCGAAGGTTTGGCAATGTTTGCAGCATGAAGAGGTTGGTTCTTCTGTTGGCAAGAGTACTCCTCAAGAGGCAAGGGTTCCTAGTCCGGTAGTCTCCGACAACGAGACTGATTTTGATGAAGAGCAATATTCTCTTGCAGAAGAGAGATACAAGCAGCTGGAGGATAGGCTGAATGCTATGGAGATACAACAGGTACCTGGGCTGGATTTTGGAGATCTGGGTTTGTCTACTGGTGTGATTATTCCTCGGAAGTTCAAAGCACCATCTTTCTCTAAATATGACGGGGCATATTGTCCCAAGCTACATCTCAGGTCCTATGTTCGAAAGATTAAACCGTACTCAGTGGATAAGAATTTGTGGATCCACTTCTTCCAAGAGAGTCTTTCAGGGACTCATCTCGAATGGTTCTATCAGCTGGATGGGACCAAGGTTCGTAACTGGGAGGAGTTGGCTACTGCTTTCTACAAGCAGTATCAATATAATGCCGACCTTGCCCCTACACGTACCCAACTCCAGGGTATGTCGTTAGGTTCAAGTGAAGGTTTTAAGGAGTACGCTCAGAAGTGGAGAGACCTGGCTGGCAGGGTGCAGCCTCCGTTGACTGATCGGGAGTTGGTAGACATGTTCTTGGGGACCCTATCTGGGCCGTTTTTCAACCATCTTATCGGGAATTCGTCTGCAGGGTTCACTGATTTAATTCTGACTAGAGAAAGAATTGAGGTTGGGTTAAAGTCTGGTAAGATTCCGAAGGGTGCATCATCTAGTTCTGAAAAGAAACCCTTCAAAAAGGAGGCTAGTGCTGTATATGGCTCCCGGAGATCAGAAAGATTTGAGCGCCGCCAATCTGTCAGTGCGGTAACGATTGCCAAGCCTACTGCCGCTCCTCGGCCGACCAATCCTCAAAGGGCTGAAAGACCCCGGAGAGAATTCACCCGGTTGAGTATGACCTTGTCGCAGATCTTACCGCAGTTGCTCTCAACCAACTTAGTGACTGTCAGAGAGGCGCCGAAGTTCCCCAATACTACATCTCCTAAGTACAACCCGAATGCTCGTTGTGCTTACCATTCAGATAGCCCGGGGCATTCTACTGATGACTGTTGGGCCTTAAGGAGCAAGCTGCAGGACCTCATTGACGCCAAAGAGGTACAGTTTGAGGCATCTGAGAAGCCTAATGTAGTGACAGCTCCCCTGCCTGCTCATGGAGTGAATGCTATTGGGGACGACAATGAAGTGGATGAAGCTGAGTTTGATAGCTGGATCTACCCGGCAACCGACGGTGGACTTAACAATTGGAGTGCAAAGGACAATCTATTCGTTTCTCTTGTTACTAAGTAATGAATTTCTTTGTTTTGCTATTTGTAATAAACAATAAATAAACTCTATGGCCCGGTGTCTTACCCGAGGCACCGTGGTTTCATTTGTGAGGGCATATAAATTGTCATTTCATATATCATGAATGAAAATCTTGGACGTGTTCTCGCATTGCAAATCTTATGCTCCTTTTCTGTCTTTCTTTCCTTTACATATATTTCAAAACAGCTGTATTTACACACACACTCACTCATACAGGTTTCAATCCACTCTGGATCTCACTGCTAACGACTCTGCTACTGCCAGTTATGACTTCGAAAATCCGATCAACTTAGCCGAAGACGAAGGTGAAGATGATTGCGAAGTGCCTGGCGAGCTTGCAAGACTGTTGCTTCAGGAAGAGAGGGCAATTCAACCCCATGAAGAGCCAGTGGAAACAATAAACCTGGGTACAGAGGCAGATAGGAAAGAGGTAAAGATTGGTGCCAACCTAGAGCTCAGCGTGAAGCAACGGTTGACTCAGATGCTACATGATTATATGGAGATCCTTGCATGGTCCTACGAAGACATGCCCGGGTTGGATACCGATATTGTGGTCCATCACTTGCCGACTAAGGAAGACTGCCCTCCGGTTAAGCAAAAGGTCCGTCGTATGCGTCCAGAGATGTCTGAAAAGATTAAAGCCGAGGTTATGAAACAGTTTGATGCTGGGTTCCTTGCAGTGACTTCTTACCCTCAGTGGGTTGCTAATGTGGTGCCGGTACCTAAGAAGGACGGTAAGGTCAGAATGTGTGTCGACTACAGGGATCTGAACAGGGCCAGCCCCAAAGATGACTTCCCTCTACCTCACATTGATGTTCTTGTTGATAATACAGCTCAGCACAAGGTATTCTCTTTCATGGATGGCTTTTCAGGTTACAATCAGATCAAGATGGCACCTGAAGACATGGAAAAGACTACATTTGTTACTCAGTGGGGCACCTTCTGCTATAAGGTCATGCCATTCGGGTTGAAGAACGCTGGAGCAACCTACCAACGTGCCATGGTTGCTTTATTTCATGATATGATCCATCATGAGATAGAAGTGTATGTTGACGACATGATCGCAAGGTCGCAGACTGAGGAAGAGCACTTAGATCATCTGCAGAAGCTGTTTGACCGGTTGAAACTGTACAAGCTGAGATTGAACCCGAACAAGTGCACCTTCGGGGTAAGATCTGGGAAACTGCTAGGCTTCGCGGTAAGTGACAAGGGCATTCAAGTGGACCCTGCCAAGGTCAAATCTATTCAAGAGATGCCGGTTCTTAAGACAGAGAAAGAGGTCAGAGGCTTTTTAGGACGCCTGAATTACATCGCTCGGTTCATCTCACACCTAACTGCTACTTGTGAGCCAATCTTCAAGTTGCTGAAGAAAGATCAGGTAGTATGTTGGAACGATGAATGTCAGGCTGCTTTCAACAGAATCAAAGAGTATCTCCAAGAACCACCCAACCTTATGCCACCGGTTGAAGGGAGACCTCTGATACTATATCTAACAGTGCTTGACAATTCAATGGGGTGTGTGTTGGGGCAGCATGACGAGTCTGGCCGAAAAGAGCATGCCATTTATTACCTTAGCAAAAAGTTTACCGACTGTGAGACCCGATACTCACTGCTTGAGAAAACTTGCTGCGCTTTGGTATGGGCTGCTCGCCGGCTGAGACAGTATATGCTGACTCACACTACTTTGTTGATCTCAAAGATGGATCCTATAAAGTACATATTCGAAAAGCCTGCTTTGTCTGGGAGAATTGCAAGGTGGCAAATGATCTTGACGAAATACGACATTCAGTATACAACCCAGAAGGCCATCAAGGGAAGTGTATTGGCAGACCACTTGGCACATCAGGCCGTAGATGATTATCAGTCAATGAACTTCGAGTTTCCGGATGAAAGCATCATGATAGTAACTGATTGTGAAGTACCTGGACCGGATGAAGGACCTGAACCTGGATCCCGATGGTCTATGCACTTTGACGGAGCCTCCAACGCTTTGGGAAACGGTATCGGCGCCATAATCATATCTCCTCAAGGTACTCATACTCCACTCACTGCCCGGCTATGTTTCAACTGTACCAACAACATGGCGGAGTATGAGGCGTGCATCATGGGTCTTCAAGCTGCGATCGACTTAAGGATCAAGTTTCTAAGCGTCTTCGGAGATTCCGCTCTCGTGATCAATCAGATCAAAGGAGAGTGGGATACGAAACATCCGAATCTTATCCCTTACAGAGAATGTGTGTTGACCCTGATCCCCCACTTTATAGAGATAACCTTTGAACACTTTCTAAGAGAAGAGAATCAGATGGCGGACGCGTTAGCTACAATGTCTTCTATGTTCAAGGTCAAATGGGATAATGAGGCTCCCCGGATCATCATCTGGAAACTGGACGAACCGGCATACTGTTGCGATCTCGAGACTGAATTGGTGACTGAGAAGCCTTGGTACCATGAGGTAAAGAGATACTTGGAAGCTCAGGAATACCCTGAAGGTGCCTCTGTCAATGATAAGAAGTTCTTGAGAAGATTCGCAGCAAAGTTCTTCCTTAGCAATGACATCTTGTACAAGCGAAACCATGATTCAACCTTACTGCGTTGTGTGGATAAGACTGAAGCAGAAAGGATCATGGAAGAGCTACATGAAGGGACCTTTGGTACACATTCCAGTGGACACACTATGGCTAAGAAGATCCTTCGGGCAGGGTATTACTGGTCCACAATGGAAGCTGACTGCTACCAACATTCCAGGACATGCCATAAGTGCCAGATTTATGCAGACAAGGTGCATGTTCCTCCAGTTCCTCTGAATGTTCTGACTGCACCTTGGCCGTTTGCAATGTGGGGCATAGACATGATCGGTGAGATCAAACCTACGGCATCTAATGGGAATCGCTTCATCCTAGTGGCGATTGATTATTTTACGAAGTGGGTCGAAGCAGCATCCTATGCTACGGTAACCAAGACTGTTGTGGCACGGTTCATTCGGCACAACCTGATCTGTCGGTACGGTGTCCCAGAGAGAATTATTACAGACAATGGTACCAATCTGAATAACAAGATGATCGCTGAGCTCTGCGAGCAGTTCAAAATACAGCACCACAACTCTTCTCCTTACAGACCGAAGATGAATGGGGCTGTAGAAGCAGCAAATAAGAACATCAAGAAAATCGTGCAGAAGATGACAGTGACTTATAAGGATTGGCACGAGATTTTACCGTTCGCTCTACATGGGTACCGTACCTCAGCTAGGACGTCAACCGGGGCAACTCCTTTCTCTCTGGTTTATGGTATGGAGGCAGTCTTACCGATCGAAGTGCAAATACCCTCTCTCCGGATAATGAAGGATGCAAATCTGAGTGAAGATGATTGGATCCAGACACGACTTGATCAGCTAAACCTCATTGATGAAAAGAGACTTGCTGCTATCTGCCATGGTCAGACGTATCAGAAACGGATGATCAGAGCATTTAACAAAAAGGTCAGACCACAGGAATATCAAGTTGGGGATCTGGTAATCAAAAGAATCATCCTTCCTCGGAGTGATCCAAGGGGAAAATGGACCCCTACGTACAAAGGGCCATTTGTGGTTAAGCATGTGTTCTCAGGAGGAGCCATGATTCTAACCAACATGGATGGTGACGACCTTCCTCACCCCGCTAATGCAGACATAGTAAAAAGATACTACGCATGAAAAAAGACCCGCTAGGCTGACATGCCTAGGAAAAAATTAGGGCTTCCCGGCGAACCAAAAGGGTTCGGGCAAAATGAGGGGATGAAATAAAAAAATCTGTACACCCGGCAAGTCGAAAACCTGAAAAGGCGGCTTGGGCAAAAATGGGTATCCCGGTGGACTGAAAACCCGAAAGGGCGGTCCAGGCAAAAATTAGGGATAAAGCGTAATACTATGTCTCATTGGATCACTTTGCATCCAGAATCCGGTATCTACATCAAGTTCAGACGGCATTGATCAGTCAGCTTCACCTTCAACCAAGGTCATCAAGTGATGAGACGCTCAGAGTTATAAAGGCAATAGCAGAGTTGAAACCCAGTGGATCATTCATTTCACACAGCTGTTTTATTTTCTTTTGTACAAAATTTGTATAAACTCTTTCGTTCGGCGGCGTTCTCTTACTAGGACGTCAGCCTCTTGTACACAAAACGCCTATTTCCAGGCCATTCAAAATCAATACAAATATACTTTTCAGTTAAACGTGCCAACTGTTTTTCTTTTTCTGTTTTGTTTTGCGAAGAACGTCCAAGGTTCAATTTGTGATATATGCATTGACAATAATTTGCTAACTCATAAATATTTGCATACGAAACAAAGGATTAATTACAGGTAACATTAGAAACAGGGGCAATAAAAGAGTTGTCTAAGCAATCTAATTGTTCTATCCTCCAAGGTACCAAGCTAGGTTCAACTAAAGAACATAACCGGCATATCTCAATTCCCCAGAGAGTAAGCAGTCAATACACTCTCTCCAAGCTACTATCAAACTTAAGGAAGTTGGGTATCCTCCAGCAGATCTCAACATTCCCCAAGCAGCATATATACACATATTCTTAACAAGCATCCCCGGCAGTCTTGATTTAAGATTGTTCCCCGGCGGAACATCAAATATTCAAAGGAATCACTTCCCCCGCAGTTCAAAACTTCCCCAGGAGAGTCCAATCCAGTTCCCCAGGAAAGTTGGAATTTATCTCCCCAAGCAGCAAGCTTATCCCCAGTAGATTCTGGAAGCTTATCCCTCGCAGAACACGAACGCGTCGCCCGGCTTTATTTAAAGAGTTATTTCCTTAATAGGATATAACTGGGTTATCCTCAGCCAAAAGCCATGGAAAGAGCGTCCTCGACGAAGTCCTCTTACCCCCAGCGAAGTCTATCAACACTTCCAATACAGCAAAGATATCCCCAACAAGTTATTATCAACATTCAGCAAGATATCTCTCTCCCCACAGATTAGTGCTCCCCAGCAAGATCGCTAGAGTACTGTTCTCCCCGCAGAATCTTCCATTCGCCAAGTTTATTCCTCAACGGAGTCATCTTCTCCTATCGGTATTCTTGCAGCTATCATCACTAGCGGAAGCGAAATTTATTCTTCAACATCAGCCCAAGAGTGACTTCCCGGCACCCGTCAAGGATTTACTTTCCTAGACGAAAAACACATTCATAAAACATCACATACATCATTATAGCATGCATAGACGCATCATATCATACAAATCTCATTTATGTTGAGAACATCATTGCTTGATCCATATCATGCATTGCATATGACTGACCTTTACCTTTCAGGAAAGATTCAGCTAAATTCTCCATCATATTTCAAGACCTAGACCGGTTCAGTTAATCAACTCCAAAGATTTCTTATCCAGTCCAAGGCCTTCTCTAGTCCATCTAAATCGACTCCCAACAGTTTTTTCTGATGAAGACTCAGTAGAAGTTATCAGGTTTTTCTCAGACGTCCGCTTTTGAGATTATAATTTCCTATGGTTCTCTCCCCGACGGTGCGTGAGATGATAATTCCAGCCCAGGTTTTTCTCAAACGTCCGCTTTTGAGATTATAATTTCCTATGGTTCTCTCCCCGACGGTGCGTGAGATGATAATTCCATCCCAGGTTTTTCTCAAACGTCCGTTTTTGAGATTATAATTTCCTATGGTTCTCTCCCCAACGGTGCGTGAGATGATAATTCCAGCCCAGGTTTTTCTCAAACGTCCGCTTTTGAGATTATAATTTCCTATGGTTCTCTCCCCGACGGTACGTGAGATGATAATTCCATTTCAGGTTTTTCTCAAACGTCCGCTTTTAAGATTATAATTTCCTATGGTTCTCTCCCCGACGGTGCGTGAGATGATAATTCCATTCCAGGTTTTTCTCAGACGTCCGCTTTTGAGATTATAATTTCCTATGGTTCTCTCCCCAGCAGTGCGTGAGATGATAATTCCATCCCAGGTTTTTCTCAAACGTCCGCTTTTGAGATTATAATTTCCTATGGTTCTCTCCCCAGCGGTGCGGAGATGATAATTCCATTCCAGATCTTTCTCAAACGTCCGCTTTTGAGATTATAATTGCCTATGGTTCTCTTCTCGATCCTGCGAAGATGGTAATTCCCACCAAGATTTTCTCAACGAGCGTTGTTGAAGTTAAAGTCACCCAAGGTTCTCTCACCGTTCATGCTGAGGTAGTAACCATCCCTGGTTCATTCATCATCTTGTGAAGCTCCAGATCCAACTCCTGTAACCAGTCAGGACACATTTATACAAAGCATCTGAAAACCAGCTCCTGCAACATGTCAGGTACTCATTTTTTCTTTTGCAGGTATGCAGGTTCTCGCTAAGGAATCTCTTACGCGATCAACATCCAGATGGCATCTATAAGCCCATCATCCCCTGTGATCGGTGGATCTGGAACTGACTGTTTTAAAGCTGGTTCGCGAAATGTCGCGGTAAGCAAGAGTCGCCACCGTCTTTTATTTTCTCCAATAGGAAAGGACAAAAGCACAGAAAAATTCCTTTAAAGAGATTGCTCTCGGTTCGGGAGGTAGGTTATAGAAAGGGAAGGTGTTAGCACCCTTTCTATCCATGGTTATCCATGGGCTCTTAGATACTTGCTCATTGTGTTTTCAAAAGTGTTTGCTTTTCAATGTGGGTTTCAAAAAATATTCTTTGAAAAGTTTCAGTTTAACTCGTACGTCAGAGTGTTTGAAAAGTTCGTTTTGAAAGGTTTTTGAAAGTGTTGGTGTGAAAAGTATGTTGATTTGTTTGAAATTAGAGCAAGTATCCTTGAGAACCTACCTACCCTAAGGAATTCGTCTGTGTAAATGTCCTTTAAAGTAGTGCCATCCCACCATTGAGAGGTAGGTAGCACCACCGTTGGAGGTGTTCGGGTCAATTCGAGTTTGTAGGGACATGGTGATCACCAGAGCAATAGGAAGACACCTTAGAAGCTACCCTTATGCCATTGATCTTTTATTCCGAGGCAACTTATTCGAGGCAACTTTGTTTTAGGCAACTTGATCAATGGACACAAGGACTTACTAAAATATCCTCTACTCGATGATCACCTTTCGAAAGGCAACAGTGAGGCGTACCCTAGGGGTGGTGTGTGCGAATTGTGTGTCATTTTCAGTTTATTGTTTGTCTTGTCATGCATTGGTGATCTAACGATTCGATTTTATTTTTGGGCATTCATTCTTTCATGTTATTGTTTAACAGTTAAAAGTGCGGGAATTTAAAGTGCGGAAAAGATAAAAGTCCTACGCTATTACAAAGGGCGAGGGTCTACAACGCCAAATTAATCCAGACCCGTTTTAAAATAAATTGCAGAAAAGAAATGTCTAATAATTATTACATGGCTTTGGTACAAGTACATTACATTCACAACAGAAATAAATGAAACGCGCGAAAAAGAAAATAATCAAATGCGAGGGCGTTGAACCCTTTAAAGGAATTAAAATAATCAAGTTATCTAAAATTAAAATTAAATGAAAAATGGTATTTTTGTGTTTTTTAGATTTGAAAGAAAAAAGAAAAATTAATTAAGATTAAAATGCTAAACCCTAGTTCTAATGTTTTTTAAATTTATTATGAAAATATTGACTTTTAACCTAATTTAATTCTAAATTAATTTATGTACATTTTTTAATTTATGAAAATAAATAAATAAATAATTATTGCTGAAAGGAAAATTAAAAAAAAAGAAAATAAAAAGTTATTAAACCTAAACTCTATTTTTTTGGATTTTAGTTATTAAAAGAATTAAATTTGAAAACCTAATTAAACTAAATAATTTACATGCATTTATTTAGAAAATAATTATAATATAAAAATTATTATTTTTGGTCTTTTTCTGATTTTTGAATGTTTTTGCATTTTTGTTAAAAAAAAATAATTAATTAAATAAATAGCAAATAAAAGAAATAAAAAAGAAAGATTAAAGAAAGAAAAAAAAATAAAATAATAAGGCAAACCAGGGGGGTGTAGATTTGAAAAGCCTGGCCCAATTGCTTTGAATTTTGTTGACTTTTCCAATCACATGCACGCCTGTTGACTGGCATCCACCATATGCCTTTGTTCTGAACCCTTTGATAGACCTCCTGGGACACGTGGACAATGCATTCTGGGTGTGTATGGTGAGTCTCAATGTTAGCGTTGCATGGAAACTGGAAATGAAAAATAATATTGAATTTTGCAAGACCTGGGACTTGAACCCAGGTCATTGAGGTTAACGCATTGATACTTGTCCACTGAGCCACTTTGAATTCATTTAATATATATTAATCAACAAACATTATAAAAGAAAAAGGTTAGTGCTATTTGAACTGCGCGCGAGATTTGAACTGGCCTGTCCCTGGATGACACGACATCATCATCTTCATCCCTGTAAAAAGAAAACACATTGGCCACGGTTTTTCATGCGTGGTCTGAAGCTAGCTTTCAAAAAATAGCGATTAGGTCCACAAGCTTCATAAATTGTTCGCGAGGTGTGCTTCTTCTTCGTCTCTAAACGCTGAATTCAACCATGGTCTTCAGGAACTCTAATTTTCCCTCTATGCAAAATCCCCAATTTCAGAAACCTGAAACCCTAGAATTCTCGCATGGCAAGTTCATGTATATGGCACAACAATGCAATTAAACCTAACAGTTAGCTCTAGAAACTCATAAGGAACATAAATCCACAAAGAAAAAGTGCAAAGAATGCTTAAAGAATGATGCACGATTTCAATAATTTTCCTGTACAGTTTGAGTACGATCCACCAATTCCTTACGCTTTTGTTGTTGTTTGTGATTGAGATTCGTTCAGGAGTGCCTCAGGATGCTAATGGGAAAAGAATTAAGGCTTGAAAGATCCTCCCACTTTGAAATCAGATTTGTCTTTTTATGTCAAAATTTCAAATTGCCAAAGCTTGTTTGGGCGCATCTTATGATGTGTTAGGCCTAGGGTTTGACTCAGTGATGGTCATGGAATGGAATTGGCTTGCTCTTTGACCTTAATTCATGCTTGTGAGAGAATTGGTCTTAGGGTTTCTTCCATTAACCATTTTTCCTCCTTTTTAGCCAAAACCTAGACCTAGTATGCAAATGAACCCTAGCCTGATTTCTTGAGTTGGTTCATGATACATAGAAATTGTCCAAGTTCACATGACACTATTCCATTGGTTTTTAAATTTTATTTGAATTTTCAAAGAATTAAAATGAATTAAATCATCAAAAATTAAATAAAATAAAAAAATCAATATTTGGTCTTGAAATTAACCATGGGACACGTGTGTGGCATGACAAGGATGAACCAAGTGGAAAAAATGGGGCCCTTTTGTCAAAAATTGGATTTTCAAGGATAGTTGACTTTTGCCATTTCACAAAAATTTCCCAACTTCTACAAGGCATAACTTGCTCAATTTTTAAGCTTTTCATATGTTCTTGGACATTTTGGAAAGGTCTTTGAGTCCTTTAACCAATGCCTTTGGTCCCATGTCATTTTGATTTACCAATCTCAAGTTATGGCCTTTGACTTAAAGTCCCTTTTTGTTGACTTTTGAAAATGACCTATAATGTTGAAATTGATAACTTTTTGTGAGAGCATTTCTTGGACTTGAAGTATGAAGATGAGTTGTAGGAAATGTCTTTCTCTTCAAAATGAGCTTTGGATGGGATTTTTCTGATAATCCATGTGAAAGTTATGCCCTGGTCAATTTCAGTTGACTTTTTCAGCTGTCCAAATATAGCAACTTTTGCATCTTTGATGATTTCTGAGCCAAATTTTGAGAATCATGATCAAGCATTGATCAAATGATGTTTGTGGCTTCAAAATGATATGTTGACCAAAAATTTGAACTTTTGACTGTCAAATGACCATTTTGCCCCTACAGTTGACTGTAGTGCAATTTAGGGTTTTGACTGTGCAATCTTGAGCTGAATGCCTTGAAACTTGATATGAGGATGCTTGACTATGTTTGTAAGCACATGAGACTTGATTGAGCCTTTGAAAATTTCCTTTTCTTGATCAGACTCAAAACCCTAATTTTGACTGTATGGGAGACTGTTGCACTGCACAACCCTTGGGGAATTTTGACTTGGCTTAGCAATTTCTTGGGGAATATGGGAGGGCAAATTTTGGGGTATAACAGTTGCCCCTGTTCAATCTTCTTAGACCTGAGGATGCAGATTGGCTGACGTGCCTTTCGTAATCCGAGGGTAAAAGATGATTGGACACTAGAGTGCCCGGAAATTTGCGCTCACATGTTAGCAGTGTGATGGAAATGGGCTTATAGATGCCATTTGGAGGTTGTTGGATAGGATGATGGGCTTATAGATGCCATCTGGATGTTGATCGCGTAGGAGATTCTTTAGCGAGAACCTGCATACCTGCAAAAGAGAAAATGAGTACCTGACACGTTGCAGGAGCTGATTTTAGATGCTTGGCATAGATATGTCCTGACTGGTTACAGGAGCTGAGTCTGGAGCTTCAAACGGCGATGAAAGAACCAGGGATGATCACTTCCTTAGCATGAATGGTAAGAGAGCCTTGGACGATTTTAACTTCAACAACGCTCGTTGAGAAAAATCTGGGGTGTCTTCTACTGGGATAAGAATCAGGGAGATCTTAAGGTCGATCTGACTGAACCAGAGAGGCCTTTGACTGGGTAAGAATCAGGAAAATCTTGGGACGATTTAACTGAACCGGTCTAGGTCTTGAAATGTCTTCAAAGGGATAAGCATCAGGAAAATCTTGGGACGATTTAACTGAACCAGAGAAGGCCTTTGACTGGATAAGCAATCAGGAAAATCTTGGGACGATTTAACTGAACTGGTCTAGGTCTTGAAATGTCTTCAAAGGGATAAGCATCAGGAAAATCTTGGGACGATTTAACTGAACCAGAGAAGGCCTTTGACTGGATAAGCAATCAGGAAAATCTTGGGACGATTTAACTGAACCGGTCTAGGTCTTGAAATGTCTTCAAAGGGATAAGAATCAGGAAAATCTTGGGACGATTTAACTGAACCAGAGAAGGCCTTTGACTGGATAAGCAATCAGGAAAATCTTGGGACGATTTAACTGAACCGGTCTAGGTCTTGAAACGTAGCTTGAGAACGTAACTGGATCTTTCCTGAAAAGTAAAATTCAGTCATATGCAATGCATGATATGGATCAAGCAATGATGTTCTCAACATAAATGAGATTTGTATGATGCAGTGCGTTATGCATGCCATAATGATGTATGTGATGTTTTATATATGTTTTCGTCTAGGAAAGTAAATCCTTGACGGGTGCCGGGAAGTCGTATCCTGGGCTGATATTGAGGAATAAACTTGTACTTCCGCTGGGGATGATAGTAGTTGCAAGGATACCGGTAGGAGACGATGACTCCGTCGCGGAATAAACTGGGCGAATGGAAGATTTTGTGGGGAGAAAAGATACTCTAGCGATCATGCTGGGAAGCAATACTCTGTGGGGAGAGAGATGCCCTGCTGCGTTGTTGATAACTTGCTGAGGATACCGTTGTTATGTTGGAAGTGTGAATAGACTTCGCTGGGGATAGGAAAGAACTACGTTGACGACGACCTTCCCTTGGCTTTTGGCTGAGGATAACCCAGTTATATCCTGTTAAGGAAATAACTCTTTAAATCAAGCCAGACGACACGTTCGTGTCCTGTGAAGGATAAGCTTCCAGAATCTACTGGGGATAAGCTTACTGCTTGGGGAGATGAATTCCATCTTTCCTGGGGAATTTGGATGGGACTCTCCTGGGGAAGTTTTGATATGCTGGGGAAGTGATTCCCTTGAATGTTAATGTATGCCGCCGGGGAACAATCTTTAGACCAAGACTGCCGGGGATGCTTGTTAAGAATATATGCTGCCGGGGAATATTGGGATCTACTGGAGGATACCCAATTTCCTTGAGACTTGTTAACTTTGTTTGGGGAAGAATGCACTGACTTGCTGTCTCACTCTCTGGGGAATTTAATATGCCTGGTCAGGTTCTTTAGCTGAACCTACCTTGGTACCTTGGTGGATAGAACAAGTAGACTGCTCAGACAACTCTTTATTGCCCCTGTTTCTAGTGTCACCTGCAATTAATTCTTTGTTTCGTATGCAAATATTTATGAGCTAGCAAATTATTGTCAATGCATATATCACAAATTGAACCTTGGACGTTCTTCACAAAACAAAACAAAAAAGAAAAGTAGTTGGCACGTTTAACTGAAAAGTATATTTGTATTGATTTTGAATAGCCCGTGAATAGGCGTTTTGTGTACAAGGGGCTGACGTCCTAGTAAGCGGAACGTCGCCGAACAAGAGAATTTTATACAAGTTTTGTACAAAAGAAAATAAAACAGCTGTGTGAAAGATGAATGATCCACTGGGTTTCAACTCTGCTATCGCCTTTATATTCCGAGCGTCTCATCACTTGATGACCTTGGTTGAAGGTGAAGCTGACTGATCGATGTCGTCTGAACTTGATGTAGATACCGGATTCTGGATGCAAAGTGATCCAATGAGACATAGTTTTACGCTTTATCCCTTATTTTTGCCTGGACCGCCCTTTCGGGTTTTCAGTCCACCGGGATACCCATTTTTGCCCAAGCCGCCTTTTCAGGTTTTCGACTTGCCGGGTGTACAGATTTTTCATTTTCATCCCTTCATTTTGCCCGAACCCTTTTGGTTCGACGGGAAGCCCTAATTTTTGCCTAGGCATGTCAGCCTAGCGGGTCTTTTTCATGCGTAGTATTTTTTAACTATGTCTGCATTGGCGGGGTGAGGAAGGTCGTCACCATCCATGTTGGTTAAGATCATTGCTCCTCCTGAGAACACATGCTTAACCACAAATGGCCCTTCGTACGTAGGGGTCCATTTGCCCCTTGGATCACTCTGAGGAAGGATGATTCGCTTGATCACCAGGTCCCCGAATTGATATTCCTGTGGTCTGACCTTTTTGTTAAATGCCCTGATCATTCGTTTCTGATACTTCTGACCATGGCAGATAGCAGCAAGTCTCTTTTCGTCAATAAGGTTGAGCTGATCAAGTCGCGTCTGGATCCAATCATCTTCATTCAGATTTGCATCCTTCATTATCCGGAGAGAATGAATTTGTACTTCGATCGGCAAGACTGCCTCCATGCCATAAACCAGAGAGAAAGGAGTTGCCCCGGTTGACGTCCTAGCTGAGGTACGATACCCATGCAGAGCGAACGGTAACATCTCGTGCCAATCCTTATACGTTACTGTCATCTTCTGCACGATCTTCTTGATATTTTTATTTGCTGCTTCTACAGCCCCATTCATCTTTGGTCTGTAAGGAGAAGAATTGTGGTGCTGTATCTTGAACTGTTCGCAGAGCTCAGCGATCATCTTATTGTTCAGGTTGGTACCGTTATCTGTAATAATCCGCTCAGGGACACCGTACCGACAAATCAAATTGTGCCGAATGAACCGTGCCACAACAGTCTTGGTTACCGTAGCATAGGATGCTGCCTCAACCCACTTCGTAAAATAATCAATTGCCACTAGGATGAAGCGATGTCCATTAGATGCCGTAGGTTTAATCTCACCGATCATGTCTATGCCCCACATTGCAAATGGCCAAGGCGCAGTCAGGACATTCAGGGGAACCGGAGGAACATGCACCTTGTCTGCATAGATCTGGCACTTGTGGCATGTCCTAGAATGTTGGTAACAGTCAGCTTCCATGGTGGACCAGTAATACCCTGCCCGTAGGATCTTCTTTGCCATGGTATGTCCACTAGAGTGTGTACCAAAGGTCCCTTCATGCAGCTCTTCCATGATTCTTTCTGCTTCAGCCTTATCTACACACCGCAGTAGGGTTGAATCCTGGTTTCGCTTGTACAAGATGCCATTGCTAAGAAAGAACTTGGCTGCAAACCTCCTCAGGAATTTCTTATCATTGACAGATGCTCCTTCAGGGTATTCCTGAGCTTCTAGGTATCTCTTCACTTCGTGGTACCAAGGCTTCTCAGTTACCAATTCGGTTTCGAGATCACAACAGTATGCCGGTTCGTCCAGTTTCCAGATAGTGATCCGGGGAGCTTCATTATCCCATTTAACCTTGAACATTGAAGACATTGTAGCTAACGCGTCCGCCAACTGATTCTCTTCTCTTGGAAAGTGCTCAAATGTTATCTCTGTGAAATGGGGGATCAGGGCCAACACACATTCTCTGTAAGGAATCAAGTTTGGGTGTTTCGTATCCCACTCTCCTTTGATTTGATTGATCACGAGAGCGGAATCTCCGAAGACACTCAGAAATTTGATCCTCAGGTCGATCGCAGCTTGAAGACCCATAATACACGCTTCATACTCCGCCATGTTGTTGGTACAGTTGAAACACAGCCGGGCGGTGAGTGGAGTATGAGTACCTTGTGGAGATACTATTATAGCGCCGATACCATTTCCCAAAGCATTGGAGGCTCCGTCAAAGTGCATAGACCATCGGGATCCTGGTTCAGGTCCTTCATCCGGTCCAGGTATTTCACAGTCAGTTACTATCATAATGCTTTCATCTGGAAACTCGAAGTTCATTGATTGGTAGTCATCCACAGCTTGATGTGCTAAGTGGTCTGCCAATACACTTCCCTTGATGGCTTTTTGGGTCGTGTACTGAATGTCGTATTCCGTCAAGATCATCTGCCATCTTGCAATTCTCCCAGACAGAGCAGGCTTTTCGAATATGTACTTTATAGGATCCATTTTTGAGATTAACAAGGTAGTGTGAGTCAGCATATACTGTCTCAGCCGGCGAGCAGCCCATACCAAAGCGCAGCAAGTTTTCTCAAGCAGTGAGTATCGGGTCTCACAGTCGGTAAACTTTTTGCTAAGGTAATAAATGGCATGCTCTTTTCGGCCAGACTCGTCATGCTGCCCCAGCACACACCCCATTGCATTATCAAGCACTGTCAGGTAAAGTATCAAAGGTATCCCTTCAACTGGTGGCATAAGGATGGGTGGTTCTTGGAGATATTCTTTGATTCTGTCAAAAGCATCCTGACATTCATCATTCCAGCGTACTACCTGATCTTTCTTCAACAGCTTGAAGATTGGTTCACAGGTAGCAGTTAAGTGTGAGATGAACCGAGCAATGTAATTCAGACGTCCTAGAAAGCCTCTGACTTCCTTCTCTGTCTTAGGAACTGGCATCTCTTGAATGGCTTTGACCTTAGCAGGGTCCACTTGAATTCCTTTATCACTGACCACGAAGCCTAACAACTTCCCAGATCTTACCCCGAAGGTGCACTTGTTAGGGTTCAATCTTAGTTTGTACAGTTTCAACCGGTCAAACAATTTCTGCAGATGATCAAGGTGTTCTTCCTCAGTCTGGGACCTAGCGATCATGTCGTCAACGTACACTTCTATCTCATGATGGATCATGTCATGAAATAAAGCAACCATGGCACGCTGGTAGGTTGCCCCAGCATTCTTTAGTCCGAAAGGCATGACTTTGTAGCAGAAGGTGCCCCACTGAGTAACAAACGTAGTCTTTTCCATGTCTTCAGGTGCCATCTTGATCTGATTGTAGCCTGAAAAGCCATCCATGAAAGAGAACACCTTGTGCTGAGCGGTATTATCAACAAGGACATCAATGTGGGGTAGAGGGAAGTCATCCTTGGGGCTGGCCCTGTTCAGATCCCTGTAATCGACACACATCCTGACCTTGCCGTCTTTCTTAGGTACCGGCACCACATTAGCAACCCACTGAGGGTAAGAAGTCACTGCAAGAAACCCGGCATCAAACTGCTTTATAACCTCGGCTTTAATCTTCTCAGACATCTCTGGACGCATACGGCGGACCTTTTGCTTAACCGGAAGGCAATCTTCTTTAGTTGGTAAGTGATGGACCACAATGTCGGTATCTAATCCGGGCATATCTTCGTAGGACCAGGCAAAGATTTCTTTATAGTCATGCAGCATCTGAGTCAACCGTTGCTTCACGCTGAGTTCTAGGTTGGCACCAATCTTCACCTCTTTCTTGTCTTCCTCAGTACCCAAGTTTATTACTTCCACTGGCTCTTCATGGGGTTGAATTGCCCTCTCCTCCTGTTGTAACAGTCTTGCAAGTTCACCAGGCACTTCACAATCATCTTCACCTTCGTCTGCGGCTAAGTTGATCGGATTTTCGAAGTCATAACTGGCAGTAGCAGAGTCGTTACCAGTGAGATCCAGAGTGGATTGAAACCTGTATGAGTGAGTGTGTGTGTAAATACAGCTGTTTTGCAATATGTAAAGAAAGGAAAGAAAAGGAGCGCAAAATTTGAATTGTGAAAAACGTCCAATGCTTTTATTCATGATATATGATAGTGACAAACAAAAAGCCCTCATAAATAAAACCACGGTGCCCCGGGTAAGACACCGGGCCATATAGTCTCAAATTATTGTTTATTACAAATCAAAAAGAAATTCATTACTGGGGAACAAAAGTTATGGGTGTAAAATCTTTAGCAGTCCAATTGGTCAATCCACCGTCGGCCGTCGGGTAGATCCAGCTATCGAACTTTGACTCTTCCACTTCATCTTCCTCTCCAATAGCATTCACTTCAGAGTGAGTGATGAGCACTGGAGGTCTTCCAATTCTTGCCTTGCGCACCGCTTTCTGAGCTTCTGTGGTGAAACCCAGCCCAAACTTGTTAGTCTTAGGAGTAAGATCAGGGAGCTTGCCCCAGTTTGCACATTCGCCTTTTTCGATCACAGCCCGGGCGTCCTTTAAGGAGGCCATCTTCATAGGAGAAACCTCTTCATCTTCTGCTGCTGCCAAGGTTGGTGGTACTTCCTCAAAATGTTGAAAGGGGGTTTCAATGAACTCCCCATCCATTTCTACATACCTGAAGGATTTGAGGTGGCTGACCATGTACTCCTCTTCCCCTTGCACTGTTACGATCTTCCCCCTGACCGGGTACTTGAGCTTCTGATGCAATGTGGAGGTCACAGCTCCAGCCTTGTGGATCCATGGGCGACCCAGCAAACAAGAATAGGACGGATGGATATCCATCACATAGAATTTTGAATCGAATACTTGTGACCCAACCCTGATTGGGATGTCCACTTCACCATGCACCATTCTTTTGGACCCGTCAAAGGCCCGGACAACAATGCTACTTGGTTTGAGCTCTAGACCTTCACAATCCAGCCTATCCAGAGCCTTCTTGGGCAGCACATTTAATGAGGAACCTGTATCAACCAGCACATGAGCAAGAGTAGTGCCCCTGCATTCAATGGAGACATGCAGGGCATCATTATGGTTCTTCCCCTTTGCTGTCAGATCGGCATCAGAGAAACCCAGGCCATTATCAGCAGTTAGGTTGGCCACACAATCGGTGAACTGGTCAGCAGTCGTCTCTTGGGGTACGTGGGCAGTCTTTAAGAAAGCAATCAGAGCCTTTGCATGGGCCTCTGAACACAGCAGCAGTGACAACATGGAGATTTTAGAGGGGGTGTGCCCCAGCTGTTCCACAACGTTGAAATCACTTTTCTTTATTATCTTGAGGATTTCTTCCATTTCCTGCTTGGAAGCCTCAACAATGGTCTTTGGTGCCTCCGTTCTGGCAGGCACATCAGCAGCAATTCCCTTGCCCCGAGTATCAGATGACTCAGCAGCAGCAGGGGTGGATACTTGGTCAGAAGGAGAAACAGGTACCCTAGCAGGTGTGAAGATCAAAGGCCTATGAATTGCCGGAGGAGCAATGTCTGGCGAGAACAGTCTTCCACTACGAGTGACCTTAGCAGGCCCAGTGATGTTGGAGACACCAGTATCAATGTTGCACTCTTGTTTCACACCCAGAACATAAACATCCGCCCCATAGTGCCATGGGACAGCCTTATCAGATTTGTAGGGTATAGGCCCCGGAACAGTAATGGTGATGGGAGCACTCTTGTGAACTGACAAAATTTGTATAGGCTTCTTTGACGGAGCCTCAGAATAGTTGTTGAAGATGGTAACGATCGACACTTCTTCAACAGGAGCAGCAGGAACAATAGTCTTTTCGAACAAAATCTCTCTACTATCTATCAGGTTTTGGACACCTGACTTCAGCAGAGAACAACCAGCAGGGGAAGCAACACATAGAGGGCAACTTTCGCTACATCCCGGAAATAAACCGGCTAGCAACAGATTCCTCTTGACCATCAGCAACGGAGTAGCAACATCGTCCACCGAAGCTACATACAAATCTTCCTCAACAGCATTCACTCCATGCTGGGGCATGGGAGCAGTTACAACATTCGGCCTCTCGGGCGCCTCAAACTGTATCTCATTTGCATCAATGAGGTCTTGAACCTTATTCCTTAGGGCCCAACAGTCATCTGTGTTATGCCCCGGGCTATCAGAGTGATAAGCACAGCGAGCATTTGGGTTGAACTTGGGGGATGCAGTATTGGGAAATTTTGGAGCCTCCTTGACAGTCACTAAATTGGTGGATAGCAACTGTGGCCGGATCTGTGATAAGGTCATGCTTAACCGGGTAAACTCTCTCCGGGGTCTTTCAAACTTTGGAGGATTAGTGGGCCGAGGAGCGGCAGCAGGTTTGGCAATCATTACCGCACTGACAGATTGGCGGTGTTCAGGTCGCTCTGTTCTCCGGGAGCCATATACAGCACTAGCCTCCTTTTTGAAAGGTTTCTTCTCAGTACTGGAGGAGGCAGCTTTCTGTATCTTCCCCGATTTTATACCGGCCTCAATCCTTTCACCAGTCAGGATTAGATCGGTAAACCCAGCAGAGGAATTACCAATGAGATGATTGAAAAATGGACCAGATAGGGTCCCCAAGAACATATCTACCAGCTCCCGATCCGTCAATGGTGGCTGCACCCTGCCAGCCAGGTCTCTCCATTTCTGAGCGTACTCCTTAAAACCTTCACCCGACCCTAGCGACATACCCTGGAGCTGGGTACGCGTAGGAGCGAGGTCGGCATTATACTGATACTGCTTGTAAAAAGCAGTGGCCAGATCCTCCCAGTTACGAATGCTGATTCCATCCAGCTGATAGAACCAGTCGAGGTGAGTCCCTGAAAGACTCTCCTGGAAGAAGTGGATCCAAAGGTTCTTGTCTGCTGTGTAAGGCTGGATCTTCCTTACATAAGAACGGAGGTGCATCTTGGGACAGGAAGCCCCATCATACTTCACGAAGGCAGGTGTTTTGAACTTGTGTGGGATCACCACTCCAGTAGATAACCCCAAGTCTCCGAAATCCAATCCAGGCACCCGTTGAACTTCCACAGCCTTTAATCTGTCTTCCAGCTATTTGTACCGGTCTTCAGCAGGAGGGTACTGTTCGTCGTTGAAGTCTGTTTCAGTATCAGAGCCCACAGGAGTAGCAACCTCCCTTTCTTGGTGACTACCTTCTGTCACAGATGGAGGAGTCCTTTCAGCTTAAACCAAAGTGTTCCCGAGTCTGCGCCCAGTGTTAAATAGCACAGTCCTCCTCTTCTTCTTAGTCTTCTTCAAAAGCATGGTCTTCAACTCTTGTTGACCCTGAGCCTAGCCCTTAATCAGCTCCTGAAATTGGGCGTTTTGCGCCTGAAACTGGACGTTCTGCGCTTGAAGAGCCTTGATAGACGCCTCGGTTGATGATTCAGGATTCATGATGCTGAAATAAACAGCGAAGAACGGTAAACAACCTGAAAAGAAGAGTACCTATGATGCACATGATGAATGATATGTGTTTATGCAATGCATTCAAGAGTTCGAAAATTCAAATTTGTTGTAGACCAAAAGGAACACACATTATTATTAAGAAAATCATTGTTTAATACATCAAAGCCTCATGGGCAAAAGTACAAAAAGATCAAATCAATCCCAAAATATGTTGCGCATCTTCTTTGGAGCTATGTAAGTGTTGAGATTCCTTTCCTCGTGCAACAGACGGGTGAGCTCCAAGACCTTCTTTTCACTGGCATGCAAACTAGTCTCAAGAGAATTCCGCTCTTCCTTAAGCTGGATCCAGCTCTTCTGCATCTCTTCCCAGGATGTGGGCATATCAGGGTGCTGAATAACATGAGACACCTCTCCTTCCAAGGCAAGCTCTTTGATTACTGGAAGCATGTGAGGATAAGGCATTACTAACTTCTGAGAGCGGGCTCGTACCCACTTGAGGTAAGGCTCCAAAGGGATGGAGTTCCTGTGCCCCAGTGTCTTGCTGTCTATCCTACTAGGCGTCCTCCAAGCTCTGATAAATCTCTGGCGAAATCCTTGAGTATCGTTGTCGAAGTCAAAAACTATGTCAGGAATCAACATGTCATGAGGACCATCCCTCCGAGCATAACCAAATTGTCTCCAAGCCAGGCATGGACTATAAGTAATACCCCCTCTGATTCCAAGTAAAGGAACATTAGGATACTCCCCGCAACGATCAATGATAGTGACATCTTCTCTGGACCGAGGGCACCAATGTATATCTGCATGTGTAAGAGTCATCAACCGTTGTGACCATCTCAAACCCCGCTCGTTCTTCAGGACTGATTGTGGAAGGTGCGAAATAAACCACTTTCCCAGGAGAGGAATGCAACACATAAGGACACCTCTTTTTCTCATGGTTCGAGTGTAACATGAGTGAAGGAGGTCCCCCAGCAACGTAGGTATAGGATTCCTGGACATAAAGATCTGGACAGCACTGATATCAATGAGCTGATCTGGGTTAGGGAACAACACCAAACCATAAACAAGGAGGGCCACAACCTCTTCAAAAGCTTGCAAGTCAAGGGAATTCCAACATTCATAGGCCTTTTCAAACAGAAACCTGGCTAAGAACCCTTTAATACCACTTCTAACTTCCCAATGTCCCTTGAGGTCAGATGACCGTAGGTGCAAGGCTTTAGCAATCTCTTCAAGCTTAGGTTCTTTTTCTGTACCGTTGAAGGGTAGCTGATCAAGAATAGGGATCTTCAGGAGTCGGGAGAACTCCTCCAATGTAGGTACCAACTGATAGTCCAAGAAGGTGAAACAATGATGCAGAGGGTCAAAGAACTGGAACAAGACTTTTATCATATCTTCCTCAATGTTGGTGTTGACCAAGCTGATGAGGCTTCCATGCCTTTCACTGAATGAAGAGTTCTCGGGAATCCTGGATATAAGCTCCTTAAGCTGAGGAGGGATCCTTACAAGACTGATTGGAATTGTCTTTCTACGAACAGTTTCCATGTCCTACAAAACAAGAACAAAAATGAAAATTCGAACCCCTGAAATGGTTAGTTAATGCATATGATGCTGGATGATGTCATGATGCTATGATTAAACACCACAGATATTTACAAAGACAAACATGTAAGGCACACAAGGCACACAAGACAGGCCCTTAAGGTTTAAGGCCAGCATGGGGTCTGGGTAGTACCCTCTTGAAGTTGGTGGGTTCAACCTGTCCTAATCAAAGTAACCGGGTTCTAAGGTTCCCAATATCACGGGATTGCTTTCATTGTTCATCGTTTCGATTTAGCCACTGAACTGGCGACCGAAATATTCCAGGAAAGCAACCCTCAATTGAGCGTAGTATCGAGTATCAACCAACCTCGGACTGCACCAAAGTCAGTTATCTCACTACCCTAAAGAGGCCAAGATGGTTCAATTAAGGTTCCTAAGGTCTGTTGATGCTTCATGACACCACATGGAGGCCCCGTACTCTCCTCGACTGACTCAAGGGTTACCGGTACACACCAAAGTGCCACATCAACGTAGCAGACTGTTTCAACCATGTCGGTATACCCCGCACAGTTCCCTCACAGCCTTGTTGCTACTTTCTAAAAGGGTATCCCCCAGATCCGGGTTAGGATCTATAGAACTCCCAAGACGATCCCACAATTTTAAAGCAAGCAAAGAAGACAATTGAAAACATAGTTATGACCTAGCCCTAAGGTACACCTCACTTTAAGTGTCATCCCCAGCAGAGTCGCCAGTTCTGTGATCGGTGGATCTGGAACTGACTGTTTTAAAGCTGGTTCGCGAAATGTCGCGGTAAGCAAGAGTCGCCACCGTCTTTTATTTTCTCCAATAGGAAAGGACAAAAGCACAGAAAAATTCCTTTAAAGAGATTGCTCTCGGTTCGGGAGGTAGGTTATAGAAAGGGAAGGTGTTAGCACCCTTTCTATCCATGGTTATCCATGGGCTCTTAGATACTTGCTCATTGTGTTTTCAAAAGTGTTTGCTTTTCAATGTGGGTTTCAAAAAATATTCTTTGAAAAGTTTCAGTTTAACTCGTACGTCAGAGTGTTTGAAAAGTTCGTTTTGAAAGGTTTTTGAAAGTGTTGGTGTGAAAAGTATGTTGATTTGTTTGAAATTAGAGCAAGTATCCTTGAGAACCTACCTACCCTAAGGAATTCGTCTGTGTAAATGTCCTTTAAAGTAGTGCCATCCCACCATTGAGAGGTAGGTAGCACCACCGTTGGAGGTGTTCGGGTCAATTCGAGTTTGTAGGGACATGGTGATCACCAGAGCAATAGGAAGACACCTTAGAAGCTACCCTTATGCCATTGATCTTTTATTCCGAGGCAACTTATTCGAGGCAACTTTGTTTTAGGCAACTTGATCAATGGACACAAGGACTTACTAAAATATCCTCTACTCGATGATCACCTTTCGAAAGGCAACAGTGAGGCGTACCCTAGGGGTGGTGTGTGCGAATTGTGTGTCATTTTCAGTTTATTGTTTGTCTTGTCATGCATTGGTGATCTAACGATTCGATTTTATTTTTGGGCATTCATTCTTTCATGTTATTGTTTAACAGTTAAAAGTGCGGGAATTTAAAGTGCGGAAAAGATAAAAGTCATACGCTATTACAAAGGGCGAGGGTCTACAACGCCAAATTAATCCAGACCCGTTTTAAAATAAATTGCAGAAAAGAAATGTCTAATAATTATTACATGGCTTTGGTACAAGTACATTACATTCACAACAGAAATAAATGAAACGCGCGAAAAAGAAAATAATCAAATGCGAGGGCGTTGAACCCTTTAAAGGAATTAAAATAATCAAGTTATCTAAAATTAAAATTAAATGAAAAATGGTATTTTTGTGTTTTTTAGATTTGAAAGAAAAAAGAAAAATTAATTAAGATTAAAATGCTAAACCCTAGTTCTAATGTTTTTTAAATTTATTATGAAAATATTGACTTTTAACCTAATTTAATTCTAAATTAATTTATGTACATTTTTTAATTTATGAAAATAAATAAATAAATAATTATTGCTGAAAGGAAAATTAAAAAAAAAAAGAAAATAAAAAGTTATTAAACCTAAACTCTATTTTTTTGGATTTTAGTTATTAAAAGAATTAAATTTGAAAACCTAATTAAACTAAATAATTTACATGCATTTATTTAGAAAATAATTATAATATAAAAATTATTATTTTTGGTCTTTTTCTGATTTTTGAATGTTTTTGCATTTTTGTTAAAAAAAAATAATTAATTAAATAAATAGCAAATAAAAGAAATAAAAAAGAAAGATTAAAGAAAGAAAAAAAAATAAAATAATAAGGCAAACCAGGGGGGTGTAGATTTGAAAAGCCTGGCCCAATTGCTTTGAATTTTGTTGACTTTTCCAATCACATGCACGCCTGTTGACTGGCATCCACCATATGCCTTTGTTCTGAACCCTTTGATAGACCTCCTGGGACACGTGGACAATGCATTCTGGGTGTGTATGGTGAGTCTCAATGTTAGCGTTGCATGGAAACTGGAAATGAAAAATAATATTGAATTTTGCAAGACCTGGGACTTGAACCCAGGTCATTGAGGTTAACGCATTGATACTTGTCCACTGAGCCACTTTGAATTCATTTAATATATATTAATCAACAAACATTATAAAAGAAAAAGGTTAGTGCTATTTGAACTGCGCGCGAGATTTGAACTGGCCTGTCCCTGGATGACACGACATCATCATCTTCATCCCTGTAAAAAGAAAACACATTGGCCACGGTTTTTCATGCGTGGTCTGAAGCTAGCTTTCAAAAAATAGCGATTAGGTCCACAAGCTTCATAAATTGTTCGCGAGGTGTGCTTCTTCTTCGTCTCTAAACGCTGAATTCAACCATGGTCTTCAGGAACTCTAATTTTCCCTCTATGCAAAATCCCCAATTTCAGAAACCTGAAACCCTAGAATTCTCGCATGGCAAGTTCATGTATATGGCACAACAATGCAATTAAACCTAACAGTTAGCTCTAGAAACTCATAAGGAACATAAATCCACAAAGAAAAAGTGCAAAGAATGCTTAAAGAATGATGCACGATTTCAATAATTTTCCTGTACAGTTTGAGTACGATCCACCAATTCCTTACGCTTTTGTTGTTGTTTGTGATTGAGATTCGTTCAGGAGTGCCTCAGGATGCTAATGGGAAAAGAATTAAGGCTTGAAAGATCCTCCCACTTTGAAATCAGATTTGTCTTTTTATGTCAAAATTTCAAATTGCCAAAGCTTGTTTGGGCGCATCTTATGATGTGTTAGGCCTAGGGTTTGACTCAGTGATGGTCATGGAATGGAATTGGCTTGCTCTTTGACCTTAATTCATGCTTGTGAGAGAATTGGTCTTAGGGTTTCTTCCATTAACCATTTTTCCTCCTTTTTAGCCAAAACCTAGACCTAGTATGCAAATGAACCCTAGCCTGATTTCTTGAGTTGGTTCATGATACATAGAAATTGTCCAAGTTCACATGACACTATTCCATTGGTTTTTAAATTTTATTTGAATTTTCAAAGAATTAAAATGAATTAAATCATCAAAAATTAAATAAAATAAAAAAATCAATATTTGGTCTTGAAATTAACCATGGGACACGTGTGTGGCATGACAAGGATGAACCAAGTGGAAAAAATGGGGCCCTTTTGTCAAAAATTGGATTTTCAAGGATAGTTGACTTTTGCCATTTCACAAAAATTTCCCAACTTCTACAAGGCATAACTTGCTCAATTTTTAAGCTTTTCACATGTTCTTGGACATTTTGGAAAGGTCTTTGAGTCCTTTAACCAATGCCTTTGGTCCCATGTCATTTTGATTTACCAATCTCAAGTTATGGCCTTTGACTTAAAGTCCCTTTTTGTTGACTTTTGAAAATGACCTATAATGTTGAAATTGATAACTTTTTGTGAGAGCATTTCTTGGACTTGAAGTATGAAGATGAGTTGTAGGAAATGTCTTTCTCTTCAAAATGAGCTTTGGATGGGATTTTTCTGATAATCCATGTGAAAGTTATGCCCTGGTCAATTTCAGTTGACTTTTTCAGCTGTCCAAATATAGCAACTTTTGCATCTTTGATGATTTCTGAGCCAAATTTTGAGAATCATGATCAAGCATTGATCAAATGATGTTTGTGGCTTCAAAATGATATGTTGACCAAAAATTTGAACTTTTGACTGTCAAATGACCATTTTGCCCCTACAGTTGACTGTAGTGCAATTTAGGGTTTTGACTGTGCAATCTTGAGCTGAATGCCTTGAAACTTGATATGAGGATGCTTGACTATGTTTGTAAGCACATGAGACTTGATTGAGCCTTTGAAAATTTCCTTTTCTTGATCAGACTCAAAACCCTAATTTTGACTGTATGGGAGACTGTTGCACTGCACAACCCTTGGGGAATTTTGACTTGGCTTAGCAATTTCTTGGGGAATATGGGAGGGCAAATTTTGGGGTATAACATCCCCCATCAATCTCCAAATGGCATCTATAAGCCCATTTCCACTATGTGAGCGCAAATTTCTGGGCACTCTAGTGTTCAATCATCTTCTACCCTCGGATTACGAAAGGCACGTCAGCCAATCTGCATCCTCAGGTCTAAGAAGATTGAACAGGGGCAACTGTTGTACCCCAAAATTTGCCCTCCCATATTCTTCAAAGATTTGCCAAGTCAAGCTTCAAAATTCCCCAAGGGTTGCACAGTGTAAGGGCCTCCTAAGCAGTCAAAATTAGGGTTTTTGTTCTGATCAAGAAAATGAACTTCCAAAGGTCCAATCAAGTCCCACATGCCTATAAACATGTTCAAGTATCCTCATACAAAGTTTCAAGACTTTCAGCTTAAAATTGCACAGTCAAAAACCCTAATTGCACTACAGTCAACTGTAGGGGCAAAATGGTCATTTGGCAGTCAAAAGTTCAAATTTTTGGTCAATATCTCATTTTGAAGCCACAAACATCATTTGATCAATGCTTGATCATGATTTTCAAAGCTTGGCACAAAAATCATCAAGATGCAAAAGTTTCCTTATTTGGACAGTTGAAAAAGTCAACTGTAAATTGACCAGGGCATAACTTTCACATGGATTATCATAAAAATTCCATCCAAAGCTCATTTTGAAGAGAAAGACATTTCCTACAACTCATATTCATACTTCAAGTCCAAGAAATGCTCTCACAAAAAGTTATCAATTTCAACATTATAGGTCATTTTCAAAAGTCAACAAAAAGGGACTTTAAGTCAAAGGCCATAACTTGAGATTGGTAAATCAATATGACATGGGACCAAAGGCATTGGTTAGAGGACTCAAAGACCTTTCCAAAATGTCCAAGAACATGAGCAAAGCTTAAAAATTGAGCAAGTTATGCCTTGTGGAAGTTGGGAAATATTTGGATATTTTGAAAAGTCAACATTGATTCAAATGACCTAAAATTGCTAATGGGCCCATTTTTCTTCCAAAATTCATCATCCAAGGCATGTGCACGACCAATTGGCCCAAAGGGAAGTATTTCTTCATTTTTTATTTATTTATTTGAATTTTTATTAATAATAATTCATTTAAATCAATTAAATACATGAAAAATATTTAACCTAAGTTTTTCAATCTTTTTGTGCATGAAATATACTCAATAATTCGTGCATAATCAAATATGGAAAGATTTGAAGAGAATTGATCATGATTGGTACAAAATAGCATGGAAAATGATTGAAAAAGATCTTGAAGAAAATCAAATCTTTCAAGTCATGAATGCCAAGCTTTTTGTTTGATTTCTTTAACCTAATTCACTCAATACATAAGCCTGATCAAACCCTTGTGCTCAAGAACCACTAAGCTGCGCAGAAACTCCATTCACAAACTTGAAATTTTCTTTAAAAAACTCAAATTCTGAAAACCTACTTGCAGGTCGATTCAAGCCTCAAAACCTGTTCCATTAGCTTGCTAGGGTTGCCAGTAAACGATTCTAATCAAAAACATCCATCATAACTTCAAGAATTGGTAAAACGAGCTGGACCTGTACAAAGAAAATTTCTAATTCGTGCATCTCAATTCATGCATTTTTTGTGAATTTTAATATTTGATTCATATTCCTTGTGTGATTCTGAAGCTAACCATCTATCTTGATTGAGTTTTTGCATGCTATATACGATTTCACCATTATTGTTTTCTAGGGTTTTGCAAGCTTGAAATTGGGGGTTTTCAGATAGTGTAAAATTAGCCTACCACGATGCCATGGTTATGATCAGCACACTTGGACGAAGACAAAGCCACCCTCGCGCCTAATTTATGATGATCTCTGGGCTAGTCGCTATTTTTCATAAACATGCCTAAGGGAACACCATGAAAACCGTGGCCTATGTTTTATGTTTCAGGGAATAAGGAAGAAGAAGGCTAGGTGGCTACCAACGATTGGCCTGTTTAAATTTTCGCGCTCAGACCCACTAACGCTTTTGTTTTCTTTTATAATATTTGTTGGTTATTATATGTTAAACGCGTGTGAATTGGTCCAGTGGTAAACACAGTGGTTGGCAATGTTAATGACCTGGGTTCGAGTCCCAGGTCTTCATCCTTTCAATATTATTTTTCAACTCATATTCCTATGCAGATTCAATAGCAAAGCACACTGTGCACCCACAAAATCAAGCGTCCACGCGTCCTAAGGCATTCCATCAATGGCCACAAATCTGAAGAACATGATGCACCTGGTCAACGCTTCTGCACGTGAGTGAAAAAGTCTACAAGGCCAAGAATTTAAATGGGCCTGAATTATCAAGAAAAAACCTCCTGTTTGGGGTCTGAACCCCCTAGGTTTGCAATTCTTTCTACTTACTTTTTTTTATTTTATTTTCTATTTTCCTTTTAATTATTGTTTTGTTTAATTAATTAATTATTTTTCATAAAAACCAAAAACACCTAAAAATCAGAAAAAAGATAAAAGTATAATAAATATTTTATTTTAAGTATTTTTGTAATTAAATTGCATGTAAATTAATTAATTTTAAATTAGGGTTTAATTTAATATTTTCATAATAAAAATCTAAAAAACATAGAATTAGGGTTTGATTAATCTTCATCTTTTTTTCTTTTAATAATTAAATATTAGATATTTATTTTTATAATTAAATTGTATATAAAAATTAGGATTAATTTTAGGTTAAAAACTTCAACATTTTTCTTAATAAATTAAAAAATAATTAGAATTAGGGTTAGCATCTTATTTTAATTTTAATTAACTCTCTTTTTTCATTAACATCATAAAATACCAAAAAAAAAACAATTTCCTTTCTTTTTTTTAATTAATTAATGTCACCATTTAATTTAATTTTGCAAAAACGGTCCAACGCCCTCATTTTTAATTCTTATTAATTCGCATATTTATTTTATTTCGTTTAAATATTTTTGTATCTCTCCCGAAGCCATGTAATTAATTTCTTGCACTTTTAATTCTTTATTTACTTTATTTATTTATTTTCTGTCAAAACGATTCCTGGAAATTTTGGCGATGTGGACCCGCGCCTTTTGTAATAGCTTAGAATTTACTTTTCGCAATTTTTAACTGTTAAATAATGGCATGAAAGAATGTATGGACAAAAATAAAAACAAACGCATAGATCACCCATAACCTGACAAGACAAAAATAAATGAATCTGACACACAAATCACACACCACCCCTAGGGTACGCCTCACTGTTGCCTTGCCTCGAAAGGTGATCGTCGAGTAGAGGATGTTTTAGTAAGTCCTCATGATCCGGGAACCTGGCATGAGGGTAGCTTATAAGGTGTCTTCCCATTGCTCTGGTGATCACCATGTCCCGAACCTCGAATTGACCCGAACACCTCCAATGGTGGTGCTACCTACCTCTCAATGGTGGGATGGCACTACTTTAAAGGACATCTACACAGACGAATTCCTTAGGGTAGGTAGACGACTCTAGATACTTGCTCTAAATTTCAAAACAAATTCAAAAATACTTTTCACACCGACACCTTTTCAAAAAGCTTTCGAAAGCAATTTTTCAAACACTCTTGAGGACCGATACAAGAGTCGAACTGGAATTTTCAAAGAAACTTTTTAAAACCCACAGTTGAAAAGCAAACAAACCATTTTTGAAAACACAAATGAGCAAGTATCTAAGAGCCCATGTATAACCATGGATAGAAAGGGTGCTAATACCTTCCCTTTCTATAATCTACCTCCCGAACCGAGAGCAATCTCTTTAAGGAATTTTTTTGTGCTTTTGTCCTTTCCATTTGGAGAAAATAAAAGACGGTGGCGACTCTTGCTTCCACGACATTTCGCGAACCAGCGTTAAACAGTCAGTTCCAGATCCACCGATCACACATAGCAACTGGTGTTTTTCTTAAAAGATTGGTTTATTCATTCCAACTTTTGTGTTTACCCTTGTTAAATTGTCATATTTTTGATAGATGGCATTCACTCTTATTCCTTTGGTTGTCTACCATTGTTAAACTATCAGATCTTTGATAGATGGTACTCATTCCAACTTTTTGTGTTTTCTTGTGTTAAATTATCATATCTTTGATATATGGTATTCACTCTTATTCCTTTAATTTTCTACCATTGTTAAACTATCACATATTTGATATATGGTATTCATTCCACTTTTCGTGTTTACGTGTGTTAAACTATCATATATTTGATAGATGGTATTCACGCTTATTCCTTTGGTTTTTTACCAATGTTAAACTATCACATCTTTGATAGATGGTATCCATTCAACTTTTTTTGTGTTTTACCATTGTTATACCATCACATCTTTGATAGATGGTATTCATTCCACTTTTCATTTTTACCAGTGTTAAACTATCAGATCTTTGATGGATTTTATTCACGTTTATTCCTTTGGCTTTTACCATTGTTAAACTATCACATCTTTGATAAATGGTATGCATTCTACTTTCGTGTTTACATGTGTTAAACTATCAAATCTCTGATAGATGGTATTCACTTTTATTCCTTTGGTTGTTTACCATTGTTAAACTATCATATCTTTGATAGATGGTATTCATTAAAATTTTCGTGTTTACCAGTGTTAAACTATCAGATCTTTTATAGATGTTATTCACATTTATTCCTTTGGTTGTTTACCATTTTTAAACTATCACATCTTTGATAGATGGTATTCATTCCACTTTTATGTTTACATGTGTTAAACTTTCATATCTATGATAGATTGTATTCACTTTTTGTTCTTTGATTGTTCACCTATGTTAAACTATCAAATCTTTGATAGACGGTATTCATTCCACTTTTTTGTTTACATGTGTTAAACTATCACATCTTTGATAGACAGTATTCACTTCCTTTGGTATTTACTATTCGTTCAGGGCTTCCATCCTCAAAATGGTCTATATTTCTATTTCCTCCTCCTTAGGTTATTCCCAATTGAGTTGAAATTTTTGTTTTAATTGATCTGGGTTATTCCCAGTACACTTAAAATTTTCTCCTCCATGGGTTGATCCCAACTAAGTTTAACCCCATTTCCCCAGTGGAATAATGTCCTATTTGTTTTTTGTTTGTGAGTTTGGTTTTCCCTATTACACAATCATTCTCAGAGTTATGTATGTCTCCCAGTGATCTATTTTCTTGGATGAACCCCTGCTCCCTGGAAAGAGTCTTCTTTTAAATGTTGATTATCCATCTTTCCCATTGGTGTCTTCTATATTCACATGCGGGCCTTATTCCCCTACATGGTATCTTAGGGCCAAAAATTGGATTTGTTTTTCGATTTAAGTATCTTCAATTGCGTCGAGATAAAGATGTTAACCTTTATATCTCTAGATAGAAGACACTTAAATAAGGACATATGTTATGCCCTATTTTTTAACCCTAAGATCCCTCATAATTTTGCATCATGCGTCACATTAAGATCACAACCTTGGGTTTCCTCTCACCATTTCTCTCTCTTTCTTAAGTTTTCCTTTGAGAGATCACCAAGCACCCATTTTTGGGTTATTTGTTTATTGCTTTATGTTTACTAATCTCTACACCAAAATCCAAATAAATGTTTTTCTTTTCATGTATTTCTTGTACATTGTAGGTGTTGAGCCAAGTGCATCTGTCACACCTCCTAAGCTAGGGTTTTGAGAATTATTCCTAAGTCAATTGATCATTCATTGAACCTCAAAGGATTGATTTTAAAATCTATGCCATTATCATCAAAGTGGTATGTCTTTAGAACCTCTCAACTTCATATGGTCAAGTTTATCTCAAGGATTTGTGGTTTGATTCATCAAGAAACTTCATAGGTTCATGTGTTTATTTCCATGCCTTCTTCAACAAGTTTCATCAAGCCATGATCCTCATAATTTAGTGTTCTTCAATATAACATCATTCTAAGGTAATATGTTTTTCATCATGCCTTAGATTTCAAGAAAAGTTCAAAAGATTCAAAGTTGATTTAAGTTGTTTGACCTAATTTGGCAAGTTCTTGTTTCTATGGTCACAAGTGCACAACTCTCTCAATTATAAACATTTTTAAGTGATTCTTTTGTCCATGGTCTCCTCAACATCTCTAGAAACTTCTCTTTACATGACAAGAGCCAATTATGTAAGAACATAGTTTGATTCTACAACCCTTGTAAGAGTTTTGATGATAACAAACACTCAAAGAACAATTATGCTCCCTAAATAAGTATTTTGTTTTGCAGGGAAGTTCTGATGTAAGAAGCAAAGAAGATGAGTTAGATTGTTGTTTAAACTCTGATTTAACACATCTTACATAGAAAGCAAAATCAGTGTAACACGCTTATATAAAGAAGTTCTAAAGCTACAACTTCTGAGTGCACTAAATGCTGTGAACTCCGTTATTCTGTTTCGTACAGTTCTATAAAGAAGTAAAGGAGTCCCAACAGTAACATTAATCTTCTGATGTAATCTTTAGCAAGTATGTTCTGAAGCGTTACATTTCATTCATGGATATTCAAAAGTAACGGCTTAAAGAGGACAATAATCTCTATGTTTGGAAAGTCATTAACTATTATTTACGATTTTGTTGTGCACTACAAACCATAAATATCATCACCTTCAATCTATTGAATTTCATTTGTGTAATACATCACTTGTGTGATACTGTTTTGTTAGAAAACACATCTTGTACACGCTTTCAAATATTGTATTGTGTAATACCTTTAGAAAACCGGGTTGTGGTTTAAAGTCAAGAAAACTTTGACAGTTCTCATCGTATCTCTGTAATCAAGTTTGATTAGTGTATTAAGACCTTGTTGAGAGAGGCGAAATCACCTTGACGGGTGGACTGGGGTAGTTTGAGTTCAAACAAACCAGGATAACCAACGTGTCTTTTGTTTTTATGTTTTAAAATCCCCAATTCAACCCCCCCCCCCCCTCTTGCATTTTCCATTCTTCAATTGGTATCAGAGCGCCTAGTTATGAGTGAAAACACTTAACTGTGTCAGAAAAAGATCCAATCAAGAAAAACACTATGGTGGGACCAAGTCAGAACATCAACAATGATTATCATGATGAAAAATATAGAATCAGCGGCAAACCTCCAATCTTTGATGGTGAAAACATTGATTAATGGAAGGATAGAATCGAAAGTTTCTTTCTAGCTCATGACGTTGATCTCTGGGATATGGTGACTAATGGGTACATACATCCAGTTGACGAAAGCGGTCAAAATATTGACAGAAACAAAATGACATATCATCAAAAGAGGGAATTCAGAAATCATTACAAGGCCAGAATAATTCTCTTGAGTGTTATCTCGTACATAGAATATGAGAAGATCACAAACAGAGAATCAACAAAACACGTGTTTGACTCCTTGAGAATGAAACATGAAGGCAACACGCAAGTCAAAGAAACCAAAGCTTTTGCTCTCATTCAGAAGTATGAAGCTTTCAAAATGTAAGAAGATGAAACCATTGAAACAATGTTCTCAAGATTTCAAATTCTGGTTGATGGGCTAAAAGTTCTGGATAAAGGGTACTCAACTGCAGATCATGTAAAGAAAATCATCAGAAGTTTACCCAAGAAATGGAGACCCATGATCACAGCTCTAAAACTGGCCAAATATCTGAACAAAATCTCTCTCGAAGAACTTGTCAGCTCCCTGAGAAGTCATGAGATAGAAATAGAAGAAGATGAACCCCAGAAGCAAGGTAAGTATTTAGGTCTTAAATATAACAAAAAATATGAACCGAAAGTTTTGCAGGAAAAAGAAGAAAACTCAGGTGGATCCTCATCAAAAGAAGACGAATTATCTCTTCTCTCAAAAAGAGTCAATCAGCTATGGAAGCACAGGCAGAGGAAGTTCAGAACTTCAAGAAGAACAGGAAATCATTCTGAACCATCTTCTTGATACAGAAAATCAAGTAACAGAAATATTGTTTGCTATGAATGTAATGAACAAGGTCATTACAAGAGAGACTGTCCAAATCTTCAAAAATAGAAACCTAAAAAGAAGTTCTTTAAAGAAAAGAAGAAAAGACTCATAGCAACATGGGATGACTCAGAATCTTTTGAAGCTGAAACTGAATCAGAAGATGAAAAAGTCAACATAGCCTTAATGGCCAATATATCAGATGGAATTGGATCATCTGAATCAGAATCAAACTCAGAGGCAGAAGAGGTATTCTCTAACTTTTCTAGATCTCAATTAGAAGAAAGCTTGTCAGAAATTCATGAAAGATATCAGCAACTTTGAGTCATAAACAAGAACCTGAAAAAGGATCTAGTTTCTGACTCTAAAGAAACTAAGAAACTGAGAACAGAAAACTATGAGCTTAAAGAAACAACTTCTAAACTCAAAAATAAATTACAAAAGGCTCAGAAAAAAAACTATCTTAGAAGTTCCTAGTAACTCTGATAAGATCATAAAACAATATGATCATAGCTTTCAAAAATTTCTTGCTAAAAACATAGATAGGAGCAAGATGGCTTCAATGATCTATGGAGTTAGCAGAAATGGCAGAAAAGGAATAGGATACAAGGGTAAAGTATCTCAACCTAAGAAGGTTAAGGATATGGTCATAAAACACACACCCCTTTATTCTCACTTCACCTATGGGCACACACATAACATAAAGTATATTAGTAATGCTTTTTCTGCTAAACCAAAATTCAAACAAAATTTTGGTAACTCTAACAAACAAGGACCCAAAAAGATATGGGTACCTAAGGACAAAATTGTCTATGTTGTAGATTTATTTAACAGAAACATTGAAACACCAATCTTGGTACCTGGACTCTAGATGCTCTCGACACATGACGGGAAGAAATCATATGTTCCAAATCCTGGAGCTTAAATTTGGAGGCTACATAGGTTATGGAGGAAATCAGAAAGGAAAGATTATTGGCTCTGGAACTATTGGTAACGGTACACTTCCTTCTATAACTAATATTCTATTAGTAGATGTGTGATCGGTGGATCTGGAACTGACTGTTTAACGCTGGTTCGTGAAATGTTGCGGAAGCAAGAGTCGCCACCGTCTTTTATTTTATCCAAATGGAAAGGACAAAAGCACAGAAAAATTCCTTATAGAGATTGCTCTCGGTTCGGGAGGTAGATTATAGAAAGGGAAGGTGTTAGCACCCTTTCTATCCATGGTTATCCATGGGCTCTTAGATACTTGCTCATTGTGTTTTCAAAAATGGTTTGTTTGCTTTTCAACTGTGGGTTTTAAAAAAGTTTCTTTGAAAATTCCAGTTCGACTCTTGTATCGGTCCTCAAGAGTGTCTGAAAAGTTGCTTTCGAAACCTTTTTTGAAAAGGTGTCGGTGTGAAAAGTATTTTTGATTTGTTTTGAAATTAGAGCAAGTATCTAGAGTCGTCTACCTACCCTAAGGAATTCGTCTGTGTAAATGTCCTTAAAGTAATGCCATCCCACCATTGAGAGGTAGGTAGCACCACCGTTGGAGGTGTTCGGGTCAATTCGAAGGTTCGGGACATGGTGATCACCGGAGCAATGGGAAGACACCTTAGAAGCTACCCTCATGCCAGGTTCCTGGATCATGAGGACTTACTAAGACGTCCTCTACTCGACGATCACCTTTCGAGGGGCAAGGCAATAGTGAGGCGTACCCTAGGGGTGGTATGTGATTTGTGTGTCATGTTCATTTATTTTTGTCTTATCATGTATTGGCGATCTACGCGTTATTTTTATTTTGACATTCATTCTTGCATGCAAATTTATTAACAGTTAAAAAAGTGCGGAATTTAAAAGTTCTACGCTTTTACAAAGGCGCGGGTCCACATCGCCAAATTAAATCCAGGACCCGATTTAAAATAAAATAACGTGCGAGAAATATAAAATGTCTAATTTACACGGCTTTGGGAGAATTACATGAATATTATAAGAAAGGAAATAAAATGTGCGAAACGAACTAATAATCGAAAGCGATGGCGTTGGACCCTTTTTAATGAAATTAAATTATGATTAACAAATTAATTAAAAAAAAAAATAAAACGAAAAGATTTTTTGAGTTTTTGTATTTAAGGATTTTTATTAGAGAATTAAATGAAATTAAAAAAATTAATTAATTAACCCTAATTCTAACTATTTTTATTTATTAAGAAATATGTTAAAGTTGCACCTAAAATTAACCTAATTAATTAATTCAATTTTATTTACAAAAAAAAGGTTTAAATGAAATATATTTATATTTTTGGGACTTTCTGATTTTTTTTATTATTTTTATATTATGAAAATGTTGATTTAAAGAATTAAACTAAAACTAATAAAAACAAATAAAATAGAAAAAATATAAAAAAGAATGGAAAAGCAAACCAATGGGGGGTTCTGTCCCCAAACTGGAGGTGTGGTCCAGTAATTCTGGCCCATCTTTGGAGGCCTTTTTTTTACTTTTCAGGGAGCGTGCGTGTGCATTGACCAGTGTCTATGGTGCTCCTCAAATCATAGCCAATAGATTGATCTCAATAGGCGCGTGGCAAGTTGGGATGGTGGACGTATGGTGAACGTCAGGTAGTGCGCTGCATAGGATTACATTGAAAGGCAAAATATTGAAACAAAGCGGGGGACCTGGGAATCAAACCCAGGTCCCATTGCTTACCAAACCATGTGCCTTGCCACTGAGCCATTCACGCGCTTTGGATATATCATAGAAACCAAATAACATAATGCAAAACAAGGGTTAGTGGACAATTTTCGCGCGAAATTCATACGTACCACTCGTTGGCCTACACATCACCATCTTCTCCAATGGCTTGCTGTACCTGAAACAAAAACAAATTGAATAGCGGGGGTTTTAAACCCCCACTAAATAGCAAGCATAAAAATAGCGATTAGCACTCTGTTAATCATAAATTAATCGCGAGGTATGGAAACGATTCACATGAAGCTTCTGAATTCAACAGTCCTGGTCTTAGGGTCTAATTTTTCTAGACGAGGAAACCCCCAATTTTACAGTTTCGTAACCCTAGCAAGCTTCCATGGTGATTTCGCGTATAGGCAAGCAAAACTCAATTAAACAATATGGTTAGCTTCAAAATGATAAGACTAATACAAAACAATCATTAGAACTCAAAATTATGGCATGAATGATGAAATACGGTTATGCAAAAAAGATGAGACAGTTTGATTGCTAGGTACCAATTCTGGGTGCGTGAGGGTTGAAAAAGTGTCCAGTTAGATTCAGTAATGCCTTAGGAAGCTTTTGCAATTGGTATTTTGCTTTGAATCGTGCTAGAATATTGTTTTCAGTTTTCACTTTTTCCACAAAAATTGCAATGTTCTTCCTCAGCTTTGGGCGCAGCTTTCAGGTTCCTTGCTTTAGGTCTAGCATCTGGCTAATGTATGGAGTGAATTAGGGTTGAGTTTTCAATCAAAAGATCAATTCAATCATGAATCAAATATTGGATTTAATGGCATATTTTTTCAATCTTTTTCACATGTTTTTGATGTCAGTCATAGCCAATCTTCCCCATTTGAGTTGTGCACGAATCTTGAGCCTTTAATGAATGATTACACTGCATGAAAAGATTTACATACATTTGTTTGGTATTTTTCCATATTTTATTTAATTTAAATGAATTAATTGTAATTAAAAATTCAAATAAATAAATAAAAATGATGAATAAATCCCCTTTGGGCCAAATGGTCGTGCAGATGCTTTGGATGATGAATCTTGGAAGAAAATGAGGCCCATTAGCAATTTTAAGGCATTTGAAGCAAAGTTGACTTTTCAAAATACCCAAAAATTTCCCAACTTCCACAAGGCATATCTTGCTCAATTTTTAAGCTTTGGACTTTTGACTGTCAAATGACCATTTTGCCCCTGCAGTTGACTGTAGGGCAATTAGGGTTTTTGACTGTGCAATTTTGTGCTGTAAGTCTTGAAACTTGGTATGAGGATGCTTGACCATGTTTGTAGGCATGTGGGACTTGATTGGACCCTTGGAAACTTCAATTCCTTTGCAAGACCCAAAACCCTAGTTTTTGACTGTTAGGAGGCCCTTGAACTGTGCAACCCTTGGGGAATTTTGAAGCATGCTCTTTGCAAATTTTGAAGAATATGGGAGGGCAAATTTTGGGGTACAACAGTTGCCCCTGTTCAATCTTCTTAGACCTGAGGATGCAGATTGGCTGACGTTCCTTTCGTAATCCGAAGGTAGAAGATGATTGAACACTAGAGTGCCCAGAAATTTGCGCTCACATAGTAGTGTGATGATGGGAATGGGCTTATAGATGCCATTTAGAGATTGATGGATAGGATGATGGGCTTATAGATGCCATGCTGAGAGATGATGGGTGGTGGATGGGCTTATAGATGCCATCTGGATGTTGATCGCGTAAGAGATTCCTTAGCAAGAGCTTGCGTACCTGAAAAAGAAAAATGATTACCTGACCTGTTACAGGAGCTGGTCTTCAAACTCTTTGTATAGATGCGTCCTGACTGGTTACAGGAATTGAATCTGGAGCTTCAAACGGCGATGAATGAACCAGGGATGGTTACTACCTCAACAGGGACGGTGAGAGAACCTTGGATGATTACTATCTCAACAGGAACGCTGAGAGAATCTTGGACGATTACTACCTCAACAGGAACGCTGAGAGAACCTTGGACGATTACTACCTCAACAGGAACGCTGAGAGAACCTTGGGCGACTTCAACCTCAACAGTAACGCTGAGAGAATCTTGGATATCTTCTACTGAGTCTTCATCAGGAAAATCTTTTAGGGGTCGATTTAACTGGACTAGAGAAGGCCTTTGACTGGATAAGAAACAGGAAAATCTTAGGGTCGATTTAACTGAACCGGTCTAGGTCTTGAAATCTTCAACTGGATAAGAAACAGGGAGATCTTAGGGTCGATCTGACTGAACCAGAGAAGGCCTTTATCTGGATAAGAAACAGGAAAATCTTAGGGTCGATTTAACTGAACCGGACGAGGTCTTGAAATCTTCAACTGGATAAGAAATAGGGAGATCTTAGGGTCGATCTGACTGAACCAGAGAAGGCCTTTGACTGGATAAGAAAACAGAAAAATCTTAGGGTCGATTTAACTGAACCGGTCAAGGTCTTGAAATCTTCAACTGGATGAGAAACAGGGAGATCTTAGGGTCGATCTGACTGAACCAGAGAAGGCCTTTGACTGGATAAGAAACAGAAAAATCTTAGGGTCAATTTAACTGAACCGGTCAAGGTCTTGAAATCTTCAACTGGATAAGAAACAGGGAGATCTTAGGGTCGATCTGACTGAACCAGAGAAGGCCTTTGACTGGATAAGAAACAGAAAAATCTTAGGGTTGATTTAACTGAACTGATCAAGGTCTTGAAATCTTCAACTGGATAAAAAACAGGGAGATCTTAGGGTCGATCTGACTGAACCAGAGAAGGCCTTTGACTGGATAAGAAACAGAAAAATCGTAGGGTCGATTTAACTGAACCGGTCAAGGTCTTGAAATCTTCAACTGGATAAGAAACAGGGAGATCTTAGGGTCGATCTGACTGAACCAGAGAAGGCCTTTGACTGGATAAGAAACAGAAAAATCTTAGGGTCGATTTAACTGAACCGGTCTAGGTCTTGAAATCTTCAACTGGGTAAGAATCAGGGAGATCTTAGGGTCGATCTGACTGAACCAGAGAGGGCCTTGAATATAGCTGAGAACTTAACTGGATCTTTCCTGAAAGGTAAAGGTCAGTCATATGCAATGCATGATATGGATCAAGCAAATGATGTTCTCAACATAAATGAGATTTGTAAGATGCATGTATCATGATGTATAACAATGTGATGTTTATGAATGTATCTTCGTCTAGGAAAATAAATCCTTGACGGGTGCCGGGAAGTCACATCCTGGGCTGATGTTGGAGAATAGTGCTTTGTTGTCTCCGCTGGGGATGATAGTTGCAAGAATACCGGTAGGAGAAGATAACTCCGTCGGGGAATAAACTTGGCGAATGGATTACTCTACGGGGAGAGAAGTACTCTAACGATCTTGCTGGGGAGCAATACTCTGTGGGGAGAGAGGTACTTTGCTGAAATGTTGATGATAACTTCGCTGGGGATAAGAAGACTTCGCCGAGGACGATCTTTCCGTGGCTTTTGGCTGAGGATAACCTAGTTATATCCTGGTAAGGAAATAACTCTTTGAATAAAGCCGAGAGACGCATTCGTGTTCTGCGGGGGTAAGCTTCCAGAATCTACTGGGGATAAGCTTACTGCTTGGGGAGATGGATTCCATCTTTTCTTGGGGAAACTGGATTGGACTCTCCTGGGGAAGTTTTGAACTGTGTCGGGGAAGTGACTCCACTGAATGTTTGATATACCGCCGGGGAACAATCTTTAGACCAAGATTGTCGGGGATGCTTGTTAAGAATGCATATATACTGCTGGGGAATGTTGAGATCTGCGGGAGGATACCCAAATTCCTTAAGGCTGCTATTATAGCTTTGCTTGGGGAGAGTGCACTGACTTGCTGGCTCACTCTCTGGGGGATTAAGATATCTGGTTATGTTCTTCAGCCGAACCTACCTTGGTACCTTGGTGGATGGAACAATTAGATCGCTTAGACGACTCTTTATTGCCCCTGTTTCTAATATTACCTGTAATTAATCCTTTGTTTCGTATGCAAATATTCATGAGCTAGCAAATTATTGTCAATGCATATATCACAAATTGAACCTTGGACGTTCTTCGCAAAACAAAACAGAAAAGGAAAAAACCAATGGTAATTTTAACTGAAAAGTGATTTTTGTATTGATTTTGAATTTGCCTGTAAATAGGCGTTTATATACAAGAGGCTGACGTCCTAGTAAGAGAATGCCACCGAACAAAAGAGTTTATACAAATTTTGTACAAGAGAAAATAAAACAGCTGTGTGAAATGAATGATCCCACTGGGTTCCAACTCTGCTATCGCCCTTATATCTCCGAGCGTCTCATCACTTGATGACCTTAGTTGAAGATGAAGCTGACTGATCGATGCCGTCTGAACTTGATGTAGATACCGGATTCTGGATGCAAAGTGATCCAATAAGACATAGTATTACGCTTTATCCCTAACTTTTGCCTGGACCGCCCTTTCGGGTTTTCAGTCCACCGGGATACCCATTTTTGCCCAAGCCGCCTTTTCAGGTTTTTGACTTGCCGGGTGTACAAATTTTTTTCATTTCATCCCTTCATTTTGCCCGAACCCTTTTGGTTCGCCGGGAAGCCCTAATTTTTGCCTAGGCATGTCAGCCTAGCGGGTCTTTTTTTCATGCGTAGTATCTTTTTACTATGTCTGCATTGGCGGGGTGAGGAAGGTCGTCACCATCCATGTTGGTTAGAATCATGGCTCCTCCTGAGAACACATGTTTAACCACAAATGGCCCTTCATACGTAGGGGTCCATTTGCTCCTTGGATCACTTTGAGGAAGGATGATTCGCTTGATTACCAGATCCCCAACTTGATATTCCTGCGGTCTGACCTTTTTGTTAAATGCCCTGATCATTCGTTTTTGGTACGTCTGACCATGACAGATAGCAGCGAGTCTCTTTTCATCAATAAGATTTAGCTGATCAAGTCGCGTCTGGATCCAATCATCTTCGTTCAGATCTGCATCCTTCATTATCCGGAGAGAGGGTATCTGCACTTCGATCGGTAAGACTGCCTCCATGCCGTAGACCAAGGAGAAAGGAGTTGTCCCGGTTGACGTCCTGGCTGAGGTACGGTACCCATGTAGAGCGAACGGTAACATCTCGTGCCAATCTTTATAAGTCACTGTCATCTTCTGCACGATTTTCTTGATATTTTTATTTACTGCTTCTACAGCCCCATTCATCTTCGGTCTGTAAGGAGAAGAGTTGTGGTGTTGTATCTTAAACTGCTCGCAGAGCTCAGTGATCATCTTGTTATTAAGGTTGGTACCGTTGTCTGTAATGATCCTTTCAGGGACGCCGTATCGACAGATCAGGTTGTGCCGAATGAACCGTGCCACAACAGTCTTGGTTACCGTAGCGTAGGAAGCTGCTTCGACCCACTTTGTGAAGTAATCAATCGCTACCAGGATGAAGCGTTGCCCATTGGATGCCGTAGGTTTAATCTCACTGATCATATCTATGCCCCACATTGCAAACGGCCAAGGCGCAGTCAGAACATTTAGAGGAACTGGAGGAACGTGCACCTTGTCTGCATATATCTGGCATTTGTGGCATGTCCGAGAATGTTGGTAACAGTCGGCTTCCATGGTGGACCAGAAATACCCTGCCCGAAGGATTTTCTTCGCCATAGTGTGTCCACTGGAATGTGTTCCGAAGGTCCCTTCATGTAACTCTTCCATGATCCTTTCTGCTTCAGTCTTATCCACACAACGCAGTAAGGTCGAATCATGGTTTCGCTTGTACAGGATGTCGTTGCTAAGGAAGAATTTTGCTGCGAACCTTCTCAGAAACTTCTTATCATTGACAGATGCACCTTCAGGGTATTCCTGAGCTTCCAAATATCTCTTCACCTCATGGTACAAAGGCTTCTCAGTCACCAATTCAGTCTCGAGATCACAACAGTATGCCGGTTCGTCCAGTTTCCAGATGATGACCCGGGGAGCCTCATTGTCCCATTTGACCTTGAACATAGAAGACATCGTAGCTAACGCGTCCGCCAGCTGATTCTCCTCTCTCGGGAAGTGTTCAAAGGTTATCTTTGTGAAGTGGGGGATCAAGGTCAACACACATTCTCTATAAGGAATAAGATTCGGATGTTTCGTATCCCACTCTCCTTTGATCTGATTGATCACGAGAGCGGAATCTCCGAAGACACTCAGAAACTTGATCCTTAGGTCGATCGCAGCTTGAAGACCCATGATGCATGCCTCGTACTCTGCCATGTTGTTGGTGCAGTTGAAACATAGCCGGGCAGTGAATGGAGTATGAGTACCTTGAGGGGATATGATTACAGCGCCGATACCGTTACCCAAAGCATTGGAGGCTCCGTCGAAGTGCATAGACCATCGGGATCCTTCCTCAGGTCCTTCATCCGGTCCAGGTACCTCACAATCAGTCACTATCATGATGCTCTCGTCTGGAAACTCGAAGTTCATTGACTGATAGTCTTCTACTGCCTAATGTTCCAAGTGGTCTGCCAATACACTTCCCTTGATGGCTTTCTGGGTCGTGTACTGGATGTCGTATTCCGCCAAGATCATTTGCCATCTTGCTATTCTCCCAGACAGAGCAGGCTTTTCAAATATGTACTTTATAGGATCCATCTTTGAGATCAATAAGGTAGTGTGAGTCAGCATATACTGTCTCAGCCGGCGAGCAGCCCATACCAAAGCGCAACAAGTTTTCTCAAGCAGTGAGTATCGGGTCTCACAGTCGGTAAACTTTTTACTAAGGTAATAAATGGCATGCTCTTTTCGGCCAGACTCGTCATGCTGCCCCAGCACACACCCCATTGAGTTGTCAAGTACTGTCAGGTATAATATCAGAGGTCTCCCTTCAACCGGTGGCATAAGGATGGGTGGTTCTTGGAGATACTCCTTGATTTTGTCAAAAGCAGCCTGACATTCATCATTCCAACGTACCACCTGATCTTTCTTCCGCAGCTTGAAGATTGGCTCACAGGTAGCAGTCAGGTGCGAGATGAATCGAGCAATGTAATTCAGGTGTCCTAAAAAGCCTCTAACCTCTTTCTCTGTCCTAGGAACTGGCATCTCTTGAATAGCTTTAACCTTGGCAGGGTCCACTTGAATGCCCTTATCACTTACAACGAAGCCTAGCAGCTTCCCGGATCTAACCCCGAAGGTGCACTTGTTCGGGTTCAACCTCAGCTTGTACAACTTCAGACGATCAAACAATTTCTGCAGATGATCAAGGTGTTCGTCCTCCGTTTGGGACCTTGCGATCATGTCGTCAACATACACTTCTATCTCATGATGGATCATGTCATGAAATAAAGCAACCATGGCACGTTGGTAGGTTGCCCCAGCATTTTTCAGTCCGAAAGGCATGACCTTGTAGCAGAAGGTGCCCCACTGAGTAACAAAGGTAGTTTTTTCCATGTCTTCAGGAGCCATCTTGATCTGATTGTAACCTGAAAAACCATCCATGAAAGAGAACACCTTATGCTGAGCTGTATTGTCAACAAGGACATCAATGTGAGGTAGGGGGAAGTCATCTTTGGGGCTGGCCCTGTTCAGATCCCTGTAATCGACACACATTCTGACCTTACCGTCCTTCTTTGGTACCGGCACCACATTAGCAACCCACTGAGGGTAAGAAGTCACTGCAAGGAACCCGGCATCAAACTGCTTCATAACCTCGGCTTTGATCTTCTCAGACATCTCTGGACGCATACGGCGGACCTTTTGCTTAACCGGAGGGCAGTCTTCCTTAGTAGGCAAATGATGGACCACAATATCGGTATCCAACCCGGGCATGTCTTCGTAGGACCAGGCAAAGATCTCCATATAATCATGTAGCATCTGAGTCAACCGTTGCTTCACGCTGAGCTCTAGGTTGGCACCAATCTTTACCTCCTTCCTGTCTGTATCAGTACCCAGGTTTATTGTTTCCACTGGCTCTTCATGTGGTTGAATGGCCCTCTCTTCCTGGAGTAACAGTCTTGCAAGCTCGCCAGGCACTTCGCAATCATCTTCACCTTCGTCTTCGGCTAAGTTGATCGGATTTTCGAAGTCATAACTGGCAGTAGCAGAGTCGTTACCAGTGAGATCCAGAGTGGATTGAAACCTGTATGAGTGAGTGTGTGTAAATACAGCTGTTTTGAAATATATAAAGGAAGGAAAGACAGAAAAGGAGCATAAGATTTGAAATGCGAGAAAACGTCCAAGATCTTTATTCATGATATATGAAATGACAATTTATATGCCCTCACAAATGAAGCCACAGTGCCCCGGGTAAGACACCGGGCCATAGAGTTTTAATTGTTTATTACAAATACCAAAACAGAAGAATTCATTACTCAGTAACAAGAGAAACAAGTAGGTTGTCCTTTGCAATCCAATTGTTAGGTTCACTATCGGTTGCCGGGTAAATCCAGCTGTCGAACTCAGCCTCATCCACTTCATCATCCTCCCCAATAGCATTCACTCCATGAGCAGGCAAGGGAGCTGTCACTACATTAGGCTTCTCAGATGCCTCAAATTGTACCTCCTTCGCATCAATAAGGTCCTGCAGCTTATTCCTTAGGGCCCAACAGTCATCAGTAGAATGCCCCGGGCTATCGGAGTGATAAGCACAGCGGGCATTTGGATTGTATTTTGGAGAGGCAGTATTCACCACTTTTGGGGCCTCTCTAACAGTCACTAGGTTGGTGGACAGCAACTGCGGCAAGATTTGTGATAGAGTCATACTCAAACGGGTAAACTCCCTTCTAGGTCTTTCAGCCCTTGGAGGATTGGCTTGTCGAGGAGCGGCAGCAGGCTTAGCAATCATCACCGCGTTGACAGATTGGCGGCGCTCAGGCTTCTCTTGTCTTCTGGACCCATATACCGCACTAGCCTCCTTCTTGAAGGGCTTCTTCTCAGAACTTGACGATGCACCCTTCTGAATTTTTCCAGACTTCATTCCAGCCTCTATTCTCTCTCCAGTCAGAATAAGATCAGTAAACCCTGCAGATGAGTTACCAATGAGATGGTTGAAAAATGGCCCAGATAGGGTCCCCAAGAACATGTCTACCAACTCCCGGTCAGTCAACGGAGGCTGCACCCTGCCAGCCAGATCCCTCCACTTCTGTGCGTACTCTTTAAAACCTTCGCTTGAACCTAGCGACATACCCTGGAGTTGGGTACGTGTAGGGGCAAGGTCGGCATTATATTGATACTGCTTGTAAAAAGCAGTAGCCAACTCCTCCTAGTTACGAACCTTGGTCCCATCCAGCTGATAGAACCATTCGAGATGAGTCCCTGAAAGACTCTCCTGGAAGAAGTGGATCCACAAGTTCTTGTCCACTGAGTACGGTTGAATCTTCCGCACGTAGGATCTGAGGTGTAGCTTGGGACAAGACGCCCCGTCATACTTGGTAAAGGATGGTGCTTTGAACTTGTGAGGAATAATCACACCAGTAGACAAACCCAAATCTCCAAAATCCAACCCAGGCACTTGTTGGATCTCCATAGCATTCAGTCTGTCCTCCAACTGCTTGTATCTGTCTTCAGCCAAAGGATACTGTTCCTCATCAAAATCAGTCTCGTTGTCAGAGACTACCGGACTAGGACCTTTTCCCCCCTGGGGACTACTCTTGCCTATAGAAGAACCAGCCTCTTCATTCTGCAGAGTGTTACCAAACCTTCGGCCCGAGTTGAAAAGAACAGTTCTCTTCTTCTTCTTCTTCTCCTTCTTCAGGAGCAAAGCCTTCAGCTCTTCTTGGCCCTGAGCCAAACCCATGATTAGTTCCTGAAATTGCGCATTATGCGCCTGAAGAGCCTTGATAGACATCTCGGTTGATGATGAGTCAGGATTCATGATGCTGAAATAAACAGCGAAGAACGGTAAGCAACCTGAAAAGAAGAAAACCTGCTATGCACATGATGAATGATATGTGTTTATGCAATGCATTCAAGGGTTCGAAAGTTCAAATTTGTTGTAGACAAAAAGGAACACACGTTATCATTAAGGAAATAATTGTTCAGCACATCAAAGCCTCATGGGCACAAATTACAAAGCAAATCAATCCCAAAAGACACTAAGCATCCTCTTTGGAGCTATGTAGGTGTTGAGATTCCTCTCCTTATGAAATAGGCGGGTGAGCTCCAAGACCTTCTTTTCACTAGCATGTAGACTGGTCTCGAGAGAATTCCGTTCTTCCTTAAGCTGGATCCAGCTCTTCTGCATCTCTTCCCAGGACATGGGCATGTCAGGATGCTGAATGGTGTAGGACACCTCTCCTTCTGAGACTGGCTCTTTGATCACAGGGAGCATATGAGGATATGGCATCACTAACTTCTGGGAGCGGGCTCGTACCCACTTGAGATAGGGTTCCAATGGGATGGAGTTCCTGTGCCCCAGTGTCTTGCTGTCTATCCTACTTGGCATCCTCCAAGCTCTGATAAATCTCTGGCGAAGTCCTTGTGCATCGTTGTCGAAGTCAAAAACTATGTCAGGAATTAACATGTTATGAAGACCATCCTTCCGAGCATAACCAAACTGTCTCCAAGCCAGGCATGGGTTGTAAGTAATACCTCCTCTGATTCCAAGTAAAGGAACATTAGGGTACTCCCCGCAACGATCAATGATAGTGACATCCTCTCTGGACCGAGGGCACCAATGTATATCTGCATGTGTAAGAGTCATCAACCGTTGTGACCATCTCAAACCCCGCTCATTCTTCAAAACTGATTGTGGAAGGTGCGAAATAAACCACCTTCCCAGGAGAGGAGTGCAACACATAAGGACACCTCTTTTTCTCATGGTTCGAGTGTAACATGAGTGAAGGATGTCCCCTAGCAACGTAGGTATAGGATTCCTGAACATGAAGATCTGGACAGCACTGATATCTATAAGCTAATCTGGGTTAGGGAACAACATCAAACCATAGACAAGGAGGGCCACAACTTCTTCAAAAGCTTATAAGTCAAGGGATTTCCAACATTCATGGGCCTTTTCAAATAGAAACCTGGCTAAGAACCCTTTGATACCACTTCTAACTTCCCAATGTCCCTTGAGGTCAGATGATTGTAGGTGTAAGGCTTTAGCAATCTCTTCAAGCTTGGGTTCCTTTTCTGTACCGTTGTAGGGTAGTTGATCAAGGATAGGTATCTTCAGAAGCCGGGAGAACTCCTCCAATGTAGGTACCATCTGATAATCCAAGAAGGTGAAACAGTGATGCAGAGGGTCAAAGAACTGGAACAGGACCTTTATCATATCTTCCTCAATATTGGTATTGACCAAGCTGATGAGTCTTCCATGTCTTTCACTGAATGAAGAGCTCTCGGGAATCCTAGATATAAGCTCCTTAAGCTGAGGAGGGATCCTTACAAGGCTGATTTGAATTGTCTTTCTGCGAACAGTTTCCATGTCCTACAAAACAAGAACAAAGATGAAGATTCGAACCCCTGAAATGGTTAGTCAATGCATATGATGCTGGATGATGTCATGATGCTATGATTAAACGCACCACAGATATTTACAAAGACAAACATGTAAGGCACACAAGTCACACAAGACAAGCCCTTAGAGTTTAGGCCAGCATGGGGTCTGGGTATTACCCTCTTGAAGTTGGTGGGCTCAACCTGTCCTATTAGAAGTAACCGGGTTCTAAGGGTCTCAATATCACGGGATTTCTTTCATTGTTCATCGTTTCGATTTAGCCACTGAACTGGCGACCGAAATATTCCAGGAAAGCAACCCTCAATTGAGTGTAGTATCGAGTATCAACCAACCTCGGACTGCACCAAAGTCAGTTATCTCACTACCCTAAAGAGGCCAAGATGGTTCAATTAAGGTTCCTAAGGTCTATTGATGCTTCACGACACCACGCGGAGGCCCCGTACTCTCCTTGACTGAACTCAAGGGTTACCGGTACACACCAAAGTGCCACATCAACGTAGCAGACTGTTTCAACCGTGTCGGTATACCCCGCACAGTTCCCTCACAGCCTTGTTGCTACTTTCTAAAAAGGTATCCCCAGATCCGGGTTAGGATCTATAGAACTCCCAAGGCAGTCCCACAATTTAAAGCAAGCAAAGAAAGCAATTGAAAACACAGTTATGAACTTATCCTAAGGTACACCCCACTTTAAGTTTAATTCCCCAGCAGAGTCGCCAGTTCTGTGATCGGTGGATCTGGAACTGACTGTTTAACGCTGGTTCGCGAAATGTCGCGGAAGCAAGAGTCGCCACCGTCTTTTATTTTCTCCAAATGGAAAGGAAAAAAGCACAGAAAAATTCCTTATAGAGATTGCTCTCGGTTCGGGAGGTAGATTATAGAAAGGGAAGGTGTTAGCACCCTTTCTATCCATGGTTATCCATGGGCTCTTAGATACTTGCTCATTGTGTTTTCAAAAATGGTTTGTTTGCTTTTCAACTGTGGGTTTTAAAAAAGTTTCTTTAAAAATTCCAGTTCGACTCTTGTATCGGTCCTCAAGAGTGTTTGAAAAGTTGTTTTCGAAAGCTTTTTTGAAAAGGTGTCGGTGTGAAAAGTATTTTTGATTTGTTTTGAAATTAGAGCAAGTATCTAGAGTCGTCTACCTACCCTAAGGAATTCGTCTGTGTAAATGTTCTTAAAGTAATGTCATCCTACCATTGAGAGGTAGGTAGAACCACCGTTGGAGGTGTTCGGGTCAATTCGAAGGTTCGGGACATGGTGATCACCGGAGCAATGGGAAGACACCTTAGAAGCTACCCTCATGCCAGGTTCCTGGATCATGAGGACTTACTAAGACGTCCTCTACTCGACGATCACCTTTCGAGGGGCAAGGCAACAGTGAGGCGTACCCTAGGGGTGGTGTGTGATTTGTGTGTCATGTTCATTTATTTTTGTCTTATCATGTATTGGCGATCTACGCGTTATTTTTATTTTGACATTCATTCTTGCATGCAAATTTATTAACAGTTAAAAAAGTGCGGAATTTAAAAGTTCTACGCTATTACAAAGGCGCGGGTCCACATCGCCAAATTAAATCCAGGACCCGATTTAAAATAAAATAACGTGCGAGAAATATAAAATGTCTAATTTACACGGCTTTGGGAGAATTACATGAATATTATAAGAAAGGAAATAAAATGTGCGAAACGAACTAATAATCGAAAGCGAGGGCGTTGGACCCTTTTTAATGAAATTAAATTATGATTAACAAATTAATTTTAAAAAAAAAATAAAACGAAAAGATTTTTTGAGTTTTTGTATTTCTGGATTTTTATGAGAGAATTAAAAAAATTAATTAATTAACCCTAATTCTAACTATTTTTATTTATTAAGAAATATGTTAAAGTTGCACCTAAAATTAACCTAATTAATTAATTCAATTTTATTTACAAAAAAAAGGTTTAAATGAAATATATTTATATTTTTGGGACTTTCTGATTTTTTTTTTTTTTATATTATGAAAATATTGATTTAAAGAATTAAACTAAAACTAATAAAAACAAATAAAATAGAAAAAATATAAAAAAGAATGGAAAAGCAAACCAATGGGGGGTTCTGTCCCCAAACTGGAGGTGTGGTCCAGCAATTCTGGCCCATCTTTGGAGGCCTTTTTTTTTACTTTTCAGGGAGCGTGCGTGTGCATTGACCAGTGTCCATGGTGCTCCTCAGATCATAGCCAATAGATTGATCTCAATAGGCGCGTGGCAAGTTGGGATGGTGGACGTATGGTGAACGTCAGGTAGTGCGCTGCATAGGATTACATTGAAAGGCAAAATATTGAAACAAAGTGGGGGACCTGTGAATCGAACCCAGGTCCCATTGCTTACCAAACCATGTGCCTTGCCACTGAGCCATTCACGCGCTTTGGATATATCATAGAAACCAAATAACATAATGCAAAACAAGGGTTAGTGGACAATTTTCGCGCGAAATTCAAACGTACCACTCGTTGGCCTACACATCACCATCTTCTCCAATGGCTTGCTGTACCTGAAACAAAAACAAATTGAATAGCGGGGGTTTTAAACCCCCACTAAATAGCAAGCATAAAAATAGCGATTAGCACTCTGTTAATCATAAATTAATCGCGAGGTATGGAAACGATTCACATGAAGCTTCTGAATTCAACAGTCCTGGTCTTAGGGTCTAATTTTTCTGGATGAGGAAACCCCCAATTTTACAGTTTCGTAACCCTAGCAAGCTTCCATGGTGATTTCGCGTATAGGCAAGCAAAACTCAATTAAACAATATGGTTAGCTTCAGAATGATAAGACTAATACAAAACAATCATTAGAACTCAAAATTATGGCATGAATGATGAAATACGGTTATGCAAAAAAGATGAGACGGTTTGATTGCTAGGTACCAATTCTGGGTGCGTGAGGGTTGAAAAAGTGTCTAGTTAGATTCAGTAATGCCTTAGCAAGCTTTTGCAATTGGTATTTTGCTTTGAATCGTGCTAGAATATTGTTTTCAGTTTTCACTTTTTCCACAAAAATTGCAATGTTCTTCCTCAGCTTTGGGCGCAGCTTTCAGGTTCCTTGCTTTAGGTCTAGCATCTGGCTTATGTATGGAGTGAATTAGGGTTGAGTTTTCAATCAAAAGATCAATGCAATCATGAATCAAATATTGGATTTAATGGCATATTTTTTTCAATCTTTTTCACATGTTTTTGATGTCAGTCATAGCCAATCTTCCCCATTTGAGTTGTGCACGAATCTTGAGCCTTTAATGAATGATTACACTGCATGAAAAGATTCACATACATTTGTTTGGTATTTTTCCATATTTTATTTAATTTAAATGAATTAATTGTAATTAAAAATTCAAATAAATAAATAAAAATGATGAATAAATCCCCTTTGGGCCAAATGGTCGTGCAGATGCTTTGGATGATGAATCTTGGAAGAAAATGAGGCCCATTAGCAATTTTAAGGCATTTGAAGCAAAGTTGACTTTTCAAAATACCCAAAAATTTCCCAACTTCCACAAGGCATATCTTGCTCAATTTTTAAGCTTTGATCATGTTCTTGGACATTTTGGAAAGGTATTGAAGTCCTCTAACCAATGCCTTTGGTACCATGTCATTTGGATTTACCAATGTCATGTTATGGCCTTTGACTTAAAGTCCCTTTTTGTTGACTTTTGAAAATGACCTATAATGTTGAAATTGATAACTTTTTGTGAGAGCATTTCTTGGACTTGAAGTGTGAAGAGGAGTTGTAGGGAATGTATTTCTCTTCAAAATGAGCTTTGGATGGAATTTTTATGATAAACCATGTGGAAGTTATGCCTTGGTCAAGTTACAGTTGACTTTTTCAACTGTCCAAATATGGAAACTTTTGCATCTTGAGACTTTTTGAGCCATGCTTTGAAAATCATGATCAAGAATTGATCAAATGATGTTTGTGGCTTCAAAATAAGATGTTGACCAAAAATTTGGACTTTTGACTGTCAAATGACCATTTTGCCCCTGCAGTTGACTGTAGGGCAATTAGGGTTTTTGACTGTGCAATTTTATGCTGTAAGTCTTGAAACTTGGTATGAGGATGCTTGACCATGTTTGTAGGCATGTGGGACTTGATAGGACCCTTGGAAACTTCAATTCCTTTGCCAGACCCAAAACCCTAGTTTTTGACTGTTAGGAGGCCCTTGAACTGTGCAACCCTTGGGGAATTTTGAAGCATGCTCTTTGCAAATTTTGAAGAATATGGGAGGGAAAATTTTGGGGTACAACAAGATGGATTAATGCATAACCTGTTATCCATAAGTCAATTAAGTGATAACGGTTATGATATAATCTTCAATCAAAAGTCCTGTAAAGCAGTTAGTCAGAAAGATGGATATATCCTATTTAATGGAAAGAGAGAGAACAACATCTACAAAATAAAACTTTCTGAACTAAAAATTCAGAATGTAAAATGTCTATTGTCTGTTAACGATGAGCAATGGGTCTGGCACAGAAGATTGGGGCATGTTATTATGAGAAGAATATCTCAGATTAACAAACTCAATCTGGTCAGAGGACTTCCTAACCTGAAGTCCAGCTCAGATTCTCTGTGTGAAGCATGTCGAAAAGGAAAGTTTGCAAAACCTTCTTTCAAAACAAAAAAAAATGTTGTTTCTACCTCTAGACCATTAGAACTTCTCCATATAGATCTATTTGGACCAGTGAAAACTGCATCCATTAGTGGCAAGAATTATGGGTTAGTGATCGTAGATGACTATAGCATATGGACATCGGTAACGTTCTTAAGACACAAGGACGAGTCACATTCTGTGTTCTTTGCTTTCTGTAACCAAGTCCAAAATGAAAAAGATCTTAGAATTATTAAAGTCGGAAGTGATCATGGTGGGGAATTTGAAAACAAAAAATTTAAATTATTTTTTAATGAGAATGGCATCTCTCATGATTTCTATTATCCTAGAACTCCTCAACAAAATAGATTTGTAGAACGAAAGAATAGAACTTTACAAGAATGGCCAGAACCATGATCAACGAGTTAACACAACAATTAACACAAGAAGCAATTAACATAACATGTTATATTCATAATAGAATCTCCATAAGACCTATTCTGGATAAGACTCCAAATGAACTGTGGAAGAACAAAAAGCTCAACATTTCTTATTTTCATCCATTCGGATGTACTTGTTTTATTCTAAACACTAAAGAAAATCTAAACAAGTTTGACTCTAAAGGACAAAAGTGTCTCATGTTAGGATACTTTGAACGCTCAAAAGGCTATAGAGTATATAACACAGAAACACGGATTATAGAAGAGTCTATCAATGTCAGATTTGATGATAAGCTTGACTCTTAAAAGTCAAAGCAGGGTAAATTTTTTGCAGATATAGAAGTTCAATTTACAGGTACTGAAGATACTGCTGAAACAATCGGCTGAAAATCATCAAACAATGAAGTCGCCATCGAACGTATTTTATCCCACATGAAGGGAAAGGTAAACATCGAGAAAACTTGAGAAGGGAGAAGTCATGGTCTTGTGACCGAGGGATCGGGTAAGGGAGTCTGTTACGCGAGGGGAAGGTATTGGCACCCCACACACCTGTAGTACTCTACGGTACCCACTCTTGTTATCTATCTTATGGGTGTGTTTAATCTATGCTTACTGTTTACTACTGTTAAATGGAGAATGCATGCAAAATAAAGGAGAAAAGAATGTAGGGAAAATAAAGTTGTACTCGCTTGGGCCCTACCTAAATTCTTATGTATCCTTTTTGAGGAATCAGAGCTATCGTAGTTCGGCTCACATGTTTTTGTTTGTTTGTGTTTTTTATGGACAATGTTAATTCTGCCTTCTGCCGTAGCTCGACCTTTGGAGACTCACGTGTTGGCTCAGAAGTAAATTAATCATGTCCTTACTTGAAAAAGGTTTTGGGTCACGCCCTCGAGGCAAGATGCCATATTTGATTAGTTTGTGTTTTGTTACCTTGAAAAAGGGTTTAAGTATGATTAGGGTGTTTTATGATTTTCTAAAGAAAAGAAGATTTTAGTTTTAGATGTATATGCAAAATGGGAAGAAAAGAGTCTAAGGGAGACTAGCCTATTTCTAACCTAATGTTATCATACAATGGTAGCCCTAAACTTTGGATTAACAAAAGGGGAACGTCTACCTAATGTTAGCACGCATGGTTTGCAACCTTAGGTCTAACTTGCATCCAAAGGGAGCAAGCACGTCCTAAAGGAACATGGTATGTACAAGGATAAAACAAGCAAACTCGAAAGATCACACACATAAAAGAATAAGGAAAAGAAATGAAATGCTTTGTTCAAGGGGAGCGTATCACCTGAGACCAACAAGCGGGAGTGAGATGTAAAATAAAAATATGATGTCCAAAGCGATTGAACACCTAACCAAGATATATGAGATCGAGGTAGGCGACATAAGGCAATATGAACAATCACGAAGAATCAGCATCGGCCAATGCAAACTCCTGACAAAATATGGGGGTTCGATTGCAGAACCCTTCCCCACTTGACGACTCGATACACAAGAGCAGGAACAACTACGAAGCATCATGGTGCGTCACGAGCTAAGGATGACACAAATGAAATTGCAGGGGTTGATTACTAATCCTCCTCGCTCGCCTCTTTTTGAGGACTTATCACCTGTACATATGCGGGCACAAATATAAACACGCCTATAGAATAGCTACACAAAGGTAGCATTTTAAACAAACCACACACAAGTAGCACACAATGGAAAACAATGCGGAATTGCCCTAAACGGGTCTTTAAATAAACTAGAGGGGTTCCTGACATGATCAACAACAAAAATCCCTATCATACATCTATAGTCCTACTTCTCATGGTAAGAAAAGCTATAAAGCCCTACTTCTCATGATCTCTAAAAAAATGATAAAGAAATGTGATAAAGTGCAGAGAAGTGCAAGGGTAGTAGCGGCGACTACCACAAGCAAGCAAATCCTCCAATGCATATGAGAGCACTGGAGAAGCGGGGAGTACATGCCGAGCAAGCTAGTGTCGACAAAGAAATCCAGTGAGAATATGCGTCGAGGCATCAATAAGAAAGACCAAAATGTGTATCGGATACATCTGTATCACAAAGTGCCTGTACAAAATACAATTATGCAAACCAGGAATGGAATGTGTATCGACACATCTGTATTTCCGAGCACCTGCACAAAATACAATTATATAAGATACGGGGCACAAAACAATGGCACGCGTGTTGACCGCAAGATCGGACCATAAATAAAAAGTCCAAACAAGTTTTCCGATCAAATAATCGAGTAATAAATACATGATCGGAAACTATCCAAATGTACCTTGCACAATCAACACACATGTTAGAAATAACAAGGAAAATTATAGTATAAAAGAGTAGAAGGAAGTTTGTAGCAAACAATAGCCAGAGCAAAGAAAATAAACGGAAAAAAAGCAATGCTGGCAGTTTGAGTCGACTCAAAGATGGAATAAGTCAACTCAAAAAAATGAGTCCACTCAAAGGGTCAGCGCGACACTTCCTGCAAGTGGCCAGAATTGGTTTGTTTCAGTTTGTGTTGACTCAAAGCACTGTATGCATCGACGCACAAGTTTGAGTCGACTCATAGGGTCAGTGTGACACTTCCCGCAGGTGGCAAAATGGTTTTTATTCATTTGTGCGACAACCGGAGTTAAGTTTGAGTCGACTCAAACTTCCTAATAGTGCAATTTTACGCAATTTTGCAACTTTTAAGCAACATAACTTTTGCATCAAGTATCTGTTTCGTGCATGGTTCAAATCGTTGGAAAGCTTGAAAATTATAGAATATCCACGGCACGAAATGGAAACCAAAACAAAAAAAATTACATGACAAATTCCCCGATCTTAGCACGATCGACATGTGAATTCATGATCCGATTTCATTAGTTTCGACGCATTTTTATCGGATCAAAAACCAAATTCACATTAATTGTGCTATGACCCTAGCACAATTAAATTTACGCGCAACCAAAAACCAATTGAATCACGCGGTAAGATCAAAGCACAATGGCTCAAGCATTTTGTCAAACACGTAATCTTCGAAATTCAACTCATGATTTTTGCACAACTAGAGATCCAAATTATACCACACATAATCAATCAAGAATCATCAATTAAGCTTGAAACAACTTCAACATTTTGTTTTTCTCAAATAATCACTTTCATGAAAATCAATTAATTGAATAAGCACTTATTTATTAATCCAATTCTGGATTTGCACATCATGATTCAAGATCAATTCACATTTTCATAATCGAAATCACTTTCACAATTCAAATTTGATCAAAGTTCAATTTATTGATCCACAAAAGTGCTTATTTAAGAATTACTTATTTGAAAAGTGCTTAAATTAAAAAAAAACTTATCGTAGAATTGAAGAGGAAGCTTAGGTATAGAGATCGCAACAATCAGATTCGAGATTGGAGAAGAATTGAGCTTCTTTGACTTTTGGATCTTGAAGAAGTTATTGGAAAAGTTGTTGGTGTTCTTGATGAAAATGAGAGAAAGTTGCTCCATGATCCTTGATCAAGATGAGAGAATGTTTTTGAGTGTTTTTGAGAATTGGTCAATTGTGAGAGTCCCCCTTGAAAATTGGAGCGAATAAGAATATATAGTGCCCCCTTTTTTTGAATGAATGAGACTTCAATAAACACAAGCAAATGTGTGAATTTTCAGTTCACAAGAGTCCGACAACTTAAGGTCAAATTCTCTGGTCACACGGTGCAAGATTCGAAGTTGAAATGTGAAACTGAAATGTAGCCAATGTAGAGGACAACATCGTGTCCGAAGATGGGCTCAATCGGATAAACGATGATTTAGTTATGATTTTTTAAAGTTTCGTCTCAGATGAAAATATTTCACGGTTTAGGATTCTCAGGTTATAAGACAAGATCTACAGGAAAAACCTAGCCAATAGGCGATCTCCGGTTCTTAGGTGACCTAGAGGAAGAACCTAGCTAACAGGCGATCTCAGGTTCTAAGATGATCTGAGGAAGAACCTAGCTAAAATGCGATCTCAGGTCCCAAGGTGAAACCTACAGACGATCTGCCAAAACTACTAGGCCTACAAATGGCCTACAAGGGAATCTAGATCTATGGTTGATCTAAGATTATAATGTAAGACCTACGGGAGATCTACATAAACTAGGTCTAAGGGAAACCTACAACAGAATCTAGATCTACGGTCGGTCTAAGATCCTAAGGTAAGACCTACAGGAGGTCTACCAAAAACTAGGTCTACGAGCGACCTACAAGGGAATCTAGATCTACAGTCGATCTAAGATCCAAAGGTAAGACCTATGAGCAGTCTACCAAAACTAGGTCTACGGGAGACCTACAAGGGAATCTAGATCTATGGCCGATCTAAGATCCTAAGGTAAGACCTATGGGTTGTCTACGGGTGACCTACAAGGGAATCTAGATCTACGGTCGATCTAAGATCCTAAGGTAAGACCTACAGGCGGTCTATTGAAAACTAGGTCTACGGGCGACCTATAAAGGAATATAGATCTATGGTCGATCTAAGATTCTAAGGTAAGACCTAAGGGCGATCTACCAAAAGCTAGGTCTATTGGCAACCTACAAGAGAGTCCAAATCTGAAGTCGATCTAAGATTCTAAGGTAAGAACTACGGGAGTCAACTAATAACTAGGTCTACGGGCAACCTACAAGGGAATCTAGTTCTAAGGTCAATCTAAGATCCTAAGATAAGACCTACGGGCGGTCTACCGAAAACTAGGTCTACGGGCGATCTACAAGGGAATCTAGATCTACGGTCGATCTAAGATCCTAAGGTTAGACCTACGGGTGATCTATCAAAAGCTAGGTCTACGTGCGACCTACAAGGGTATCTAGATCTACGGTCGATCCAAGATTCTAAGGTAAGACATACGAGCGGTCTACCGAAAACTAGGTCTACGGGTGACCTACAAGGGAATCTAGATCTATGATCGATCTAAGATTCTATGGTAAGACCTACGGGCAATCTACCGAAAACTTGGTCTATGGGCGACCTACAAGGGAATCTAGATCTACGATCTATCTAATATTCAAAGGTCAGACCTACGACAGTCTACCGAAAGCTAGGTCTACGTGCGACCTACAAAGGAATATAGATCTACGGTCGATCTAAGATTTCTTAGGTAAGACCTATGGGCGGTCTACCGAAAACTAGGTCTACGGGCGACCTACAAGGGAACCTAGATCTACGTTCTACTTAAGATCCTAAGGTAAAACCTAGGAGCGGTCTACTGAAAACTAGGTCTACGGGCGATCTAAAAGGGAATATAGATGTACGATCAATCTAAGATTCTAAGGTAAGACCTACGAACGGTCTACAGAATACTAGGTCTACGGGAGACCTACAAGGGAACCTAGATCTACGGTCGATCTAAGATTCTAAGGTAAGACCTAAGGGCGACCTACAAGAGAACCTAGATCTATGGTCGATCTAAGATCCTAAGGTAAGACCTACAGGCGATCTACCAAAATCTAGGTCTACGGGTGACCTACAAGTGAATCTAGATCTACGGTCGATCTAAGATCATAAGGTAAGACCTACAAGTGGTCTAACAAAACTAGGTCTACAGGCGATCTACAAGGGAATCTAGATCTACGGTCGATCTAAGATCCTAAGGTTAGACCTACGGGTGATCTATCAAAAGCTAGGTCTACGTGCGACCTACAAGGGTATTTAGATCTACGGTCGATCCAAGATTCTCAAGTTAGACATACGAGCGGTCTATCGAAAACTAGGTCTACGGGTGACCTACAAGGGAATCTAGATCTACGATCGATCTAAGATTCTATGGTAAGACCTACGAGCAATCTACCAAAAACTTGGTCTACGGGCGACCTACAAGGAAATCTGGATCTACGATCGATCTAAGATCCTAACGTAATACCAACGGAAGATCTACCAAAAGATAGTTCTACGGGCGACCTACAAGGGAATCTAGATCTACGGTCGATCTAAGATTCTATGTTAAGACCTATGGGCGGTCTAGATAAAACTAGGTGTATGGATGACCTACAAGGGAATCTAGATCTACGGTCGATCTAAGATTCTAAGGTAAGACAAATGGACGGTCTACCGAAAACTAGGTCTACATGCGACCTACAAGGGAAACTAGATCTACGGTCGATCTAAGATCCTAAGGTAAGACCTACGGGTGATCTACCAAAAGCTAGGTCTACGGGGGACCTACAAGGGAATCTATATCTACGGTCAATCTAAGATTTTAAGGTTAGACCTAAGGGCGGTCTACATAAAACTAGGTCTACGGGCGACCTACAAGGGAATCTAGATCTACGGTTGATCTAAGATTCTAAGGTAAGACCTACATGTGATCTACCAAAATCTAGGTCTACGGGCGACCTACAAGGGAATCTAGATCTACGGTCGATCTAAGATCCTAAGGTAAGACCTACGGGCGGTCTACCAAAAGCAAGGTCTACGGGACCTACAAAGGACTCTAGATTTACAGTCGATCTAAGATCCTAAGTTAAGACCTACGAACGGTCTACCAAAACTAGGTCTACGGGCGACCTACAAGGGAGTCTAGATCTACGGTCGATCTAAGATCCTAAGGTAAGACCTATGGGAGGTCTACCAAAAAGTAGGTCTACGGGCGACTTACAAGGGAATATAGATCTACGGTCAATCTAAGATCCTAAGGTAAGACCTACGGGCAGTCTACGAAAACTAGGTCTACGGGTGACCTACAAGGGAATCTAGATCTATGGTCGATCTAAGATCCTAAGGTAAGACCTATGGGCTGTCTACGGGCGACCTACAAGGGAATCTAGATCTACGGTTGATGTAAGATCCTAAGGTAAGACCTACAGATGGTCTACCAAAACTATGTCTACGGGCAGCCTACAAAGGAATCTAGATCTACGGTCGATCTAAGATCCTAAGTAACACCTACGGGCAATCTACCAAAATATAGGTCTAAGGGCGACCTACAAGACAATCTAGATCTACGGTCGATCTAAGATTCTAAGGTAAGACCTACGGCGGTCTACCGAAAGCTAGGTCTATGGGCGACCTACAAGGGAATCTAGATCTACGGTCGATCTTAGATTCTAAGGTAAGACCTACGGGCGGTCTACTGAAAATTAGGTCTACGGGCGACCTACAAGGGAACCTAGACCTATGGTCTATCTAAGATCCTAAGGTAAGACCTACGGGTTATTTATCAAAAGCTAGGTCTACGTGCGACCTACAAGGGAATCCAGATCTATGGTCGATCTTAGATTCTAAGGTAAGACCTACGGGAGGTCTACCGAAAACTAGGTCAACAGGTAACCTACAAGGGAATCTAGATCTACGATCGGTCTAAGATTCTATGGTAAGACCTACGGGCAATCTACCGAAAACTTGGTCTATGGGCGACCTACAAGGGAATCTAGATCTACGATCTATCTAATATTCAAAGGTCAGACCTACGACAGTCTACCGAAAGCTAGGTCTACGTGCGACCTACAAGGGAATATAGATCTACGGTCGATCTAAGATTTCTTAGGTAAGACCTATGGGCGGTCTACCGAATACTAGGTCTACGGGCGACCTACAAGGGAACCTAGATCTATGTTCTACTTAAGATCCTAAGGTAAAACCTAGGAGGGTCTACTGAAAACTAGGTCTACGGGCGATCTAAAAGGGAATATAGATGTACGATCAATCTAAGATTCTAAGGTAAGACCTACGAACGGTCTACAAAATACTAGGTCTACGGGAGACCTACAAGGGAACCTAGATCTACTGTCGATCTAAGATTCTAAGGTAGGACCTAAGGGCGACCTACAAGAGAGCCTAGATCTATGGTCAATCTAAGATCCTAAGGTAAGACCTACAGGCGATCTACCAAAATCTAGGTCTACGGGTGACCTACAAGGGAATCTAGATCTACGGTCAATCTAAGATCATAAGGTAAGACCTACAAGCGGTCTAACAAAACTAGGTCTACAGGCGATCTACAAGGGAATCTAGATCTACGGTCGATCTAAGATCCTAAGGTTAGACCTACGGGTGATCTATCAAAACCTAGGTCTACGTGCGACCTACAAGGGTATTTAGATCTACGGTCGATCCAAGATTCTCAGGTAAGACATACGAGCGGTCTACCGAAAACTAGGTCTACGGGTGACCTACAAGGGAATCTAGATCTACGATCGATCTAAGATTCTATGGTAAGACCTACGAGCAATCTACAAAAAACTTGGTCTACGGGCGACCTACAAGGAAATCTGGATCTACGATCGATCTAAGATCCTAACGTAATACCAACGGAAGATCTACCAAAAGATTGTTCTACGGGCGACCTACAAGGGAATCTAGATCTATGGTCGATCTAAGATTCTATGTTAAGACCTATGGGCGGTCTATATAAAACTAGGTGTACGGATGACCTACAAGGGAATCTAGATCTACGGTCGATCTAAGATTCTAAGGTAAGACAAATGGACGGTCTACCGAAAACTAGGTCTACATGCGACCTACAAGGGAAACTAGATCTACGGTCGATCTGAGATCCTAAGGTAAGACCTACGGGTGATCTACCAAAAGCTAGGTCTACGGGAGACCTACAAGGGAATCTAGATCTACGATCAATCTAAGATTTTAAGGTTAGACCTAAGGGCGGTCTGCATAAAACTAGGTCTACGGGCGACCTACAAGGGAATCTAGATCTACGGTTGATCTAAGATTCTAAGGTAAGACCTACATGTGATCTACCAAAATCTAGGTCTACGGGCGACCTACAAGGGAATCTAGATCTATGGTCGATCTAAGATCCTAAGGTAAGACCTACGGGCGGTCTACCAAAAGCAAGGTCTACGGGACCTACAAAGGACTCTAGATTTACAGTCGATCTAAGATCCTAAGTTAAGCCCTACGAACGGTCTACCAAAACTAGGTCTACGGGCGACCTACAAGGGAGTCTAGATCTACGGTCGATCTAAGATCCTAAGGTAAGACCTACGGGAGGTCTACCAAAAAGTAGGTCTACGGGCGACTTACAAGGGAATCTAGATCTACGGTCAATCTAAGATCCTAAGGTAAGACCTACGGGCAGTCTACGAAAACTAGGTCTACGGGTGACCTACAAGGGAATCTAGATCTATGGTCGATCTAAGATCCTAAGGTAAGACCTATGGGCTGTCTACGGGCGACCTACAAGGGAATCTAGATCTACGGTCGATGTAAGATCCTAAGGTAAGACCTACAGATGGTCTACCAAAACTATGTCTACGGGCAGCCTACAAAGGAATCTAGATCTACGGTCGATCTAAGATCCTAAGTAACACCTACGGGTAATCTACCAAAATCTAGGTCTAAGGGCGACCTACAAGACAATCTAGATCTACTGTCGATCTAAGATTCTAAGGTAAGACCTATGGCGGTCTACCGAAAGCTAGGTCTACAGGCGACCTACAAGAGAATCTAGATCTACGGTCGATCTAAGATTCTAAGGTAAGACCTACGGGCGGTCTACTGAAAATTAGGTCTACGGGCGACCTACAAGGGAACCTAGACCTATGGTCTATCTAAGATCCTAAGGTAAGACCTACGGGTGATTTATCAAAAGCTAGGTCTACGTGCGACCTACAAGGGAATCCAGATCTATGGTCGATCTTAGATTCTAAGGTAAGACCTACGGGCGGTCTACCGAAAACTAGGTCAACAGGTAACCTACAAGGGAATCTAGATCTACAATCGGTCTAAGATTCTATGGTAAGACCTACGGGAAATCTACCGAAAACTTGGTCTATGGGCGACCTATAAGGGAATCTAGATCTACGATCTATCTAATATTCAAAGGTCAGACCTACGACAGTCTACCGAAAGCTAGGTCTACATGCGACCTACAAGGGAATATAGATCTACGGTCGATCTAAGATTTCTTAGGTAAGACCTATGGGCGGTCTACCGAAAACTAGGTCTACAGGCGACCTACAAGGGAACCTAGATCTACGTTCTACTTAAGATCCTAAGGTAAAACCTAGGAGCGGTCTACTGAAAACTAGGTCTACGGGCGATCTAAAAGGGAATATAGATGTACGATCAATCTAAGATTCTAAGGTAAGACCTACGAACGGTCTACAGAATACTAGGTCTACGGGAGACCTACAAGGGAACCTAGATCTACGGTCGATCTTAGATTCTAAGGTAAGACCTAAGGGCGACCTACAAGAGAACCTAGATCTATGGTCGATCTAAGATCCTAAGGTAAGACCTACAGGCGATCTACCAAAATCTAGGTCTACGGGTGACCTACAAGGGAATCTAGATCTACGGTCGATCTAAGATCATAAGGTAAGACCTACAGGCGGTCTAACAAAACTAGGTCTACAGGCGATCTACAAGGGAATCTAGATCTACGGTCGATCTAAGATCCTAAGGTTAGACCTACGGGTGATCTATCAAAAGCTAGGTCTACGTGCGACCTACAAGGGTATTTAGATCTACGGTCGATCCAAGATTCTCAAGTAAGACATACGAGCGGTCTACCGAAAACTAGGTCTACGGGTGACCTACAAGGGAATCTAGATCTACGATCGATCTAAGATTCTATGGTAAGACCTACGAGCAATCTACCAAAAACTTGGTCTACGGGCGACCTACAAGGAAATCTAGATCTACGATCGATCTAAGATCCTAACGTAATACCAACGGAAGATCTACCAAAATATAGTTCTACGGGCGACCTACAAGGGAATCTAGATCTATGGTCGATCTAAGATTCTATATTAAGACCTATGGGCGGTCTAGATAAAACTAGGTGTACGGATGACCTACAAGGGAATCTAGATCTACGGTCGATCTAAGATTCTAAGGTAAGACAAATGGACGGTCTACCGAAAACTAGGTCTACATGCGACCTACAAGGGAAACTAGATCTACGGTCGATCTAAGATCCTAAGGTAAGACCTACGGGTGATCTACCAAAAGCTAGGTCTACGGGAGACCTACAAGGGAATCTAGATCTACGGTCAATCTAAGATTTTAAGGTTAGACCTAAGGGCGGTCTACATAAAACTAGGTCTACGGGCTACCTACAAGGGAATCTAGATCTAAGGTTGATCTAAGATTCTAAGGTAAGACCTACATGTGATCTACCAAAATCTAGGTCTACGGGCGACCTACAAGGGAATCTAGATCTACGGTCGAACTAAGATCCTAAGGTAAGACCTACGGGCGGTCTACCAAAAGCAAGGTCTACGGGACCTACAAAGGACTCTAGATTTACAGTCGATCTAAGATCCTAAGTTAAGACCTACGAACGGTATACCAAAACTAGGTCTACGGGCGACCTACAAGGGAGTCTAGATCTACGGTCGATCTAAGATCCTAAGGTAAGACCTACGGGAGGTCTACCAAAAAGTAGGTCTACGAGCGACTTACAAGGGAATCTAGATCTACGGTCAATCTAAGATCCTAAGGTAAGACCTACGGGCAGTCTACGAAAACTAGGTCTACGGGTGACTTACAAGGGAATCTAGATCTATGGTCGATCTAAGATCCTAAGGTAAGACCTATGGGCTGTCTACGGGCGACCTACAAGGGAATCTAGATCTACGGTCGATGTAAGATCCTAAGGTAAGACCTACGGATGGTCTACCAAAACTATGTCTACGGGCAGCCTACAAAGGAATCTAGATCTACGGTCGATCTAAGATCCTAAGTAACACCTACGGGCAATCTACCAAAATCTAGGTCTAAGGGCGACCTACAAGACAATCTAGATCTACGGTCGATCTAAGATTCTAAGGTAAGACCTACGGCGGTCTACCGAAAGCTAGGTCTACGGGCGACCTACAAGGGAATCTAGATCTACGGTCGATCTAAGATTCTAAGGTAAGACCTATGGGCGGTCTACTGAAAATTAGGTCTACGGGCGACCTACAAGGGAACCTAGACCTATGGTCTATCTAAGATCCTAAGGTAAGACCTACGGGTGATTTATCAAAAGCTAGGTCTACGTGCGACCTACAAGGGAATCCAGATCTATGGTGGATCTTAGATTCTAAGGTAAGACCTACGGGCGGTCTACCGAAAACTAGGTCAACAGGTAACCTACAAGGGAATCTAGATCTACGATCGGTCTAAGATTCTATGGTAAGACCTACGGAAAATCTACCGAAAACTAGGTCTACGGGCGACCTACAAGGAATCTAGATCTATGATCGATCTAAGATCCTAAGGTAAGACCTACGGGTGATCTACCAAAAGATAGGTCTACGGGTGACCTATAAGGGAATCTAGATCTACAGTCGATCTAAGATTCTAAGGTAAGACCTACAGGCGATCTACTAAAAACTAGGTCTACGGGCGACCTACAAGGGAATCTAGATCTACTTTCAATCTAAGATTCTAAGTTAAGACCTATGAGCGGTCTATCGAAAACTAGGTTTAAGGGCGACCTACAAGGGAACCTATATCTACGATCGATCTAAGGTCCTAAGGTAAGATCTACGGTCGATCTACCAAATGCTAGGTCTAAGGGCGACCTACAAGGGAATCTATATCTACGGTCGATCTAAGATTCTAGGGTAAGACCTAAGGGCGGTCTACCAAAAACTAGGTCTACGGGAGACCTATAAGGGAATCTAGATCTACAGTTGATCTAAGATTCTAATGTAACACTTACATGCAATCTACCAAAAGCTAGGTCTACGAGCGACCTACAATAGAATCTAGATCTATGATCGATCTAAGATCCTAAGGTAAGTTCTTCGGGCGGTCTACCGAAACTAGGTTTACGGGCGACCTACAAGGGAATCTAGCTCTATGGTCGATCTAAGATCCTAAGGTAAGACCTACGAGCGGTCTACCAAAAGCTAGGTCTATGGGCGGCCTACAAGGGAATCTAGATTTACAGTCGATCTAAGATCCTAAGGTAATACCTACGGACGGTCTACCAAAACTAGGTCTACCGGCAACCTACAAGAGAATCTAGATCTACGGTCGATCTAAGATCCTAAGGTAAGACCTACGGGCGATCTACCAAAATCTAAGTCTACGGGCGACCTACAAGGGAATCTATATCTATGGTCGATCTAAGATTCTAAGGTAAGACCTACGAGCGGTCTACTGAAAACTAGGTCTATGGGAGACCTACAAGGGAATATAGATCTACGGTCGATCTAAGATTCTAAGGTAAGACCTACGGGCGGTCTACTGAAAACTAGGTCTACGGGTTACCTTAAAGGGAATCTAGATCTATGGTCGATCTAAGATTCTAAGGTAACACCTACGAGCGGTCTACCGAAAATTGGGTCTATGGGCGACCTACAAGGGAATCTAGATCTACGGTCGATCTAAGATTCTAAGGTAAGACCTACGGGTGGTCTACTAAAAGCTAGGTCTACAGGCGACCTACAAGGGAATCTAGATCTACGGTCGATCTAAGATATTAAGGTAAGACCTACGGGCGATCTACCAAAAGTTAGGTAACAGGCGGCATACAAGGGAATATAGATCTACGGTCGATCTAAGATCATAAGGTAAGACCTACGGGTGGTCTACCAAAACTAGGTCTACGAGCGACCTACAAGGGAATCTAGATCTATGGTTGATCTAAGATCCTAAGGTAATACCTACGGGCGATCTACTAAAATCTAGGTTTATGGGCGACCTACAAGGGAATCCAGATCTACGGTCGATCTAAGATTCTAAGGTAAGACCTACGGGCGATCTACCGAAAACTAGGTCTACGGGCGACATACAAGGGAATCTAGATCTACGGTCGATCTAAGATTCTAAGGTAAGACCTACGGACAATCTATCGAAAACTAGGTCTATGGGCGACCTACAAGGGAATCTAGATCTACGATTGATCTAAGATCCTAAGGTAATACCTACGGTCAGTCTACCAAAACTAGGTCTATGGGTGACCTACAAGGGAATCTAGATCTATGGTCGATCTAAGATCCTAATGTATGACCTACGGCGATCTACTAAAAGCTAGGTCTAAAGGCAACCTACAAAGGAATCTAGATCTACGATCGATCTAAGATTCCAAGGTAAGACCTACGGGAGGTCTACCGAAAACTAGGTATACGGGAGACCTACAAGGGAATCTAGATCTACGGTCGATCTAAGATTCTAAGGTAAGACCTACGGGCGGTCTACCGAAAACTAGGTCTACGGGCGACCTACAAGGGAACCTAGATCTATAGTAGATTTAAGATCCTAAGGTAAGACCTATGGGCGATCTACCAAAAGCTAGGTCTACGGGCGACCTACAATTCTAAGAAGGTGGGAGTATTGGTCACGACACGATGATTGAAGATTTGAGAATAACCAAGTGCATTGTATTTGTCAGGATTTGAAGGACAGATAGACCCATCCGAACATTTGGAATACTGGCACCAACGAGTCTTTATAGAAACTGACACATACAAGTGTTTAGAGAAACTGACACAGACGAGTGTTTAAGAAACTGACACATACGAGTGTTTAGAAAACTGACACAGACGAGTGTTTGGAGGACTGAATTATTTGTCAGACGGGAACTGATTTTAGAATCGATCGTCAGACGTGAACTGACTACCAGACAAGAACCGGGTTTAGAATGACAAGGTGTATTGATTTTACTGGGAATTGTGAAGGTGAAGGTCACTAGCTGAGGATTTTGGAAGTGATACCCTCTTGTGGGGATGTATTATTATCCTTGAATGATCCAGGTCTTTCGTGTAAGGTACCTGCTATGGCTTATGCTTCATATGCATGTTTGAATTTCTTTTGACGCAAAGATCCATTCTGATGGATCTGCTACGCGCTTTTGAAGATGCAATGTTATGCAGTGATAACTATACGCAATGCAAAGAAATAGCCTTCATATGGATAAGCGAAGGCTCATTGGGAGTTGTTGCTCATCACCAGAGATACTAATACATATCGGTGCTAGAAACTTGCAGTACCAAAGATTGCTGGGGATATTGATAAAAATTTGCACTGGGGAGCCCATGATACCGAAGATTATTGATGATTCCGTTGGAGATGGATTTGCTGACGAAACAAGTTTTCAGGTACGCCACCGGATTCTGAAATTTATTTCCAGGGAGGAGATAATCTGGCTCGACTTTCCTACGCCCTAAACCGTTGAGAGGATGGTAGAACTGAATATGCCGAAGAATGTACACGGTGCATCATGTGGATCTCTTCGAACATACGCCCCAAATTTATGCCACACTGGGGAATTACCTCTTGAATCACCTGGGGATAAAAGATACGCATGGACACATGTGAATGCCCCGGTTTAGCTTTGTGAATGCCTCGGTTTACTCCAATGGGGATGCCTCAGTTTAGCTCTGTGGATGCCCTAGTTAAGCTCTTGGGGAATATGCACTTGCGCGTGCCAAGTCAAACGGTGACTCCAGACTTTCTGAATTCACTTGGGGAATCAGGTTTGAAGTCGTATGTAGCAGATGAAGGCGGCTTCATGCGTTGGGTATTTCAGGATGATCGTTATGATACTTCTAGCTTGATTGTAGTCATCTCGTACAACATAATTGGCTTGAGCAACTTTGCATGTACGGATGAGGAATTCCCTTGTCTGTGGGATTTCTGAAAGAATCTGTGCTGAATAGAAGATCAAAATATTTGTGCCATAATACGATATGAGGTGTGCTGCCCCAATCTCTTGAATCACGAAATAAACTGCTCTTGATTATATCTTTCTTGGAGAAATTTGTTGAATCTCGACGTAACTGCCTCAGATTGAATGAATTCTGAATAGATTTATCAATGTGATAGCCCCTGATCGACGATAACTTGAAGATATTTATTGATGTGATAGCCTTTGATTCATAGCTTTGAGGGAATGCCCCATATTTGGCTGAACTCTGAGAGATCGACTCTCGACTTGATTGCTCCAAATTGACGAAATCTGCTAACTTCATCCCTAAAGGGTACTCAGACTATGAAGCACCAAGATGCTTTCTCTTGACATAATCATCGGTTAACATGCCCCTGGATAAGTCATTTCTCTTGTGACAACTGACTCTTTCTCCAACAGATTATTCAAGCCTATCTCATCTGACAAGATTGAGCTCCTTGACGATTATTCATTGTGTAAACTTACTTGATGTCAATCAGTTTTTTTGTATGCAGAAGAATGTTTATTATGAGAATGATAATTCTAATGCAACACATATTTAAGTATTGAAGTTTGAAAAAACTTTGAATAATATGATGTCACAACTATATTGTGAACGAGTCACTAGCTAGAGAGCAACATTTGCAAATTATTTTTTATGAAGGATAATGCAAGAATGCGATGCCAACACAAATATTTAAACAAACCTCTTAGGAGTCAATTAAGCTATCTCGTTGTAGCACGCTTTCAAATTGACCCATGCTTCAGTTAGAACTTTTAAGAGTTGTAACGTGGCCTGATTCACGGTTTTAGAAAAAAGGATTTATGGATCAAAATTATTTGGTTCCCACCCACTCTCCATGATGTTCTCCTTTCCTACGTTCAGTTGACCCGATACAAGCAATGATCTCTCGAGAAGATTTTGCGATGGTTGGGGAACCACTGAGGCCTCTTAGACATAACAGTTACTAACTTATGATTTTGGTGTATGACTATACAACCTTGTTCTTTTGATAAGGATCCTTTTCTCGCCTTTTAGGCTTTTCAAAAAATTTCTCGCTTTCCCTAGCTTTTGCCTAGACAAATTCTATTGAATTTAGATTTTGAAGTCCAGTGGGATGCCCTAACTTTTTCCTAAGCGACTTATTTTCAAGTTTCGACTTAGAGGGGCTTTTTGTTTCTTTCTTATTCATATTTTCCATTTTAAACAAGTCGTTGATCTTCACGTTGTCTTTGATTTATTGGAAGTGATCGTGACTGTCTGAGTCTTTAGTAGATGATGGATAACCATTGTTGTATCGTCATCTGTTGACCACCTGAAGAGCGAGAGATACCCATTGGGATATCATTATTTTATGCACACTCCTGATATGTGAAGGGTAGCCATTGTGGTTTTGACTTTCCTCAACCTTTTGATGGATAACCATGTTGTATCCTTGGATGCACACTCTTGATGGGTTCTGAACACTTGATCAGATCAACTGAACACTACCCGCCCTAGGGTTAAAATGAGGGTTTTTTCTGAACAGAAAAGAAAATCCTACTTAGAAGGATCAGAGTGGTTAGTGAGGGTCTATCTCCCTTATATCTCCGGTGTTTAGGAATAGAAACAAGGCATGTACATCGTCAGTAGGGTCTTACTCAAAATCATACCAACCAAAGATTTTTTGCATTTTTAGATTATCGTCGTCCTCCCTCCAATCTTTACTTAAGCATAAGACTTGGAAAATTGGCATCAATATGAAAGTAAAACATTTAAAGAGTGATAACAAATGGATGAAGAAAAACAAAAGGAACACTTCAATACAAGCATACTTATTACATTAATATTTTCATTCAAAAATAGACAAGTTTCTATATACAATCAATGTTTAAACAAACAAGCAAGGATGCAAATGAAAATGCAGTAGAGAAACCAATGATTTCCATCATTGAGGAGACTTGACTCCGTATGGGTTTCTTCATTCTGACGACTTTCTGCAGTCTTGATGCTTGAATAGGCGAGAGAATTCTCCTTCTGCTATGATATGAACATAATCGTCTTTAATCGAATAGCCAGGTGCACAAGAATAATATGCATAGAAGATCCTTCAGGAGAACGAATGAATGCTTTACCAAGCGAATCGGTACAAACTGCATCACCAATCATATTACGCCACAAAGAAATAATACAGTTCGTATTCTATCAGAACAACAGAAACATCCACCTGGTGAGAAAGAGTCTGACAGTTGGCCAAATAGGAATTGGACCTTTGGAAGAAACGCCAGACAAGTGTTGGGCTTTATACTTCAACCCTTTCACAGTTTTCAATATCAAAATTGGGTGCCCCTGAATAGGGGATACAACTAGCATGTGCATCACAATCAGAAGAGATGTTTGTGGGAGGAGGACCCAAAAGATGAGAGCTTCCAATTAAACTTCCATCGGGCGAGGAAATGACTAGATGTAATGCATTAGGATCGCATCAACATGTTCATCAGGCTTCTTCTGTCTTTTCTTAGAAGATTTCCCCCATGAACTCACTTGGGGAACAAATACTTTCTATTGTTGAACAAATTAGGGAATACAAAGCGGTGGAGAGTTACCCTGATTGAATAGTCGGATGCCCCAGCATAGTAACCACCTCTGACGTTGGTATCGTGATCTGGAAGGGAATTTATAGACGGTGCCGAAGTGTGGGGTCTAACCCACTGAAGTGCGAAAATAGGTATAAGATTGTTGGCATCATAATCATAGGTTCCATGACATGGCTTATCTGAGTCTTCAATCAATTATCTTCCTTTTCGAAGAATTCTCGATCACGGGCCAAAGCTTTCATGGATATCACAAAGTTATTCCATAACTGATCTCTTAGCATGTGACAGTAAGAAATCAAGTTTGGACCTCTGAAGAGAGCACCAGGTCTGAATAAGAATCCCTAGTCTTCGAGTACTTGTTATGGATGCATGGATATGCATGGGGTGCATGAATGGATGCCATGTCATGTTCTATTATTTCCAAGGAATTTACGTGCTTTAATTTTGATTTTACGCAAGTAAGGGATGGAAAAGTTTAACACAAGACTTACAAATATGATGAATGATGCGTTATTCATGTAATGCATTCAAGGATTCAGAAATTCAAGTTTGTTGCAAACAAAAAGAACACACGTCATATTAATAAGAAATTTGTTAGTACATAAGTGCCCCATGGGCAAAATATTACAAAACTCTTAATGTAAAAAGACATTGCGCATCCTCTTTGGTGCGATGTAAGTGTTGAGATTTTCCTCCTCATGCAGTCGGCGGGTAAGCTCCAAAACCTTCTTCTCACTGGCATAGAAGCTGGCTTCAAAAGTATTTCGTTCTTCTTTGAGTTGGATCCAACTCTTTTGTAATTCTTCCCATGATGTTGGCATGTCAGGGTGTAGGAGGGTGTATGGAACCTCTCCTTCCATAACAGGCTCTTTGATCACGGGGAGAATGTGACGATATGGCATCATAAGATTCTGGACGCGGGTTCGTACCCACTTGAGATAAGGCTCAAGGGGGATGGAATTCTTGTGCCCCATGTCTTACTATCCACCTTGTTGGGTGATGGGGTTTTATCTGTAACGTATAGCCTAAATGTAGTACTGCAAGTGTACAGCCTATCGAAGTAATATATAAGATTATCGAACCACAGAGACCAATTGTCAATCTATCAACTCTATTGCTAAGGTGCTTATCTAAGGCGAACAAGAATATTGATGTGAGTGCAGTGCACAAAGTAAATGAGCGAGGTAAATAACAGTTTAAGAGACAGGTTGGAATGTAAATCATGTAATCAGATATTGGTCCGGTCATGCGTAGATGAACCTACTTATGGGGCAGTATTTTCTATTGATAGCAAAGAATCAGTTTAACGGGAACTTGTAGCTTTTGACTACTAAGAACCGAGTTTACTCTTTAAATTAAATTCCTTTATTGTCACATATAAAGGGTGCCTTCCGCGTTAAAGAGGTAAACCTATTTTTAGGAAATTGATAGTTTTGACTTAACAGAAAAGTGATCTTACTCGGAAAGATTAACTTAAAGAGACTTTTGGCTTTTGACCAAGAGTCAGATTTCAAACCTACAAACGCGTCCGAAAATAGTTTCAAAATCGTTTTCTAAAAAGGTCAATGATTCCTATTTAACCAATCAACGGCTCTCGCTCTTTTTGTTTGGTTAAATAATAATCAAGTCGTATCATTAGTTTGGACGGCTTTCGATCTTACCCAATAAACATTAAAACACAATTGACTTAAGTTAGAAGCAAAACATCCCCAGAGTATTATCACTAGCATGATAATTGGAACACAACCTCGATGACAATCATTACATCCTAACCTTTATAGTTTAGCCAGACATAATAAGTGCGAGTCTATAAAACGTGTAGACTATGGTAAGAGCATTTAAAGTCTATAAAACGTGTAGACTATGGTAAGAGCATTTAAAGTCTATAAAACGTGTAGACTATGGTAAGAGCATTTAAAGTCTATAAAACGTGTAGACTATGATAAGAGCAATTAAATAAAGAAATGCAATAAATTAGAACCTTGCTCCGGTCGGAGACTTGAATCTGATACAAATCTACGGAAAAGTAAGGCCGGTATGATGAACTTCAACCAAAGTGCTCCAAGACTCGATTACAACTCAATCTACACCGCAATAACTCCCCGATGTGAAGAGATTATTACTTTACAGAAACTGATAGTATATGGCTTAAGATTGTACTAAGCTTGGATGAAACTAAAGAATGAGAATCGAAAGCTATTTATAGAGGAACTTTGAGGTGCGTAAGGACCAGCATGCCCCTTAACTTCTTTTGAGCGGGAACCTTTTTGTGAAGGCCGCGGGTGCGATGAGGGTGGCCGCGGGCGCGGTGCCTGGAACCGCCACATCATGGGAACGTGGCAGTTGATCTCTGGGTGAAAGTGGGCCACGTCATCGCGTTCCCTGTAGCCAGCGCGGTGCTGAACGCCATAAGTGCAGAATATCTTGAAAAACCCTAATTTCTTGGCGTTTTGGCTCGTTTCTTCACAGGAGGCTCTGAAATGACAAGAATCCTGAAAACAAAGGAAAAAGGAACATAATACGAGAAAATGACAATAAAAACTAAGGAAAACATGTGATATTTGAGTCAGAAACATAGTGCGATTTAGTGCGATCAAATCCTCCCACGCTTAGACCTTTGCTTGTCCTCAAGCAACAACTCTTAAAAGTAGATGAAAGAAAATTATGGTGTATACAGGCTTTGGGCAAAGAGGGCTTCTAAGTCCGAGTAAGGGTGTTGTCAGGCACTGACAATCTGAATCAAAGGTATCGTAATTACACTACTCGCAGAAATGCGGACATAAACCTCATAAGTATACAGATCGATCCTAATATCCTTACTATGCTAAGACTTCCCTTTTTTACGAGGTCCTTTTTCATTCAGGTGCAATCACATTAAGCCCGTTATCCGTACATACTCATGGTGTAGTGACCGGTTAGTGACTCTGATCTCAAGTGATGGGATTCTGGTACAAGAGTTGGTTTAATCCCTTTTTATTTTACCCATTTGCAGTTGCGGGGGATCGGACCGTAGTCCGCCCTACCAAGTTCAGCACCAGATACCTCTGAACCAACTACAACAGATATGCCTTATATATTTTTTTCTTTGCTTTTGTTAGTGCTTACAACTTTCTTGAGTTGAGTAATCTTTGTGAGGATCACCCAACTCGTAGTTGTATTCATACTTTATTTTATAACTTTTAAGGCAAAATAGAGATCATCCACTTATATTCATCGATCCCACACTTAGAGCATGCTTAGGCCGGAGCTGACTGCTAAGATAAACTACTTGAAGACCTATTTGTACAGTTTTATTCAAAATCATAGCATATTGGGGAGAAAGGATCTAATCTAAATATTCAAAAAGGCTTACGGTGTAAAAATGATAACGAATTTTTCAAAAAGTGAGTGTCCGAGAAACAGACCCTATCTAGGACCTGTCTCATAGCCCAAATCCTTAAAAACAACCATAAATCTTTGAAAAATAAAAATTTTGTAAGGCTAAAAGGTGGGGGAAATGAAAGGGTACACTACGCAGAAAGACTCGCCTATCACATGCATTTTATTAACTACGAAAAAAAAAGAAAAATGCGGAAGGGAAATAAAAGCAGGAAAAATGCGGAAGGGAAATAAAAGCAGGAAAAACGGAAAATAAAAGCGATAAATGCTCCTCCCACACTTAAATCAGACATTGTCCTCAATGTTCCAAAATAAGGTAGGAGGAGGTACCTGAAAACACTAGTGGGGGCCACTAGGACCTTCACCATCCTGGTTGGTACGACCGGAACGGCGGCTACGGCTGCGACGGCGGCTATCTCGGTCCAAAACAAACTGCTCCAGTCTCTCTGACAAGGCGGCATTTGCCGCTTGTAGCTCTTGGGTCCGACCAATGAGGGTGCCTTGGGTTGCCTCCATCAATTGGAAGTGACGAGCATATGTGGTCTGGTGTAGGTGCTGTTCTCTCTGGAAAGCCAGCTGACTTTCCATAATAGTGCGCAGAGAGCTAGCATTTTGTTCTTGGGACGCTTGCATGAAGGCCATGTTGTCGGCCGCCTGTTGCTGCAAGGTAGCAAGGAGGGTGTCCCTCTGGGCCTCTCGGGCCATATGCTCACGCCACATGTCCTCAGTGACATGGAAACTAGGAGCTGTACCTGCATGTGGGTTAGAGGTAGAAGGTGTCGTGTGTGGTGGTGAAAAATGGGGTGGTTCCTCTGTTTGGAAATCGTACTCATCATCAGTGTTGTTACCCTCATTTAAAGGTAGATTTGGGGGCAACGGACCAATAAAAGCAGGAGCATTGAGATCGTAGGTCCAGTTACGCTCAAATCTAATATCAGTACGACGGGTGCAAGGCATAACAACACTGGGTATAGCAGCACCTCCAACCATGAGGAAGTAACCACCTTCCTTCCTCGTCTTGCATAAACGCATATCCCTGAAAAATTTAAGATTTGCAATCCGAGGAGGAAGTGGTTCTAGGGTGGCAAGTTCCATATCCAATCCTATTGCACGGGCAATAGTGGTAATCAGTCCACCAAAGGAAATCGGCCCACCTTTTCTTAAAACATGGTGCATGTGGGCAATCATGAATGGGACGGGATTAACTTTGGTGTCTGTGAGGCAGCTCTGCATGATAATTAATTCTTTAGCATTCACCTTGTTTGGGTTTTCCCGAGCAAAGATGGTGGATGCTAAAAGAAATATAAAGACACGAAGGGCAGGATTGTGGATGTGAGAAGCAAGAAGGCCATCAAAAGATGTTGCATTTTGTTTAGTAATTCTGGCCCAAAATGCTTCAAATGCCCAATCCGTGTCTAAAGGTGCTTCACAAATGGCACCATCCCCATAAGGCAATCCTAACATGGCGGCTAGACCGTCAGTGGAGTAATCATATTCAACATTAAACATTCTAAATTTGACTCCACCTACGGTGCTAGCAGTGTTAGGGGAGACGTTATAAATTAAAGAACTTAAAAACTCGAACGTCAGCCTAGGGTAGGTTGGTGCTTGAGTAGCAAAAATATCATGCATACCTATTTTATCTAGAAGGAAGAATACACTATGGTATATACCTAATGAATATAGACAGTTTTCATCGATATACCTGGTAGAGTGTATAGGTGTTGTCAGCAATTTTTCAAGCCGCTTTAGTTGCCTTTCTCCGGCTTGGCCACCACGCAAAATGTAACCGTGATATTCCATAGGATTTTCTTGTGGAAGAATAGAGAGAAAGAATGGGATGTAGAAGTAATGAAGGTGTGAGGAAGAAAATGAAATAGTGGGGGGTATTTATAGGAAGGGAAGAAAGAAAATGGTGGTTGTAAATATTTATGATGAGAATAATGGAAATAAATGTAGTGGGTTGGTATGGGTAATAAAGGAAGTTATGGTGGGTTAAAAATGGAAGAAAATGGGATTGGAAATGGAAAAAGTGGTAAAATGGGGGGAAAAACGAGCTACTAGCCGTTAGGTGACCGTTGCGTCACCGCGGGCGCGGCAGGGCCTACCGCGGGCGCGGTGAGGTCGAGGTCAGTTGGGCTGGCCTGGCTTTCTTTCCATTGGGCTTTTTCTTCCTCGCCATTAGCTTCAATTTCTGGAGGTGTACCTATTTTTCTTATAAATGTGCATATATGTACGTGAATACATATACACATATATATTTATTTTATTTTTATATTAAAACTATGGTGACCAGAAAAACAAAAACATTAGTAAATAAATAAAACATATGCATATATATATATATATATATATATATATATAGGTACGGACATTGGGTCACCAAAATAAATATTAACAACGCAGGAAACAGATAATGCAAAATAAAAAAAAATGAGTCTGAAAAGGAAATCAACATAATACTAATAATACTGAAACTAGATATCTTGTGAACAATACAAATCTATTGCCAACCGGTAGGATGCTCTGCAGGAGTGCCTGGGCCACGCAGCTCAGTCAGCTGGCGTCGAATCTCTGCCACCTCGTGAGCTAATTCATCTAACTCACCAGCAAAGGTAACATCATTCACTTCCAACTGCAAATGAAGGTCAGCCACCTCATTGCGGAGAGTGGTTATCTCAGTGCGCATAGCAGTCAATAGAGTGCGAATATCAGGTTCCTGCAAGCTGAGGTTATTAGTAAGAACAGTAGTGTGTGTAACCTCGGGTCGGGATGTGTGATCCGGAGTGGAGTCCTCGGGAGCAGGAGTGTAGTCTTGAGTGGGATCTTCGGAAGCAGGAGTGTATTCTGGAGTGAGATCTTCGGAAGCAGGAGTGTATTCTGGAGTGAGATCTTCGGAAGCAGGAGTGTATTCTGGAGTGTACTCTGATATCTCACCCCAACCTTCTACAGAATAGTTCCAATTAGCAGAGTTGGAAACACAAGTCATCTGAGGGTCTGGCATTGTGAAGGTGTAAACTGTCTGGTCATTGATAAGCAATCTGTACCGATATGGGTGGAAAGAGGCCCTCCTCATGAATCCACGATCCATGCAAAAGTCTAAATCCAGAAAAGTATATCCACAGTATGGGGTCAGCTGTGCTATCATACTGTCCAAACCCAAAGCAGAAGCTATCTGTGTCACATTCCCTCCGGAATGAATGAGCCCTACAGCGGATCGAGCAGTCTGCTCGAGGCTCTCTATCAGAAAACCTCCACTAGCTATAGGTCTGGACTGACTAGCACAGTATAGGAAAAGGATCTCCTCAGCAGTGACCAAGTGGTCACAGTAACTCCTCCCAAAGAAGTGTGGCACAGGATCATCTCGAAGTATCGGAAGGCCGGGTTATGGATCTTCCGGGACAGCTGGGTAGAGGGGTCAAGGTTGGCTCTATCAGTAATGTCCTGCCAAAATTTATCAATATCTCTGTCCATGTAGCAACTCAATGGGAACTCAGTGATAGCGGTCGGTCCAGTTTAGAAACCAAGCAAATCCCCAAATTCTTTGGTAGTCAGGGTATACTCGCTGCCAAACAATCTAAAACTCAGGCGTCCTCGCTCATCTCCTTCACCCACTCGTGGGTTATAGTCCATAGAGCTAAGAAACTCCATAGTAAGGTTCCTGTAGGTTTTGTGGACATCATCAGCATAAGAATCCCAGCTAAGTTGGTTGCATAGATACCGAATACTTGGCTCAATCCCGAGTGCCTCCATGCAGCTCTGATCGGGGTACCTAGTGGGTACCATAGGTCTAGCAGATAAGGTAGCAAATCGGGCCTTTTGTGCTTCATCTCTGAAAATCACAACCATACCATCGGGGTAATGCATCCTGAAAATATAAACACAAGAAATTAGTCCAGATAAAATATATAAATTACTAAAATAAAAATAAAATAAAAAGAATAAACCATGGGTTGCCTCCCATGCAGCGCTTGTTTAACGTCGTTTAGCTTGACGATTAGATCTTACTTTATGTGGGTATTGGTGGGTCTATAAGAATATGACTAGAGTAGTCAACAGGCAAATCGCCTCCTTTGTAGAGCTTCAGTCTTTGTCCATTCACCACAAATGGAGCGCATGAATTGTTTTTGATTTCTACTGCTCCGGACTTTAGAACTTTCAACACTTCAAATGGACCTGTCCATCTTGAACGAAGCTTACCAGGAAAAAGTCGTAACCTTGAGTTAAATAGGAGAACAGGATCACCAATGTTGAAATCTTTCTTGATGATTTTTTTATCATGCCACATCTTGGTTCTTTCCTTATATATGATGGCATTCTCATAGGCATTCAAGCGAAGCTCTTCTAGCTTGTGAATGTCCAGGATACGTTTTTCTCCGGCTTTCAGGTAATCTAGATTCAAGGATTTAATGGCCCAATAGGCTTTATGTTCTAGTTCGAAGGGTAAATGACAGGACTTTCCATAAACCAATTGATAAGGAGTTGTTCCAATAGGGGTTTTATAAGCCGTTCTATAAGCCCATAAGGCGTCTTTAAGTTTTCCAGACCAGTCTTTTCTGGATAGTGATACGGTTTTTTCTAGGATCTGCTTAATCTCCCTATTCGATACCTCTACTTGGCCACTGGTTTGCGGGTGATATGGTGATGCTACTCTATGTTTTACTACGTATTTTCTTAGAAGCTTGTCAAATATCTTAGATATAAAATGCGATCCTCCATCACTTATGACTAACCTCGGGGTTCCAAACCTAGGAAAAATAATATTCTTAAACAGTTTGATAACTACCTTGGTATCGTTTGTGGGTGATGCAACAGCTTCGATCCACTTTGAGACATAATCGACAGCTACTAGGATATACTTGTTACCCATTGAGGAAGGAAAAGGTCCCATGAAATCTATACCCCAGACATCAAATATTTCCACTTCTTGGATGTTACTTAAAGGCATTTCATCACGTCTTGAGATGTTCCCAGTGCGTTGGCATCGGTCACATTTTGTAATGTAAGTGTGGACATCGCGCCATACAGTAGGCCAATAAAAACCTGCTTGAAATATTTTGGCGCATGTTTTAGACGTGCTTGCATGTCCACCATAAGGTGAAGCATGACAATGTTTAATGACATTGCCTACTTCTTCCTCCGGCACACATCGTCGGAATATATTATCTATTCCTCTTTTGAATAGGAGGGGTTCATCCCAAAAGAAGTGTTTAACATCTCTAAAAAACTTCTTCTTCTGTTGGTAGCTTAAGTCAGGGGGTATGATATCAGCGGCTAGATAATTCACAATATCTGCGTACCATGGTATGTTGTTCATGGTTGAGATTTCCTCATAGGTCTCTTCTTCAGTTGAGTTTATCCCAGCTATTAATCTTTCATAAGTAGAGTGATCGTCTATAGGTATAAGTTCAGGCTTAAGGTGTTCTAACCTAGAGAGATGATCAGCTACTAAGTTTTCAGCTCCTTTTTTTATCCTTAATATCCAAGTCAAATTCTTGGAGTAAAAGTACCCATCTGAGCAATCTAGGCTTAGCATCTTTCTTACTTAACAAGTACCGGATTGCTGCGTGATCTGTGTATACTATTATTTTTGCTCCCACCAAATAAGATCGAAATTTATCAATAGCAAAAACTACGGCTAGCAATTCTTTTTTTGTGGTTGTATAATTTAGCTGTGCAGCGTCTAGTGTTCTACTAGCGTAGTAAATTGCATGCAGTTTTTTGTCTTTTCTTTGCCCTAGTACAGCTCCTACAGCGAAATCACTAGCATCGCACATGATTTCAAAGGGTTGTGTCCAATCTGGTGGTCTTATGATAGGTGCTGAAATAAGAGCTTGCTTTAAAACTTCAAAGGCCTCAAGACATTTTTGGTCGAATTCAAACTCGACATCCTTCATCAATAAGTTAGTTAAGGGTTTAGTTATTGCGGAAAAATTCTTGATGAAACGTCGGTAGAACCCGGCATGTCCTAGGAAACTTCTTATTTCCCTAACGGTCTTAGGTGGGTTTAAGTTTTCTATAACTTCTATCTTGGCCTTATCGACTTCTATACCTCTTTCAGAAATAATGTGTCCCAAGACTATCCCTTCACTTACCATAAAGTGGCACTTTTCCCAATTCAACACAAGGTTTACTTCCACACATCTTTTTAAGATTTTCTCCAAGTTCGAGAGGCTGTTTTTGAAATCAAACCCACACACTGAAAAATCGTCCATAAATACTTCCATAATTCCATCTAAGTAGTCTGCGAAAATTGACATCATACAACGTTGGAAAGTGGCAGGTGCATTACAGAGTCCAAAGGGCATTCGTCTATAAGCGAATGTTCCATAAGGGCAGGTAAATGTGGTTTTTTCTTGGTCCTCTGGGTGAATAGGGATTTGGAAAAACCCCGAATACCCATCAAGATAGCAGAAACATGAGTGTCTTGCTAGACGTTCAAGCATCTGATCTATAAATGGGAGAGGGAAATGGTCTTTTCTCGTTGCCTTATTCAACTTTCTGTAATCTATACACATACGCCATCCTCCTTCTGTTCGTTTTGCCACATGTTCACCTTTCTCATTTTTCAGAACAGTGATACCTCCTTTCTTGGGTACCACATGGACTGGGCTTACCCATTCACTATCCGAAATTTGGTATATGATACCAACTTCTAATAACTTAAGAACTTCTTTCTTGACTACATCACTCATGATAGGGTTTATTCTTCTTTGATGTTCTCTTGAGGGTTTTGAATCTTTTTCCAGCATAATCCGATGCATGCATACGGATGGGCTTATACCTCTTAAATCTGAAACTTTATACCCTAAAGCTGAGGGATATTTTCGCAAGGTATCTAACAGTTGATTTGTTTCTATTTGGTTTAGAGTGGCGCTAATTATAACAGGTCTATTCATCTCCTCATCCAAAAACTCATATCTTAGATTCTTGGGTAGTTCCTTAAGTTCTATAGTGGTTTTCTCAGTACGTGGCATAAGGTCATGGGTAAGAGCTAAGCATTCGAAAAGATTGTCGTCAATGTACGGTTCGATACTCTCAAATCCGTCATCCTCTAAAATAGGGGTTGATGGAAATTTGGTTAAGAATTCGTTTTGTTCGAGCTCATTTACACATTCATCAATGATGTCGATGGCATAGCACGCATCTCCTATCAATGGTGCCATTAGAAACTTTGATAAAATGAACTCAATCTTTTCATCTCCTACCTCGAAAGTCAGTTTCCCTTTCTTAACATCTATTATAGCTCCGGCGGTCGATAGGAAGGGTCTTCCTAAGAGGATTGGGATGTCTTCATCTTCTTTGATATCCATTACGACGAAGTCGGTCGGAATGTACAACTGACCAATCTTGACAGGTATGTCTTCTAAAATACCCATGGGATATTTGACAGATCTATCAGCTAGTTGTAAGGACATCTTAGTAGGTTGAAGTTCTCCTAATTTTAACCTCTTACAGACGGCCAGAGGCATCAGACTTACGCTTGCTCCTAGGTCTAAAAATGCTTTGTCTATCATATGGTTACCTAGGATGCAAGGGATAGAAAAACTTCCAGGGTCTTTATCTTTCTTGGCGAGTTTATTTTCGGATATAAAATGACATTCTAAAGGCTTGGGATCATCGAGTCGCCGTTTATTGGTCAAAATATCTTTCAAAAACTTAGCATATGATGGTATCTGGGTTATAGCTTCAGTAAAAGGAATCTCAACATGGAGTTTCTCTATTACCTTAATAAACTTTTGGTACTGGTTTTCTACTTTGGTGTTTTTCAGCCTCTGTGGGAATGGAATAGGTGGTTTATAAGGTTGTTGAGTGTTTTTCTCTACTTCTGGTTTTGATTGCTTTTCTGGTTTCTCTGGTTCCTCCACCTGGTCTTTGGGCGTAGCATCTTCCATAGGTTTTTCTGATATGCTTAAGTTAGGATTTCTAGGCCCTTCATAAGCAGTTCCACTTCTTAATGTGATAGAATTTGCTTGCCCTTTTGGATTTGGTTGAGTTTGTCCAGGGAATTGTCCTCCAGGTGCAACTTGTACAGAGGTGTTTTGGGCTACTTGGGAAATCTGAGTCTCAAGCATTTTGGTGTGGGTTATTATCTGGTCAAACTTGGTTGCTAATTGAGTAACTAGTTCGTTCGTGTGAATGTGTTGGTTCATAAACTCCTTATTTTGCTGGGTTTGAGCCTGAATAAAGGTGTCTATGGTTTCTTTAAGGTTTGGTCTTGGGGGTACTATTTGCATAGGTTGGTTTTGTTTTTGCGTTTGGAATCCTTGAGGTCTCGAAGGTCCGGGATTTTGGATAGGGTTGTTGTTTTTGTAATAGAAATTCGGGTGGTTCCTCCATCCAGGATTGTAGGTATTCGAGAAAGGGTTCCCTTGAGTATAGTTAACTTGGTCTGAGCTTGATTCGTTCAAAAGGTTACAGTCAACGGTTTGATGTCCTTGAGTTCCACAGAGTTCGCACTCCGATTGGATTGCTGCTACTGTGGTTGGGTTTTGAGACATGTTCTCGACTCTCAAGGCTAGGGCGTCCATCTTGGCATTAATCATGTCCATGCAACTTACCTCATGCTTTCCTCCATGGCTCTCCTTTTTCTCTACTGTCGCTCGTTCTAATCCCCACTGGGCGTGGTTTTGGGCCATGTCCTCTATTAGGGCACAAGCGTCAGGGTAAGGTTTGTTCATCAACGCTCCGCCAGCGGCAGCGTCTATGGACATCTTTGTGTTGTAATGGAGTCCATTATAGAAGGTATGTATGATTAACCATTGCTCCAGGCTATGGTGCGGACAAGCTCTTAAAAGTTCTTTATATCTCTCCCAGGCATCAAAAAGTGATTCGCCTTGGTTTTGGGTGAAACAAGTGATCAGGTTCCTAAGAACAGCGGTCTTGCTTGGTGGAAAATACCTCGCAAGAAAAGCTCTCCTAAGGTCTTCCCAAGTTGTTATTGAGTTAGTTGGAAGGGCGTCTAACCAGTCGTGAGCTTTACCTCTAAGGGAAAAAGGAAATAGTCTTAATCGGATAGCTTCGGGTGTGGCTCCATTTGCCTTAAGGGTGTCAGCTAACTGGATAAATACCTTTAAATGTTGGTTCGGGTTCTCGGTAGCGAGACCAGCGAATTGGTTTTGTTGTACTAATTGTAGTAACGAGGGCTTTAGTTCAAAGTTGTTGGTAGTTATAGCAGGGTTTACTATACTAGAACTAGGTTCCTCGTTAGATGGTTGGGCGAATTCCTTGAGCGGTCTTTGGTTACGATCTTCTGCCATAGCTCTTCTTATCTTGCGAATAAAAAGACGGGCACGAGCGTAACGTTCAGGTTCTACTAAAGGATCTATTAGGTTGCCGGTGCTACGATTTCTACGCATCTACCGGCTAGAATAGCCTTAGTCTAAACGGGATAACAGTAGGGTACGAAATTTGACGAAGTTGGTCCCCGGCAACGGCGCCAAAAACTTGATGGGGTTTTATCTGTAACGTATAGCCTAAATGTAGTATTGCAAGTGTACAGCCTATCGAAGTAATATATAAGATTATCGAACCACAGAGACCAATTGTCAATCTATCAACTCTATTGCTAAGGTGCTTATCTAAGGCGAACAAGAATATTGATGTGAGTGCAGTGCACAAAGTAAATGAGCGAGGTAAATAACAGTTTAAGAGACAGGTTGGAATGTAAATCATGTAATCAGATATTGGTCCGGTCATGCGTAGATGAACCTACTTATGGGGCAGTATTTTCTATTGATAGCAAAGAATCAGTTTAACGGGAACTTGTAGCTTTTGACTACTAAGAACCGAGTTTACTCTTTAAATTAAATTCCTTTATTGTCACATATAAAGGGTGCCTTCCGCGTTAAAGAGGTAAACCTATTTTTAAGAAATTGATAGTTTTGACTTAACAGAAAAGTGATCTTACTCGGAAAGATTAACTTAAAGAGACTTTTGGCTTTTGACCAAGAGTCAGATTTCAAACCTACAAACGCGTCCGAAAATAGTTTCAAAATCGTTTTCTAAAAAGGTCAATGATTCCTATTTAACCAATCAACGGCTCTCGCTCTTTTTGTTTGGTTAAATAATAATCAAGTCGTATCATTAGTTTGGACGGTTTTCGATCTTACCCAATAAACATTAAAACACAATTGACTTAAGTTAGAAGCAAAACATCCCCAGAGTATTTTCACTAGCATGATAATTGGAACACAACCTCGATGACAATCATTACATCCTAACCTTTATAGTTTAGCCAGACATAATAAGTGCGAGTCTATATAACGTGTAGACTATGGTAAGAGCATTTAAAGTCTATAAAACGTGTAGACTATGGTAAGAGCATTTAAAGTCTATAAAACGTGTAGACTATGGTAAGAGCATTTAAAGTCTATAAAACGTGTAGACTATGATAAGAGCAATTAAATAAAGAAATGCAATAAATTAGAACCTTGCTCCGGTCGGAGACTTGAATCTGATACAAATCTACGGAAAAGTAAGGCCGGTATGATGAACTTCAACCAAAGTGCTCCAAGACTCGATTACAACTCAATCTACACCGCAATAACTCCCCGATGTGAAGAGATTATTACTTTACAGAAACTGATAGTATATGGCTTAAGATTGTACTAAGCTTGGATGAAACTAAAGAATGAGAATTGAAAGCTATTTATAGAGGAACTTTGAGGTGCGTAAGGACCAGCATGCCCCTTAACTTCTTTTGAGCGGGAACCTTTTTGTGAAGGCCGCGGGTGCGGTGAGGGTGGCCGCGGGCGCGGTGCCTGGAACCGCCACATCATGGGAACGTGGCAGTTGATCTCTGGGTGAAAGTGGGCCACATCATCGCGTTCCCTGTAGCCAGCGCGATGCTGAACGCCATAAGTGCAGAATATCTTGAAAAACCCTAATTTCTTGGCGTTTTGGCTCGTTTCTTCACAGGAGGCTCTGAAATGACAAGAATCCTGAAAACAAAGGAAAAAGGAACATAATACGAGAAAATGACAATAAAAACTAAGGAAAACATGTGATATTTGAGTCAGAAACATAGTGCGATTTAGTGCGATCATTGGGCATCCTCCAAGCTCTGATGAACCTTTGTCGAAGTCCTTGCACATTGTTGTACCCCAAAATTTGCCCTCCCATATTCTTCAAAATTTGCCAAGTTAAAGCTTCAAAATCTCCCCAAGGGTTGCACAGTTCAAGGGCCTCCTAACAGTCAAAAATTAGGGTTTTGGTTCTGACAAAGAAAATGAAGTTTCCAAGGGTCCAATCAAGTCCTATATGCCTACAAACATGGTCAAGCATCCTCATGCCAAGTTTCAAAACTTACAGCACAAAATTGCACAGTCAAAAACCCTAATTGCTCAACAGTTAACTGCAGGGGCAAAATGGTCATTTGACAGTCAAAAGTTCAAATTTTTGGTCAACATCTCATTTTGAAGCCACAAACATCATTTGATCAATGCTTGATCATGATTCTCAAAGCTTGGCTCAAAAATCATCAAGATGCAAAAGTTTCCATATTTGGACAGTTGAAAAAGTCAACTGTAACTTGACCAAGGTATAACTTCCACATGGATTATCAGAAAAATTCCATCCAAAGCTCATTTTGAAGAGAAAGACATTTCCTACAACTCCTCTTCACACTTCAAGTCCAATAAATGCTCTCACAAAAAGTTATCAATTTCAACATTATAGGTCATTTTCAAAAGTCAACAAAAAGGGACTTTAAGTCAAAGGCCATAACTTGTGATTGGTAAATCAAAATGACATGGTACCAAAGGCATTGGTTAGAGGACTTCAAGACCTTTCTAAAATGTCCAAGAACATGAGCAAAGCTTAAAAATTTAGCAAGTTATGCCTTGTGGAAGTTGGGAAATATTTGGATATTTTGAAAAGTCAACTTTGCTTCAAAAGCCTTAAAATTGCTAATGGGCCACATTTTCTTCCAAAATTCATCATCCAAGGCATGTGCACGACCATTTGGCCCAAAGGGAAGTTTTTCATCATTTTTATTTATTTATTTGGATTTTTAATTGCTAATAATTCATTTAATTAATTAAAATATGTGAAAAATACCAAACCAATGCAATCAAATCCTTTTATGCATGGAATAACTTCATATTTTCGTGCATTATTAGATAAGGAAAGAATCAATGTGAATTGAACATGATTGGTAGCAAATATGCATGAAAAGATTGGAAAATATATGCATGGAAAATCAAATATCATTCCATCAACGCAAGGATTCTTTGGACCAAATTTCCAACCCTAATCATTCACACATATATACTCATGCAAACCCTAGTGCTCAGAACCTCGAAGATGCGCAAGAAAACCATAACCAAGTTTGCATTTTTTCAAGAAAACTCAAATACTGAAAACCACCTTCCAGTGCGATTCAAGGCCAAACAATCATTCCATTGTGTTCCTGAGGCTTCAAGGAACGTGTTTGAATAAAAATCATCATCCCTAACATCAAGAATTGGTAATTATAAGTCAGACTGTATCACTCTTTTTGCATAATCGTGTTTTATTATTCAGGCCATATCCATGCATTTTGATTCTTGATTTGTACTAATGAATTGATTCTGAAGCTAGCAGTATGATTTAATTGAAGAATCATTGCCCATACGCGATTTCACCATGAACGACACCTAGGGTTTTCAAAACCTTGAATTGGGGGTTTACTCCTATGGGAAAATTGGACCATAAGAATGATGCCATTGAATTCGTGAGGTTCCACTGGATCTAACATACACCTCGCGATTAATTTATGATTAGCAGGTTGTTAATCGCTATTTTTGTATACACTATTTAGTGGGGGTTTAAAACCCCCGCTATTCAATTGTTTTTTTATTTCAGGTAAAGCGTAACAAGGAAGAAGAAGATGAGGTGTAGGCCAGTAAGTGGTTCATTTGAATTTCCGCGCTAAAGTCCCATTAACTCTTGTTTTATCTTATAATAATTAGTTGTCATTATATATTCAAAGCGTGCGTTTGGTTCAAGTGGCAAGCGAGCATATTGGTAACCTCTGGGACCTGGGTTCGAATCCCAGGTCCCCCTCACTTTCAATAATATTTTTCCTAACGTCATCCTGTGCAGTTTCTTCCCCGAAGACCATCATACACTCACAATCCAAGTGTGACACATGGCCACTGAAGGCAATCTGAAGGCCCAGATCTGATGAGCACCATAGGCGTTAGTCAATGCACCTGCACGCTGGCATGAAAAGTCAATAAGGCCAAGGATAATTGGGCCATAATTGCTACAATAATACCTCCCTATTGGGGACAGAACCCCCCAAGGTTTTGTAATTCTCTTCTTTTTTTTTATTTTTTGTTTCAATTATTTCTTTTTAATTCTTTAATTTAATTTATTTTCATAAAATATAAAAAAATAGTAAAAAAATCAGAAAAGATAAAAATCAAAATATATTTTATTTAATTAATATTTTTTGTAAATAAATAATATCATTTAATTTAGTTTTCAATTCTAGGGTTAAGTTTAATGCTCTTCTTAATAAATCAAAAACTTGTAGAATTAGGTTTTAATTATTTTAATTACTTTTTCTTTTATTTTCTCATTACTAATAACTAATTATTTATTTTTATAAATCAAATTGCATTAATTAATTAGGTTTAATTCTAGGTAATTTTCATATTTTCTTAATAAATTAAAAAATAGCTAGAATTAGGTTTAAATTTCATTTAATTCTCATTAAAATCATAAATACCAAAAAACCTCAAAAATAATTCCTTTTTGTTTTATTTTAATTAATTTGTTAATAATAATTTAATTTCATTAAAAAGGGTCCAACGCTCTCGCTTTCAATTTTAATTCAATTCGCGCGTTTTATTTCTTTTTCTTATAATATTAATGTAATTCTCCCAAAGCCGTGTAAATTTATATTTCTCGCACTTTCCTTTATTTTATGTCAAATCGGGTCCTGGATTTAAATTTGGCGATGTGGACCCGCGCCTTTGTAATAGTTTAGGAACTTTATATTTTCGTAACTTTTTAACTGTTAATAATGGCATGCAAGAATGAATGATTAAATAAAAAAAACGCGTAGATCACCATGACATGAACAAGACATAAATGTAAATGAACATGACACACAAATCACACACCACCCCTAGGGTACGCCTCACTGTTGCCTTGCCTCGAAAGGTGATCGTCGAGTAGAGGATGTCTTAGTAAGTCCTCATGATCCGGGAACCTGGCATGAGGGTAGCTTCTAAGGTGTCTTCCCATTGCTCCGGTGATCACCATGTCCCGAACCTTCGAATTGACCTGAACACCTCCAACGGTGGTGCTACCTACCTCTCAATGGTGGGATGGCACTACTTTAAAGGACATTTACACAGACGAATTCCTTAGGGTAGGTAGACGACTCTAGATACTTGCTCTAATTCCAAAACAAATCAAAAACTTCTTTTCACACCGACACTTTGCAAAAAGCTTTCAAAACAACTTTTCAAACACTCTTGAGGACTGATACAAGAGTCGATCTAAAACTTTCAAAGAAACTTTTTAAAACCCACAGTTGAAAAGCAAACAAACTATTTTGAAAACACAAATGAGCAAGTATCTAAGAGCCCATGGATAACCATGGATAGAAAGGGTGCTAACACCTTCCCTTTCTATAATCTACCTCCCGAACCAAGAGCAATCTCTTTAAGGAATTTTTCTGTGCTTTTGTCCTTTCCATTTGGAGAAAATAAAAGACGGTGGCGACTCTTGCTTCCGCGACATTTCGCGAACCAGCGTTAAACAGTCAGTTCCAGATCGACCGATCACAGAACTGGCGACTCTGCTGGGGACTTAAACTTAAAGTGAGGTGTGCCTTAGGGTTTATTTCATAACTGTGTTTTCAATTGTATTGTCTTGCTTGCTTTATTATTGTGGGTTGCTTGGGAGTTCTATAGATCCTAAACCCAGATCTGGGGGATACCTTAGAAAGTAGCAACAAGGCTGTGAGGGAACTTTGCGGGGTTTACCGACTTAGTTGAAGCAGTCTGCTACGTTGATGTGGCACTTTGGTGTGTACCGGTAACCCTTGAGTTCAGTCAAGGAGAGTACGGGGCCGCCGCGTGGTGTCGTGAAGCATCAATTGAGCTTAGGAACCTTAATTGAAACATCTTGGCCTCTTTAGGGTAGTGAGATAACTGACTTTGGTGCAGTCCGAGGTTGGTTGATACTCGATACTACACTCAATTGAGGGTTGTTTTCTTAGAATATTTCGGTCGCCAGTTCAGTGGCTAAATTGAAACGATGAACAATGAAAGAAATCCAATGATATTGGGACCCTTAGAACCCGGTTACTTCTAATAGGACAGGTTGAGCCCACCAACTTCAAGAGGGTAATACCCAGACCCCATGCTGGCCTGAACTCTAAGGGTTTCTCTTGTGTGACTTGTGTGCCTTCCAACTTGACTACTTGCATGCTTGTTATCTGACACTTGAGCTTCTTGCAGGTTTTGTTTATAGTCCTTGATAAGGGCTCATAACAGGGTTTATCCATATTACCCCATGCATCATGACATCATACCATTGCATACATCCTAACCCATTTCAAGGATCTCAAGGGCTTATGATGCAGGTCATGGTGAATCAACTATCCCAGCAAGGGGCAAAGAGGATTTATTTTCCTCTAGCAAAGGTTGTCAGGGGCTATGACCCACTCGATATGGTGAGCCTTGACTCTTGAAGAAGGACTCTCAACAATATGCAGTGCCTTCCATCAAGCTACAAAATGCAAATTCTAACAATTTTTCTTGTCTACCCCGTGAGATCCTTGAAAACATTACATGCATGTCATACATATCATTGCATTACAGGTACCCTTGTTGCAGGTCACTTACCTTTCTCGCTGTTTATTTCAGCAATGGCACCCCAACAAGATAACCAGGACCTTCTTGCTCAAGAGACTCAGTTCAAGGAGATCTTCCTAAGCCTATCCAAGGGGAAGGAAGAGTTGAGGACACTCCTCATGGGGAATCTGATCAGAAAGAGTCCTGAAGATGACAAGGACTAACAGCTGAAACGTCTACAACCTGAAGTAGACACATTGAAAACCCAGATGCTGGGGCAAAGGGCCATCATTCAAGGTTTAGCTCAGGAGCAAGGAGAGCTGAGGGCCATGATCAGTCAGCTTCCTCAAGGCATGAAGCAACCAGCCCAAATCAGGGACCAGGTCATTGAACAGCTTCCAAGAGGGCAAAGGTCAGGTCCAATGAATAGACCTCTCCGAGTTGCTACTACTTCACAAGTCCAACAACGACCTCGCCAAGAACAGCGGGGTCATCAGAACAGGTCGGACGAGCCTAAGAGACAATTCACCAACATCAACATGCCATGGTCCCGAGCTTTGCAGCACATGTTAAGGATGAACCTGATTGCGGTGATCAACCCTCCTGCAAATCCAAAGACTTCCTCTCCAAATTACAACCCAGAAGCAAGGTGCGCTTACCATTCTGGTAGCCCGGGGCACGATACTGAGGATTGTTGGGCACTGAAGTACAAGATTCAGAACATGATCGATGCTAAAGAGATCGAGTTTGAGCCCGCCGAGACTCCCAACGTGATCACTGCTCCCTTGCCAAAACATGGCTAGGATTGAGAAATTTTTGTTCATTCGAATGTTCAAGTTGCAATTTTCTTTTGTTCAAACATTTACTCATGTTAAACATTGTTATTTCATTAATGCATCGCATATGTCTGTTCTGAAACAATATATTCGTATTCACTAAATGCAAATTATTTTCATATTTTTTCTGATGATCAACTCTTAATTAATAATTCTAAGCCTCTTGAGGGAGGATGACGAAAACGATACCACAATTACAGTATGCTTTTGAACAGACCCCGCTGATGAGGTACAGGCATTGTTTCAATTCCTAAACACTGGAGTTATAAGGAAGATAATCCCTCGTCAACCCCTCTGAGCCAAAGAAGTAGGAGTTTTTCTTTTCGAAATTTAAAACCCTTAATCATAACCTGGGGCAGGGTAGTTCTCTCAGTTGATCCAAGTGCATAACAAACGGCACCAAAAAGGTCCTTACAAAACAAAGAAAGACAGTGATGGTTCCGAATAATCAATAAGGACAGGCAGTCATTATATCTCTCAAAATAAAAAAGCCCAATAAGTCAAAAAAACCTATGAAGGAGACTTATGAAGCTGGGGCATCCCGCTGACTGTAATTCCAAAAAAGGAAACAGTTCAGGCAAAAAAAGAAAGGGATAACAAAAATCAGACAAGAAAGAGGTCTTACAAACCCTCAACAAAAAAGGAATGACTGCCTATTCAAGATAAGTTATCAACATCCGAATCATCACCGGAAAATCAGAGCAAAGACTCAAACAAGGTCTAACGTATGATCAACTGAGTTTAGGTTTGGAGAACATCACGAAGAGCGGGTGGGTACAAATAAAATTTGAGCCTTTATCCTTTGTTTCTTAAACCGCGAATCAAGCCACGTTATAACCCTTAAAAGTCCTAGCTGAAGCATGGGTTAATTCGAAAGCATACTGTTACAAAAGGTATCCTGACTCCTTAAGGCCTACGGTAAAATACGGAGTTAACATCACGTTTTACAAACATTCATTTGTTTTATGAAAAAGGATGCATTTTCAAAATCCTCAAGACAGACATAGGTTTTGCATTTTTAGTATAACTCTGTTTGCATACGACTTTTTGTTTGAACAGTAGGAAAATTCGCACGATGAATACCTAGTGAACAAAAGCCCTTCCAATCAAGGGGCACGACATGATCATGGTCCGTCATCTGGGGCAATCCAATCAAGATTCGGAGAATCTCTCAAAAGGCCAAATAGCTTGGGGCAAATCTCCGCCTGAGTCACTTGGGGCATTCCAACAACGAAACTTGCCTAATCAAACATCTTCTGGTGGCATGACAAAACACTTCTAACAGGGGCAACTCCCTACATTCTGAGAGCATGGACATAGTCGAAAGAATAATACGCAAAATCAAAGACCAGCTAGGTTGACATGCCTAGGAAAAAATAAGGGCTTCCCGGCGAACCAAAAGGGTTCGGACAAAATGAGGGATGAAATGAAAAAATCTGTACACCCGACAAGTCGAAAACCTGAAAAGGCGGCTTGGGCAAAAATGGGTATCCCGATGGACTGAAAACCCGAAAGGGAGGTCCAGGCAAAAGTTAGGGATCAAAAGCGTACGACTATGTCCCGGTATCTCGTCACTTGCCTACCAGAAGAAGGTTCATTAATCAGCAGTTATCAAGCACCTCCTAGGTCTTTTCTCCCACATTAGAAACAGGGGCAGTAATGAATTGTCTAAGCGATCTAATTTCTCTGTCCACAAAATACTAGGTATGTCCAGCTGAAGAACATAACCAAAATCTCTAAACTCCCCAGAGAGTGAGCCAGCAAGTCAATACACTCTCCCGAAGCAGAGTTATCCTGTCAGCCTTAAGGAAGTTGGGTATCCTCCAGCAGATCTCAACATTCCTAGCAAGCATCCCCGGCAGTCTTGATCTAAGATTGTTCCCCGACGGTATACCAGACATCCAGCGGAGCCACTTCCCCAATATATCTCAAAACTCCCCCAAGAGAGTCCAATCTAATTCCCCAGGAAAGTTGGAATCCATCTCCCCAGGCAGTAAGCTTATCCCCAGTAAATTCTGGAAGCTTATCCTCGCAAAGCACGAACGCGTCTCCCGGCTTTATTCAAAGAGTTATTTCCTTACCAGGATATAACTGGGTTATCCTCAGCCAAAAGCCACGGAAAGACCGTCCTCGGCAAAGTCTTCTTACCCCCAGCGAAGTCTATTAACACTTCCAACACAACAAGGGTATCCCCAGCAAGTTATTATCAACAACTCAACAAAAGACCTCTCTCCCCACATAAGTATTGCTCTCCAGCAAGATCGTTAGAGTACTTTTCTCCCCGCAGAGTAATCCATTCGCCAAGTTTATTCCCCAACGGAGTCATCTTCTCCTACCAGTATTCTTGCAACTATCATCCCCAGCGGAGGCAAAATCTATTCTTCAACATCAGCCCAGGAGTGACTTCCCGGCGCCCGTCAAAGATTTACTTTCCTAGACGAAAAACATACATTCATAAATATCACATTTTCATACATAATAGCATGCATATACGCATCATATCTCACAAATCTCATTTATGTTGAGAACATCATCGCTTGATTCATATCATGCCTTGCATATGACTGACCTTTACCTTTCAGGAAAGATCCAGTTAAGTTCTCAGATATTCAAGACCTAGACTGGTTCAGTTAAGTCGACCCAAAGACTTTTCTGTTTTTTATCCAGTCCAAGGCCTTCTCTGGTTCAGTCAGATCGACCCTAAGATCTCCCTGTTTCTTATCCAGTTGAAGATTTCAAGACCTAGACCGGTTCAGTTAAGTCGACCCTAAGATTTTTCTGTTTCTTATCCCGTCCAAGGCCTTCTATGGTTCAGTCAGATCGACCCTAAGATCTCCCTGTTTCTTATCCAGTTGAAGACATTCCAAGACCTAGACCGGTTCAGTTAAATTGACCCTAAGATTTTTCTGTTTCTTATCCAGTCAAAGGCCTTCTCTGGTTCAGTCAGATCGACCCTAAGATCTCCCTGTTTCTTATCCAGTTAAAGATTTCAAGACCTAGACCGGTTCAGTTAAATCGACCCTAAGATTTTTCTATTTCTTATCCAGTCAAAGGCCTTCTCTGGTTCAGTCAGATCGACCCTAAGATCTCCCTGTTTCTTATCCAGTTGAAGATTTCAAGACCTAGACCGGTTCAGTTAAATCGACCCTAAGATTTTTCTGTTTCTTATCCAGTCAAAGGCCTTCTCTGGTTCAGTCAGATCGACCCTAAGATCTCCCTATTTCTTATCCAGTTGAAGATTTCAAGACCTAGACCGGTTCAGTTAAATTGACCCTAAGATTTCTCTGTTTCTTATCCCGTCAAAGGCCTTCTCTAGTCCAGCTAAATCGACCCCTAACAGATTTTCCTGATAAAGACTCAGTAGAAGATATCCAAGATTCTCTCAATGATTACTGTTGAGGTTGAAGTCGCCCAAGATTCTCTCAGCGTTACTGTGGAGGTAGTAATCGCCCAAGATTCTCTCAGCGTTACTGTTGAGGTTGAAGTCGCCCAAGATTCTCTCAATGATTACTGTTGAGGTTGAAGTCGTCCCCAGGTTCTCTCCCCGTTACTGCAGAGGTAGTAATCGTCCCCAGATTCTCTCAGCGTTCCTGTTGAGGTAGTAATCGTCCAAGGTTCTCTCGGCGTTCCTGTTGAAGTAGTAACCATCCCTGGTTCATTCATCACCTTTTGAAGATCCAGATCCAGCTCCTGTAACCAGTCAGGACACATCTATACAAAAAGTTTGAATACCAGCTCCTGCGACAGGTCAGGTAATCATTTTCTTTTGCAGGTACGCAAGTTCTCGCTAAGGAATCTCTTACGCGATCAACACCCAGATGGCATCTATAAGCCCGTCCACCTTCCATCATCTCCTAGCATGGCATCTATAAGCCCATCATCCTATCCATCAATCTCCAAATGGCATCTGTAAGTCCATTCCCCACATCACACTAATATGTGAGCGCAAATTTCTTGGCACTCTAGTGTTCAATCATCTTCCACCTTCGGATTACGAAAGGCACGTCAGCCAATCTGCATCCTCAGGTCTAAGAAGATTGAACAGGGGAAACTGTTGTACCCCAAAATTTGCCCTCCCATTTTCTTCAAAATTTGCCAAGTCAAAGCTTCAAAATCTCCCCAAGGGTTGCACAGTTCAAGGGCCTCCTAACAGTCAAAAATTAGGGTTTTGGTTCTGACAAAGAAAATGAAGTTTCCAAGGGTCCAATCAAGTCCTATATGCCTACAAACATGGTCAAGCATCCTCATGCCAAGTTTCAAAACTTACAGCACAAAATTGCACAGTCAAAAACCCTAATTGCTCAACAGTCAACTGCAGGGGCAAAATGGTCATTTGACAGTCAAAAGTTCAAATTTTAGGTCAACATCTCATTTTGAAGCCACAAACATCATTTTATCAATGCTTGATCATGATTCTCAAAGCTTGGCTCAAAAAATCTCAAGATGCAAAAGTTTCCATATTTGGACAGTTGAAAAAGTCAACTGTAACTTGACCAAGGCATAACTTCCACATGGATTATCAGAAAAATTCCATCCAAAGCTCATTTTGAATAGAAAGACATTTCCTACAACTCCTCTTCACACTTCAAGTCCAAGAAATGCTCTCACAAAAAGTTATCAATTTCAACATTATAGGTCATCTTCAAAAGTCAACAAAAAGGGACTTTAAGTCAAAGGCCATAACTTGAGATTAGTAAATCAAAATGACATGGGACCAAAGGCATTGGTTATAGGACTTCAAGACCTTTCCAAAATGTCCAAGAACATGAGCAAAGCTTAAAAATTTAGCAAGTTATGCCTTGTGGAAGTTGGGAAATTTTTGGATATTTTGAAAAGTCAACTTTGCTTCAAAAGCCTTAAAATTGCTAATGGGCCACATTTTCTTCCAAAATTCATCATCCAAGGCATGTGCACGACCATTTGGCCCAAAGGGAAGTTTTTCATCATTTTTATTTATTTATTTGGATTTTTAATTGCTAATAATTCATTTAATTAATTAAAATATGTGAAAAATACCAAACCAATGCAATCAAATCCTTTTATGCATGGAATAACTTCATATTTTCGTGCATTATTAGATAAGGAAAGAATCAATGTGAATTGAACATGATTGGTAGCAAATATGCATGAAAAGATTGGAAAATATATGCATGGAAAATCAAATATCATTCCATCAATGCAAGGATTCTTTGGACCAAATTTCCAACCCTAATCATTCACACATATATACTCATGCAAACCCTAGTGCTCAGAACCTCGAAGCTGCGCAAGAACACCATAACCAAGTTTGCATTTTTTCAAGAAAACTCAAATACTGAAAACCACCTTCCAGTGCGATTCAAGGCCAAACAATCATTCCATTGTGTTCCTGAGGCTTCAAGGAACGTGTTTGAATAAAAATCATCATCCCTAACATCAAGAATTGGTAATTATAAGTCAGACTGTATCACTCTTTTTGCATAATCCTGTTTTATTATTCAGGCCATATCCATGCATTTTGATTCTTGATTTGTACTAATGAATTGATTCTGAAGCTAGCAGTATGATTTAATTGAAGAATCATTGCCCATACGCGATTTCACCATGAACGACACCTAGGGTTTTCAAAACCTTGAATTGGGGGTTTACTCCTATGGGAAAATTGGACCATAAGAATGATTCCATTGAATTCGTGAGGTTCCACTGGATCTAACATACACCTCGCGATTAATTTATGATTAGCAGGTTGCTAATCGCTATTTTTGTATACACTATTTAGTGGGGGTTTAAAACCCCTGCTATTCAATTGTTTTTTTATTTCAGGTAAAGCGTAACAAGGAAGAAGAAGATGAGGTGTAGGCCAGTAAGTGGTTCATTTGAATTTCCGCGCTAAAGTCCCATTAACTCTTGTTTTATCTTATAATAATTAGTTGTCATTATATATTCAAAGCGTGCGTTTGGTTCAAGTGGCAAGCGAGCATATTGGTAACCTCTGGGACCTGGGTTCGATCCCAGGTCCCCCTCACTTTCAATAATATTTTTCCTAACGTCATCCTGTGCAGTTTCTTCCCTGAAGACCATCATACACTCACAATCCAAGTGTGCCACATGGCCACTGAAGGCAATCTGAAGGCCCAGATCTGATGAGCACCATAGGCGTTAGTCAATGCACCTGCACGCTGGCATGAAAAGTCAATAAGGCCAAGGATAATTGGGCCATAATTGCTACAATAATACCTCCCTATTGGGGACAGAACCCCCCAAGGTTTTGTAATTCTCTTCTTTTTTTTTTTTTTTTTTGTTTCAATTATTTCTTTTTAATTCTATAATTTAATTTATTTTCATAAAATATAAAAAATAGTAAAAAAATCAGAAAAGACAAAAATCAAAATATATTTTATTTAATTAATATTTTTTGTAAATAAATAATATCATTTAATTTAGTTTTCAATTCTAGGGTTAAGTTTAATGCTCTTCTTAATAAATCAAAAACTTGTAGAATTAGGTTTTAATTATTTTAATTACTTTTTCTTTTATTTTCTCATTACTAATAACTAATTATTTATTTTTATAAATCAAATTGCATTAATTAATTAGGTTTAATTCTAGGTAATTTTCATATTTTCTTAATAAATTAAAAAATAGCTAGAATTAGGTTTAAATTTCATTTAATTCTCATTAAAATCATAAATACCAAAAAACCTCAAAAATAATTCCTTTTTGTTTTATTTTAATTAATTTGTTAATAATAATTTAATTTCATTAAAAAGGGTCCAACGCCCTCGCTTTCAATTTTAATTCAATTCGCGCGTTTTATTTCTTTTTCTTATAATATTAATGTAATTCTCCCAAAGCCGTGTAAATTTATATTTCTCGCACTTTCCTTTATTTTATGTCAAATCGGGTCCTGGATTTAAATTTGGCGATGTGGACCCGCGCCTTTGTAATAGTTTAGGAACTTTATATTTCCGCAACTTTTTTAACTGTTAATAATGGCATGCAAGAATGAATGATTAAATAAAAACAAACGCGTAGATCACCATGACATGAACAAGACATAAATGTAAATGAACATGACACACAAATCACACACCACCCCTAGGGTACGCCTCACTGTTGCCTTGCCTCGAAAGGTGATTGTCGAGTAGAGGATGTCTTAGTAAGTCCTCATGATCCGGGAACCTGGCATGAGGGTAGCTTCTAAGGTGTCTTCCCATTGCTCCGGTGATCACCATGTCCTGAACCTTCGAATTGACCCGAACACCTCCAACGGTGGTGCTACCTACCTCTCAATGGTGGGATGGCACTACTTTAAAGGACATTTACACAGACGAATTCCTTAGGGTAGGTAGACGACTCTAGATACTTGCTCTAATTTCAAAACAAATCAAAAACTTCTTTTCACACCGACACTTTGCAAAAAGCTTTCAAAACAACTTTTCAAACACTCTTGAGGACTGATACAAGAGTCGATCTGAAACTTTCAAAGAAACTTTTTAAAACCCACAGTTGAAAAGCAAACAAACCATTTTGAAAACACAAATGAGCAAGTATCTAAGAGCCCATGGATAACCATGGATAGAAAGGGTGCTAACACCTTCCCTTTCTATAATCTACCTCCCGAACCAAGAGCAATCTCTTTAAGGAATTTTTCTGTGCTTTTGTCCTTTCCATTTGGAGAAAATAAAAGACGGTGGCGACTCTTGCTTCCGCGACATTTCGCGAACCAGCGTTAAACAGTCAGTTCCAGATCCACCGATCACACACATCGTTGTCGAAGTCAAAAACTAGGTCAAGAATCAGCATGTCATGAGGGCCATCCCTCCGAACATATCCAAACTGCCTTAGAGCTAAACAGGGGTTGTAGGTGATGCCTCCCCTTATGCCAAGTAGTGGGACATTAGGGAATTCCCCACAACGATCAATGATGATGACATTTTCTCTGGACCGAGAACACCAATGAACATCAAAATGTGTGAGGGTCATCAACCGTTGTGACCACCTTAGACCCTGCTCATTCTTCAAAACTGATTGGGGAAGGTGAGAAATAAACCACCTTGCTAGAAGAGGACTACAGCACATGAGAACACCTCTTTTCCTCATTGTTCGTGTGTGAAATGAGTGTAGGATGTCCCCAAGCAATGTAGGTACAGGATTCCGGGATATGAAAATCTTGACAGCATTCACATCTATAAGCTGAATAGGGTTTGGGAACAAGACCAACCCATAGATGAGGAGTGCTACAATCTCTTCAAAAGCTTGTAGATCTAGGGAATTCCAGCAGTCTTGTGCCTTCTCAAACAGAAACTTTGCCAAGAAACCCTCGACACCACTTATGGTTTCCCAATGTCCTTTGATGTCAGATGGTTGCAAGTGTAATGCTTGAGCAACATCTTCAGGCTTTGGTTCTTTTTTTGTACCGTTGTAGGGTAGTTGATGAAGAATAGGAATTCTCAGGAGTTGAGAAAATTCCTCCAAAGTGGGCACTAGTTGATAATCAGGGAATGTGAAACAGTGGTGTAAGGGGTCAAAGAACTGGAAAAGAACTTTCACCATGTCTTCTTCAATGTTGGATTTGACCAAGTTGAGAATTCTACCATGTCTTTCACTGAAGAGAGAATTCTCCATAATCCTAGAAGTAAGCTCCTTGAGTTGAGGAGGGATTATCACAAGGTTGACCTGGATTGTTTTCCTGCGGAGTGATTCCATAACCTACAAAACAAGAACAAAGATGAAGATCCAAACCCTTGAAATGGTTAGTGGATGCATATGATGCTTTATGATGTACATGATGTATGAACAAGCACATGTACAAGAAAGTCACACAAAACCGTAGTTTCAGGCTTGCATGAGGTTTCATAGGTAAGTACCCTCTTGAGTTTAGTTGGCTAAAACCTATCCTACAAATAGTAATCGGGTTCTAAGGAGCTCAACATCACTGGATTGTTTTCTATGTTCATTGTTTTGGTTTGGCCACTTAACTGGCGACCAAAATATTCCAAGAAAATAACCCTCAATGAGTGTAGTATCGAGTATCTACCAACTTCGGACTGCACCAAGGCCGGTCATCTCACTACCCCTAATAAAAGGTCAAGATGGTCAATTAAGGTTCTAAGAGTTCATTAGTGCTTCATGACATCACTCAGCGGCCCCGTATTCTCTTTGATTGACTCAAAGGCTACCGGTACTCACAAATATGTCGCACTAATATAGCTATTGCTTCAACCATGTCGGTATACCCCGCACAGTTTCCACAATGTATTGCTATTTACCTATGAATGTTTCCCAAATCCGGGTAGAGGATTTCAAGCCCAAACAAGAGAACCAAATGTAAAGAAAACAAAGCAATCAAGACAAGCATGCAAAGGTAATCTAAGCCATAAGGTTACTCCATTTTTAAAGTTTTCCCCAGCAGAGTCGCCAGTTCTGTGATACGGTGGGAGAACTGACCTGGGATTTTGCGTTTGTGTTTGCAAATGTTTCGGTTTAGCAAGAGTCACCATCGACTTTTTATTTTATCCTAAGGAAAGGTCAAAAAGCACAGGAAAGACCTTTGAGATGTTTTCTTGGGTTCGGGGAGTAGATTATAGAAAGGGAAGGTATTAGCACCCTTTCTATCCATGGTTATCCATAGGCTCTTAGTTACTTTTTTAGATCACTTGCTTTGCTCTTCAATTGTTTGAAATGGTGCTCTTCAATTGTTTGAAATGGTGCTTTGTGTGTGGTTTTGAAAGATGTTTTTGAAAAGAGGCCATCATTGTGGCAACCTTTGTAATGATTCTTGTTTGAATGTATACAAAGGTGTTTTTATCCTTTGAAAAGTTTTCCATGTTTGAAAGTAGGGTTTTGAAATTGTGTTGTGAAGTGTGTTTGAAAAATAGCAAGGATGTTTTACAAGCTTTTGATCAAGTAACTAAGAACTATCTACCCTATTTTACTCAAAGATATTTCTTATGTTTTTAACCCTTTTAATAGTGTTGTTTCACCATTGCATTTGGTGAACAACCTTGTGTTAGGATGTTAAACGGGACAGGCGCGGGTCATCGTATATACTATGATAGCAATTGTGTCAAGTATTTTTGGCAATTTTCTTGAGGGACTTGATCATTTTGCTTATGCAACTCAGATAGCGTCATCGAGGGACTATGATCTTTTGTTTTTGTTTTTGTTTTGCCAAAATACTTGACATGCATACCATGGCCCATTTTTGAAGGCAACAAGTGGATTGTAACCCTAGGGGTGCAAGTGTGCATTGTGTTTGTTTTTCATGCATTTTGTCTTTGATTAGGTCAAACTATTTGTTGGTTTTGATTTTGCATACAAACCCTAATTCTAATAATGGCATAATTGAAAGCATTTAAGTGCGTAAAAATAAATCTAAGCTATTACAACTTTGATATAGGGAGGGGGTATAATTTTGAATAGGGGGTATTTGACAAGAAATATAAAACCCTAATTACTATTACATCCAAATTGAATTCTTTGTGCAATGTTAAAATAAATGGGCAATATTTAAATAAACACAATAAATAAATGTTAAATAAAAATGTATTTATGCAAAAAAGATTTTTTATGTATGTAAAGTATTTTCAATGGAAAGAAATATAAAGAATAAAAAAAGTTAATTTTATTTATTTTTAGGATAAACCCTAATTCTCCTTATAGAAAACAAAACTATATTATTTATATACAAAATATATTAATATGTTACAAAATAAGAATATATTATAAAAAAAATGTTTTTTTAGTATAAGATAATAATAAAAAATAAAAATGTAATATTTTGTGTTTTTTGTTCTAATTATTTAATAAAATATGTTAAGTGTGTATAAAAATAAAATAAACTATTTACAAAAATGTGTATATTTCAAGGAAATATTTTCAAATATGAATAAAATAAGAAATGAAAATAAAAGTATTTTCTTTACATTATTTTCAAGTTTTAATAAACAATATAAAATATTTAAACATTTTAATGTTAGAAATAATTAAAATAAATACCAAATAAATGTAAAAATTTATGAAAATATTTTTTAGGCATTTTTTATGTTTGGAAATAAAATAATAAAGTCAGAAATAAAATGAAAATGCAAAAATAATAAAAATACAAAGAAATGGGCCATGGGGTGTGAAAAGTAAGCTGGGAGGTGTTGGAAGCGAGAAGGCCAGGCCCAGCCCAGACTTCATCTTCTTCCTTGTGACAAACAGAAAAACGTGTGCCCTGTATCCATCTTTGAACATCCTGGAAACGTGACTTTTTGCCAAAACTTACAACATCAAACTTGTAGAGAATTTAAACATGAATCTAACCATATAAAGCATTAAATCTAACTTTCAAAGACCAGAGAGAATTTCTCTGGCCCTAATTTCTAACCTAGATTTTTCATAAAGTTCATGGATGAAATTCTCCTAGCACGATTAATATAAATGAAAACTGAGCATATGTATGGTTTCAGGGCAATGAGTACAACATCTTTTATTCATAAACCTAAGGCTAAATGTTCCTAAATAGAGAGATAGAAGTTCATGAAAAACTTGTTTCAGTTGGACACGAGTATGGCAATGCAGCAACTTTCAGTGATGCCTGAGGTTCTTTTGAGCTTGCTTGATGTTCCCTGAACCTTTCCCAATGCTTAGTTTGTTTTGAAATGGCCCGAATCTCTCCACAAAACTCAACCTGCAAAGCTTCAAAGCAAAAATGGTGATGTGTGTAAATGGAGTTACAGTAGCTTGTGAATGGTCTGGACAGCTTAGGTGTATTGTTTAGAATGTGTTTGAAGTGATTTGGGACAAAACGCACGAGGGGATTTGGTTGTGGCTTGTGATTTGCAGAACTGGCTCTGTTTTGGGCAGAAATGAAGATTTTGTACTTAAGGGTGTTTGAGGGATGAAGGGCTTGTGTTTCTGGCTTACAAAGATGTGCAAAACTTGTTTGAAAACTTTGCTTGAGTTGATTTTATCAGATGTGTGAGTTATTGACTTTTGGCACAATGGCTTGTTTTGAAAGAAAAGTTGAAGTGAAATGAGATAAGCCTGTACAGGCTATCTCCAAGCATGCACCAACTTCTTGTACCTTTTCCTAAGTTTGTGGAACTTGTTTGCTGCAAGGAAAGAAGTCCAAGGCTCAAGAAAATTCAATTTGACATAAAGTTGCCTTTATGGAAATGGAAGTATGATCTTTATGCCCAAAATGGAAATGTTCATTGTACAATGCTCCCTTGATAAGAAAAATGCCAATGTCCAATGTATTTGAATTCAATTTTTGAGTGTAAATTGGTTTAGAGGCCTGTAATTATGTACTAAGCTAGTTTGGTCAGATTTTGCAAGTGGTATGAACATGTATTGGCCATGGTTACAAAGTGAGTTTTTGCCAACTTTAAGCATTCGATTCTCCCTAACCACAAAGGTGTTTGAGGAGTTCTTGGACAATTTGGAAAGCTTTCAACATGTACTATAATTCATATTTGAAATGCAACTTAAGACTCCAAATGGAACTATGTGAAAAATGACCAAGAAGATGGGTCAAAATCCTGCCTAAACTAGGGCAAAATTTCTCTAAGTTAAAAGTTTTAGGGACCCTTGTTCCAAAAATCATAACTTGAGATCCAAGCTTCTTTTGAGAAAACTTTGTGAATCAAATTTGTAGACTTTGTGATGGAATACAACTTTCATGTTGTAAGTTTTGTTTGAATCCATTTTCATCTTGGTGAAAATGTGGGGCAAAGTTAGGAAAAAATTAAGAAATTTTCATAACTTAGAAAATTTCATAGCTTAGAAAATTTCTAAGTTATGAAAATTTTCAATTTCAAACCCTAATTTACAATTTTGGGTTTCTTGATGAACAAGTTTCATAATTTGACATATCTTGATGAAAAATGACCCTTGGTACTTGATTTTGACCAAAAAGTCAAAGTTTGACTTTTTAGTGTACAGTCAACTTTTGATTAGTTGACTGGAAAATTCATCTGTCAATCCTATGCATTTGAGATCTTTTGAACTTGTTGAAGGGGTCAAGATAATGTCATTTAGTCCTTGATTCCATGGTTGATCTTGATTTGCCATTGGCTAGGTCAAACAGTCAAAAATTGCCTTTGTATACTCAAAACCCTAAAAATGACCATTTTGCCCTTTTGGTGTTCTGATCAAATTTCTTGTGGAATTGTGATCCAAACTTGATAAAATGGTTCATATGAGTTCACAATGTTGATGTGGGTTAAAATTTATTAGGTTTGACTGTCAATTAGCCACAGTTGACTTTTTCCCCAATACAGTTGATTTCTAGGTCAACTGTCCAATTGACTGGGAAAAAATTTGATTCAAGGCTTGAAACTTGGTATGGACAAACTTGTGAGTCCAACATGAAGTATGAAAGTCAATTTGGGCATTGAAGGTCCAAAAATCCCTGTGCAAACTCAAACCCTAATTTCAGGTCAACAGTGCAAGGAGATGTCTTGAGTAGAGCAAACCCTAGCTTGGTCTTGAGTTCCAAGAGTCTTGTGATGAGAAATGTTGATAAAATGAGAGGGAAAATTTTGGGGTACAACAGTTTCCCCTGTTCAATCTTCTTGAACCTGAAGAGTTAGATTGGCAAGTTTGCCTTTCGTGACTCGAAGGTAAAAGAGGATTGGACACTAGAGTGCCCGTAAATTTGCACTCGTCAAAATATTGTTGAGGGAATGGGCTTAAAGATGCCATTTGGAGATGGTAGAATCTTGCTGGAGATGGGCTTAAATATTCCATCCAAGAATGTTTGTTGAACCGTAATTTTGTAGGTCAGAAGAATGAGCATCAAAATGGTATACGTGTATGGAATGCATTTGAACTGTATCTGGAGACTGAGTCTGTATGAGAAAAGGAATGGCGTCCGTGTCGGGAGCGTATCTGAGCTGTAACTGTATTTGCTTTGAATGAATATCAGAATGACTGTCGTGTTCGGAGTGTATCCGTATTTTGAATGAGTAACGGGGAAACATCTGTATATGGAAGCAACTGTGTGCTAGGGGTAAGTTCTAAATGAGTGACAGAATGGCAATCATGTCTGGAGTGTATATGGACTGTATCTGAAGTTGAGATCTGTATGAGTAGCAGAATGACTTCCGTGCCTGGAGTGTATCTGAGACTGTAACGGGAATCTGAATAAGTGACAGAATGACTTCCATGGCAATCTACATTGGGGAGAATCAAACTTCTGGTGTAAGGGCCAGAATGGCATCCGCGTTTGGAGCGTATTTGAGCTTGAAGTTGATAGTTGAATCTGAATGAAAGATAGAATGGCCGCCGTGTCTGGGGTGTACCTAGTCTGTATCGGATTGCTGAAGTCTGAATGAGTAGTAGAATGACCGTCGTGTCTGGGGTGTATCCGTACTGTATTTTGACTTGAAACTCCGAATGAGTAATAGAATGACCGCCGTGTTTTGGGGTGTATCCATAATGTATCTGAATAGTCGTTAACGATAGCCTGAAAAGGGTAAAATTTTAGCTAAAACACAAAGTCATGTTGCATGATATGTATGATGTAATGAACTGTGTTTCATATATGAATGTAATGGATGTGCATGTAAGCCGAGTAGCTGTCTTGCTGAGGAAAATAAATCCTTGATAATTGGAGACAGTGAAATCCTTGACTGTTGCCGGGGAAAGTGAATCCTTGACCGATACTGGGGATTCCAAAATCTTTGATTACTGAAGATGAGAAATCCTTGCTGACTGCTTGGGGATTGGAGATCTATGATTGTTGAGAAAGAGAAATCATGGGACCACTGTTGGGGATTGAAAATCCTTGGTGACTGGTGGGGATAAGGAAAACTCTGAAAATCTCTATCGGGGAGTTAAAGCCTGGGAGGCTTCTGCTGGAGAGATGAGACCGAGAATCTCCTATCTGCTAGGAAATAACTCTGTGGGGAGAATGTTTACTTGGCCAGAGAAATTAGGAGCTTGGGTTGTACACCAATCTACTGGGGAAGTTGGGGGAACACCGAATGGTTCTCACTGGGGATTGATAGTTGTGAATTTGACTTTACTGGGGGTGTATACTTCAAGGTTTTAGCTTTGTTGAGGATCTGAATGCCGTACCGTAGGGGATTTCTTTGGAATAGCATAAGGATACCTTCCTACACCTTCAACCTATCAGTAATTATCCTTTCTCAGTTTGGTTTTATTTGTAAGTAGTGATTATATTCAAATGCATATGCATATTTAACAAAACTTTGGACGTTTTCAAATAAAACACAAGTGTAAAAAGAAACGAAAAGCAAGCAAATTTCTGCACTTTGAAGTATCTTTGTATTAACTTTTGTAAGTATCTTTGTACAAAGGAAACAGACATCCTAGTAAGAGAATTTTGTCATAAAATTGAGAAAAATTTATACAAAAAGAAAGATGGCTATGTGTAACAATTCCATGGGATTCTCATTCTGCTATAGCCTTCACAACTCTGAGTATCTTGTTTATTCGCTGCTTCATCCGCCGATGATTGGATTGATCAGCAGCTTGGAGCTTGTGGGTGAAGAGATTGTTCTTAAAGTGATCTGACGATACATAGTCATACGCTTTAATTCCCTAACTTTTTCCTGGACCGCCCTTTTGGGTTTTCGATCCACCGGGAAACCCTTTTTTGCCCAAGTCGCCCTTTCGGGTTTTCAACTTGTCGGGTGTATAGATTTTTGTTTATCCTTAATTTTTTCCTGAACCGCCCTTTTGGGTTTTCGATTCACCGGGATGCCCATTTTTGCCCAAGCCGCCCTTTCGGGTTTTCGACTTGTCGGGTCATTTTATGCGTAGTATCTTTTGACTATGTCTGCGTTCGCAGGGTGCAGCAAATCGTCACCGTCCATGGTGGTCAGAATCATTGCCCCACCAGAAAAGATGCTCTTGATCACAAATGGTCCTTCGTAAGTAGAAGTCCACTTTCCCCTGGGATCACTTTGCGGTAAGATGATCCGCTTGATTACAAGATCTCCGACTTGATATACTTGGCGTCTGACTTTCTTGTTGAAAGCCTTGATCATTCGTTTTTGATACGTCTTACCATGACAAACAGCAGTAAATCGTTTCTCGTCGATCAAGTTAAGTTGATCAAGCTGGGTCTGAATCCAATCGTCTTCACTCAAACTGACATCCTTCATAATCCTCAAGGAAGGAATCTGAACTTCCATAGGTAGAACATCTTCCATGCCATATACCAAATAAAAGGGAGTTGCCCCTGTTGAAGTACGTGTCATGGTACGATATCCATGCAGAGCAAACGGTAACATCTCATGCCAGTCCTTGTAGGTGACTGTCATCTTTTGAATGATCTTCTTGATATTTTTGTTCGCGGCTTCAATAGCACCGTTCATCTTCGACCGATAGGGAGATGAATTGTGATGATAAATCTTGAACTGCTCGCACAGAGCAGTGATCATAGTGTTGTTCAAATTTGTACCGTTGTCTGTGATGATCCTGTCGGGAATACCATACCGGCATATGAGGTTCTGCTTAATGAAGCGGGCAACCACATTCTTTGTAACTGAGGCGTAGGAAGTTGCTTCGACCCACTTGGTAAAATAATCAATAGCGACCAAGATGAAGTGATGTCCATTGGATGTTGTAGGCTTGATCTCCCCAATCATGTCAATGCCCCACATTGCGAATGGCCAAGGAGCTGTCAGAACATTGAGAGGAACAGAAGGAATATGTACTTTGTCGGCGTAGACTTGACATTTGTGGCAAGTACGGGAATGTTGATGACAATCAGCTTCCATGGTAGACCAGTAGTAGCTTGCCCTTAGAATCTTCTTAGCCATCGTATGTCCGCTCAAGTGGGTGCCAAATGTGCCACTATGTATTTCGGTCATGATCAACTCTGCTTCAACCTTGTCTACACAACGAAGTAGAACACAATCATGACTGTGCTTATAAAGGACGCCATTTCTTAGGAAGAACTTGGCATCATTTCTCCTTAAGAACCTTTTGTCATTGACGGAAGCTCCTTCAGGATATTCTCGAGTTTGGAGATACCTTTTGATTTCATTAAACCAGGGTTGTTTCACTACTTCTTCGGTATTAATCTCATGATAGTGCGCAGGTTCATCCATTCGCTCGAAGGTGATTTAGGGAGCCTCGTTATCCCAGTTGAGTTTAAACATGGAAGACATTGTAGCCAGAGCATATCTAACTGATTTTCTTCTCGCGGGAAATGCTCGAAGGTAATCTGCTCGAAATGAGGCAACAATGTTAAGACATGTTCTTTGTATGGGATAAAATTAGGATGTTTAGTGTCCCACTCTCCTTTGACTTGACTGATAATCAAAGTCGAGTCCCCAAATACGACCAAAGATTTGATTCCCAAGTCTATTGCAGCCTTGAGACCAAAGATGCAAGCTTCATATTCAGCCATGTTGTTGGTACAGCTGAAGCAAAGTCGGGCAGTGAAGGGTGTATGGCAACCTTCCGGAGAAATGAGTACCGCACCGATACTGTTTCCAAGTGAATTTGAAGCACCATCAAAGTACAGGGTCCATCAGGATCCTTGTTCAGGTCCGTCATACGGTCCGTTACCTTCAATATTGTCCAATGTCATGATGTCCTCGTCAGGGAAGTCGAATCTCATTGATTGGTAATCTTCAACGACTTGATGAGCAAGATGGTCAGCTAGTATACTCCCTTTTATAGCCTTTTGGGTAGTATATTGGATATCATACTCAGTTAGGATCATTTTCCATCTAGCGATTCTTCCAGATAAAGCAGACTTCTCGAAGATATACTTGATCGGATCCATCTTGGAAATCAGCAAAGTGGTATGGGTCAACATATACTACCTTAGCCGGCGAGCAGCCCATACCAAAGCACAACAAGTTTTCTCGAGCAGTGAGTAGCGAGTCTCACAGTCGGTAAACTTTTTGCTAAGGTAATAAATGGCATGCTCTTTTCGACCAGACTCGTCATGTTGGCCCAGTACGCACCCCATTGAGTTATCCAAAACAGTCAGATACATGATTAACGGCCTTCCTTCAACGGGTGGCATCAAAATAGGAGGTTCCAGTAAATACTCCTTGATCTTATCAAAAGAAACTTGATAATCATTGTTCCATTCAACTACCTGATCTTTCTTCAACAGTTTGAACATTGGCTCACAGGTAGATGTTAGGTGAGAGATGAACCTTGCGATATAGTTTAAGCGTCCCAAGAATCCTCTAACCTCCTTTTCAGTGTGGGGGGCAGGCATTTCTTGTATAACTTTGACTTTAGCAGGATCAACCTCAATGCCTTTGTTGCTGACAATAAATCCCAAAAGTTTACCAGACCTAACTCCAAAAGTGCACTTGCTTAGGTTCAGTCTGAGCTTAAACTCCTTCAACCTGACAAACAGCTTTTGCAGATGATCAAGGTGTTCTTCCTCTGTCTGTGATCGGGCTATCATGTCGTCTACGTAAACTTCAATCTCATGATGTATCATATCATGAAATAAAGCTACCATGGCGCGTTGATAGGTTGCCCCGACATTCTTCAATCTGAACGTCATCACATTGTAGCAGAAGGTACCCCATTGCGTGACAAAAGTAGTTTTCTCCATGTCCTCGGGGGCCATTTTGATCTGGTTGTATCCCGAGAATCCATCCATGAAGGAAAATACCTTGTGTTGAGTCGTGTTGTCAACCAGGATGTCAATGTGTGGCAGTGGAAAATCGTCTTTAGGGCTAGCCCTGTTTAAATCCCGATAGTCCACACACATTCTGACTTTGTCGTCCTTCTTAGGCACGGGCACAATGTTAGCAACCCATTATGGATAGGAAGTAACAGCCAGAAAGCCAGCGTTGAATTGCTTCATTACCTCCGCTTTGATCTTCTCAGACATGTCGGGCCTCATTCAGCGGACCTTTTGTTTGATCGGTGGACAGTCTTCTCTCGTAGGGAGACGGTGAACCACGATATCTGTGTTTAATCCCGGCATGTCTTCATAGGACCAGGCAAAGATCTCAACATATTCGTTCAATAACTGCACTAAGCGTTCTTTGACATCTAGTTCCAGGTTGGCACCCACCTTTACCTATTTCTTGTCTTTCTTTGTTCCCAAGTTGATGGTTTCCAGCAACTCTTCATGAGGCAGAATAGCCCTCTCTTCTTATTGCAAAAGTCTGGCTAACTCTCTCGGCACTTCACAGTCTTCGTCAACTTCGTACTCAGCATGATTGACCAAATCTTCAGAGTTACCAAAGGCTAAAGAAGAATAGTCACCCATGGAATCCGGAGTGGATGGGTACCTGCATTTGTGAGTGTGGGTCTGTGTAAGGGATAGCCATCCTTAAACAAAACAAAATGCAAAAGGAAAGAAAATGAACACAACAGTTTATAGATGAAAACGTCCAATAATTCATTAAAACATGGCATATGATAATGAAGAAAATCGAGCCCTTACAAATGGACCTATATGCCCCGGGCAAGGCATAAGGTGAAAATAGTGTACGAATTGTTTAGTTATTACAAACCAAAATAGGAAATTGTTCAAAGATAAATTACTGGTTGATGAAGGTGATGGGAATAAAGTCCTTTGCTTCCCAGTTGCTTAATCCCCCTTCGATGGTTGGAAAGATCCAATCTTCAAAGTTGTCCTCTTCATCATCATCTTCTACAGCATTAATTCCCTGGTGAGTGATTTTGACGGGTGGTCCCCCAGCCTTGGAGCGACGCATAGCTTTCTGACCTGCAGCAGTAAACCCTAGTCCAAACTTGTCCGTCTTATGGGGAAAATCAGGCAGTTGCCCCCACACTGTACTCTTTCCCTCTCTGACTACAGCCTCTGCATCCTTGAGAGATGCCATCCTAGCCATATGCTTGGAAATGATAGGCACATCAACCATTGTCTTCGCAACTGCGACCTCGGGAGAAACTTCCTCAAAATGTTGGAAAGGCGTTTCTATGAACTCGCCATCCAACTCCACATAGCGGAAGGAGTTGAGGTTACTTATCATGTACTCTTCCTCGCCGTGCACTGTTATAATTTTAACCTGAACAGGATACTTTAGCATTTGGTGTAAAGAGGAGGTAACTGCCCCCAGCATAGTGGATCCACGGCCTTCCCAATAAACACGAATATGAAGGACGGATGTCCATCACATAAAAGGTGGAGTTGAAAACCTCTGTGCCCACTTTGATAGGAATGCCAACCTCTCAGTGGACCATTCTTTTGGACCCATAAAAGGCCCTAACAACGATGTTACTGGGTTTGAGGGTCAATCCTTTGCAGTCCAAACGGTCTAACGCTTTCTTTGGCAGCACATTCAAGGATGAATCGGTATCAACTAAGACATGGGCAAGGGTGGTTCCCCTGCATTCAACTAAGACATGCAGCGCGTCGTTGTGTTTCCTTCCCTTGGGAGTCAAATCAGCATCGGAAAAACCAAGACCATTATCAGCAGTAAGGCTGGCCACGCACTCTTGAAACTGGTCAGCCGAAGTTTCTTGAGGCACGTGTGCCGCCTTTAAAAATTTGATTAAGGCCTTAGCATGGGCCTCAGAGCAGAGTAGAAGAGCCAACATGGAGATTTTGGAAGGGGTCTTCCCTAGCTGTTCCACGATGTCGTAGTCGCTCTTTCTGATTATCTTCAAGATTTCTTCCATTTCTTTCTGGGTGGTTTCGGGGATAACCACAGTATGAGCCTTCGTCCTGACAGGCGCTTCTAGTATCCCCTTACCCTTATTGGTAGTATCAACAAACGGTCTAACTTCAGGAGTATCCAATTCTTCAATTATCGGGCCTTGCACAGATGGCTTAACAGGCACAGAAGCTTTCGAGGGTCAGAAGACTGCTTGAGGGGGAGCAATCTCCGGAGAAAAAATCCGTCCGCTACGAGTTATCTTGCTTGTTCCCGCAATGTTCCCTATATCAGGGGTTTCATCTTCAGAATTCTCTTGGACTGATTCAATCTGTTTGATACCATGATAGAAGATTTCTCCTCCATAGTTCCATGGTATCGTTTTGTTAGATTGATACGGGACAGGCCCCGGCATGGTGATTTTCAATGGTACAAATTTAGGGTCGGGCGTAATCTTGACAGGCCTTTTGCAAGCCTTGGGAAGATTGTCGGAGATGGTTATTATTGCAATGTCATTGGTTGAAGTAGCAAAATTAGCAGGAGTAACAGGAGTGAAGGTATCAACAGGAGTCTTTTGGAATAGTATCTCTTGGTTATCCATCAGGCGTTGGATGCCTGATTTCAACATTGGGCAGTCAGCTCGTATGTTTAAACAAAAGTAACAATCTTTTCCACAGCCTGGGAATATCCCGGCTCTCATCAAATTCACTTTAATCACTGGTAAGGGAGTCAAAAGGTCAGCAACATTGGTAACATGAAGGTCTTCCATAACGGCATGAACATTATGATCGTGCTTGGGCATTAGGGCAGAAATCACATTCGGCTTTTCAGGCGCATTGAATTCTACCTCCTATGCGTCGATCAGGTCTTGGATTTTATTCTTAAGATCCCAACAATTGTTGGTATCATGCCCTACACTGTTAGAGTGGTAAGCACACTTTGCATTGGAGTGGTAATATGGAGAAGAGGTATTAGGGTTCTTTGGCGCTTCCTTCAAATTGGTAAGATTCAGCTTTAGCAAATGAGGGAGTACTTGAGTTGGCGTCATGTTGATTCGGGTGAACTGCCGTTGTGGCCTTTCTACCCTTTGCTGATTAGATCTTGGCTGATTGCTGCGAGGTTGATCATTTGAAGAGTTTTGAATCATCACAGCCCCTACTGTTGGCCGGCGCTCGGTTCTTCCTTGACTTTTCTGAGAATAAACAGCAGAGGCTTCCTTCTTAGCTAGGAAGGTTTTCTTAATAGCAGTGGATGCGAAGGTATCTTTCTGAATCTTACCACTTTTAATTCCGGCCTCGACCCTTTCGCCGGTCAGAATTAATTCGGTAAATCCCACGGAGGAACTCCCAATTAAATGATTGAAGAAAGGGCCAGACAGGGTCCCTAGAAACATGTCAACTAGCTCTCTATCCGACAATGGTGGTTGCACCCTTCCAGCCAGATCACGCCACTTTTGGGCATACTCCTTAAATCCTTCATTAGAAGCCATACCCATACTCTGTAGTTGAGTACGAGTGGGCGCTAAATCAGCGTTGTATTGGTATTGCCGGTAGAAAGCAGTGGCTAAGTCTTCCCAGTTATGAACCTCTGATCTCTCGAGTTTATAGAACCAGTCCAATTGTGTGCCTGACAAACTGTCTTGAAAAAAGTGTACCCAGAGGTCTTTATCAGATGAGTGGGGTTGGATCTTTTTGACATAGGATCTCAGATGCATCTTTGGGCAGGACAGACCGTCATACTTAGCACATGTAGGAACTTTGAACTTGGGAGGAATGACGATCCCAGCGACCAACCCTAGTTCTTCGAAATCTAAACCAGGTACCCTTTGCAACTCCATGGCTACCAATCGATCCTCAAGATTTTTATATTTATCATCCGCCGGGGGATATTGTTGTTCAGAGTAGTCTTCGTCTTCTTCCTCTTCTTCCTATTCAACTTCAGATTCAGAAGGTACCGCGGCTCCTTTTCCTTTACCAGCCCCTTCATCAGATGTTGAGGGGAACTCGAGAACTTTTCTAGCATTGCTTTCAAACCTTCTTCCAAAAGTGGCTACTCCGGGCCTTTTCTTCTTTTTCTCTTTATTTTTCTCCAACAGTGCTTTAAGTTCCTCTTGACCCTTTGCTAAGGTCATGAGGAGTTGCTGGAATTGAGAATTCTGTGCTTGCAGATCCTTAACCGTCTGCTCCAAATCCATCTTGCTGAAATAAACAGCAGAAAGATAAGGAAACCTGGTGTGAAGACCTGTTTATGCATATGATGAATGATGTGTTATTCATGTAATGCATTCAAGGATTCATAAATTCAAGTTTGTTGCAAACAAAAATAACACACGTCATATTAAGAAGAAATTTGTTAGTACATAAGTGCCCCATGGGCAAAATATTACAAAATTCTTAATGTAAAAAGAGATTGCGCATCCTCTTTGGTGCGATGTAAGTGTTGAGAGTTTCCTCCTCATGCAGTCGGCGGGTAAGCTCCAAAACCTTCTTCTCATTGGCATAGAAGCTGGCTTCAAAAGTATTTCGTTCTTCTTTGAATTGGATCCAACTCTTTTGTAATTCTTCCCATGATGTTGGCATGTCAGGGTGTAGGAGGGTGTATGGAACCTCTCATTCCATAACAGGCTCTTTGATCACAGGGAGAATTTGAGGATATAGCATCATAAGATTATGGGCGCGGGTTCGTACCCACTTGAGATAAGGATCAAGGGGGATGGAATTCTTGTGCCCCAGTGTCTTACTATCCACCTTGTTGGGCATCCTCCAAGCTCTGATGAACCTTTGTCGAAGTCCTTGCGCATCGTTGTCGAAGTCAAAAACTAGGTCAAGAATCAGCATGTCATAAGGGTCATCCCTCCGAGCATATCCAAACTGCCTTAGAGCTAAACAGGGGTTGTATGTGATGCCTCCCCTTATGCCAAGTAGTGGGACATTAGGGAATTCCCCACAACGATCAATGATGATGACATTTTCTCTGGACCGAGAACACCAATGAACATCAGAATGTGTGAGGGTTATCAACCGTTGTGACCACCTTAGACCCTGCTCATTCTTCAAAACTAATTGGGGAAGGTGAGAAATAAACCACCTTGATATAAGAGGAGTACAGAACATGAGAACACCTTTTTTCCTCATTGTTCGTGTGTGAAATGAGTGTAGGATGTCCCTAAGCAATATAGGTACAGGATTCCGGGATATGAAAATCTTTACAGCATTCACATCTATAAGCTGATCAGGGTTTGGGAACAAGACCAACCCATAGATGAGGAGTGCTACAATCTCTTCAAAAGCTTGTAGATCTAGGGAATTCCAGCAGTCTTGTGCCTTCTCAAACAAAAACTTTTCCAAGAAACCCTTAACACCACTTCTGGTTTCCCAATGTCCTTTGATGTCAGATGGTTGCAAGTGTAACGCTTGAGCAACATCTTCAGGATTTGGTTCTTTTTCTGTACCGTTGTAGGGTAGTTGATGAAGAATAGGAATTCTCAGGAGTTGAGAAAATTCCTCCAAAGTGGGCACTAGTTGATAATCAGGGAATGTGAAATAGTGGTGTAGGGGGTCAAATACCTGGAAAAGAACTTTCACCATGTCTTCTTCAATGTTGGAGTTGACCAAGTTGAGAAGTCTACCATGGCTTTCACTGAAGAGAGAATTCTCCGGAATCCTAGAAGTAAGCTCCTTGAGTTGAGGAGGGATTCTCACAAGGTTGACTTGGATTGTTTTCCTGTGGAGTGATTCCATAACCTACAAAACAAGAACAAAGATGAAGATCCAAACCCTTGAAATGGTTAGTGGATGCATATGATGCTTTATGATGTACATGATGTATGCACAAGCACATGTACAAGCAAGTCACATAAAACCCTAGTTTCAGGCTTGCATGAGGTTTCATAGGTAAGTACCCTCTTGAGTTTAGTTGGCTAAAACCTGTCCTACAAATAGTAACCGGGTTCTAAGGAGCTCAATATCACTGGATTGTTTTCTATGTTCATTGTTTTGGTTTGGCCACTTAACTGGCGACCAAAATATTCCAAGAAAATAACCCTCAATGAGTGTAGTATCGAGTATCTACCAACTTCGGACTGCACCAAAGCCGGTCATCTCACTACCCCTAATAAAAGGCCAAGATGGTCAATTAAGGTTCTAAGAGTTCATTAGTGCTTCATGACATCACTCAGCGGCCCCATATTCTCTTTGATTGACTCAAAGGCTAGCGGTACTCACAAATATGTCGCACTAATATAGCTATTTCTTCAACCATGTCAGTATACCCCGCACAGTTTCCACAACGTATTGCTATTTACCTATGAATGTTTCCCAAATCCGGGTAGAGGATTTCAAGCCCAAACAAGAGAACCAAATGTAAAGCAAACAAAGAAATCAATACAAGCATGCAAAGGTGATCTAAGCCCTAAGGTTACTCTACTTTTAATGTTTTCCCCAGCAGAGTCGCCAGTTCTGTGATACGGTGGGAGAACTGACTTGGGATTTTGCGTTTGTGTTCGCAAATGTTTCGGTTTAGCAAGAGTCACCACCGACTTTTTATTTTATCCTAAGGAAAGGTCAAAAAGCACAGGAAAGACCTTTGAGATGTTTTCTTGGGTTCGGGGAGTAGATTATAGAAAGGGAAGGTATTAGCACCCTTTCTATCCATGGTTATCCATAGGCTCTTAGTTACTTTTTTAGATCACTTGCTTTGCTTTTCAATTGTTTGAAATGATGCTCTTCAATTGTTTGAAATGGTGCTCTTCAATTGTTTGAAATGGTGCTTTGTGTGTGGTTTTGAAAGATGTTTTTGAAAAGAGGCCATCGTTGTGGAAACCTTTGTAATGATTCTTGTTTGAATGTATACAAAGGTGTTTTTGTCCTTTGAAAAGTTTTCCATGTTTGAAAGTAGGGTTTTAAAATTGTGTTGTGAAGTGTGTTTGAAAAATAGCAAGGATTTTTTACAAGCTTTTGATCAAGTAACTAAGAGCTATCTACCCTATTTTACTCAAAGATCTTTCTTATGTTTTTAACCCTTTTAACAGTGTTGTTTCACCATTGCATTTGGTGAACAACCTTGTGTTAGGATGTTAAACGGGACAGGCGCGGGTCATCGTATAGACCATGATAGCAATTGTGTCAAGTATTTTTGGCAATTTTCTTGAGGGACTTGATCATTTTGCTTAGGCAACTCAGATAGCGTCATCGAGGGACTATGATCTTTTGTTTTTGTTTTTGTTTTGCCAAAATACTTGACATGCATACCATTGCCCATTTTGAAGGCAACAAGTGGATTGTAACCCTAGGGGTGAAAGTGTGCATTGTGTTTGTTTTTTCATGCATTTTGTCTTTGATTAGGTCAAACTATTTGTTGGTTTTGATTTTGCATACAAACCCTAATTCTAATCATGGCATAATTGAAAGCATTTAAGTGCGTAAAAATAAATCTAAGCTATTACAACTTTGATATAGGGAGGGGGTATAATTTTGAATAGGGGGTATTTGACAAGAAATATAAAACCCTAATTACTATTACATCCAAATTGAATTATTTGTGCAATGTTAAAATAAATGGGCAATATTTAAATAAACACAATAAATAAATGTTAAATAAAAATGTATTTATGCAAAAAAGATTTTTTATGTATGTAAAGTATTTTCAATGGAAAGAAATATAAAGAATAAAAAAAGTTAATTTTATTTATTTTTAGGATAAACCCTAATTCTCCTTAAAGAAAATAAAACTATATTATTTATATACAAAATATATTAATATGTTACAAAATAAGAATATATTATAAAAAAAATGTTTTTTTAGTATAAGATAATAATAAAAAATAAAAATGTAATATTTTGTGTTTTTTGTTCTAATTATTTAATAAAATATAGTATATATATATATATATATATATATATATATATATATATATATATATATATATATATATATATATATATATATATATATATATATATATATATATATATATATATATATATATATATATATATATATATATATATATATATATATATATATATATATATATATATATATATATATATATATATATATATATATATATATATATATATATATATATATATATATATATATGTTAAATGTGTATAAAAATAAAATAAACTATTTACAAAAATGTGTATATTTCAAGGAAATATTTTCAAATGTGAATAAAATAAGAAATGAAAATAAAAGTATTTTCTTTACATTATTTTCAAGTTTTAATAAACAATATAAAATATTTAAACATTTTAATGTTAGAAATAATTAAAATAAATACCAAATAAATGTAAAAATTTATGAAAATATTTTTTAGGCATTTTTTATGTTTGGAAATAAAATAATAAAGTCAGAAATAAAATGAAAATGCAAAAATAATAAAAATACAAAGAAATGGGCCAGGGGGTGTGAAAAGTAAGCTGGAATGTGTTGGAAGCAAGAAGACCAGGCCTAGCCCTGACTTCACCTTCTTCCTTGTGACAAAAAGAAAAACGCGCGCCCTGTATCCATCTTTGAACATCCTGGAAACGTGACTTTTTGCCAAAACTTACAACATCAAACTTGTAGAGAATTTAAACACGAATGTAACCATATAAAGCATTAAATCTAACTCTCAAAGACCAGAGAGAATTTCTCTGGCCCTAATTTCTAACCTAGATTTTTCAGAAAGTTCATGGATGAAATTCTCCTAGCACGATTAATATAAATGAAAACTGAGCATATGCATGGTTTCAGGGCAATGAGTACAACATCTTTTATTCACAAACATAAGGCTAAATGTTCCTAAATAGAGAGATAGAAGTTCATGAAAAACATGTTTCAGTTGGACACGAGTATGGCAATGCAGCAACTTTCAGTGAGGCCTGAGGTTCTTTTGAGCTTGCTTGATATTCCCTGAACCTTTCCCAATGCTTAGTTTGTTTTGAAATGGCCTGAATCTCTCCACATGACTCAACCTGCAAAGCTTCAAAGCAAAAATGGTGATGTGTGTAAATGGAGTTACAGTAGCTTTTGAATGGTCTGGACAGCTTAGGTGTATTGTTTAGAATTTGTTTGAAGTGATTTGGGACAAAACGCACGAGGGGATTTGGTTGTGGCTTGTGACTTGCAGAATTGGCTCTGTTTTGGGCAGAAATGAAGATTTTGTGCTTAAGGGTGTTTGAGGGATGAAGGGCTCGTGTTTCTGGCTTACAAGGATGTGCAAAACTTGTTTGAAAACTTTGCTTGAGTTGATTTTATCAGATGTGTGAGTTATTGACTTTTGGCACAATGGCTTGTTTTGAAAGAAAAGTTGAAGTGAAATGAGATAGGCCTGTACAGGCTATCTCTAAGCATGCACCAACTTCTTGTACCTTTGCCTAAGTTTGTGGAACTTGTTTGCTGCAAGGAAAGAAGTCCAAGGCTCAAGAAAATGCAATTTGACATAAAGTTGCCTTTATGGATATGGAAGTATGATCTTTATGCCCAAAATGGAAATGTTCATTGTACAATGCTCCCTTGATTAGAACAATGCCAATGTCCAATGTATTTGCATTCAATTTTTGAGTGTAAATTGGTTTAGAGGCCTTTAATTATGTACTAAGCTAGTTTGGTCAAATTGTGCAAGTGGTATGAACATGTATTGGCCATGGTTACAAAATGAGTTTTTGCCAACTTTAAGCATTCGATTCTCCCTAACCACAAAGGTGTTTGAGGAGTTCTTGGACAATTTTGAAAGCTTGCAACATGTACTATAATCCATATTTGATAAGAAACTTAATAATCCAAGTGGAACTATGTGGAAATGGCCAAGAAGTTGGGTCAAAATCCTGCCTAAACTAGGGCAAAATTTCTCTAAGTTAAAAGTTTTAGGGACCCTTATTCCAAAAATCATAACTTAAGATCCAAGCTTCTTTTGAGAAAACTTTGTGAATCAAAGTTGTATACTTTGTGATGGACTAAAACTTTCATGTTGTAAGTTTTGTTTGAATCCATTTGCATCTTGGTGAAAATGTGGGGCAAAGTTAGGAAAAATTAAGAAAATTTCATAACTTAGAAAATTTCATAACTTAGAAAATTTCTAAGTTATGAAAATTTTCAATTTCAAACCCTAATTTGCAATTTTGGGTTTCTTAATGAACAAGTTTTATAATTTGACATATCTTGATGAAAAATGACCCTTGGTACTTGATTTTGACCAAAAAGTCAAAGTTTGACTTTTCAGTGTACAGTTAAATTTTGATCAGTTGACTGAAAAATTCATCTGTCAATCCTATGCATTTGAGATCTTTTGAACTTGTTGAAGGGTTCAAGATAATGTCATTGAGTCCTTGAGTCCATGGTTGAGCTTGATTTGCCATTGGTAAGGTCAAACAGTCAAAAATTGCCTTTGTATAGTCAAAACCCTAAAAATGACCATTTTGCCCTTTTGGTGTTCTGATCAAATTTCTTGTGGAATTATGATCCAAACTTGATCAAATGGTTCATATGAGTTCACAATGTTTATGTGGGTTAAAATTCATGAGGTTTGACTGTCAATTAGCCACAGTTGACTTTTTCCCCAATATAGCTGATTTCTAGGTCAATTGTCCAATTGACTGGGCAAAAATTTGATTCAAGGCTTGAAACTTGGTATGGACAAACTTGCGAGTCCAACATGAAGTATGAAAGTCAATTTGGACATTGAAGGTCCAAAAATCCCTGTGCAAACTCAAACCCTAATTTCAGGTCAACAGTGCAAGGAGATGTCTTGAGTAGAGCAAACCCTAGCTTGGTCTTGAGTTCCAAGAGTCTTGTGGTGAGAAATGTTGATAAAATGAGAGGGAAAATTTTGGGGTACAACACTGTAGATCATCAATTGTATGGGATCAAGGCTTCTAGAACACCGGATATTGCTGAGCCTTTTCTGAACATGCTGGGAATACCAAGACCAAAGGCCCAAATGAACCTCCAAGTAAACAAGTCAGGAACTCATAAAATAAATCTGAGAACCATACGGTCACAAACCGAATATATCATATGAATAAGTCACCAACAGTATATAGCATCTGGATAAGTCACCATCAGTACCTCTACCTGTGAAGAAATATTCCCGCCCTACTCACGGGTGAAAACTAGGTCAAGGTAAGGTCAGGTAACTCACAATCGAGGGTACTCCTGAAAAACAATCATCGTATCACCTACGTGAAAACGATAGTCCCTCATTTGTACCTCATCTGAGCATGGACGACATGGCGGAAATAGTAAAACTTACGTCAACTAGCCGTTCATGTTCCACTCTATTCCTAGGGTTCCTAAGGTTGTCACTTGGCCTGGGTATTGGGCCTTTTACCTCATAGTAGAATCCCAACCCAATCAAGAAACATATCCAGTATAGCAGTAGTATATGGAAAATAGTAAAATGCAATGCATACATATGCTCAGGTGAACATGTATGAATGAATAAACTGAAAGCATATAAGTAAACACCCAAAGAGAAGAAAACAAGAGCTAGGAGCGAATCTGGGATGGACCAGAATTTGGTCGACCTACCCCAGTGAAATCGCCAGCTGAAACAACCGGCTGAAAATCATCAAACAATAAAGTCGCCATCGAACATCTTTTATCCCGCGTGATGGGAAAGGTAAACATCGAGAAAACCTGAGAAGGGAGAAGTTACGGTCTTGCGACCGAGAGATCGGGTAAGGGAGTATGTTATGCGAGGGGAAGATATTAGCACCACACACGCCCGTAGTACTCTGCGGTATCCACTCCCGTTATCTATCTTATGGGTGTGTTTAATCTATGCTTATTGTTTACTACTGCTAAAGGGAGAATGCATACAAAAAAAGGAGAAAAGAATGTAGGGAAAATAAAGTTGTACTCACTTGGGCCCTACCTCAATGCCTACAGATCCTTTTTGAGGAATCAGAGCTATCGTAGTTCGGCTCACATGTTTTTATTTGTTTGTATTTTTTATGGACAATGTTAATTCCACCTTCTTCCGCAGCTTGACCTTTGAAGACTCATGCGTTGGCACAGAAGTAAATTAATCATGTCCTTACTTGAAAAAGGTTTTGAGTCACGCCCTCGAGGAGAGATGCCACATTTGATTAGTTTGTGTTTTTTTACCTTGAAAAAGGGTTTAAGTATGATTAGCGTGTTTTATGATTTGCTAAAGCAAAGAAGATTTTAGTTTTAGATGTATATGCAAAAGGGGGAGAAAAGAGTCTAAGGGAGACTAGCCTATTTCTAACCTAATGTTATCATACAATGGTAGCTCTAAAGTTTGGATTAACAAAAAGGGAACATCTATCTAATGTTAGCATGCATGGTTTGCAACCTAAGGTCAAACTTGCATCTGAAGGGAGCAAGTACGTCACAAGGGAACATGGTATGTACAAGGATAAAACAAACAAACTCGAAAGAGCACACACATAAAAGAATAAGAAAAAGAAATGAAATGCTTTAGTCAAGGGGAGTGTATCACCCGAGACAAACAAGCGGGAGTGAGATGTAAAACAAAAATATGATGTCCAAAGCGACTGAGCACCTAACCAAGATATAGAAGATCGAGTTAGGTGAAGGAAGGAAATATGAACAATCACGAAGTATCAGCATCGGCCAATGCGAACTCCTGACAATACGTGGGGGTTCGATTGCGGAACCCTTCCCCACTTGACGACTCGATACACAAGAGCAGGCACAACTCCAAAGCATCATGGTGCGACACGAGCTAAGGATGACACGGATGAAATTGCGTGGGTTGATTGCTAACCCTCCCTGCTCGCCTCTTTTTGAGGACTTATCACATGTACATATGTGGACACAAATATAAACGTGCCTACAGAATACCTACACAAAGGTAGGGTTTTAAACAAACCACACACAAGTAGCACACAATGGCAAACAATGCAGAATTGCCCTAAACGGGTCTTTAAATAAACTAGAGGGATTCTTGACATGATCAACAACGGAAATCACTGTCATACATCTCTAGTCCTACTTCTCATGGTAAGGAAAGCTATAAATCCTTCTCACGATCTCTAGAAAAGTGATAAAGAAATGCGATAGAGTGCAGAGAAGTACAAGGGTAGTAGCGGCGACTACCACAAGCAAGAAAATCTTCTAATGCATACGAGAGCACTAGAGAAGCAGGGAGTACGTGTTGAGCAAGCTAGCGTCGAGAAAGAAATCTAGTGAGAATATGCGTCGAGGCATCAATAAGCAAGATCGGAATGTGTAGCGGACAGATCTGTATCACAAAGTGCCTGTACAAAATACAATTATACAAACCAAGAAGGGAATGTGTATCGACACATCCATATTTCCGAGCACCTGCACAAAATACAATTATATAAGATACGAGGCACAAAACAATGGCACGCGTGTCGACTGTAAAATTGGACCACAAATTGAAAGTCCAAACAATTTTTACGATTAAATATTCGAGTAATAAATACATGATCGGAAACTATTCAAATGTACCTTGCACAATCAACACACATGTTAGAAATAACAAGAAAATTAAAATATAAAAGAGTAGAAGGAAGTTTGGAGTAAACAATAGCCAAAGCAAAGCAAAAGAAACGGAAAAAAAGTAATGTTGGCAGTTTGAGTCGACTCAAATATGGGATGAGTCGGCTCAAAAAAATGAATCGACTCAAAGGGTCAGCGCGACACTTCCTGCAAGTTTCCAGAATTGGTTTTTTTCAGTTTGTGTCAACTCAAAGAACTATATGCATCGACGTACAGGTTTGAGTCGACTCATAGGGTCAGCGCGACACTTCCCGCAGGTGGCAAAATGGTTTTCGTTCATTTGTGCATTGACCGGAGCTAAGTTTGAGTCGACTCAAACTGCCTGATAGTGCAATTTTGTGCAATTTTTGCAACTTTTAAGCAACATAACTTTTGCATCAAGTATCTGTTTTGCACATGGTTTGAATCGTTGGAAAGCTTGAAAATTATATAATATCCACGGCACGAAACGGGAACCAAAACAACAAAAATTATACGATAAATTCCCCGATCTTAGCACGATCGAAATGTGAATTTATGATTCAATTTCATGAGTTTCGACGCATTTTTAACAGATCAAAAAACAAATTCACATCAATTGTGCTATAACCATAGCACAAGGAAATTCATATGCAACCAAAAACCAATTGAATCACGCGGTAAGAAAAAGGCACAATGGCTCAAGCATTTTTTCAAACACATAATCTCTGAAATTCAACTCATGATTTTTGCACAATTAGAGATCTAAATTATACCACACATAATCAATCAAGAATCATCAATTAATCTTGAAACAACTTCAACATTTTGTTTTTCTCAAATAAGCACTTTCATGAAAATCAATTAATTGAATAAGCACTTATTTAATCATCCAATTCCGGATTTGCACATCATGATTCAAGATCAAATCACATTTTCATAATCGAAATCACTTCCACAATTCAAATTAGATCAAAGTTCAATTTATTGATCCACACAAGTGCTTATTTAAGAATCACTTATTTGAAAAGTGCTTAAATCAAGAAAAACTTACCGTAGAATTGAAGAGGAAGCTTAGGTATAGAGATTGCAACAAACAGATTCGAGATCAGAGAAGAATTGAGCTTCTTTGACTTTTGGATCTTGAAGAAGTTGTTGGAAAAGTTGTTGGGGTTCTTGATGAAAATGAGAGAAAGTTGCTCCTTGATCCTTGAGCAAGATGATAGAAAGTTTTTTAGTGTTTTTTAGAATTGTTCAATTGTGAGAGTCCCCCTTGAAAATTGGAGTGAATAAGAATATATAGTATCCCCTTTTTTTGAACGAATGAGCCTCTAATAAACACAATCAAATGTGTGAATTTTTAGTTCATCAGAGTCTGACACCTTAAGGTCAATTTCACAGGTCCCTCGGTGCGACTTTCGAAGTTGAAATGTGAAACTAAAATGTAGAAAACATCGAGTAAAACATCGTATCTGAAGATGGCCTCAATCGGATAAGCGATAATTTAGTTATGATTTTTTGAAGTTTTGTCTCAGATGAAAATATTTCTCGGTTCAGAATTTTCAAATGTGTTTTGCATGCTTTGGACCAAAAAAGAAGGCCTTCGGGATACTTTTCGAATTAGAAAGATGAAAGAAATATTTAGCCAACTGAATTTGTGAACCAATGCCACTACAACCAACTCAATACAATAAGAATCGACTGAGTTATGATTTTCTGAAGATGAAGCAGGTGAACATTTGTCACAATTTTCCTGTGCGAACATATCTGATAAATTCATATATTAGAAAACTTTTTTAGCAGAATTAGCTTCCGGCTGTGAGGGACAAAGATGTAGAAGACATCAAGACGGAATTTTGGCCACCGGAATAGGCTCAAAATGATTAACGGTCTTCGAGTTATGAATTTTCTAGTGCGCCAAAAATGCACTTTCAACACATTTTTCTTTGTATTTTCCACCATATAACTTCCAAAAGAACCGCGTATTCGGAGACTTTCCTTTGAGAATTAGCTTTTGGTCCAAACACGAAAATTGAAGAGAACATCGAGATGGTTTCAAAACCTCGAGAATAAACCCAAAACACCATTCCAAGTTGGAGATTCAAATTTTCAAACTCATAACAGTCAAAACACTATTTCCAATTCGCACTGTTTTAAATTCACCGAAAACACCCAAATCTTCCACAACTCAAACATGCGTTGAAAATTTATGAGAGCTTTATTGTGTTGATTAAATACCTTGATCCCACTCCAAATCATTTGATTAATAATGCATGATGTGTTAAATGACCTAATGGAAGGCATGCAGATGGAATGAGAAGCACAAAATGCATAAACCAGATAAAAGTGAAAAGGTGGGACAAATTTGGGGTATTACAGCTGCATCAGAAGTTCCTCACAAAGAATCACAGTCAAATCCAGAAGAAGATGTCACAAACATTACTGCAACATCTGAAGAGCCCATCTAGAAAAAGACAATCCATAAGCAGTTTAGCTCATCCGGGAAACAAAACTCTGGGAAAGAAAGAAGACCCAATCAGAACAAGGTCTACATTCAGAAATCCTGAAGAATCTCTCATGGGATTAGTGTCTCTGATTGATCCAACTTCCATTGACGAAGCCATTCTGGACAATGACTGGATACTTGCAATGCAGGAAGAATTAAACCAGTTCACCAAAAACGATGTGTGGGATCTAGTTCCTAAACCAAAAGGGTTTAACATCATTGGAACCAAATGGGTCTTCAGAAACAAGCTAAATGAAAAAGGAGAAGTCGTCAGAAACAAAGAACGATTGGTGGCACAAAGTTATAGTCAGTAAGAAGGGATAGACTATACAGAAACCTTTGCTCCAGTCGCCATGTTAGAATCTATCAGACTTTTAATTTCTTTTGCAGTAAATAATGGCATCACTCTTTATCATATGGATGTTAAAAGTGTGTTTTTAAATGGTTACATTGATGAAGAAGTTTATGTTCACCAACCCCCTGGTTTTGAAAATTCAAAACATCCAGAATATGTTTATAAACTTAAGAAATCACTATATGGTATGAAACAAGCTCCCAAAGCTTGGTATGAAAGACTAAGTAATTTTCTGTTAGAAAATGATTTTACCTGAGGGAAGGTGGACACAACCTTATTTTGTAAACTATTTAAAAATGACATTCTGGTTTGTCAAATTTACGTAGATGATATTATTTTTTGATCTACTAAAGCCTCTTTGGGAAGAGAATTTGCTAAGTTTATGCATGCAGAGTTTGAAATGAGCTTGATGGGAGAACTCAAGTTCTTTCTGGGTATCCAAATCAATAAAACTCCAGAAGGAACCTACATACATCAAAGAAATTATGTCAAAGAACTATTGAAGAAATTTGACTTCTCAGAATGTAAGTCATCCAAAACTCCTATGCATCCCACATGAATTTTGGAAAAGGAAGAGGTAAGTAAGAAGGTAGAACAGAAGCTCTACAGAGGTATGATTGGTTATCTCTTATATTTAACAGCTTCAAGACCTGATATTTTTTATAGTGTCTTTCTGTATGCTAGATTCCAATCAGGTCCTAGAGAATCTCACTTAACAGTTGTTAAGTGAATTTTCAAGTATCTGAAAGGTACTACTAATCTTGGTCTTTGCTATGGAAAAACCAAAGAATACAAATTAGTAGGCTACTGCGATGTTGACTTCGCTGGAGACAGAATAGAAAGAAAAAGTACTTCTAGAAGCTGCCAATTTCTGGGAGACAATCTAATCTCGTGGTACAACAAGAGGCAATCCACCATTACATTGTCAACTGCTGAAGCTGAATATATAGCAGCAGCTGGATGCAGCACATAGATGCTCTGGATGAAAATCCAACTTGAAGACTTCAATATATATGAGAGTAACATTCCTATTCTTTGTGACAATACTTATGCTATATGTCTTTCAAAGAATCCCATTTTACATTCTAAGATAAACATATAGAAATTAAACATCATTTTATTATGGACTATATTCAAAAAGGAATTCTTTCATTAAAATTTATAGACTCGAACCATCAATGGGTTGATGTTTTCACTAAACCCCTTTCTGAAGATAGGTTTAACTTCATTCTGAAACATCTCAGCATGAAGTTATGGCCAGAATGATAGTTTTGTTTATGTATACTTTAACCCTCAGAATTTTTTGCCTTTATTTTTTTTTTGCGAACATCTGATCAATAGTTCTTCAGAAGTAAGAAGGAAAGTTGTATCAGGATCTATCTAAGAAGATATGAACATTCTCCAAACGGCCCATTTCAAAGATAGAACATGCAGTTCACAATATCAACATTTGTCAACTCTATACAAGGTTTTCCTCTAAGGCTGAACACGTGTTCAAATTCTGAAGAGACTGAAACATTGAGTTAATGCATTGAGGCTCGTGTCATATCGATAATTATTTCATATATTTACGCTATCCCTCTTTTCAGAAATCATTAATGCATGTAATCATTTACTTTAAATCTTTTTCTTATTAATTAAGTCTTCTGTTTTCTTATATATATTTACTTCGTTCACATTCACTATCACATTTTCACTCTCAATCCCTCTTTCTCTCTTAAATTTGTTCAATCTTTCAAAAAAACCTAAAAAGAGTTTGTGTGAACAAATGGCGTCCTTTCAACAACTTGCTCAAGGACCTCAAAGCATTCTTGGATCTTCTTCCTCAAAAGAAGAAAGGTACAAAGAACCTTAAAAAACTCTCCTCACAACCATTGATTCACTCGATGTTTTGTGTGAACTCATTGTAGATTTCATCAGCATGAAGGAAAACGGATACGATTTAACCCATGATGTTGAGTTCCAAGGATGGAATAAGTACTTTGATCGCCACACAGGTCCAGTTTTTCCAAGACTTGTTAAAGAATTATGGATTCACGCTTCAGCTTCAAATCATCAGGTTACTTCTTTCGTTATGGGAAAGAAAATCGTCATCTCTAAAATCTCATTGGGCAACTAATAGGTCACTATGGCGACGGTATTTGTTGTAGTGATATGGATGACAAAGGCTCTGACCTAACCAAGATCTCAAAGGAAATCTTTACTTCTGGTCAACCGTCAAACAAAATCAAAGACCTAAAGGATTACCTCAGAATTTGGTCTAAAATTATTTTGGGTTGCATCAATCACAAGAAGCCTACAACTTCTCCAGATTACATCAACATTGACCAGCAGTACCTTCTTTACTTCATCGCCACCAAAGCAAAGGTTAATCTTCCACATCTTCTGTTCAATCATATGAAGACCAGTGTCAAAGAAACAAGAGAAGAAGAAAGAACAAAGAGAGATTGGATCCCTCTTGGGAGAATCATCTCAGATATTCTAACAAAAAACAAACTGATAGAACATCTGATTGAGACTCAACAAGCCAGCACTCTAGAAGCTTATGCTGGTAAACCCCTCAATGCCAAAAATCTGAAGAAGGTGGAGATTATTGAAACAATTAAGAAGGATCCAACAATAACAAGCAAGGAAGTCATTACCACTAGAAGAGTACCTCTGAAGTATTTTCCTCTATTCACTCAAGCAGACTCTTCTTCAGATATTGTTCTCATGTATTTGGATGCTTGTAAGAGGGACGGGACTAATCCAGATGTAAACATCTGTGATCTGAGAAAACAACCTCTGGAAGTTGCTCCCAGAAAATCAAGGAAAAGGAAAGCATCTACAGAAGGAACTTCTCAGAAGACTCCTGAAGCTTCCAAAAAGAAAGGTAACCCTTCTTTTGTTTCTGTTATTGAATCAGTACTACTACCAACATCTAAAAACCCTTCATCTCCAAAGCCCGCAGAAGATCCTTCTCCTCAAACCTTTGATGACTTTGACTTAGACTTTGACACCTCAATTCACCTAGATAACCTTCTGGATAATCTACCTACTACCCATCTTGACCAAAATCAGCCTGAACTTGCTCAAGTTCTCTCTGGTATTGATCAATTTGATCCGCTGTTTGAAGCTCCCCACACAGAAAATCCCAATCTTGACTCCAATACCACAACATCCATCCCTGGAAATCACCTTCCCTCTCATGGTCTCTCAACCACAAATAAATCCACCAACTTCTTCACATAACCTCTCTATTCCAGATCTTCCATCTCCTTATCAATCCAATCTACAAAACTCACCAAATTCGCCCATTATCATTTCTAACTCTCCCTCTCCAAAATATCACCTAGAAGATCCTCTTAGAACTGTTATAGACTTATAAGCTTTGGACAATCTCGTCCCAAGCTCTTAGAAATTTTTTGTTCCAAAACCAAAAATCTCCAAAGCAGATGTTGGTAATTCCTTACGGATTTTTGAAACAGAAATACAGGGATGGGTTAACTCTCTGATGCTATCTTGCATAGAGAATCTCAATCCAACTGCTTCTGATTCTCATTTGAACCAGTTCAGAAAATGGTTCAACTCTGAATCTCTAAAATTAAAGGAGCTAAGTTATGAAATTGCTCAACAGAACTTCAGTGATCGCCTAAATATCTTCAAGGATCAAGTTCTACGACACTGGGAAAAGAAGCCACTCCTTATGCCAGACAATATCCCTTGGGTAGCTCATCAACCATCAGAATGTAATGAACCATCCTATGATCCTCTTCCTCTGGTCATGTTTCAAGAAAAAGGCAAGGAAGTTGAAGAAACTCCTGAGTCAGAATTGGATGCAGTCTGCTCTGAAAAATTGGTCCATTCTGCTGAAATATCCTCTTATTCTATTGTGTTGTAAACTCTGGAGGAGCTGAAGAAAGAAAATGTTGTGTTTAAGGAAAGGCTAAATAAGCAGGATGAAACTTGCAATGAAATTAAGGGGATGCTTGGAAAACAAGAGGAATCAAGCAATCAAATTAAGAGTTTATTGGAAGCCTTGTTCACACGACTTCCACCTCCTCAAACTTAGTTCTGAAATTTGTTTTCTTCATTGTGTTTTTTATGTGTTTCCTTGAATCGCTTTGAATACGAAATGCCTTTTATTGTCTAAAAGTGTTTTTATTGCTTTTTTTATTCTTGACAAAAAAGGGGGAGAACGTAAGATATTTCAAATATAACAGTACCGAGACTCGGTATCAAACATTTTAAATATCATAACTTTTATTGTTTTTCATCTGAAAGCAAAACAGAAACAACCTCTATTGAAGACAGTTGTGGATGCATCAAAAATCTTATTCTCAAAAACTCTGATCCGAACAATCTTCAGGGAAGTATTTCTTCTCTATCTGAGTATCCAAATCAGGGGGAGACTTTAATGCTTTATCTTCAGGGAAGTATTTCTTCTCTATCTGAGTATTCAACTCAGGGGGAGACTTTAATGCTTTATGTTCCTTACGTATTTGATCAAAATATCCAAGTTTTTGTCATCATCAAAAAGGGGGAGATTGTTAGAACATGGTTTGATTTTACAACCCTTGTAAGAGTTTTGATGATAACAAACACTCAAAGAACAATTATGCTCCCTAAATAAGTATTTTTTTTTGCAGAGAAGTTCTGATGTAAGAAGCATAGAAGATGAGTTAGATTGTTTTTTAAACTCTGATTCAACACATCTTACGTAGAAAGCAAAATCTGCGTAACACGCATATATAAAGAAGTTCTAAAGCTACAACTTTTAAGTGCAATAAATGATGTGAACAAGAAATCTGTTATTCTGTATCATACAAGTCTGGAAAGAAGTAAAGGAGTCCCAACGGTAACATTCATCTTCTGATGTAATCTTTAGCAAGCATGTTTTGAAGCGTTATATTTCATTCATGGCTATTCAAAAGTAACGGCTGAAAGAGGACAAGAATCTATGTGTTTGGAAAGTCATTAACTATTATTTATCAACATTCCAAAAGGACCTCACATGCGTTGTCTATATAAACAATACTTGAAGGAGAAATTGTTTACGGTTTTGCTGTGCACTATAAACGAGATCATCACCTTCAATCTATTGAATTTCATTTGTGTAATACATCACTTGTGTGATAATGTTTTGTTAGAAAACACATCTTATACATGCTTTCAGATATTGTATTGTGTAATACCTTGAGAAAACCGGGTTGTGGTTTAAACTCAAGAATACTTTGACGGTTGTCATTGTATCTGTGTAATCAAGTTTGATTGGTGGATTAAGGCCTCGTTGAGAGAGGAAAAATCACCTTGGCGGGTGGACTGGAGTAGTTTGAGTTCAAACAAACTAGGAGAACTAAAGTGTCTTTTATTTTTAAGTTTTAAAAACCCCAATTCAAACCTCGCCTTCTTGTGTTTTTCCATTCTTCAAATTGTGCTTGGGAGATCATCAAAACTTTGAGTACATTATAGGTCATTTGTGGATTTCGTGAAATTTTTACAAGTTTCAAAGTGATTTTTGCCAACTTTCAAGGATCATAACTTGATCAATTTTATTCATTTGATGTTCATTATTTTTCTACCATAATCTTGAGGATGTTTTATACAAGTTTGAATCAAGGAGAAAGACCTAAATATGCTTGAAAGGTCATTGAATTAAAAGGAACATTATAGGTCATTTTCAGCCCTTCATGACTTGAAATTTGACTAAGTTAAATGTGCTTATTTTCATCCAAATTTGTTATGCCATAAATTTTGATTCAAGTTTCCAAATGAAAACTTTCTTTATATATTGTAAAGCTTGTGGGAAGGCTTTTCAATCGCAAAAATAATGAGATCATAAAGCCTCATATGTGCATGGTACCCTAGGAGTTTGCAGATGGTTTCTTAGACCTGAAGTATCTTGCCATGATTAGATTTTCAAATCACTTAATTCTCAAATTTGCATCATCCACCCTCCCTTAGAATTCAATCACTTCTCCTATAAATAAAAACCTCATTCACATCATTTTCACGCTTTTGATAGCCAAAATACCCCAACTAAGATCCCATTTGAACTCTTAATCTTGTAATTCATTTTCTTGTTTCCATATTGTAAACACCAAAATTCTCCATTTAGTTAGCTTCACCAACGTTCAGTGAAGCTAACTAGCTCAAGAGGAAGTAAAATCGTGCCATAGTTGAAGCTCACCAATTCAAGTTTAAGAAGGTTTCGAGCATACTTCGTTCAGGTAGTTAGAGGCTTAAAATATCTCAACTAAAATTACTGTGATGAACCCTGATGTTCGTTGATGCTTATTGCATCATTACTTTTCATTTTTTGATCCATTAACTATGTTTATTTTTTTTTCATTTGAAACTCTTTTTGGTTATTTTCAAATCGACTACGCTATGGTTTAAATAAATTTTTCGGGGGGATATGGTTGAGATCGTCTCATTGAGATGCTTCTAATGATACCAATCCCCTGAGCGTTGGTTACCTCTTGAAGAAACACGCATTTGCCTTAAATCTCTGCAAATTTTTGATGTTTGAGGTTGAAGATGACCAATGTGTCATCCTCAGCAATTGAGAGCATGACAATTAAAATGTCCTGATTGGCTTGACCTTTTTTGGATCCATGTGTGTGTGTGTTGACTTAGTTCCATCGTGTTTCCTCAACTCTAATCTGTTGAATCTCCTAGTGTATTTTAATGAAGTAGATCCAACGCTTCCACAATGTTTTGATTTGATTTTATATTACAAAATTGTTTTTAAATTCATTTTATCTTCAAATATTCATAACTCTTTATTTTTTATCCAAAAAATATGATAAATTACACAAAAATATTTTGAATCATTTCTGATTTTATGGATATTTTTCCAGATTTTTATTTTGATGTTTGCTATTTTTTATAATTTTTGGATTATTAGCTTTATTTTAATTGGTTTAAAAGTGTTTTTTCACACTTCTTAAATTCTGGAAAAAAATGTGATATGATCCTATGATAGTTTCTGACCTATGGTAATTTTATTTGATTTTTATTTTTATTCTTTCTATTTTTTTAATTCTTTTTTGATCTTTTTGTTTGATTTTAAATGATTTTAAAATAATTTCTGATTTCCAAAAATGATGCAACTATTTTCTAAAAATATATGGACCATTTCTGATTTTTTTTCCTATGATCTTAGTTTATATTTACTTGATGTTTTGAATGTAAATTAGTATTTTACTTTTTACTTTCATTTTTAAACCATTTCTAAAAATTATTTTCACACTTTATTTTGTTTATGATGGCAATTTAAATTTTGTATATTCTGGTTGGCTTGAATCTTGATCACTTAGGTCATGAATTTCATCAACTACAATGGAACTTAGGTGTTGATGGGTTGAAAGACCAAACCCACCAAAATGGATGATTTATTTTGATGAAGTTAGACCTAATTCTTGATCCAATTTGGGTTGTTCTTGTGATATTTTGTTTGTTTCCCTTCTATCTTCTTCTTTTTCTTTTTTGGATCAATTGGATGATTGATGATTCACCTGGTCAATTGAATATGGATTGCTACTTGATGAATTTTTGTCATTTCAAATCTACCTCTAAGTGATCAATTGATCACTCAAGGTATTTTGGATTGATGATAAGTTTGACCTAAGGTATCATGAAGGATTTGATTGATGTAATGATCTCATCTCCTTAACTTAGGCCTTGATTGTAATATCCCGATTTTTATTAGCTATTTTATTAGTTATTTATTAATTTAATTATTATGTGGTATGATAATTCTTTATTCATTTGAATATGTGTGTTATTTGAATAATTGGATATATGAGTAAGAATAAAAATTAATTAGGATTGGGCTTTATGTCACAATAGAATGAGTAAATGAGTTAGGCCCATTAATAAAATAGAGTAGTAAGAAGAGGAAATATAGAATTAGAGTTAGTATTGGAAAATATAACAAAAGAAAAGAAGAGAAGAAAAGCGGAAAAGAGGAGAAAAGAAGAGAAGAAGGAGGAAGAATCCTAAGGTGGCTACAATCAAGGTAAGGGGGAGAATCCTTGTTATCATGAGTTTGTATATGATTAGGTGATGATTAGTAACATGAACTATGATTGGGTATTTCAATTTCTAGATTTTTTATTCACTTAGGTTGAAATTAGAATCCCAAATTTATGTTTAGAAATCATGTTTTATGTTATAAATAGTTGTTATGTGATAGACACATGCTAGAATACATTTGTTTGGTGAAAAATGGACACTAGAACATAGTCTAAGTTAGATTTTTGTGATTGGATAGAAGTTGTTCGTAGCAGATTTTTCTGCATAATGTGAAGGGCGCTTAGCGCGGGTTAGGGCGCTTAGCGCAGGTGCATGGGATCAGAATTTCTGATTTTACATGAATGGCTTAGGGGTTTGCATGCTTATAATTTATCATTAGTTTACATAAATTTTAATAATTCATTCGATTTATTTTGGATTAGTTTTGAATGAGTTTTGATGAGGAACATGATACTTGATTTTAGTATATGTATGTTGTGTTTTGGTGGTGATTGAAAATAACATTGATTGGAATATATGATATATGTTATTTGTGAGTTATAATCATGATTAATGATATGCAAGAGCATTGTTAATGATAATTATATGATACATAATGTTTCGTGCAATTGTTGATGGATAATTCAATGTGTCAAATTATTATGATATGCTTGAATAATTAAGATTGTGATATGGTATTAATCGCATATGTTTGTTGGTAATTGCACATGCATTCATGGGGAGATTGTACTCCATTTTGTGGCTTTGTTCCTTGTGTGGATTGGAAACGGTGGACTATATGTTTATATTTGGGCTTTGATCCTAGTCTGGATCAGAAGCGTGGCTTTGGTTCTAGATACGGAATCGAGAGCGAGGTGAGCTAGATGTTCACGTTGGTACCACATGCATGAGTCGCATTGAGTGCATTGGAGTTTCATGAGTCATTATGTGATGCTTGCTTTGAATTGCAATATGCTATAATTGGTTAATTGTTACATGGATGTTACATTTGTGGTAATTATACTGTATGTGATAAATGTATGTATTGTTATACTTATAATGCTTGTATAATGATTACTTTGGTACTTGAATTGTCGAGTTATTCTATATAGATGATTATATGGAGTGTGAAGAGTTCTTTTTATGAATGTTATCTATGCATTACTTCTTATTATACATTTCCATAATGATATAAATTCTCACTCTTCTGTTGGAATGATGTTCTATACAACATCACTCAGGTACCAAAGATAGTGACGCTTCACACGAGGATAGTTGAGAAGCTTAGGTTTGTTTATCTACTCGATTAGGTAGTGAGTCGATGTTCTGGTCATGTAACACTTGGGGGATATTTTGAACTCATGTTTGTTGTTTTGAGATGTTGTTATACTCTCGTATTTGTCATTTGTATGTTGAGTGGCCTTGGTGCCCAATGCTTTAATTATATACCTTACTTTGATATAATATTTGATATGTGGATATATGATTATAGTATGGGATATAATCATTAATAATATTTGAGAAAAAATTATTCCGTTGTGATATGCATAGTTGCATGAAACATGAAGTTTAAATATGTGCTATAATTATGACTAGGTGTATGTTTGCATTATTTTGTTGTTTTTTGTAAACACACGTGACACCCTTTTGATGTTACGCATTCTTTCTTACTGTGATTATGTTTTAAATTGCTTGGAGTTAGAAAGGGGTGTTACATTAGTGGTATCATAGCATGGTTGGTAAGTTGTCTAGGTTATTAATGTCTTTATTCCCTTTGTATTTGATTCGTGTATCTAACACAATCGATATTGTTTGTCTGTTGTTTGTTGGATGTATTAGGATGATGGTGACATGAAGTAATGATGATGCTATTTCTGAGGCATTGATAATGTTGGCAGGATCTCTTGGATAGATTCCACAGGTGAATGCTACTAACAGAGATAAGAATGATGAGTTTCATTCTTTGGGGAAATTCCAGAGGAACAATCCTCCAATCTTTGAGGGAGAGCATGAACCCGACAAGGCGCAAGCTTGGTTGAAGGAGATTGAGAAGATATTTCGAGTCATGAGTGGTACTGATGCGTAGAAGGTACAGTTTGGTACTCATAAGCTTGAGAAGGAAGTTTAGGATTGGTGGAACAATAACTTTCAAAGGTTTGATGAAGATGGTATTGGGGTTACTTGGGCTCTTTTCCATGATGCTTTCCTAGAGAATTACTTTCCAGAAGATGTGCATGGGAAGAAATAGGTGGAATTTCTTGTGTCGAGGAAGGGTAATGAGACAGTAGCTGAGTATGCTGCAAGATTTCAAGAGTTGATTAACTATTCTCCTCGTTACAATATCGCTAATGTTAAGAGGTCTAAGTGTCTTAAGTTTGTGAATGGTTTGAGACCTGATATCAAGAAGGCTATTGGTTACCAACATATTGCTCGTTTTTCTGAGTTGGTAAACAAGAGTAGGATTTATGATGAGGATAGTAAGGAGAGTTCTTCTTACTATAAGAATTTGCATGATAGGAAAGGGAAAGGTCAATTTCGTGGGAAGCTGTATGAGGATAAGAGGAAACAATAATATGTTCATGGCAAGAATCCAAGTGGGTGAGGAGCTTCTACTCTGATTAAGGGCTTTAAGTGTGGTGTCGAAGGGCATCGTGCTTCTAAATATGGAAAGGATTTTGGGAAGTTTTTCAAGTGTGGCAAGCCAGGTCACAAAGCTATTGATTGCAAGGTTGGTTCGAGTGTGACTTTCTACAATTGTGGTGAGCAAGGGAAAATTAATACCAAGTTTGACAAGTCAAAGAAGGATCAATCTAGAGGGAAAGTGTTTGCATTGTCTAGTTCTGAGACTACTGTGGAGGATAGACTAATATGAGGTATATGCTTTATTAATAGTACATATTTGATTGTTATCATTGATACTGGTGCAACGCATTCTTTCATTTCTTTGGATTATATTAAGAGGTTGAATCTTGAATTGTCGGATATGCATGGAAATATGGTTATTGATACTCCTGATATGGGTTTTGTGTATACTTGTGTTGTGTGTTTTCATTGTTCGTTGAGTATCTTTGGTAGAGACCTTGGGATTGATTTAGTTTGTCTTCTGTTAGATCAACTTGATGTGATTCTTGGTATGAATTGGTTAGAATACAATCATGTTTATATTAATTGTTTTGATAATATAGTTATCTTTCCCGACTCTGGTATCGAGAGGGACTTATTTTTATCTTCTAAGCAAGTAGATGAGTCTGTGCAAGATGGTGTTGTGTTATTTGCTTTGCTGGCAATGTTGGATCTTGCTGAGAAGTGAACTATGGGTGAGTTGCCTATTGTCTGTGATTTTCCTGAGGTGTTTCCTGAAGATGTAAGTGATTTGCCGCCAGAATGTGAGGTGGAGTTTGCGATCGACTTAATTTCTAAAACTAGTCCTGTTTTGATGGCTCCATATCGGATGTCAACTTCTGAGTTGAAAGAGTTGAAGAGTCAACTTGAGGATTTACTTAAGAAGTTTATTCGTCTGAGTGTGTCATCATGGGGTGCAACTATTTTGTTAGTTAAGAAGAAGGAAGGTTCAATGAGGTTGTGTATTAATTATAGACAACTGAACAAAGTGATTATTAAGAAGAAGTATCCACTTCCGAGGATTGATGATTTGATGGATCAGTTGGTTGGTGCATGTGTGTTCAGTAAGATTAATTTGAGGTATGGGTATCATCAGATTCATGTGAAGTTCGAAGATATTCATAAGACTGCTTTTAGAACGAGGTATGGTTATTATGAGTATTATGTAATGTCGTTCGGTGTGACCAATGCACCTGGTGTATTTATGGAATATATGAACATGATTTTTCATGAGTATGTGGATAAATTTATTGTTGTGTTCATTGATGACATTTTGATCTATTCTAAGAGTGAAGAGGATCATGTTGAGCATTTGAGGATTGTGTTATCTGTGTTGAAGAAGAAGCAGTTGTATGCTAAGCTTTCTAAGTGTGAGTTTTTTTTAAAGGAAGTGAGTTTCCTTGGGAATGTGATTTCAAGTGGTGGTATTTTCGTTGATCCGACGAAGATTGAGGCTATATCTCAATGGGAAGATCCAAAATCTATTTCTCAGATTAGAAGTTTTCTTGGTTTAGCTGGTTATTATCGGAAGTTCAATGAAGGTTTTTCTAAGTTGGCGTTATCTTTGACGCAACTGACAAGGAAGGGTCAAGCTTTTATTAGGACTTCGCAGTGTGAAGCTGGTTTTCAAGAGCTTAAGAGAAGGTTGACAACCGCTCCTATTTTGATTTTTCCTAATCTGGCATAACCATTCATGGTGTATTGTGATGCTTAATTGATGGGTTAAGGAGGTGTGTTGATGCAGAATCAACAAGTGATAGCCTATGCTTCACGGCAACTTAAAGTTCATAAGAGGAATTATCTTACGTATGATCTATAATTGGCTGCAGTTGTGTTTGTTCTGAAACCTTGGAGGCATTATTTATTTGAATCAATATTTGATGTGTTTAGTGATCACAAGAGTTTGAAATATTTTTTTGTCAGAAAGAGTTGAATATGAGGCAAAGAAGATGGTTGGAATTCTTGAAGGATTATGATTTTGGTTTGAATTACCATCCTGGTAAAGAGAATGTTGTGGTTGAAGAATTAAGTAGGAAGTCATTTCATATGTCAAAGTTGATGGTGCGAGAGTTGGAGTTACTTGAGAAATTTCTAGATATGAGTATGATTTGTGAGGAGACTTCTTTTGGAGTTAAGTTTGGTATGTTGAAGCTTACTAGTGGCATTCTTGATGAGATTCGAGAAGGTAAGAAATCTGATTTGGTTTTGGTGGATAAGTTGACTTTGGTCAATCAAAGTCGAGATGGCCGTTTTCGAATTGATGAGAATGGTATCCTGAGGTGTCGCGATAGAGTTTGTGTTCCAGATGTAGGAGATTTGAAGAAAAGAATTCTTGATGAAGGACATCGTAGTGGTTTGAGTATTCATCATGGAGCTACTAAGATGTATCAAGATTTGAGAAAATTATTTTAGTGGTCTGGTATGGAGAAAGATATTGTAGAGGTTGTGTATTCTTGTTTGATCTGTCAGAAGTCTAAGATTAAAAATCAGAAATTATCTGGGTTATTGCAATTGTTATCCATTCCTGAGTGGAAGTGGGATAGCATTTCTATGGATTTTGTTTCGGGTTTTCCGGGGTCTCTGAGTAATTGTGATGTTGTTTGGGTTATTTTGGATAGATTGACAAAATATGCTCACTTTATTCCGATTAGGATGGATTATCCGATGGAAAGATTTGCTAAGTTATATATTGAGAAGGTTGTGAGTTTTCATGGGGTTCCGTCGAGTATTATTTCCGATAGAGATCCAAGGTTTACTTCGAATTTTTGGGAGGGTTTGCAAGGTGTTTTGGGTACGAAGTTGCATTTGAGTTCGGTGTATCATCCGCAAATAGATGATCAAACTGAGAGGACGATTCAGTCACTTGAGGATCTTCTGAGAGCTCGTGTTTTGGAGAAAGGAGGTGCTTGTGATAGTTACTTGCCTTTGATTGAGTTTACTTATAACAACAATTTTCTTCGAGTATTGGAATAACACCGTTTGAGGCTTTGTATGGACGAAGGTTTAGGACACCTTTGTGTTGGTATGAATCTGGTGAGAGTGTTATGATTGGACCTGAGATAGTTCAACAAACTACGGATAAGATTAAGATGATTCAAGAGAAGATGGAGATTTCTCAGAGTCGTCAGAAGATTTATCATGATAAGAGCAGGAAAGCACTTGATTTTGATAAGAATGATCATGTATTTCTGAGGGTTACTCTGGTAATGGGTGTTGGTCGAGCTTTGAAGTCATGTAAGTTGACACTGTATTTTATTGACCCTTATCATATTTCTGAGAAAGTAGGTGAAGTGGCATATCAGATTGATTTGCCACCGTCACTTGCTAATCTCCATGATGTGTTCTATGTGTCTCAGTTGAGGAAATATATTGTGGATCCGTCTTATGTTGTCCAATTAGATGATGTGCAAGTAAGAGATAATTTGACCGTTGAGACATCACCTATGCGAATAGAGGATAGAGAAGTGAAGAAACTAATAGGTAAAGAGATCGCCTTAGTGAAAGTGGTTTGGGGAGGACCGGAAGATGGTAATTTGACTTGGGAGCTTGAGAGTCAGATGAAAAATTCGTATCCTGAGTTGTTCGTTTAAGATAATTTTTAAGGACGGAAATTCTTTTAAATAGGGGAGAGTTGTAACATTCCGATTTTTATTAGCTATTTTATTAGTTATTTATTTATTTAATTATTATGTGGTATGATAATTCTTTAATTATTTGAATATATGTGTTATTTGAATAATTGGGTTTATGAGTAAGAATAAAAATTAATTAGGATTGAGCTTTATGTCACAATAGAATGAGTAAATGAGTTAGGCCCATTAATGAAATAGAGTAGTAAGAAGAGGAATTATGGAATTAGAGTTAGTATTGGAAAATATAACAAAAGAAGAGAAGAGAAGGAAAGAGGAAAAGAAGAGAAAAGAAGAGAAGAAGGAGGAAGAACCCTAAGGTGACTACAATAAAATGTAAGGGGGAAAATCTTTGTTATTATGGGTTTGTATATGATTAGGTGATAATTAGTAACATGAACTAGGATTGGATATTTCAATTTCTAGGTTTTTGATTCACTTAGGTTGAAATTAGAATCCTAAATTGATGTTTGGAAATCATATTTTTATGTTATAAATAGTTTCTATGTGATAGACACATGCTAGAATACACTCATTTGATTAAAAATGGATACTAGAACATGGTCTAAGTTGGATTTTCGTGATTAGACAGAAGCTGTTCGCAACATATTTTTCTGCATAACGCAAAGGGCGCTTAGCGCGGGTGGGGGCGTTTAGCACGGGTGTCTGGGATCAAAATTTCTGATTTTGCATGAATGGATTAAGGGTTTGCATGCTTATGATTTATCATTAGTTTACATGAATTTTAATATTTTATTCTATGTATTTTGGATTGATTTTGAATGAGTTTTGATTAGAAACATGATACTTGATTTTAGTATATGTATGTTGTGTTTTGGTGGTGAATGAAAATAACATTGGTTGGCTTATATGCTATGTTAATTGTGAGTTTTAATGATGATTAATGTTATGTAAAAAAATTATTAATGATGATTATATGATACATGATTGTCATACCCCAAATTTGACCGCCCCATTTTTTATTCAAATTATTTTTAAACCTGGTTTCATAAATTTTTTTAGTCTTTATAACATTTGGTTTTAACAGTAATTTATTTTCCTTATTTAAATATTAATAATCTATTTTAAAATATTTGTATTTTAAAAATAGCAAAATATGTTCACACGCTTCATACGCTTCGATGTGTCTTTTTATTTCGAATGGAATGACATAGCACCGTTAGTAAGGAAGCGAGCTTGGAAGCGTAAAGTCATGGGATCAAATATCACTTGGTGCACTTTGCATATTTTTTTCTAACTTTATTTTCACTTTTTATTATTTTTAAAATCACAAAAAATTATTTTTTTTATTATTTAAATATTATTTTTGTATTTCAATTATGGTGTTTTTAAAAATAATTATTTATTTGAGTGCAAAAATATTATTTTTTGTTTATTTGTTACTAACTTTATTTTTATTTTTTATTATTTTTAAAATCACAAAAAATCATTTTTTTTATTATTTAAATATTATTACGTATTTTAATTATGGTGTATTTAAAAGTAATTATTCTATGCATTTTTTATCAAAATTGAGTGCAAAAATCACAATAAATACCAAAAATATTTTCTTTTTTAGTTAAGTGTTTTTTATTGGTCAATCTATGTCAATTTGTGTCATATTCAGTTTTTTATTGGTCAGCTTGCTGATCAAGAAAGATCTAATTTATCAATTTAATTTTATTTCCAATTTGGATTGTTTTAACCTAATTTTTTCATCTATAAATAGGACATGTTTTTCACACTTTGAGATCAATAATCATTTGCAAAATCAACATTTATTCATAATTTTTTAACTCTGTTGTTGTCTTTAACAGACAATGACCATCAACAATCACCACAAATTATATAATCTCACACACATTTTTCAATCTCTTTCGAGGTTTCTTTTCAAATTTTTGGTTTCTTATTTTGGCCAATAATTCTATATAAGACCTCCCTCTGAATTTTCAATTGTATATTATTTTAATTTTTTAGCGTTCCAACCACCTAATGATATGGTTGTTTTCTAATAAAGATTATTTTTCTATATTAACTTTTTACCTAAATATTTTTCCCATTACACGATACATTGTGACACACTTTTCACTTATCTTCCTTAACTTCTGTTCCTATTATCAATTTATTTGTTCAATCTGATATTTCTCTTTTCTAACAATCAAATTTAATGTACTTTGTGGTGTATGGCCATATAAAGGATCCTTTTTGTAAGAACATATTGGATCAAAATCAGGGTTGCTACGAAATTTGTTACCATGTTTTTATAAATTTTTCTTCATAGTAAACTCAAAGCAGAGTTATTCTTTATCACATTTTTTCCGAAAATTTTCTATATATTAAACACAAACCTGTATACCAATTCAACACTCATAACCTGCAAAAGAACACCTCAAGCCATGTTCATACAAACCATTAAACATTCAATTCGAAAAATGAATGAGAAAGATGAATGAGTTATGGTTTGGTTTGGTTTTCACGTTATCCCATATCTCATGTTTCAATTTATTTATTTTTTCTTTCTTAATAAAACAAGGCGACGTTTTAATTAATTATTGGCTATTATAATTTTTTAAAGGGTTAAAATCAAGAAATATGAATGGCAACGTGAATACATGATTGTATAGTTTTTATTTTATATTTTAAATTTATTTGTTTTCTATAGATAAATCATGGTTAGTTTAGTGTGAGTTTTGGACCTAACTATTTTCCGATTATACTCCATAGTTCTATCATGCCTCTTTAATTTTAATAATTCAATTTAATTATTTGGATTAATCTTTCTTTTAGCTAAATTAATTTATTTAATTCTGATTAATTAATTAGGTCATGTCATTTGATTAATTTAGATAATTAATTAATTTGATTTTATAATTAATTTAATTAGATTCATTAGCTTATGAAAAATTATTTAAAAAAAACTAAAACTTTGTAATTAAATTAATTCTAACATTCTTTACAAACTAAAAGATTTCACATCCTCGAATGTTAGTTGACTAATTTAATGTCTCCCCAAGTAATTATTCGAAATCAATAATTAAATTTCACGCGAACTTGGTTTTGCTCAACGCAATAATCGAATGCTATCGCTTAACACAATAATCAAATTGAGGTCAATTTTTTCGCCTAGCGCGATTGAATTTTTATAAAGATCAACTCTTTATCGACCAATAAAACTTAAAATAGCTAACCAACAACAAAAAATATTTTTTCTACTAACATAATCAAATTCAAGATCACTTTAAAAAAAGGATTAAATAGTATTGCTATCAAACTTAACTGTGAATTGCGTCTACGATCACTCACTTTTCAAACCCAGACAAGGTTCAAGGATAATTCGAAAGCAATTCTATGTAATCCTATAAAAAACACCAGTCAAACTTCGAACTACAAATTGAGACTCTGATTCCTCATAAGAGGATACGTAGGAAGGTGAGTTCCCCTAATTAAAAATTAAAACCCTTTTATTTTTCTAAATTTTGCAATAACATACCTTTAAAGCAGAAATTTCCATCTTACCCTTAGACCTAAATATAAAGCTCCTTGAGAACAAGGGAGATGAAGAGTGCCTAACACCTTTCCTTCATCGAACCGACTCACAAACTTAGAATCTCTAACAATTAGGATTACCCATTATTCCCCTATCCTTAAGATAAAAATTAATGGTGGCAACTCTCTATTTTTTTCTAGTTACGACAATGATGTTTCGTGCAATTGTTGGTGGATAATTCAATGTGTCAAATTATTATGATATGCTTGGATAATAAGATTGTGAGATGGTCTTAATTGTATATGTTTGTTGGTAATTTCACATGCATTCATGGGGAGATTGTACTTCACTTGGTGGATTTGTTCCTTGTGTGGATCGGAAGTGGTGGACTATATGTTCATATTTGGGCTTTGATCCTAGTCTGGATCATAAGCGTGACTCTGATTTTAGTTATGGAATCAAGAGCAATGTGAGCTAGATTTTCACGTTGGCACCACATGCATGAGTCGCATTGAGTGCAATGGAGTCTCATGAGTCATTATTTGATGCTTGCTTTGATTTGTAATATGTGATCATTGGTTAATTGTTACATAGATGTTACATTTGTGGTAATTGTACTATATTCGATAAATGTGTATTGCTATACTTGTAATGCTTGTATAATGATTACTTTGGTACTTGAATTGTCGAGTTATTCTATATAGATGATTATATGAAGTGTGAGGAGTTCTTTTGATGAATGTTTGCTATGCATTACTTCTTATTATACATTTCCAAAATGATACGAATTCTCACCCTTCTGTGGGATGATGTTCTATGCGACATCGCTCATGTACCTAAGATATTGGCGCTTCACACAAGGATAGTTGAGGAGCTTAGTTTGGTTTATCTACTCTATTAGGTAGTGAGTTAATTCTCTGGTCATGTAACACTGGGGAGATATTTTGAACTCATGTTTGTTGTTGAGAGATATTGTTATACTCTCGTATTTGTTATTTGTATGTTGAGTGGCCTTGGTACCCATTGCTTGAATTATATACCTTATTTTGATATCAAATTTGGTATGTAGATATATGATTATAGTATGGGATATAATCATTAATAATATTTGATAAAAGAATTATTTTGTTGTGATATGCATAGTTGGATGAAACATGAAGTTTAAATATGTGTTATAATTATGACCTGGTGTAAGTTTTCATTGTGTTGTACCCCAAAATTTTTCCTCTCATTTATCAAGAATTTTCTCACAAGATCTCCTTTGGTTCAAAACTGCACTAGGGTTGATCAGCTCAAGACACCTCCTTAAGCACTGATGACAAAAATTAGGGTTTGAGATTGAACAAGGATATTTGAGCTTTCAATGCTTCATATGAATTTCATGGATCATTATGGACCCCCAATATTACTCATGTCAAGTTTCAAGCCTTGGATCACACTTTTGCTCAGTCAATTGATAAGTTGACCTAAAAATCAGCTGTATTTGGGGGAAAAGTCAACTATGGCCAATTTACAGTCAAACTTCATAACTTTTTATCCACATCAACATTTTAAACTCATATGTATCATTTGATCAAGTTTGGACCATAATTCCTCAAGAAATTTGATCAAATCTTCAAAAGGGCAAAATGGTCAAAATTAGGGTTTTGACTGGGAAAGGGAAATTTCTGATTTTTGACCTAGCAAATGATCAATTGGTTTAAGTAATGATCTCAAGAGTCCAATTGCATCATTTTAACCTAATGAAATGGCTCAAAACATTGCTCAAGTCTAATGGATTGACAGATGAATTTTCAGTCAACTGATCAAAAGTCAACTGTATACTGAAAAGTCAAACTTTGACTTTTTGGTCAAATTCAAATGTCAAAGATCACAATTCATCAAAACATGTCAAAATATGAAACTTATTCATCAAGAAATCCAAAATTCAAAATTTCATTTTGAAAAGTGAAAATTTCTAAACTTAGAAATTTTTCTAAGTGTTGAAAATTTCTTATTTTTTCACAACTTTGAGCAAAATTTTCACCATGATGCAAGATGATTCAGAAGAAACTTCCAACATTAAAGTTGTATATCTCCATAAAATCTACAACTTTGTTTTACACAACTCCTTCGAAAAGTGCTTGGATCTCAAGTTATAATTTTAAGAATACATGGTCATGAAACAAAACACTTAGTGAAATTTTGCCCTAATTTGGTCAGCATTTTGACCCAAATTCATGGCACTTTTTCACATAGTTCCAATGGGAATATTCAAAAGCAATTCAAATATGGGTTGTAGAGCACATTGCAAGATTTCCAAAATGTACAAGAACTCCTTGAGATCATTCTTAAGTAGGGAGAATCGAAGAGATGAAGTTAGGGTTTTATCACTTGAATTACAAGGCATTTTATGATGAACAAAATTCAAATTCAAAGTTATGCTGCATAAAATCTACTTTGAAGGCCTCAAACTTATTAGGAACTCCATAATTAATTGCTTGGACAGTTGTTAGAGGTCTCATTTCAAGCATTCAATGCAAGGCCATGCTTTATATCCATTTTAGGAAGAAAGTGTACATTGCATTTTGATAAAGTACTTTTTTACACAAAACTTGTTCTTGAGCCTTGCACTTGTTCTCTTCTGATCATACAAGTCCCATAACCCATAAGAAACTTTTTAGACACTTACAATCACTCAGCCCATGCTTGTACCTCACATTGAAACTTGGTTTCCCACTTTTCTTCAAAATCAAGTAACCTAACAATTAGCTGAAAACTTGTACTTCTGATTGTCCAAACCACTCCAATCCTTTTGCTTATAGATATACAAACCATTTTCCACCAAACACACGCATACTTTACCCCCCAAAAACACCAAGAGCTCAGAATCACTTATCATACCTCCATTTTCACATAAATTGACCAAAAACTTGAAACTCATAACTCCCTCGTGCGTTTTCAAGCCTTTTGGTTCCTAAAGCTTCTAAACATCATTTAGAACTGATCCCACACCCTGTTACAGAACTGTAACACCATTAACACCATCCTCCATTTTTAAAAACAAAGCTTTTCACTTGGACTTCTCCAGAACTCCTCAGGTACTTTCAACTCAAGTTAAGCATCCCATTGGCTTCCTGGGAACTTGCGTAAGCTAACCCAACCATTGGAACTAACTGAAAGCTGCTCAAATTCCAAACCTGATACCCTCTTGCAAGGTAAGTTTTCTAACTTTGGAATTTTTCATACAGGCATCATTAATGATTTATTTGTGAATAAAACATATAAATATCATTGCCCTAAAGCTAACCATGTCCATAGTTTCCATTAATTTTTCTTGAGCTTAGAGAATTTTAAGTTTGAAGTTTCTGAGATTTTTAGGGTTCAGATTAGGGCAAATGAAATTCATGTTTGTCTTTGATCTATAGTTTTAATGCTTTAGATTTCTGAAACCGTGAGTAAATTTGCTACAAGTTTCATGTTTACAGTTTTCATTTTTGTTGAGATTTGAACAAGTTACAGAGGTTCTGGCTGGGCGTGAGGTTAAAGATGAAGTTGGCCTCAGGAACGTGTTTTCCATATGTATTTATTGTTTGATTTATATAAACGGATGTATAGCCACCCCAGTGATAAAAGCGCGTGCCTGTAACCAGAGGGACCTAGGTTCGAGCCCCAGTGGTACCCTTTTGATTTTTTTACATTGTTTTGTATTCTGACCTCTTTTTTGGCAGGCGTTGGGCCTCCTTAGGCCTTGCTGTTTTTGTTTTTGTTTGCTAACCCCCCTGTTTCATTTACACACCCCTGGCCCAGTTTCTATTTTCTTTTTCTTATTTTTATTTTATTTATTTTCTTAATTATTTTTCTAATATTAAAAAATCATAAAAAATACAAAAATATTAGATTTTTATCTTAACATAGTTTATTTATTTTTCTCAATAAAAATTATTTTTATTTAATCAATACTTTATTTATTTTACTAATTATTTTGTAAATTTAATTAAAAATAGGTTTTAGTTATTTTCTTTTACACCATTAAAATATATTATTTTAATATAAAAAAGACCACAAATATTTTATAATACTATAATTATTTTCAAGACAAAAATACCAAAAAAATACTTTTCTTAAACTTAATTTCCTCTTAATCAATTAATAGATTTAGGGTTTTACTTAAAATCTTTTCTTAATAAATTTAGGTTTTATATTTTAATTAATTATTTTTTCCTTTAATCAATTAGGCTAAAATCAAAACTCATTTTCTCTAAAAAAATCCAAACAAAAATATCCATTTACATTCTTGCATATTTATTCATTTTGTACATTATATTCATTTAATTTCTTGTACATTTATATCAATTCAATATGGTTGTAATAAATTAATTAGGTTTATTTTCTTGCAATCCCCATTTATACTTTGTACACCCCCTCCCACATGTATTATAATAGCGTAGTAACTTTAAATTCCGCAATTTATCGCTTTATATACAAATGCTAGTAATTAGGGTTTGTATGGAAAGACTAAAACCAATGCTTAGGAAAACCCTAATCAAAGACAAAATCAAGCATGAAAACAATACACTTGCACACAAGCACCCCCTAGGGTAAATCCACTTGGTTGCTTCTACAAAATGGCCATATCACACATGTGAGGTATCTTAGCAAAAGTAAGCAAAATGTAAGATCATAGTCCCTCGATGACACTATCTAAAGTTGCCTTTCAAATGATCTTAGTTCCTAAAAGAGAATGCTAAGATACCTTGCAACATAGTTAATCATGGTTATATGATGACCCACACCCGTCCTGTTTACATCCAAAGATAGGGTTACTTACCAAATCAATGGTAAGATAACAATGTCAAAGGAAAAGGAAAATGAACAAGAAAGACTTTTGAGTAGGTAGAATGCTCCTAATTACTTGCTCCGTTTCAAAGCAAACATCCTTGCTATTTTCAAAACAAACACCTACACTTTTAAAACCTCTTACAAACTTGAAATTTTTTTCAAAAGATCAAACATTTTTGTATACATTCTTACGAATGAGAATCATTACAAAGATTTCCTAAACAATGGCCTCTTTACTAAATACTTTCAAAAAACCACACAAAGCACACTTTCAAACAAAAAGAAAGTGATCTAGAAAGTAACTAAGATCTCATGGAAAACCATGGATGAAAAGGGTGTTAATACCTTCCCTTTTCATAATCTACCCCCCAAACTCAAGAAATAATCTCAAAGGTCTTTCCTATGCTTTTTCACCTTTCCTTTTGGATAAAAGAAAAGTCGGTGGCGACCCTTGCTAACTGCAACATTTACGATCAAACTCAAACCCTTCAAGTCAGTTCTCCCACTGTACCATACATTTTTTTGTTGTTTTTTGTAAACACATGTGATGCCCTTTTGATGTTATGCATGCTATCTTACTCTGATTATGTTTTAAATTATTTGGGGTTAGAAAGGGGTGTTACATTGATCACCTTTGATTTTAAACTATGGTGTGCATTATATGCAATACACCTACATTATTTTGGCCCGACCTTAGATAGGTGAAACTTCTATATAACTTCACTTATGATTTCTTAACATAGCGCCAAATTTTCCCGAATCGAAAAACTAACAATTAACACTAACCTTTACTATTGTGCTAACTTTACTTTACACACCTTTATTTTATGTAAGCATTACATTTCATATTATCTTGTTTATATTTATGTCATTTTTTTTCCACTTAGACTTTTATTTTATGTCATTTTTCCTTTGTCCACTTGGACATATATTTATGTTCATGCCATTTTTTCTTTGTCCACTTGGACTATTATTTTATGTCATTTTTCATTTCTCCACTTGGATATATGTTTATGTTTATGCACTATTTCCTTTATCTAATTGGACTTTTATTTTGATCTTAAGACATTAATAAAGGTTTAAATCATTAAAAGACTTAAGACTCTCTTGGATTATGGTTACTATCCCTTTGCATATTGGAGTATTTAGACCTTTGGACTTAGAATAGGACTTTGAGACCTTTGGACCTTGAGGCCTTGTTATTATTTTGTCTGTGTATTAGGAACTTTTCTGTGTGCAGGTATTACTTTAAAATTTTATGATGCAAAGATAATTCATCTGATACATTAAGTTCATCTATTACATGCCAAGTTATCTATACCCTTTTCTTGAATTCATCTGATGCAAGCTTACACCTAAGACATTTTTATTCATATGAGGCTTATTACTTCATTGTGTGGCTTTAATCTAAAGGATGAGAATGCTATATTAACTTCATTTTTTTAAATGTTGGCTTCTTGTTTGATTAGATATTTCTTTATCTTAACTTCTACTTTGCGCTTTAGGTTAGTCCCTTCATCTCTAACCCGTCTTCTTTAATTTCAAAATCTTCTCTCTACTTTTCCAAACCTTCTTTGTTTGCAACCTTGAACCAGTTTCATAAAAAACCTTGATTATGTCAAGTGTATTTTCAAAAACCTTTTTCTTAATGAAGTCTTAATCCAAGTAATAAAAGTTGAACCTTTTTCTTCTAAGACTAAAAAATACAAAACCTCACTTCAAACTTTTTGCAAGTCTTGACTTTTTGTTTTAAAACTTTTTCTTAAATATTAGATGTGAGTCATCTCTATGGTTGAGATATAATTGTCTCATGTCCATAACCTTGATTTATATAATGTTGAATTTTTTCCACTTTATTATGACACACATAAAATTAGATGTCAAGACTGATGTATCAACACACAAGCATAATGTGACGACAAATGTTATAACATCTGCTGACAGAACATAAACTTTTATTAAATTAAAACTATGCAGAATTAAAAATGCAGAAGGTAAAAGAATACAAAGAGTTGTTAACGCAGTTCGATGCAAATCACCTACTCTGAGGGCTACTAAGCCAGGAAGGAAAACCACTATCAGGAAGGAAATCCACTAGAATATGCAGTCACAAACCACTGACTAGAAAATACAATTGAAGAACACACTTCAATTAGAAAAGCTCAAACTCTCTTGTGTAAAAGCTTCAAGAGTGAGATAATAAACTGGCAAAATGTCAAGTAACAATCAGTCAATTCAAATACATCAAGAGATGCATGAGGATATACAAATAACAAACGAAACTCTCTTGAAGAACCCTCAAACCCAAGACTAAGAAAATTTGGCTTCCCCTTATTTTTCAAATGCATCAAGAGATGCATCAATCTGTGCAGGAAAATCTCCTTAAATCTTGAAACATAAACACATAGTTTTCTAAATCATCTCAATCAATCAATTATAGCAACCTGTGTACAGCTGAAGAAAAATTATTTGTTCCAGATTTATAATTCTTGACCTACGATAAATCAGTGAGATAAAAACAACTTAAATCTCACAGAATCAATTATAGATCTGTCAAGAATAAACAACTTGTACTGATGTTGGAACATGATGTTACAACATCTTGAAACACTTTTCTTCGAACACTACTTTTGTAATAACTTTTTGCATAGTAAGAAATTTATCTCAATTCCAACGGAATTGAGGGAAAATTCCTAAATAAATTCTCGTGTCTCTCTCTCTTATTTCTTTACTTGCTTTATTTTTCATTAAGAAATTTGTTAAATAGCATTGATTGATCGATCGACTCATAAGAATTTTTTTGGGGCTGTTTTAGTTTTGAATTGATTATTGATCAGCTTATAATCACTTTGATTATAAGTGTTTTTTCATATAAAATATAATCAAAGGAAAATTCTGAAAATTCGTTCGCACACTAAGTGTTTGACAAATTTCTTAGTTCATATTTTTTGTTTAATCTCATTTGAAATAGATTACTAGTGAACTTGCTATAAACAAATAATATTGTGATTATTTTTTCAAGTGTATTGATTCGTATTATTCCGTTGTTCATTCCATAAGGTTTAATTACATATCTGAGTTCCAATAACTAGGTTCGTATAGACGACTTTAATCGATCTATATTTAAAATCTTCTGCTTGCACTCTTTTCAATTAATTTTTTAAAACTCAATTTTAATTGATATTTTGTCTTGCTGATCTATTCACCCCCTCTAGATAACTCGTTGTCGTCTAATAATAAAGAGGCAATAGCGAAGAGGCAATCTGAGATGGATCAGCAAATGCGGCAATGAGAGGCAATATCAAAGAGGCAATCTGATATGGAAGAGTAAATGCGTCGGTTTTTATGCAATAAGTAGTGTCATGACATTCACGTTGCAAATAACGTGTTGTGACGTGAAAATTATGACGCTAGTGAGTATTTTTTTTGTAGTGTGTGCAAAGTTCCACATCGACCAGAAATAGAGAAAATGTTGGGTTTATAAGAAATGTGACTTATACCCTCAATTATTATAAATTTTTTGATGGATATATAGTGTTAAAGTCTCTAATAACCATAAATATTTAGTCAACTCGCTTCCCACTCAACTCCAACTTATATATTTTGAAAATCAATAGTATACATATGTCATATATCATTGCAATGGGCATGTTTATTTTATCATTGCAATGGGTATGTTTAATATATCAAACAAGCCTAGCTCATGTCATATATAATAGAAAAACGGACAAGACAAGAAAATTATACATTAAAGAAAAAAAGTCAAGGAATTTAATCATATGAATAATTGGGGATAAAATAATTTGGTGACAGCTTATCATTGCAATAGGTATGTTTATTTTATCAAACAAAGCCTATACCACATGTCATATAACATAGAAAAATGGACAAGACAAGAATATTATACATTAAAGGAAAAAAGTCAAGGAAAAGAAAAACAGGTTGTTAATGTGAGATTGAGAAAAAGAAAATTGGTGGAAGAAAAGAAAAAGAGTGAGAAAAAATGTTAAGCGAAGGAGCACCTATAACAACAGTAATGGTTACAGTTCAATTCCTTGGAATGGATGGTAACACTCTATTCAAAGCAGCAACCAACGATGGAATGAGTATTCATATTTTACACTTTTTACTCAAATCTTTTTGACCTTGTCCCAGCTTTTACCTTCATACTTTTGTCTTTTAAATTTATATTCTATATATATATATATATTTCGAAATTTACTAAAGTGACTCATAGTTTTGATATATTTCTCTCATCAATATTTCGAAATTTACTAAAGCTTATTAGATTTCCAAGACAGGGATCCACCCATGATACTAAAAATATAACCAATTTTTTTTTTAATCATATGATGAGGTATTCCAATTTGTGTATTTCTATCCTTCGAGGATATCATGAAACCTTTAATAGTGTAATCCAAAACTAATGGTTATATTTAGGTATACTAAGACCCTTTAGAATCTTGACAATGCTCATTATTAATTTTACCTTCGCTAGTGTTCTGAACATATTGATATCGATCCAAATAGATTTTCTTTTTTAACATACTAATTTTAATATCAAAAATTGCATTTAGTTCTCCTAGATCTTTCATATTGAAGTTGTTAGACAATAATGATTTGACAATATTTATTACATGAATGCTTGAGCTAAATATGATTAAGTGTCTGAACATTGACATATGATTGTGAAAATGTTATTATTAAATTTATAATAAATATATATTGTCACTTTTATTCACTTTGAGCTCATTCATTATTATTAAGTAGTCAAACTTTTTATGCAATTACTTAGCGGATTGTTTAAGACTATACGAAGAATTATATAATTAGAAAACATTTGTTTCTTGCCCATGAATTACAAAATTTCAGATTGTTTTATATAGATTTATTCTTCCAATTCACCACTTAGAAAAAGGGTTTTCAAGTAAATTTTCTGAATTGAATTATCAGAGATTTTAGAGTTTGTGCTTGGAATATATATAAAACGAAAATATGAGAATTATACATAATAAAAATTGTTTCATGTAAACACTTAATAAATTTACAAAAATCATAGATGATTTAATGATGATAGACAAGGTATACGATTGATTTAGTTGTATACTTTATGATGTATGTTTATACAATGATTCAACTTACAAATTCTAAACTCAACAAATTTCTCAGATTTTTTAATTATCATTAAATCTCAATTAGGTAACAATTCCAATAAAACCTAATCTTAAGCAATAAATCACTACCAATTAAATAAACGTTAAACTACTCTAAGTATTGAAAATCTAATAATGCAATATCCTACGAAACTTAAATGAGAGAGAGAGAGAGAGAGAGAGAGAGAGAGAGAGAGAGAGAGAGAGAGAGAGAGAGAGAGAGAGAGAGAGAGAGAGAGAGAGAGAGAGAGAGAGAGAGAGAGAGAGAGAGAGAGAGAGAGAGAGAGAGAGAGAGATGAGAGAGAGAGAGAGAGAGAGAGAGAGGAAATTGGGATTTATAATGCTTTGACTTTGTCCTCTTCGTGTGGATCTACGTGCACTCGTCAATGGTTTCCCATCGGAACTTGCATTTTCCTTTTATTTTGATAAATATTCCAAGAGTTCATACAATCACTAATCAACAATAATGTTGAAGAAAATAAATATGTAATCTGAATCTTGACTTGTATACAAAGCAATGTCTAACTCTTCTGTGAAATCTTTACTCGATTGACGCTTCAAAAATATTCCAATATCACCAATATGCTTCGAGCCTTCGTGTGTAGAAATCAACCCTCTGTTCCTACCGATTCTTAGACCCATGAATTATCTGAATATCTAAGAAGATATCTGCCTTATTTGTATCCTTCTACACAGTCACTACTAAGGCAATATGAAAAGAAGAACATTCTTCTTTTCACACTAGAATTTTCCAGCACTAACGACAACTCCTTAATCTTTCAAGAATCTGAAAATATTTATCCAATCTTCAAGAACTATTAGTTTCACGACAATGTCTCCATTAATCAAACACAAATTTTTCATTATCAGGATTTGAAATCAAAATAAAGGTTGAAGAAGAAAGACATTCTAATGCAAGGTTTTGAACTTTTTCAAAGTGAGAGAGAGAGAGTTGATTTCAGAGAAAATCACAAAAAAATTATGAGATTCATTACATGAAAAGTGTTGACAAAAAGTTTTATGTGCTTGAGATCAAGCACAAAAAAGTGGTAAAAATTGGTTAGATTCGAATAAAAAATAATACATGGTTTGAGTCAAATGAGCAAGTGAATAAAATGAAAAGAAATCAGATTTTTGACCCCATTTCACAATTGACTCGAATCAAGAATAATGTATGATTCAAATCAAAGACCTCGTGATACGAATCATGTACAATTTTGATTCGAATCAACTACAACAGGCTCTAATGAAAATGTTGAAAATTGTCTGACTAGAATCAGGTGTAAAGTCTGATTAGAATTAGGTGTAAAGTCTAATTTGAATCAAATCCAACAAGGGTGACCATGAGGAGCTTGATTCCAATCAAGTGTAAAATGTGATTCGAGTCAAATTTTTATAAAATCTTTGGTTTTCCTCTGTTCAATTTGATTTAAATTAGAATGTGTGTTTGATCTGATTGATTCTAATAAAACACATAAAATCTAATTTTTCTTGGTTTTAAAAGTACTTTGAGATTTTTATTTGCACCTAACTTGAACCAAAATCACATAGATTTTTTATTCCACTAACTCATGCAATTGACAAAAAGCATCTTGATCAAGTTCAAATATAACCATTGCTTTCATTCTAAAACGAATAATGAATCAATTAAACCTTGATTTAAAAGATGTGAAATTATAAGGGAGACTCAACAAATGATAATAAACGAAAGCGATAAGACAAGCATTAAAATAACCTTATTAGGGGTGCCTCCCTGCGTGTGTTAGGGACATGTAACAATCTCCTCCTAGGGATATGCAGCTTCATTCTCCCCTTTTTTTATGCTTGACAAGCTTTCACTTGGAATTGAGTCGACTTTAAGCTAAAAAAAAGTTCTTGTGCTCCCTCTGAAACATTGCACACAAACCACAACATAAAATACATAAATAAATTCTAGACTCATTACAACTTTCTCCCCCCTTTGACAATGTAACGCCGTTCTAAAATCCCGCGGAATAATATAGCATAAATCAGAGTAATTATAACATGCATCTCATTCAAGGGTGTAACACATAATTCAAATATCTCATACACATATCATGCTCATTAACACTAAATGAAATTCATGTTTTCATATCACTTTCACATAAGCATGTAGAAGTTGAATAAATCTTCATTCAAATAAAAGTAATGTTTAAGTCTCATAACAACTTCCTTCATTAAACAACTTAGGCATAAAGCCAATTCACCACATAATTCAAATAACGACAACAAAATAATGTAGAGTATACATTGTATATCTCAAAACATGAATTTAAATGTTTTCCTAGTGTTACATGACCAAAGCATGACTCAACAAAAAATAAATATGGAAAAAGAATAAGCTACTCCATCACCTACTCTCTTGTTAGAAGCAACTCTAATCATCAGTACCTGAGTGATGTCGTATAAAACATTCCAACAGAAGGGTGAGAATTCACATAATTATCGAAATCATATAACAATATATACTACATAACATTCATGTATAAAAATAACATTCTCACACTTCTTATGTCTAAAACTTCAAAAACATTAAAAAAAAAACCTTCAAAAACCGCGTTGAAGCGAGCTCTTAGGCGCTAAGAACCAAACTCTCTGTCCCAACCCGCGCTAAGCGTGATATACGACACTAAGCGCCCTCTGCAATTTTGGAGAAAATTCCTGCGATGACAACATAATTCCAATGCAATTTTCTTCATCCAAAACACATTTTAACATCCAATTTATCATGATTTAAGTTATTCTAACCCACATCTAACATGCACTAATCAACCAAAACATCGAAACACAATTAATCATCACATTTCAAGGTTTATCATTCAAAACCTACAATTTCCAAAACCTAACAATTGATAAATTTGCATTGTAAATATGATTCTATCCATCATACATTATCATACAATCTCGATGATTAAGTAAAAATCCACCCACACCTTGATTGTCGATAAACTCTTCAAATCTTCTCCAGGTTTCTCTTCTTTCTCCTTTTCCCTTTTCCTTACGTTTTTCCTCTTTTCCTATTTTTCCCTTACTAACACTATTTTTCTCTTTTGTTTAAACCCTTACAAAATACTAACTCTATTAACCACTAATGGGCTTACTAACACAACCCCCACATTACTCTTCCCCTTCTCACCCAATAGGGAGAATCACCAATATTCTATCATTTTCATATAATTGTCACTAATAAAATAATTTTTTACTAACCGACACCAACACTAACTATAATTCTATGGTTATCCATTTATATAACCCGACTAACTCATCACATATAACATACGTCAAATAATTTAAATAAATCCAATTACTCATAAAATCAAACAAATGATTAAATAATAAAATATATAACTGATAAATAAAAATTGGGGTGTTACAGACAACATAAAAAAGAAATACCAATTATTATGGGTCTAAAAACCAAACAACCAATCACGACAAGTAATTCCAGATGAACACGTGAGCTAAATAGCTAAGAAGAATATACAACAACAAAGATCGGATATAGAACAAGAAGATAAATACGGTAAAAGAAATAAAATGAAAAATAGACATGCAACACCAATATTCAATGATATCCAATTAAGTTATCAAAACTATTATATAAAGGAATGCATTAACAACTTAAAAATGCATGAAGAAGTATACAAATGGTCGAATGCACATAATTAACAAGATACATTTAAAAGACTTAAATGTCAACTACAATGATTAAGACATGCTAGAGATGAATGAGTAAAGTAAAAAGGTAATGAGTAAACCAATGAACATATCTAGAACACACACACACACACTAATACAAACCAGATACACGAGTTATAAAGACATGCCAATGTAATAAGCAAATGAATGATTTGCTACACAATATTGTTAGTGAAAACAGAATATGCATAGCAAATGAAACTAAAAAGAGTTTTCATTCTATTTGAAGCATGAGGAATCTAAGATTCCCAAATACCTACAAATCTTGTGAAAAGGGTCCGATGACAACAATTTTGTAAATATGTCAGCGAGCTGACTCTTTGTGTCAACGTATTCAAAAACAACATCCCTTTTATCAACATAATCTCTAAGAAAGTGGTATCGGGTCTCAATTGGTTTAGTTCATGAATGAAGCACCATATTCTTAGTGAGGCTAATCTCACTAGTACTATCACACTTAATTGGAATGCTTCCAAGTTTTAAATCATAATATAGTAATTATTGCTTTATTCATAAGACTTGTGCACAAGAATTGCCAGCGGTTACGTATTCAACCTCAGTGGTAAAAAGAGAAATATTATGCTGCTTCTTACTATACCTAGAAACTAAATAGGTTCTTGTTATACGAAGATGCATTATCTAGAGGGGGTGAATAGATCACCAAGCCAAAAAATCACGATAAAAATTATGGTTTTTAAAATAAGTCAAAATAGAGGCACGCGGAAGGTTTTGAAATAGTTCAAAAAGTGTCATCTATACGGATATGAAAATATAAGCATAATTATTGAATGAACAATATAATACATAATCTATATACTTCAATCAAGTAACAAGGTATTAATCATTTATAGCAAGTTACTAGCAACCTTATTTCCAATGGTAACAATAAAAAGAACAAACAAAACAATTTGTCAAACACTTGGTGTGCAACCGAAATTTCATAATTTTCCTTTGAGTTGTGTTGATATAAAAAACCACTTATAATTAAAAGTGATTATAAGCAAATCAACAGACAATTCAAAATGAAATCAGCCAAGGAAAAATTCCTACGAGTCGATCGATTACTCAATACTATTAGACAAATTGATTCATGAAAAATAAAGCAAGTAAAGCGATAAGAAAAAAGTCACGAGGATTTGTTTAGGAAGTTTGCCAATTCGTCCTCGTTATGGCTACGTCTCCCCTCAATTCCAATTTTGGAATTAGGACAGTTCTTACTGTGCAATAAGTCGTTACAAGAGAAGTGTTCTAAGAGCAACCCAACAAAACTTAATTGTTTATTATTGATTCAATCCCTTCTCTTCTTTTGATATTGAGATAAACTAAGACATAATAGATCTCAATTGACTTGTCGATATTGCTACTCATTTGTATTCTTTATCTCCAAAGCTTTCGTACATGATCAATTATACTTATTGCACATAAGACTTCATCTCGATTTTCTGTTCTCTCGTTATTCCCTTTGTGTTCTTTATCTCCAAAGGCTTTCATTACGCTACAATCCTTTCTTGAATGTCTTGCACGAAAACTCCAAAATCAATTAATGATCTTGGAGGAAAAACCCGCAGTTTTCTGGATGAAACCCCTTGCAAATCTCAATCCAATATTTTTGGCTACACAAGAACCTAATTAGAAGTTATTAAAATTCTCCTAGATGGCACCTTGAAAAAAGACTATTATTTGTGATTTATCAATGTGTATGCATAGGTTAGAGGTTGACAATGAAGAGAAAATGTAGTAAGTGTTTATAGTTTCACCAAGTTCGATGATGCATGAATGATGTATTTATAGTTGTGGAAGTATAGGTGCAAAGAGGAGATTTTAAGAATTAAAAAGAATTGAAAAATTGACCTAATTAAACAGTATGTGTCGACCTGAAAATTGTATGTGTTGAAACATACGTCAAATTTTAATTGTATGTGTCGACCTGAAAAACGGGTGTGTCGGCCTAAGCAAGATAATAACTTTTTGCCTTTAAAATATCAACACACGTGTCGGCCTGAAATTCGTATGTGCCGGCACATAAAATAAGAATTTCTGCAATTTTAAAAAGCTTTCGTATGTATCGGCCTATATGCATGTATGTTTCAACCTAAGCCTTCTAGAGGCTACAAACTTTAAAATTTAGTTGCATGTGTCGACCTGAAATACGTGTGTGTCGACCCATGCAAGCAAAAATTATGCAAATTTTGTTTTTCAAGACTTTGGTCAATTTCAAAATGCTTTTTAATGGTTCCTAAGACCCCTAATGGAAAGGAGTTCCATGAGAGATAGAGATATCGTCCAATATACAAAAATGCTAATTTTTCCTAGTTTTGACATCGTGTAAAACATATAATGGTGAATTTTTACTCATATAATCCCCCTTTTTAATGATGGAAAAACTTACGACAATGTTTTTCATGTAGTTATCAAAAGGCCCCCCTGACTTTGTGCTTCTCAACTTCATCTCGCATATACTTCTCCCCTTTTGACAACATAAAAAAGAAAGATAGAAAACTGTGAGAAGTATCATGTTCCAATATAAATGTGAAAGAATTAATACATTAAGCATTATAATCATATACATTGAGAACACACAATGTTTATCAATCAAATTTTTTGGAAATGAACATTCTTGGTTTTCATCATTTGAGAACATATCAAAATTTTAAACCAACAACATAATACCCCACTCTTGATGGAAAGGAAGTTGCACTCATATGATGTAAAATACTCAAACAAAATGTTAGAGCAAAAGTATAAAGTGCAAGAAACAAAGTAAAATTAAGCAACATTAGAGATATCAGTGATCCCTAATTCCCCGTGTATGTTGAAGAAAGGTTCGGTTGCAAGAGGTTTAACAAAAATATCGGTAAGTTAATTCTTACTATCAATATGCTCGAATACAACATCCCCTTTTTCAACATGATCGCGAAGGAAATGGTGACATATCTCAATATATTTCGTGAGAGAATGTAGCACCATATTCTTGGTTAGGTTAATGGAACTATTGTTGTCGCACATGATAGGAATACATGAAAGTTTAATGTCAAAATCAAGTAATTGTTTCTTAAGCCATAGAATTTGGGGACAACAACTACCGTTAACCACATATTCCTCCTTGGTCGTTGACAAAGCTACATAAACTTGCTTTTTATTATGCCAACTAACCAAGGATTTTGAAAACATGTGACAAGTTCCACTAGTAATTTTCCTATCCAATTTTCAAGCGAAAAAATCAGAATTGGAGTAAGCAACCAAGCTACAATTGTTTCCCTTAGAATACCAAAGCGCAAACTTAGATGCACCAAAAGGTATAAAAGAATACACTTAACTGCTTTTAAGTGTGATTCTTTGGGAGCCGATTGATATCGTGCACACATACAAACACTAAACATAATATCGGGCGTAGATGCAATAAGATATAGAAAAGATCCAATTATACCTCTATATTTTGTGACCTCAACATCCTTACCCTTTTCATCTTTATCCAAATTTCCATTTGTTGTCATAGGCGTGTCAATTTCCTTTGCACCCTTCATTCCGAATCTTTTTAGTAATTCAAGACAATACTTGTTTTTACATATAAATGTTCCTTCATCGAGTTGCATAATTTGGTGTCCGAGAAAGTAGTTCAACTCCCCCATATTTCAAACTCTCCCTGCATAAACTTAGAGAACTCCATGACAAGATGCATCTTAGTTGATCCAAAAATGATATCATTAACATAAGTTTGAACAAGTAAAACATGCTTTCCTTGACGTTTAATAAAGACTAATGTCTACCTTCCCTTTAGAGTATCCTTGATCGAGAAAAACTTGCTAAGTAGGCCATACCATGACCTTGGTGCTTGTTTAAGACCATACAAAGCACATTTTAGCTTAAAAATATGATTAGGAATTTCATAATTTTCAAAACTGGGTGGTTGTGAAACATTCACTTCTTCATTTATGTATCCGTTAAGGAACACACTTTTAATGTCCATTTGATATAATTTGAATTTCATAGAGCATGCAAATGCTAGTAAAATGCGTATAGCCTCGAGTCGAGCAACCAGAGGATAAGTATCCTCATAATCAATTCATTCTTCTTGGTTATACCCTTGAGCCACTAGAAGAGGTTATTCCTTGTTATTACACCATGTACGTCTAGTTTATTCCTAAATGCCCATCGTGTGCATATAAGTTTATGATTTTGTGGACTGGAGACAAAGTCCCAAACGTCATTTCTTTCAACAAAAATTACGAAAATTGTGATACGTACATGTGGTGATAACAAAAATTACTTATCTTAGAGCACGTTGTTACCCCTTTGGTAATGTCACCAATAATGTTGTCAATAGGACCATCATCTTCTTTTTTACTTTCATCATCCTTATTTTCTTGGTTGTCATCCTATCCTTCACAATGTTCATCTCTTTAGGTTGATCAATCTCTTTTTCGATTTCCTTGAGTATTTTTTTCATAGATGCACCTACACCATGAAAAGAAATAACTTTTCCAACACTACTTGGGGAAGACTCATCAAAAGTAACCTGAATAGGCTCTTCAACAATAAGTAATCTTTTGTTATAAAATATATATGCTTTACTAGATTAAAAATATCCAAGAAAGATATCTTCATCAGCTTTCACATCAAATTTCCCAAGATTATCTTTTCCATTATTTAATACAAAACATTTACATCCAAAGACATGAAGATGCGATAAATTTGGTTTTCTATCTTTTAAAAGTTCATGAGGAGTTTTGTCAAGTATAAGAAAAATAAGTATCCTATTCAAGAAATAATTATAAGTGCAGCATGCATCTAGATGTGTTTTGCATGATATCAAAACTATAAGAATATATAATTTATATATATTGGGTGGTATCTTTGAGTTTGTGTGGCACCATTTGCATTTAAAGGTATTAGGAATCATTTGAAACATAATCAAATATGTCCCAATCATCAAAAAATTATTTTTTGCACAACACATATATTCCAGGTCGCCTCATGCAACATTTCAAGCTGACTCATGCAGCATTTCAGGCCGACTCATGTAGTGTCCTAAATAAATAATTTTCCTCTATCTTGTACAGATCATATCATAGATCCTTTTAGGCCGACTCATACTATTATGTAGATCATTTTTGCATATTTTTTCCATTCTGAAACTTCCCTCTTTTCCCTAAAAAGTTATGTGATACGGTGGCAGAACCAGACTGTTTTAGGAAAATGCTGGTTTGCGTTTTGCATTTGTGTTTGCAAAATGTCGCGGTAGACAAGAGTCGCCACCGACTTTTATTTCATCCAACTGGAAATGAAAAAAGCACAGAAAAATTCCTTTTTCGAGATTTTGAGTACGGGGGGTAGATTATAGAAAGGGAAGGTATTAGCACCCTTTCTATTTATAGTTTTCTACGGGCTCTTAGGTACTTGCTCATCATTTTAAAATTGCTTCCGTGTTTGTGTGTTTTGAAAAGTTTTTGTTTTACTTCGTTTTAACCCTTATATCAGTCCTCAAGAGTGTTACAAAGTGTTTTTGAAAACTTTGTTTGGAAAAAGTGTAAGTGTGGTAAAGATCATTTTGAGCAGGTACCTACTAGCATCTACCTACTCGATAAAAGAATGTTTATGTTCTTGTTTCCTTTAGACAGCGTTATCCTACTTATTTGAGAAATAGGAAGCACCGTCGTTGGAGTTGTAAGGGTCAATTCGAGAGGGACGTACGATCACTAAAGTAATGTTAGGACGTCTTAGTAACAACCCTACTGTCTTAAGATCATATTCGAGGCAACATTTCCGAGGAAACCCTTCTGAGGCAACATTTCCGAACGGGACATTTGATCTTTGTTTAGACAAGAGAGAGACCACTAAAACACCCTATACTTCATGATCGTTTACCCAAGGCAACCGAAGTGAGAGTATACCCTAGGAGTGCACACGTGCGAGTGATTGGATTTCAGTTATTATCTTTGCACATTTAGGGTTTGCTAACCATTTTAAAATTAACATACAGTCTTGTCATGCAATCCTATTATCATACATCTAACAGTTAATATTTTGCGAGAATTAAAATGCGGAAAATAAAACTACGCTATTACAAGGCTTCGGGGAAGGGGATTAATTACATAGCTAAAAACCCGTAAAAACAATAAATAAAGAAAATCCTAATTAAACTATTACATACCATGAGAAGTTACATTAATATTGCAAAAATAACAAGTGCGCGCGATAAATCGAGAACGAGAGAAATTAGGGTTTTGACCCCGTCTAAACCTATTTGAAAGAAAAAAAATATTTTTGTTGTTTTGATTATTTTGAGAAAATAAGGCTTTAATTAAATAAATACAAACCTAATTACTAATTAATTTAGATTAAGAGAAAAATAATTAATTTGACCTAATTTCATTTTTGTTATTTAAGAAAAGAAAATAAAAATTAAATCAAACAAAACCTAATTTTCTAATTTATTTTAAGGTGTTTACAAAAAGGTTAAAATTACCCTAAAATTAAATTAAACTAATTATTAAATTAAATTTGATAAAAATAAAATAAAAAAAACCTAAATTCTAATTTGATGAAATTGATTTTATGATTTTTTTTGTAAAAATAGAATTAATTTTATGTTAGAAAATAATTAATCAAAATAAATTAAATAAAAGAAAAATATAAAAGAAAAGAGAGATGGGTCTGGTTATGCTAGCAAACAGGAGGTGTCAATAGTAGTTTTTGGGCCCAATAAACCTTGGTCCGTTTTGACTTTTCATGATCCTGTGCATTGGCTTGACTCACGCCCATGATAGGCCCTCATGTGAGAAGCCTTGGATTTGGAGTGCTATGGATCCAATGGTTGACAGCTGATGACTCATGATGGTCTCCTTGTATGTACATGTGCCTGATTATGCAAGAAAAAACATTATGAAATAATACGGGGACCTGGGGATCGAACCCAGGCCCTTTGGCTTTTCCAAACGCTTGATGATCATCTGAGCTAGCGTGTTCATTTGCATTGTTAATAACAAATAATCATTATATTGAAAAAAACCAAAATAATATATTAAAGCGCATGAAGTTGGAACAGGCGAATCAGGGAGTGCCACACCACTCTTCTTCTTCCTCCCTCCGTTGGCAAAAGTCCAGAACTTTTACCTACGGTTTTCTAGGCGTAGGTACAACCCTGTGATCTTCCAAAATTCACTGTAAGCATGGTAAATCAATTCCAGTGGTACCACTCAACTCGTTGCAACATCACGAGCATCATGGTACCACTCTCCATGGCCAATTGTACATGTAGCAAAATGATTCAATGCAATTAATAAAAATGCAATTGGAGATAACTAATAGCTTGCAAATGATTCAATGATCAAGAATATGTAAAGAAATCATGCTACAAATTCCAGAATCGTGATATTTGATTTCAAGAAAGTATCAATGTCGTGAGATGCTTACAGCGCGTTTTAGGATGTTATGAAGCTTGTTAATGATTGCAATATGACCCAGAGATATCCAACAAGCGATTGAGATAGCTGGGAAGGCTTGAGATGGCCTGGAAATTGAAATTTGGATAACCACTTTTGTTGAGTTTTTGCAAGCCTGCCTTCTGTTTCTCACGCATCTAATCCCCTTGTTTTCGGTCTGCACATGCTCTATATGTACCCTAGAATGAATTAGGTTACAAACTTGCTTCAAATCTTTTTCAATTAAGGTGATTGAATCATGATTTGATCCTTATGCCAATCTTTCCAAATCAAGCCAAATCCAATATTTTTGTGTCCAAATGAATCTTGCACGATTTGATTCTCTTCCCAGCTGTATAAGAGACCTAAACATGCACAAAATATCAAGCTTTGATTAGTTTTGATATTTTCATGATTTAATTTTGATTTAATTTAATTTAATTGAAATAAAAATCAAAATAAATGATAAAAATAAAACAAAGACAAATGGGAAGGATCATGGGTCGTGGATCATGTTACAAACTCAATGCAAGCACAAAAAGTTGGGCCCATTTGACAAAAATTGCAATTTTGGCCAATTTTGACTTTTGGCAATTTTGCAAAAAATGTCAACTTCACCAATGCATAAATACTTCAATTTCGACCCTAGATATGTCTTCTTAGACTTTTTAGAAAGCTTATGATGTCCTCTAAGCAACCCTTTTAGTCTCATCTCAATTGAGTCTTCCATGTTCATGTATGAAGCTTTGACAAAAAAGGTGTTTTTGTTGACTTTCCAAAATGACCTATAATATCCAAATTCATATCTTCTTGTGAGTGCATATTTTGAACTTTGGAGATGAAGATGAATTGTAGGGAATTTCATCCTATTCAAAATGAGCTTTGGATGGGTCATTTTTGATAAATTATGAGAAAGTTATGCTTAGTCAAAGTTGAGTTGACTTTTCCTGCAAAACCCTAATTTAGCAACTTTTGGGTTTTGATGAATTGTGAGCAATACTTGAAGAATCATGATCAAACCTTGATCAAATGATGAATAATACTTCAAAATGAGAATGTTGACCAAAAATATTGAAGTTTGACTGTATGTAGGACACAGTTGACTTTTGCCCTAGCATAGTCGATTTTCAGCCTTTTGAGCAATTGATTGAGCAAACTTTCTCTGTAGGGCTTGAAACTTGACATGGATGATCTTGTGAAAATATTAGGATGATAGTGAGCATTTGGGACCTTTTTGATTCAAACATCTTTATGCAAACTGAAACCCTAATTTGGGGTAGACTGCCTTAGGAGAGAGCTTGTCTGGTCAACCCTTGGACTTCCTTGAGCAATTTGAGGACCTTAATTGAAATGTATTGAGAAATATGGGAGGGAAAATTTTGGGGTACAACAACTGCCCCTGTTCAATCTTCTTAAACCTGAGGATGTAGATTGGCTTGTCTGCCTTTCGTAATCTG